>JAFFSR010000329.1:5000-1205000 GCA_017163975.1 Anastatus disparis | reverse complement strand
TTGACCTAGTGGTCAATAACCTTTGGGGTGGTGGGGTGGGGGTTTGTTGTGACGGTCCATGATGCCCCAATAACTACTTAGTATATATATATATATATATATATATATATATATATATATATATATACTAGGGGGCGTACCCCCTGCTCCGCTCCGCTCACTAACCCCCTATTTGTTATTTAAGTTACATTATCTTTTTTTTTTATTTATATTAACTGTAAAAAATATAATTATTAACATATATTAAGTTATACTCAAAAATATATTTAAATATTCATTACAAACCTATTTTTGTTTTCCTTATTCATATGATGTTATATACTAAAATTTTTTATAGTTTATATAAAACCAATTTTCATAAATACTAATATCTTATGAATGTCCATAGCATTAATAAATTTTTGTTTTTTTACCTAAATTATTAAATTTATAAAGTTTGTACTATAAATATATTTCTATATTTTCCACACCACCTAGTATTTTTAAGTACCGAGGTATATATGTAGGCGCGTTTTCCTTAGTGGTTTCTCCAGGAGGCCTATTTCTACTCACATTTAAAAAAAAATTTTTTTTTTTAATAAATAAATGAAAAAAATTATTTTTTCATCTATATGTTAAAAATAAAATATAACATCTTTTAAATATGTTCCCTGAAATATAAAATATTAGACATAATATGTATATTAAATTTAATATATTTAAATATACAAACAATATTACTTATACTTACCATTAAACAGTTTTTAGAAATTAAAAAATGTTTGAAATTTATAAATTTAGAATATTAAAAAAATTGTACCTGTTTTTATTATGACTAAAAATTTTGAAAACAGAAATTTAAAAAATTTTTATGTATTATTTTTTTTTTTGTCAATATACTTAGAATTTTTTTCATCTTTTTGTTCTGATTTTTGTAAATATTGTGAAATTATTTAATATAATTGTTTATAAAATTTTATATAATTTTTTACTTACTTTTATAAATAAAAAATAATATTTCTGGAAAATATTTCTTGGAATTTTTATATGTAATATTAATTATATATATATATATATATATATATATATATTCATACATATATTTTGTATAGGAATAAATTATTTTTTAATTATTTATATTTGTAGTTAATAGTGCATAAAATTTAAAAATTGAAAATATTAAATTTAAATTTTTAAAAATATAATAAAAAAAATTTTTTAATATAAATTTATATTATAAAAAATATAATAACTTTTTTAATGTTTTTATATTATATAAACTGATCATAATTTTTAATTTATAAACCAAATTTTTTTTTACAGCAAATAAATATTTTATTGTTATAAAAAATAATTTTATAATTATGAATTTTCAAGTAAAATATTATTCACGTGATTTTTTATATGCCTTCTTAAATGATCGTTTCTTGAAAATTTTTTATTACAAATAAAGCATGTAAATTTTAGTTCCCTATGCTTAGCTAATATATGTCTTATTAAATTAGATTTCATACTAAAATTTTTTTACAATAAATACATAATTCTTTTTTTGTTCATAAGTTCTTTCATGTCTTCTAATATTTTTAATTTTAAGAAATAAGCCACATGTTCTACAACTTATAGTTTTAATATAAATTCTATTTATATGTATTTTTAAAAATTTAGATGTAGAATAAGAATTTTTGCAGAACGGGCATTTAAATACATCCATTTTTCCTATTAATATTAAGTTTAAATATTAATTTTCATTAAATAATAATTTTATAAAAATCTTGGGAAACATTTTAATTATATTTTATACATGGGGATTTATAATTTTATTCAAGTTTAATTTTATTCTGTTTTTATTATATTTAAAAAAAATAAAATATAATAAGCATAACACATTTAATAATTTACATCAATGACTTTTTAGGGGTCCACCTTTACTTTATTTGACATTTTCATTGATTGCAATTTTCTAATGTGAAAGAGAGAGAAAGAGAAAGAGTCTACTTACTCTTTACTTAGCTGCCTACCCGACACTGAAGTGGCTTTTGCTGATCGCTTGCCCTGCGCACACACTTATCTTCACAGTGGAAAATTTATTAGCTTTCTCATGATGGCACTCACTGCAACACAATTTTTCTAATATAGAAGATAGAATGTTGATATCAACATTTCTATTTTTACCCTGGAACTTCAGAATTCTGTTATTTTCAGTTTAGTATAAGAAGTAGAGGGTCTACTTCTCTTAGCTTCAGGAGAATTTTTTTTACTCCTACTACGAAATTTCCTTGGCTTCTTTTTAGATCTTCCTGTAGATCGTTTTCTATCTTGATGTTGGTTATGAAATCTGCCTCTTGTATCTCTTTCATTATTTGACATTTTTGAGGTTCTTATTCTTAATGTTCATTCAAGCTTTTTACACTTTAAATAAGATAAACGTAGAATTTCAGGCGCACATGAAAAAATATGAAATAACTCGCGAACGTGTAATTTATTAGAAATTAATAATTTTACGTAAATTAAACCACAAAACCTACTAATAATTTTTTCAATACACTTTAAATAAACAAACTTATTGCAAACTGACCATACAATCAGCTGAGACCGACTGTCATGTAGCGAAATGATACGAGCCGAAATTCAAATTGATAAAAAATTACATGAATAACTATGTGCCACTCGTTTTTTTACATAATCAAAACGGAATCAAATATGGATGTAAAACTTTTTAGAACTCAAATCAAGATAAATATTTTGTTAAAATTAAAAAATTAACTCTTTTTTTTCAATTAAACCTAAAAAAAATCAATAAAAATTAAAAAAATTTAATTTAAAATAATTTTTAAAATTTGTTAAATTTGTAAAAATTATATCATTATATACTTCATAAATAAAAACAAAATTAAATCTCTTAAAAAAAACTTTTTGGAGATTAATTTATGATTCATGAATTATTGAATCAAGTAATAAAAAAATAAGTTCTTATAGTGTTTTAATAAGATTATAGCAATAAACCCAAATTTGATGTTGGGACCAGAAAAGAGGTGTTTTGTGCCCTTAAAGTAAAATTCAATTTTTTTATTTCAAAATACTAATTTTTAATATCAAGCAAATATTTACTTAATTTCATGTTACGATGAAAAATGGTTCATTGAATTTAAATAAATATAAATTAAAATAAAGAATATATTTTCATAATTTAAAAAATGAATTCCTCAAAGTAAAATTCAATTTTTTTATTTCAAAATAATAGTTTCTAATGTAAATTATTAAAGTATAAATTACTTAATCAGGGAGCGCGGTAGCGCTCCTCACGGCATGTTAGCGCTACGGCTTTCCCTATTTACTTTGAATTTGTGATGTTCAAAGATGAAAACTTTGAGTAAATGATTATGTTTCAATATTTACATATTATTTGATTACAAGTATACATAAAATGATCTTATGTTTTATCTGACAACAAAAACACATGGCCAAAAGTCAAGTTTTCATGATTTTTTTATATTATCAGAGGTTAGTCTGTCGATTTCTTTTCTATATCGGGTTGTTTCAGATTTCCGGCGGATGTTAGAGAACGACGGAGTTTTTCGTCTGATGTGAGAGAAAGAGACAGAATATGAGTTGTGCGATTGCTAATAAGTGAGATAGAGAAAGAGAGTATAGAGAGTGAGAAAAAGAAAGAGAATACAAGTTATATCTTTTAATAATGAACGCATGTATTCAGGCGAATGCTTTCAGAACATGATAAATGTATAAAGACATCGCGTAAATAAGCAATATAAAAATTTAGTGTCTCGTTCTATATAGCTGACGAGCTGCCGCAAAATCACGGGCGTTCATGTGATCAGTTCGCGCGTGCGCAGTAAAACGTCCCGTACATAAAATTCAACAGTTGAAAGCGGCGAAATTTAAAAGTCGATAATACTGATTTGGTATTTAAAAATGAAAACAACAACAAATGAAAAAGTAATATTTGCATATTTAAAAACATTCTTAATTAATTAATTAGTTTTTCATATAATATTTAGACAAAATAAGCTTTATAATAGTTGATTAATTTGAAAGTGTGGAAGAAAATAAGATTAAAATTTTTTCGAAAACAAATAAGTAATTAACGTAAAAGTAAGAATAAAAGTAATATTACAGCTATAAACTTGCCAGGCCCACTCTACAGAAGTTAAATATATCATTAATGTTATAAAATTAGATTATTTGTTCATTGAGTACTAAATTGTGAAAATTAATATATATTTTGAATTTCCTTACGAGATTCTAAAAAGTCAATCCTAAAAAATGTTTTAAATGGATGTAAGTTCACCAAGAAATAGAACTTTTGAATGGTGGGCCTGACAAGTTTATAGCTGTAATATTACTTTTATTCTTACTTTTACGTTAATTACTTATTATTTCTTTAAATTTTGTTGAAGGTAGTTTTATATTTTCAATAACATTTTATATGGCTTTTTTACACTTTATTTTTAACAAAGGAATTTTTTATTGATTCATTATTATCATCAAAATATAGGTACAATATCATTTGTAAGTATTATTTTAAATCATATTAAAACTTGACCACACGTTATTGATTTCAGTATTTTTTCAAGTGTATTTTTGTTATAATTTAATTCCCACTTTTTTATTATCTATAATGTTAAAGACTTTTTTTAGAGATATAATAGATTTTTTATAGTTGATTTTACATTACGATAAAAAATGGTTGATTTAATTTGAATAAATATAAATTATAATAAAGATTATGTTCACTCAATTTGAAGAATGAATTTCTTAAAGTTAAAAATTTTCTTATTTCAAAATAATAGTTTCTAATATTAACGGGATGTCGGAGCTGCAACAATCAAGTTTTGCTTTTTTTATTTTATTAATATCTTTTCCAATTCATAAATTAAACAAATATAATGACTTGGAAATTAAATATAAAACTCAACAAACCTAACCTTAAAATACGATACATTGAAAGTTTGTAGTATAACTTTTTATGTATAGTATTTTGGTGAATTTCTTGAGTTGTCCGCACTAGAGTTTAATCTTACAAATTTTTTCTTTGTAGTAAAAAAAATCGATTAAACGCATTGTTTATTCATAAGTTAGGATTGGAAATATTATTAAGAGGCACGCAGCTTCGTCATGCTCTTAAGTGAATTTATTAAAATTTAGAACACAAACACAAATTATTTACTATTTTCAAAGAAATATTGACTTTTCTTCATTTTGAATTCAATTTCCTAAATCAAAATTATACGTTTCTAAGTCAAGTTAATAATTAATAGAATATATAATTACTATATTATTAATAAAAGTAAATATTCTCTTTCTTTAAAATTATATTATCTTGCTGCAAGAAAATATATGTTTAGGTTTCATGAAAGTATTGCCATAGGACTATTTAAATTAATGATTTCCTCGAAATCAAGAACTTTTTTTTTTAATTTTAGAAAATACTTTTTTCAATATATGATTAGGAAAATTTTAGGTAAAATTTATATGTGATTTCTAACAAAAAGTTTTTTATAAAGTTTTCATAAAAAAATAATAGTTTTTGAGAAAAAAAATTATTAGGAGCAGACCTCATTTGCTGTACTTGTCTAATTAAGTTTATTGTTATTTATTAACAGTCGTATCGGTCAATTCAGAGTTGAGTGCAATAGATATTATTATTATGCATATTTATACATAAGGAAAAAAATTCTATTGCACTATTCTTAAGAAAAGTGAGGGATGCAGAAGTAGATGGTTATGTTTATAATATTTTCGCACATATTACTTTTCTCAAAAACAATGCAATAGAATTTTCTCCCGTCTATAAATATTTATAATAATAATATCTATTGCACTTAACTCTTAATTTGCAATTACAATAATTAATAATACTGAAAAAATCATTTGGGCAAGAACAGCAAGTACGTCTGCTCTTAAAGAATTCACTCACTAGGAGAGAGTCAGACCTCCGGATCACGGATTTTGCTCAAACTTCGGGATAAGTTTTCAGATGATAAAATATGGAAAAAGCTAAAGTTATAGTCACAAACACTCAATATTTCCCTAGTTACAGGCAATTAAAGAAAAACACTAAAAAAGTTACTAGATTTTTGAACGCATATAATTCTTAAGTATTGATAGCTAGAAGCTTCAAACTTTTTTTAAATTAAAGCTGAGCTCAAATCCTTTCGAAACAGTAGTTACAGCATATCAAAATATTGTTTTTTCTTAAAGTTAAAGTGTAATAAAGATTGGACCTAATTTCAGCTTTTATTATTGATTAATGTTTTAAAAAGAAAATTCAAGTCCAATCCTTATTACGCTTTAACTTTGGGAAAAAATAATATTTTGATATGCTGTAACTACTGTTTCGAAAGGATTTGAGCTCAGCTTTAATTTAAAAAAAGTTTCAAGCTTCTAGCTATCAATGCTAAAGAGCTATATGCGTTTAAAAATCTAGTAACTTTTTTAGTGATTTTCTTTAATTGCCTGTAACTAGGGAAATATTGAGTGTTTGTGACTATAACTTTAGCTTTTTCCATATTTTATCATCTAAAAACTTATCCCAAAGTTTGAGCAAAATCCGTGATCCGGAGGTGTGACACTCTCCTAGTCAGTTAAAAATTTGGGAAATTCAAAATAATTGATTACGTCTAACTTTTGACCCTCTTGACCTAGACCCCTAAAAACGTTTTTTTCGTGGTATGAATACTTGGAACATGTTTCCAATTATAATTATTTAAATTATTTTTTTAATTTTCCATATATATATACAATAATTTCCTAAAAAATTTTAGAAAAAAAGTTATTATTTGAACAGAAATATTTTCGGTTTTATTTATTGGTCGAAGAATAAAATATGAAAATAGAAATGGATATATAGACGAAATACAAATATTTGTGGGTTATAAAATTTTTTAAGTTGTTTTCTCATTTTTTTTATCTTTTTGAAGATTTTGAAAATTTCAGAAATATTTTGATTTTTTTTAATCATTTGTAATTATTTAAAAAATTAAGTTATGTAAAAAATTTTAATGAAAATCAAATGATTTCTTCAAAAACTAATAGTTATTACTGAGGATTTTTTTTGCTAGGATACTTTTTAAAAAAGTTAGACAATACATGAAGAAACAGAATGTTACTATAGTAAAATTCATTTATTTAAGGACTACACATTTTTCATGTAATCAATAGAACGGAATATTCTCGAAAAATAGTTTTATTAAAATAATTATGCTACAAATTATTTTGTAAAATTTTTCGGTATCCATAATCCTCTTTTAAAAAAACGATGGCCGGATGTTGTGAAACATTTTATACTAAGAACGTGATTGGTGCATTGAATAGAATCATATGATTGGCGAAAAACGAGATTTGATTTACTATAATATGCTTAAATAAAATCATCGATTTAGAATTTAATAATAAAAATCATTTATAAAATAATTAAATTATAATTATTGAGTTATAGTTTGATTTTTTAAATAAAATTATTAATATAAACATCGCTAACTTCCGCTTCCAAATATTCCTTTTGTGTGAAGATGTCAAGAGTGCGAAGTACCGCTCTATATTCATTTGTTATTTTATATTTATAATTAGAACATGGTAACAATTCTAAGTCATTTACTTCTGAATTCTCTTTTTTAAAATTGTACTATAAAATAGTATATTAAGAGGAGGTCACGTATCTCTGTCCTTTTCTAATCAAAGAAATGATTTTTTCACAAAAACTAATAACTTTATCAAAAAATTAAGAGAAAGCCGTATCTCGTAATAAAAAAAGCAATATTTTCTTTGATAAGAAAAAATTAATTTTATTGCTTCGTTTTCAAGAAAACCTTGAAAAACTTAAATCATAGAGGTTAGGATGGACAATTTGGTTTTTCAAGGTTTTCTTGAGAACGAAGCAATAAAATTAATTTTTTCTTATCAAAGAAAATATTGCTTTTTTTGATACAAGATACGGCTTTCTCTTAATTTTTTGATAAAGTTATTAGTTTTTGTGAAAAAATCATTTCTTTGATTAGAAAAGGACAGAGATACGTGACCTCCTCTTAAGGCGACTACGGAAGTTTGGTTCGATTTCATTTTGTAGTTTACAAATTACTCTTTCAGTTTCTAAAATTTTTTGAATTTTTTAATTTTCCACCATTTATTATAATCCGTAGAATGGTGGAAAATTAAAAAATCTGAAAAATTTTACATATTGAAAGAGTTATTTGTAAACTCAAAAATAAAACCTAACCTAAAATCCGAAGTCGCCTTAAGCAATAAATTTATAAAATATAGATGTTATGAACTTTTTAGCTTATAACAATATCATAAAATATTTATCCATGAGCCTGGCAAATAATTTTGTAAATTTAAAATAAGAATTAAAATATTTCGGAATATTTTAAAATAAATAATAAAAAAACCGATAAGTAATACAATTTCGATAATATAATTTAGTATATAAAGTATTTCTAGATTGACAGCTTAAAAATTTTTTTCAAAAATATAGTATAATACTTGCCTAAAATGTACTATTTTTAAAAGTTTGTTTAATTAATTTCAAAATTCAAATTGAATCACGCTTAGAATAAACAGTTCTTCTGCAAAATAAAATTAAAAATCTTTTGTTTGAAAGAATAATATAATAACTATAATTAAGAAAATATAAATTAGAATTTTTATTTTTATTTGTATTTCAAAAATAGGAACGATATACATACCGTTAAGAATGGATTTGAATTATTTTATTTTTTATATATTTTATGGATTTCATATTGTTGAAAATATTGATTTTTAAACAACTTCATTCATTAGTTATTGAGAATTTAGGATTCCAATATTATATATTAAAATTTTTCTGGTACCAGAAATTAAAAATTCATAAATGCTAATGAATAAATTTATTTAAAAATTTATACCATCTAATGTATTTCTTTTCCTGAAATTTTGCACTAAAAAGTGGAGATAGTTAATATTTATAAGTGTAAGTGTAGTGTCCATTTTATGTCTCTTTAAAATGTGAAATTTTAAGTGATGATAAAACTGGAAAAGTCGTTTTTATAAACCACGTTACATTGTATTAAAAACAGATGTTTTTAATCTTGGACAATTTTACATGACTATGTCCAGAGATCGATCTTGGAATTCTCTTAAGATATATCTTGAAAATCAAATGTATAAAAAGCTATATATTCGTAAAATAACTTTTGACTTTGTATATTAAATTTTGAAAGATTTAAGAAATGTCAAAAAAATAATTTAAAAGTTTACTATTCCTTCAATTTTTTAAAATAATAATAAGAAAATGAATATAGTGATAATATATCTTTTAAATGGGATTTATTTTTCTCGAAGTTTTCTGTGTCTATAAATTCATTGATGCCGCGTAAACTGCTCTGATACATTAGTTTATAACATCAATTTCTTTACTGATGCAGATATCAGTAGATATGAAATTATTATTATTTGATAATGAACAGAAAATAATAACACTATATTAACAGTCAATCATTAAAAATTTATATACATTTAGATTAGATATAGGGCGCGCTTGCGCGCATGGATTTTCTAGTTCAATTAAAAATTAAATTTAGATTATTTATTACATAATTATCATATATGATAATTATCTTTTGCTGAATTATATTTAAGAAATGTATTTAAACGTAGAAAGTGTTAACACAAATAAGGTGTATTGTTGCGTTTCTTGTTTACCGAAGCTTTCTATTTTTCACGTTTTCACCACGTCGATTTTCACTTTTAATTGTTCAATCAATTACCAGCGATGATACTTTATTCTTTTGCAGGAACAAAAGCGACGTTTTATTCATTTATTTTTTTTTCTTACTTTAAATATCTTTTTACACACAAATGTAATATAAATTATTGCTGAAGCATTAACTTTATTATTTCATAGCTAAACAACGATTTCAAAAATTATCATTTATTTCTAATTTTCACTTCCAATAATGATATTTACTAGCACATTATAATTAATTTTTTTAATTTTTCAATAAATTATTATTGGGCAAATTATTATTTGTCAGACTCACATTCCTTCTTTACAAAACTTTCGCTTACTTCAACTTTTACAGAGCAATTTTTGCAGTTCAAAGAATAAAAACATAAAAATGAATTCTTGGATGGGGAGAAATAATCGGTCGAAATACTTTGATGAGTTTTTTCTCTAGACAAACAGACACCCAACTATATAAGAGAGGAGTGAATGAAAAGCAGAGCTCAGTTTTATTATTTATATTGCTGCTGATATTTATGATTTAAAGTGAATAGATTTTGCTTTATTAAAATGAAGTACGAAATTTTGGTAAGCGATAATAAAATAAAAATAATTTAATGTCAAATTTCTTATTAATGTAATACTAGTGTTAATCACACTTTTTTTAGTATCTTCTTGTGATTTCAATCATGATAACATTAATAAGTAAGAATGTAAACGCAGGGTATGTATATACTTTTTTATTATTTTTCTCTGATTCAATTGAATAAAGAATTAAAAATTTTTTAGTTATTGCTTTTAGTTAATATACAATAACTGAAAATTTGATGTCAAAATATTTACATTAGTTATTATTTAAGTTAATCGATAATTATATTTATTGACAATAATATTTCTTAACTAATAAATAAAAAATTAACTATAAGATAATAATGAAATATTTAATAAATAATTAAAAAATAAGAGAAAATTTATTATTAGATAAGTTGTTCTTCATTTTTATTTTAAGGTCAAAAAAGGTGATTATCCATGTCCCTTACCACGTGAAAAACATCAAACATACACATACAATTTACAAAATAATCAAACACAAACATGATGAAAAAGGTCATGAAGATTGGAATAAACTACCAAGTGAAAATCTACACGAAGAATTTGGTGGCTATTATAAAAAAAAGTAGTAAAAATGTAGTAAATATGTTATTTATAAAAGGATTAATATTCCTCGGACTAGCTTTTTATCTAAAGACGCGTTGCGATCATTTAATTTACAAATTTTTTATTTCATATTTCTTTGTTACATTTTCCGTTTCTATTTTTAATTTAAAAGTCTTTTCTGTAAAATCATACATTATGTATTACACAGAAAACTTTTAATTAATATTTGTAAATATTCATAAAAATTTTGTTAACGTTTTTTTTATACTATAATTATGTAATAGTCATAAAAATAATCTATTGAAAAGATAGTTGCAGAATAATTTTAATATCGTCTTGATGTTTTCGCAATTATATTTTTAGTTAGTTGAATCCATTCAATGTAGATGTTGATATAAAAATACACAAATTAATTAAAATAAGTAAAAATCGTTTGGTGCTTTAGTAATAAAAAGTACTAATTAAACAAAAAGTGCTACAATCATTGTTCAAAATTTTTTTACTGAAGAAAAATCTTGATATTTTTGACAAATTTTTAATACACAATTCGGAGAATAATTATTAATTTAATATTTTCATCGCATTTCATTTCTACGCTTTTGTAAAATTTTGATATCTTTTTGGTTTATTTTGAACTAGTTGATTACATAACTTTCACTCTAATCTAAGTAACATGCAATATGTTGCATCTTTTTGTGTATAATATTTTATTTTTATTTTTACATTTTTTAATTGAATGGAATTCAATTCAGTGAGTCATATTTTTTGATTTCTAATATCATTACCGATCCTCCGAATTTTCACTTCTTTAGATGAACAAACACCTTCCTGAAAACACGATCTTGCTAACAAAACGATAGAAGGAATACTTTTCTTCTCAATTAATCCTTAAAGCAATCACATGTATTAACGTTATTTTTATTTCTACCTCAACAGAAATAGACCACCTAAATAACTCAAAAAGCGAGCCGAAAGAAAGATATTTCTAACTTTTAAAATTCAGAAATAACCATTTCTCCCGCTAATTTCAAAGCTTATGAAAATGAATGGATTTGAATTTTTTTTATTAAATATTAATATTAGACCATTGTTGAGGTAGTAATAAACCACATTATGAAACTTCGGAGAAAAGTCTAATTTCTCCTGCGGGAATTTGCTCTACTCACTTCGCTTCGCTTGCTCAGGTAGCAAACTTTCCCTCTGGAGAAATATGGGATTCTACTCCCTAGTAGCATAATGTACTACAGTCCGCTCTCTCAGTAGTTTCACTCTCAATAGTTCCGATTTCCCCCAATCCCGCTTGAAAACTTCCCAACCTAAGCACTGACACTCGACTCGCAAGAGTTGTCCGCCGGCACGCTCAATAGTTCCGAAACCATTATCAATAAACTAAAGCCTTAAAGAGATAAGATTCATAAAATAATTAATAGAAATAATTTTTTAAATTAAAAAATTAAATTATTGATAGCTAATTTTAAATTATATATCAATAAAAAATTTTTTATTACAATGAAAATAATAATAAATACATACATAAATATTAAAGTTTCAATCGCATTAAATATACATTTATAATTTACTATTTTAATGAATATATAAAAAATTATCGTTTTTTTAACTTTTAACCAGCATATTACTATCGTTTTTGTTTGGAAACAATTCTTCCAAAAAATTAAATTTCAAAATTCAACACAATTTATAGATTAGATCACTTTTATTAAAAGTTATTGAAAAAATGGATAAAAAAAGTAAATATGCAAAATACTTTTTAATATCAGTATACTATTTGTAGCGATAATCGACGCATACGAATTTGTATTTGCTACCAGAACTATTAAGAAAATATGAGCAAAAACTGACTGGTGACTAACTTTGGTGGGAGAACACTAATTCTAAGAAATTTCCTGTCCTTGTGCGCAAACTGCGGAACTAGCGAGGGAGTGAACTGTATTTTTTATATTTTCTATTTCAATATTCAACTAGCTTAATTTACCTCGCTTCTAACGTCGCTCGGTTAAATTTTCATGTATTATATCAATATGTATGAATTAGCCAATTTTAAAATGAAAAAGAATTGCCTCAATTTATGAATTTTGATATTAAAGTTTCGTACAAAATTAAATTTTTATATTTTTATAAAAAAAGGATTAATTGAAGTGACGATATGCATGAAAATTGTTTAAATATTGTTTAAGACATATATAATAAGTTCTCAAATACTAACCAGGAGAGTGTCTGAGTTGCGGGTACAGATCTTGATGAAACTTCGGGATGAGTATTAAGGTACCAAAATATGAGTAAAGCCACAGCGGTACGGTCTAACGCTTCGAAAAACTGAAGTTATGGATAATTATAGTCTTTTTTTCAGAAAAATATGAAAAAAGAACTCCTCATTAAAGTGTAAATAATTCTGTCTAGAAATGTCTTTAATTAATCCACAATAACTAAAATGAAAGCAGAGAAAGCAAGCTTTAATTTGCCAGTTTCCGAATTAAAAAATAATAATTAGAACTAAAGTTATGCTTATTTAAAGTTGAGCAGTAAGAGAGTACCAAAAATAGTCTAAATTTTGAAGAATGGTGATTTTTAGTACTTTTTTTATGCTTAACTTTAAACAAGCATAACTTTAGTTCTAATTATTATTTTTTAATTCGAAAATTGGCAAATTAAAGCTTGCTTTCTCTGCTTTCATTTCAGTTATTGTAGATTTAATAGAGACATTTTTAGACAGAATTATTTACACCCCAATTAGGAGTTCTTTTTTCATATTTTTCCGAAAATAAGACTATAATCGTCCATAACTTCAGTTTTTCGAAGCGTTAGACCGTACTGCTGTGGCTTTACTCATATTTTGGTACCTCAATACTTATCCCAAAGTTTTATCAAGATCTGTGACCCGCAACTCAGACACTCTTCTGGTAAGTAATTTAGAGTGTTGGTATTGGGCGTAATCATTTTGTAAATATGTATGTGAAATGTTCTAGAGTGGGAGTGATTAGACTCGAATTGGAAAACGTATGAATGATGTGAGTCAGTTACTGTCGTGCAGGCTACTTATGTATACAAGCAATTTTCGATTAAATATTGAAAAATAAATGATTAGAGCTAGTATATAGAAGTCTTAAATTATTATAAAACCCCTATTCATTTTAACCTTGATTAACACCAAAAAAAGAGAATAATTGGAAAAGAGTTCTGAGAGCTGCACAGTGTGTAATTTGAAGTAGGAGAGCCGATTGCTCAGAAAACTATCTTTGGATGGATAATATCGGGAGATATTAATCATACGAAATCACTCTCATATCAGACTATTATCACACTTCATTGTGTATCAAATCAAGCACTTGATAAGTCTTTGGAAAAATTTTCGAAAATCGAAAATATTCCTTATAAATCCATTTTATTGCTCGACAATTAGTCGTGTGATGAACACTTTGGGCATTCTTATCAACGCAATATCGAAGTACGATATATAGTTCGGTATCCATTAAAATCACTATGTCCTATAAATATCGGTGAATCTCGACCAATTGCTAAAGCTATGCTTAATTGCAATGAATTACGTCTCGCCATTTTTGAAAATTATCAATTACTGTACTCAAATTTTATGTTGGGATACCGCTCGTTGGACCATATGACATTAAGAACTAATGTATTAACCTTTAGACCGCTGGGATTTTGAAAAAAATGAAAAGTCGATTTTCCCTATAGAAAAGTGTTCCGAGGTCTACTAGGTAGGACCCTATCAAGCGTGGATATGTGTGAGTCAGGGGTGCACGAAATATGACGTAATCCCGGCGGTCTAGAGGTTAAACTTCTTAGATAATTCATACCCCGTATTTTTGCCGCATCACCCTGTCATAAAAGATAGTAGTCAAACGACCAAACTACGCATTGTTTTCAACACATCTGCTAAAACGCTAAATAATACGTATATACAGACTTCACGAACAGTAACAATAATACGACAATAATACAAGAATTCATAGGCGATACTGTTTATTTAGTTTTGTATGACGACATTTCTACCTTACAACTGAAGGTCCTTTTCAAGCCAATATAATCCACAGCATTAAAAATATACAAAATCACCACGATATTGCTGTCGTCAAATGTTTATCTCGTAAATAGTCAAATAACATTCTAGAATTGCTTGAAGATATCGACCCATGATCATGACTTGGCGACTGCTATATCACTGGATGGTAACTAGGGAGTAAAAGTTTTAGGTATTAAATAGAACTCTCGGTCTGACTCATTTGAATTTGATGTATTGATCACACCGCTTCAGCGAGTGACTAAACGTATTGTTGTGTCGATGATAGCTAAACTTTTTGACCTTATAGGCTGGATCTCTCCAATCATCATTGTTGGCAAAATTTTCATACAACAATTATGTAGTGAAAATTATTGTTTGGATGACTCTTTACCTCAAACGTTATCATCGTCTATATTATCATATTTTTACTCATTAACTCAATTATCTCATATGTCAATATTTAGATGGACAGGATACTCACTTAATATTATAAATGTACAGTTGCAGGGATTTGCAGATACACCAGAGAAAGCTTGCGGTGCTGCGATATATTTGCGGGTGACATTATCCTCTGGAGAAGTAATAACCACGTTATTATCAAGTAAAACTAAAATTGCTCCTATCAAATTTGAAAGCATACCTCGATAAGAATTGCATGCTACAGTAATACTATCACGCTTAATTGTATCTGTATTAGAAGCTCGAGCCATATCTAAACTTCAATTTCAATGTTGGTCTGATTATAGTCTTGTTTTGATATGGTCAAAACACCATGAATCTAAGTCGAAAACTTATATTGCCAATCGAATTAGGCAGACCACTCATTAATCTCTAATTATCAATGGAGTATATGTACCAACTGCATTTAATCCAGCTTACCTACTTAACTAATGGAATCGCCATTGTGGCAGCACGGTCCCTCATGGCTGAATCAAGATAAAGATCAATGGCCAAAATATATTGTAGATCTTCCAAAGAAAGCTAATCTTGAAGAAAAACTATAAGTACACACAACTAATATAGTCAAGTTATCAATCCTAACCCAACGTTAAAAAAAATGCTTATCTTAGTATAAAATTCTTCGAATTACTATTACAATATAAAAGACCATATCTATTTTTAAATTCAAAATAAAACGCGAGACAGATATTTGTTATGAAATAACAACTCAAGACGTATTGAGTACTGAAATCATCGTTATTAACGTTTTACGAAATTCATTGTTCCCGAATGAACTAAATGCCTTAAAAAATGAGAAACTAGTTTTAAAGACAAGCAAGCTACAAGCTCTGAACCTCTTTGTCGAAAATGATTTGATAAGAGATCTCGTGCTAAATTATCGTCACAATTGATGTTGGGCTTGCCACGTGCTCATGTAACTCAACCAAACCAAACCTTTACCGATTTTGGTGTTGACTACGCAGGCCTTTTGCAACTACGCATGTCTAGTGGTCGTGGTCATAAGTCACACCTTGGATACATAGTAATTTTTGTCTGTTTTGCTGCAAAGGCCGTGCATTTGGAGTTCGTCACTGATTACATAGCAGCATCATTTGTATCAGCGTTCAAAAGATTTATCTCAAGACGCAGTATCCCTACTTGTATGTATAGTGATTGTGGTACCACACTTAAAAGGGCTGATCGAAATTTACAAGCAGCATTTCAGCAAACCTGTTCAAACTCAGAGTTTATAGAATTACTTATACGTGATCGAGTTTCGTGGTATTTTAACCCTCCTGCCACTCCTCATTTTGGAGGGTTATAAGATGTTGGTGTTCAGAGTGTTAAAGCATATCTTAAGCGAATCCTATGCGATAAAACTTCATTTTTAGAGGAGGTTACTACATTACTTTGCCAAATCGAAGCCGCTTTAAATTCATGACCCCTGGGACCTCTGTACGATCATATCGACAGTTGCGAGCCGTTGACGCCTAGTCATTTTTTAACCAGTGATTGTTTGATTGCATTACCACAGCCGTCACTTGTAAATATAAATTGTAATAGATTGTCATGTTGATCAATGATGCAGAAATATTACGAAATATTTTCACGCAAATGTTCAAATGACTATTTACAGTCATTTTAACTTCGTACTAACAAGGAAAGGCCCCCATCTCTGGGAAACGGATTCGGCTGAAACTGCAAGATAGTATTTTTTTATGAAAAAAAATATACCCGTGTTTTTTCTTTTCGTCGAATAGACCTCCTAGAAAAAAAATAGACATTTTTTCGAAAATATAGTAAAAAAGAGCCTTTATAAGAACTTGAATATTCAAAGAACTAAGACTTTTACAAAAAAATACATGGAAGATAAAATAAAGTACGAATCAAATGCTTTGATTTAAACTTTGTTGCATTAAAAAAGCTTCAGAGGTTCAAAAGTTACAGGTAATTATAATATGCTAATGAAATAGCGTAAAAAATTGATGATTTTTATATGCTTAAAAAATTAACAAATATTTAGTAATTTTCAATAAAGCCAACTTTTGAACTACTGCAGCTTCTATGACGTAACAGAGATTAAATTAAAGTATTTAATTTTCACTTTATTTTATTTTTCATATATTTTTTTGTTAGAGTCTTAGTTGTTTGGATATTCAAGTTCTTATGGAGGCTCCTTTTTGCTTTCTCATAGAAAAAGCATTATATCCATAAAAATTTTTTTTTCTATTTTTTCATTAATTTGTACATATTTTAACTCATGAAATCGATAAAAGTGGTTTTCACAAAATATCTGTATTAGTCCAGGGGCAAACTATATAAGTCGTGGCCGATCGAGGTCCTCGATTCTACCCAGGTTTTTTTCATGTATTTTGACCTGCTGAATCCGAATTTTTTGGGTAGAAAGTCTGAAAATGGCGCATTTAACAATTATTAATACTTTTTATAAACAAATTATAAAAATGCGTTTTTTCCAGAAAAAAAAATTTGATCATATTTTTTAGGTAATTTTGAACAAAAAAGGTTTCTATGAACATATTGCTAAAATGCACTGAATCGGCAGAAAAAATTTGCAAAGTTTGAAAAAACGCGATTTAGTAAAACTTTGATATCTTATAGCTCAGCTATTACAGCTTTAATTTTAACTCAGAATAGCTTAAATTGTTTGATTAAATGTAAACTTAAAGATCACAGTAGTTGGCGACAATATTTATAATGATTACATTACTCATTAATCGCTCAAAAAAGTACCGTTTACGCGCACCCATGCGACACCAGGGTCTGTACATAGGTAAGCTCTTAACGTATTTTTAATTTTAGAGCAATATGAAATTTTTATTAAGATTAGTTTGGATTCAATATATAACTAAATTACATCATTCTTTCAATAGAAAAAAACTATTCTAAGGGATGATAATTTCAATAATGATCATAATATGATAACCAAAATAATAAAGGTGATAATGATAATAATTATGATTATAATTATAATGATTATGTTTATTTTTATTATAATTATGATATTGATGATTATGATAATTATGATGATTATTATGATTATGACGATTATTATGATTATGATGACTATTATGATTGTGATGACTATTATTGCTATGATGATCATGATTGTGATTACTATCATGATTTCAATTACAATTACTATGATGATTATGATTATTTTGACTTTTGAAAACTGATTTTCTTAGTGCAGTTTTAATTTTATAACATTACGAATGATTGAAAAAAATGTTTGTATTTATTTTGTTAATTATATTAAGAAAAGAATTTGATGGATTTGCATCTAATTTTCAATACCATTTTTTTATTCGTCGTTTTAGAAGTCATCGTTCTTTTTATAACTACATTATGTCATTCTTTCAATAGAACAAATATATTGCAAGAGATGATGATGATGATTTTGATAAAGATGATTATGATGATCACGATAATGAAGGTTATAATGACAATAATTATGATTGTAATTATAACAATTATGATAATTGTGATAATGATGATTATAATAATTATATAAAGAAATATAATGTTGTCCTAATGTCAACCTTTGTTTGGATAAACTCCTACAATAGTTAAGGAACCTTTCTCTCATACTTGATCTCTATCTTTTTAACACAGGTCTAGTCTATCTGCTAAGAAGCTTGCCTATTAGTCAGCGATTTTGGTTAACATCATTTAAACTGGAACGGCGATCACACCGACAATAACGGAAGAACTTTATTATCTGCACTTTACCTGAACAAGATGACTTCTCAAAATAATAGTACATACTCACACATAGATGTAGCAAGAAAGAAAAAGATCTATGTAGATCTTATTATCTCCTCAACATATATTTCTGACCGTATTTTTGTCAATTTGATGACGACACTTACGGGACAGATCACTACCCTTTTATCATTCATATTAATTTCGAAAAATCCACATACCATAGATCAACTTTTAAAATCCTCTATAAAAAAAATAATTTCTAGAAACCCCAAACACCTTGAATAATTCATTATACAATCTATTTGAAACGGAATATCGTCAGTCACTGGGAAGAAAGTGTCATTTCATTTTTTTAAAAGAAAGGTACCATTTCATTTTGAGCTGAAAAGAGGTATCATTTCATTTTGAGCTGAAAAGAGGTATCGTTTCATTTTAATTCAAAGAAAAGTGTTATGTCAAAAAAAAATTTTTCCATTACGGAAGAACTTTATTATCTGCATTTTACCTGAACAAGAGGACTACTCAAAATAATAGTACATACTCACACATAGATGTAGCCAGAAGGAAAAAGATCTATATAGACCTTATTATCTCCTCAATATGTATTGCTGACCGTATTTATTGTCAATTTGATGACGACAATTACGGGTCAGATCACTACCCTTTTATCATCCATATTAATTTTGTAAAATCCATATACCATAGATCAACTTTTAAAATCCTCACTAAAAAAAAATAGTTTTTAGAAACCGCAAAAACCTTGAATAATTCATCAAACAATTTTTTTGAAACAGAATATCGTCAGTTGCTAGGAAGAAGGAGTCATTTCATTTTAATTTAAAGAAAAGTGTTATGTCAAAAAAATATTTTTCCATTTAATTATGTATTTTGAACAATTATTTAAATAAACTAAAAAGAATACGTAAAGCAAATTTTAAAAAATGAGAATATACTGGTCTGCAATAAGATTACCTGAATTACGTCAACTCTGACAGAATACTTCGTAAAACTTTCAAGAACAAGAAACTTTAGTCTTATAGAAAATTTACTGAAACCATAGACTTTAGAACAAACAGCAAATATGTTTAGGACAAAATTAAAATTTAAAAAAAAAATAGGTCAAAGTTCTAATTCATGATTTACAAAAGTTCGATCCTACAACGACAATCTTACAAATCTTACGCTATATATCGAAGATGGATTTCTTTAGAGTAAAGACGCACTGGCTGCCCACCTAGGTTTATCGAAATTTCAATTAATTTTTTTTGAAAAATTTTAATCATTTCGTTGAAATTTACTTTTTTTAAAAATTTTTTATTTATTTTTATTTTAGATGATCAATATTTCATTCTATCATTTTGTTAAAATTTTAATCATCTTATTCAAATAAACTTATTTTTTTTTTTATTTTTTCAATACAACAGATTTTCATACCACCCAAAGAGGTACTATATTTATACCTTACATTAAAAGATTAATAATTTTCTTTGAATAATTATCAATGTATGGTATTTTAATTTTCAGATGATCGACGATTCAAAAAAGTTTCTCTTTTCTTAATTTTTTTTTTCAATAATTTAATGATTTTAAATATCTTTTTTGATGTACTAACGCATGAAGTCCGTGCGTGAAGTTAAAAAATATGTCAATGAAGTGTATATCCATGCTGTCACACAAATAATTTTGTTAATTCTTTAATGTACAATTAAATACTTGTAGTCAAAACTGTAATTTGTTGTTGTCTGAACTGTAATTTAAAATACTGAAATTGTAATTTACAATTAAATAGTATTTATTACACAGAAAACAATAATTTAATATTTGTTGTTTATGTGAAGTATCACCTTACCAGTTTCTTTCTATTTATCTATGTAGTTGCTTTACTTATTACTATTGTTTTAAATATCTACTTAACGTGTAGTATATAAAAAAATATAGTATGCAACGAAGGTGTGACATTCTTTCATTTAAACTATCACGCGGCTCTCGTTCATGGCTAATTCAGCAACTCATTTATGATGATTGCTCACATGAAGAAAAGTAAACTTAACAACCTTGTTTCATAAACTACTATTATGTTTCATTAATAAAGATAATAGTTACATTTAAATTTTAATCATCTAAAAATTAAGGAACGTTGGTTTTTTTTAATTTTATTTTAATAAATTATATAAAATAAATATAATAATTTTAAATAATTTTAAGACATGCTAAAGTTAAATAAAATTATCTAATTATTCTCACATAATTACTTAAAATAAAATCGTGGTTACCATCGCCTGTAGACCTACATAAACACGAGAGTCAAAATTCCTTCCTCCTTAAACCGTTGACTTTACCTACAATCCATCCTCCGCCATTTTGTGAATACATATTTAAGCAAAGTTTTGAAGTTATTTAATTATATATAAAATTTATCATCTATTTATATGATATACAAACTAATTAGAAATTAATAATAGTTATTTACAATTATTTGAAAAAATAAAAAATTTTTTTCATACTAATTTACAGATTTTTAAAGAAATTTACAGTTATTCACAATTACTAACAATAATTGAGCAAAGTTTTTTACTTTTTTAATCTATTAATATGATATACAAATTAATCATAGAAATAAATAATAATTATTTACAATTATTTAAAAATATTTTTCATACTTATTTAAATATTTTTAAAGATATTTACAGTTATTTACAATGATTCAATTTAATTAACTATTATTTATTGTTAAAAGATTTTTTTTTTAATAAAAACTTCAAATATTAACTATTATTTACTTTTATTTACATTTTCAAAACTTTCCATAATGCTACTTCTAAATCTTTTTTTAAATATGTATATTAGAATATTCATAATAACTACATTTTTTTTATTAAATATTATTGTAACATGCCTTACAATAATACTAAATAAAATTTTATTGTATTATGATTATTCTAAATATAATCATTGTTTTTAATATAAAAATTATAATATGATTAATAAAGTTATATTTAATTTTTTTAATTTGTGATCAATTATTATTTAAATTTTAATAATTATATTCTTTATAAAATTTAAATTATTTATTTTTCCATATAATTTAATAAAAATTATTTATATTAAATTTTTTATAAATATTTCTTTTATATATATATATATATATATATATATATATATATATGTTCGAAATTCATAAAGTACAATATGAGTAAATATTAATGTTAGACAATTTTTTTTATATTAAAATCACATTTAAATAAATATAATAAAATAAATGAAACTCAAAGAGATCTATGAGAAAGCATTTCGTCAAAGCATTTGGCAGCATTTTTACTATTTTTTTGAAAAACTGTCTATACCCTTGTGTAGGGGGCATATTCGACGAAAAGAAAAAACACGAGTTTATTTTTTTTTTTCATTAAAAAATCATGTCCTGCAGATTCAGCCTAATCCGTTTCCCAGAGGTGCGGACCTCTCCTTGAAAGTGGCGCTTAGTCCAAGAAAATATAAAAATTGATCAATTTGTTTCGTTGAAGCAACCAAATTTAGCTTTAACCAAGTAGTTACTAGGAAGGATTAAAGAGTGTTATCCAAGTGTTAATGGTAAAATACGCGTAGTGCGAGTCAAAACTGCAAAATCTAGTTTTATTCGACCTTTTACGGCAATCGCGTTGTTGTCTATAGATTTAGAAATCGCGGAATCTAAAAACGGACAGCCTCTCTAAAACCCTTTAAATTGAAATGTATTCACATAAAAACAATTCAAAGGGTCGTTATGCGTGATAGAATGTATTCTCGTAATATATTTGAAAAAAAGTTTATGGGATAAGATTTATATGTCATTGTCTTAAAATACAATTTAATCTGATTATATATGTATGTATGTATCTTTACTATTATAAAACGTGAATGATATCCTGTAAAATGTATTATAAGTATTGATACTGCGAAATTATTTAGTAAAGGAAATATTTGTTAAGTTCTTGACTTTTTTGTTATATTAAAGCTTGATACATTAGTAGTCCAATACAGATGTTATTTTACAATTGAACCACAATTGGTTCAAGGTGAGCGGTCTGTTTTAAACATATATAATAAGTTCTTAAATACTAAGTGATTCAGAGTGTTGGTATCGGACGTAATTATTTTGTAAGTATGCATGTGAAATGTACTAAAGTGGAAGTGCTTAGACTCAAATTGGAAAACATATGAATGATGTGAGTCAGTTACTGTTGAGCGGGCTACTTATGTATACAAGCATCTTTGGATTGAATATTGTAAACTAAAATATTAAAGCTAGTATATAAAAGTCTTAAATTATTATAAAACCCCGATTTGTTTTAACCTTCATTAACACCAAAAAAAGGGTATAGTTGGAAAAGAGTTCTGAGAGCTACACAGTGTGTAATTTAGCATCTAATGTAGAGACAATAAAAATTCTAAAATTCTAATATAGAGACAATAAAAATTCTAAAACTCCAATATTATATTAATTATAATTATAATCTATTGAAGAATAATATGGACTTAGATGCATCAAAACTTTATACAAATACAAATCATATCCTAATGAATTAAAAATTTGTTTTACTAAATTGCATTTAAATCAATGAAAAAATATGAAAGCAATTCGTTCTTTTTAAACAAGTGTTTTAATCACGAACCATAGAATAATCGAAAACAGTATTTGACGTTTGCTAGAACTAACAACTATAAACAAGCGCAAATTCAAGATTAAGGTTGGGACTTGATAATCTTGAGTATACACAAGATTAAGATTCGTTTTTAAGGTTCGAATTCATGGACGTGATTTCAGTATTGAGTAGTTTGGAACTCAAGTATCTTTACTTGGGTACCAGCAGTTATTTTTGTTGGGTGAGATGTAGGGTTGAAAAAGGTGGAAAATGGGTGTAGAATGAGTAGAAAATTGGTGTTACTAAATGAAAGGGTGGGAAATAAGAGTTCTATGGGTAAGATATGGGGGGTCGACGACAAAATTTTTTTAAAAACTATATTATATAGGAAGATCTATATCTATTTATATTATAAGAAGTTTTTACCACCGTTGTCGACGCTGCCGCCGTGTATAAAGATCAATTGTAGTATAAAAGTAAGCTAAAAGTAATTTAAAACTTAACAGAAGTAGGATAAATTTACCTGAAAATTAGCTAAATTTATTCTTAAAGTCAGTTAAAATATATAAAAGTTAAATAAAAATTAACAAGAGGGCAGTTAAAAATTAACTGTCTGGTTTGAATTTAGCTGCATTTAGAGATGCGCTGTTAACACAAAATTTTCTCTTTTGTCTAGAAGCTACCCACATAGCACCGAAGCTTCCAGGAAGCTTCCAGGAAGCTTCCATAAAAGGTTCGGCAACTTCCCGTAAGCTTCCATGTAAGCTTCCTGAAAGCGTCAAATGTCCCGCGCACTTTTCATTCAGAAAGATTCAATGGAAGCTTCCAGAAAGCTTCCGTGGAAGAAATCAGTAAGCTTCCATGGAAGCTAGCATTAAGGTCTTTTTGAATCTGTAAGAAGGTATACCGATGTAGATACAGAAAGTATGTATAATGATTCGTATATACACGCGAGCGAGAGCGCCCTCAGCGCCGAAATCAAGAAAGAGGTTCGGAAAGAACGAACGAGGCAGATTGTGAGGAGCTTGAGCCGAGTAACGGTCACCTTTGTATCCCTTCTGTTCAAATGTACTTTATTATATCTTATAATATATTAATCACTCTTTATTTTAGTTGCCCGTTTATTTATTGATTGAACCTGACCATTCTTACAGTTCAGAAGTGGGATAAGAATAAAGACGTGTCGGTGCTAGTGAGAAAAGTTTTGAATTGTTCTTTTGGTGAAAAGAAAAAGGAAAATTTTCTAAAAGTGAACAAAGGGACGCCGGTATAAGTGTTTTGTGCACAACGACCGTGGTATTTGCTCTGATCGAAAATTTGACAAGTGGCTCGAGTTTGAATTGAAACTCTTTTAATAATACGCGTATAAGAAACATTTAACGCATATCTTTGTGAAACGTGTTAAATATTCGCTTACGAAGAAAAATTTGAATTTGATATAGGCGTACTAAAACCTTATTGAAATATTGAGCGAATTGTAGTATAACGGAAGAAAGGTGTGAACTTTGTGTTCCGCGAATTGAATAGTTGATCGTTAATATTGAAACTACATAACGCGAAAATAAAATCAAATCGGAGTGAAATTATTGAATTGATAAACACTATTGTAATTGAGATACTATTGTAAATTGATTCAAAGTATCAAAAGAAAAAAAAACATTGTGGCTTTGTGCGTAATTAAAAAGTTGAAAAATAAAATTTTTTTTGAACATTGAAATCGCCTTTTGTCTATAGACATCGTGACAGCCATTTTTGTTCGCGAGGCTTGTGGTCATTCCATCCGCCGTGCAGACCAAAAGTTATACATATATAGTACATTGGCTATATATATATATATATATATATATATATACACGTGTGTAGTAGTGAAGCGTCTCTATAGAAGAGTTCGACTTGTTACCTATCTAGAATAGTTGACGCAACGATTGAAAATATAGAAAATGGCAGCAAGTCTAACGGTCAATGAGCTAAGAGAAATCTTAAAGCAAAAAGGACTTAGTATTAGTGGTAATAAACCCGAATTGATTCAGCGTCTAGAAGAAGCCGACGAAAATAATTTATGGGTACAAGAATGGCAAGGCGCTAGGCAAGCTGCATTGTCAGCGGCAGCTCAGTCAAACGAGAACGCCGCATTGAGACAGCAAATAGCTGAGATGCAAGCAGCTATGGATGTAATGAAGCTTCAGTTGCAGCAAGCTAACGAACATCCGAACAGACTTACAGCACCTCATCCGGGCGAAGGGAATGCGACAGCTGCAAGCAGAAATTCGTCTCCTAATGTAACGGTAAAAGCTATTGCGGAACTATTAGGACCGTTTGATGGTAAGCCCGAATATTTTGAAGCGTGGTCACAACAGTTGCGTTTAATCCGCGAATCTTATGAATTGTCGGACGCGATGATGCGTTTAGTTGTAACGGATAAATTGAAAGGTAAAGCGTTGCAATGGTTCCATTCTAAACCAGAACATTTAATTTTACCAATTGATGACTTAATTTTAGAAATTAAAAAAATGTTTTTTCCGAGATTAAGTAGAATCGAACTGCGTAAAAAATTCGAAGCGCGAGTATGGTCGCAAAATGAATTATTTAGTGAATACGCGCACGATAAAATCATATTAGCTAATAAAGCGAAAATTGATGAATCCGAGTTGATAGATTTTCTAATTGAAGGCATACCAGATGTAGTTTTGCAAAACCAAGCGCGCATGCAAGAATTTAAAACAAAGTCAGAATTGTTAAGTGCTTTTGAAAGAATTTCTTTAAAGAAAAATACTACGTTTAATAAAGAGAAAAGCGAGTTTAAACAAACGACTGATAAATTGACTACAAAATTTAATAACGAAAATATTGAAAATAAAAAGAGTAAATTGAATAATTTTAAACGAAAGAGAAAAGCGTGATTCGTTGTTATAATTGCGGAGAGGTTGGGCATATATCAACCGCTTGTACCAAACCGAAAAGACTTAAAGGAGCGTGTTTTAATTGTAACTCACTTGATCATACTGTAAAGCAATGTCCTAAAAGAGAAAGAGATAAATCAGCTGATTCGGAGGTTAACATGATTGATAAAACTTTTGATATTGATTCGGAATGTTTTCCAAAAATAACTCTTAATTTTGAAGATAACGATGAACTTTTTGAAATTGAAATGATAGCATTGTTGGACAGCGGTAGTCCAGTTAGTTTTATTAAATCAAAATATATTAACCCAAGTATTATGACACCAGCCGGTAATGAAAGTTTTAACGGTATAAATCAATCTAAATTAATAATTTTAGGTAAAGTTAGTACTAGTTGCTTATTGTTTAATCATACTGAAAAAATAGACCTTTTTGTAGTAAAAGATGAAACAATGTCTTCACAAGCAATTTTAGGATGCGATAGTTTTAAAATTTTTGGATTAAAAATAGTGAATCCGGAAAAATGTATTGATATCGTTAATAATCAAGATGATGGTTTGAATGATATTATGAATATTAATATTGATAGTTCTAATATCATTGATACATTAAATATTAATCCTGAAATTCCTTTTGAAACGCGACAAGAATTTTTAAATTCATTTGAGCAAAATTACGTAAATGCTAAAAAACCGAAGTTACCGAAAGTGAAGACAGAGTTGCATCTTCGACTCAAAAGTGAAAAACCTTTTCATTTTATGCCAAGACGCTTATCTCATGCGGAGAGATTAGAATTGAGAAAAATAACAGACGATTTATTAGAACGAAAAATTATTAGAGAAAGCGATTCTGAATACGCAATGGCAGTTGTACTTAACACAAAGAAAAACGGGAAAAAGCGCATGTGTGTTGATAGTAGACCTCTTAACAATTTAATTGAATCAGGTAATTATCCTTTACCGTTAATTGGTGATCAGCTCATGGTTTTAAAAGGAAAAAAATATTTTAGTACAATAGATTTAAAAGATGGATTTTTCTGTATTGATATGGCAGAAGACTCTATCAAGTACACATCGTTTGTAACACCCGACAATCAATTTGAATTTTTAAAAATGCCATTTGGGTTAAAAGTTGGACCTAGAGTATTCCAAAAACATGTAAATAAAGTATTTGAAAAATTAATTGAATCCGGCGATGTAGTATTTTTTATGGATGACGGAGTAATTGCAACCACTTCATTAGATCATCACTTAACAGTCTTGAAAATGATTTTTAAAACATTAGTTGAAAATAAACTAGAATCACAATTGTCAAAGTGTCACTTTTTTATGACTGAAATTGAAGTCTTAGGCTATAAGGTTTCTGCAAACGGTATCAAACCTACAGATAAGAGAGTTGAATCGGTATTAAAATTCCCGGTACCTAAGGACGTAAAAAGTTTACAAAGTTTTATAGGTCTCGCATCTTATTTTCGTAGATATATAGAGTCATTTTCGTTGATTGCTAAGCCTTTACACGACTTATTGAGAAAGCAAAGTCAATTTAAATTTGAAGAAGAGCATTTGAACGCTTTTAATCGGTTAAAAAAATGCCTAGTTAGTGCACCAATACTTGCAATTTATGACCCGCACGCAGAAACGGAGCTTCATTATGACGCTAGCTCTAAGAAGTTCGGTGCTATATTAATGCAACGTGGAAATGACCATAAAATGCATCCTGTATTTTACTTTTCAAAGCGGACGTCGGATACAGAATCAAAATATCATAGCTTCGAGCTGGAAATGCTTTCGATCATATACGCACTGCGTAGATTTAGAGTATATTCATTCGGTATTAAATTCAAAATTGTAACAGATTGTAACTCGTTGGCATTAGCAATAAAAAAGCATGAAATCAACCCTAGAATTTCACGCTGGGTCTTAGAGTTGCAAAATTATGATCACACGACGGAGCATAGAGTGGGTACGCGAATGACACATGTCGACGGACTTAGTCGTTGTAACTTTATCGGTGTTGTAGATGATAATTCTTTCCAGACAAATTTAATCATTTCTCAAAATTTAGATAAAGAAATTATTAAAATAAAAAATGATTTAGATAAAGGTGAAAGTAAATTTTATGAATCGCGTAATGGTATTATTTACCGTAGGATTGACGATAAACTGCTCGTTTACGTACCGGAGCAAATGGAAAAGAATATTTTATTCAAATATCACGACGAATTAGGTCACATGGGAATAGAAAAAGTAATGGATATTGTTTGCAAATCTTATTGGTTCCCTAAGCTAAGATCAAAAGTGACTAGTCACATACGTAATTGTTATAAGTGTATTGCATTTAACCCGCCATCTGGTAAAACCGAAGGAAAAATTCAAAATATTCCCAAAGGGGATAAACCTTTTGATACGTTACATATTGATCATGTAAAATTTGCAGACGCGAGGGTTAAAAGTAAAAAATATATTTTTGTTGTTGTTGATAGCTTTACAAAATATACAAAATTATTTCCAACTAATTCTACAGAAGCGATTGAAGCGATTAACCATCTTAAGACTTATTTTGTATATTATAGTAAACCGAAGTGTATAATTTCAGACAAAAGTTCATGTTTTACTGCGCAAGAATTTGATAATTTTACAAACGAAAATGATATTCAGCATGTAAAAATAGCTACGGGCTCACCTCAGGCCAATGGCCAAGTAGAAAGAATTAATCGAACCATTGTCCCTATGATTGGTAAATTAATTGACACAGAATGCGGGAAAAATTGGACAAAAGTAGTGAATGAAGTTGAATTTGCTTTAAATAATTTAAGCCATAAATCGACGGGCGAAATACCCAGTATGCTATTATTCGGAATAACGCAGCGCGGTAAGGCACATGACCCTTTAGCTGAATATATTCAAGACGAGATTAATACTAAAACCAGAGATCTATGTAATCTTCGTAATAAAGCAAGTGAAAAAATAACTATACAACAGATACAAACAAAAACCCAAGCAGATAAAAGAAAGAAAGAATCATTTAAATACGAAACAGGCGACTATGTTATGTTGAAAAATATCGATAATACTGTTGGAATTTCACCAAAAGTTAAACCGCGATTTGAAGGTCCATATCAAATTGTTAAATGTTTGCGTACTAATAGATATGTAGTAGCAGACATCCCTGGGTGTCAAGTAACGCAAAAAAAGTACGAAGGCGTATGGGAGCCAGCCAATATCCGGCTATGGCACAAGCAAGAAGAGTCGTAAAATGTAGAAAAAAAAAAAAACATTCTGTTCGAGGACGAACGATTGTCAAGACGGCCGAGCTGTAAGAAGATATACCGATGTAGATACAGAAAGTATGTATAATGATTCGTATATACACGCGAGCGAGAGCGCCCTCAGCGCCGAAATCAAGAAAGAGGTTCGGAAAGAACGAACGAGGCAGATTGTGAGGAGCTCGAGCCGAGTAACGGTCACCTTTGTATCCCTTCTGTTTAAATATACTATATTATATCTTATAATATATTAATCACTCTTTATTTTAGTTGCCCGTTTATTTATTGATTGAACCTGACCATCCTTACAAATCTTACAAGAAGTTTCCAAAGAAGATTGCCGCAAGGTTCCAAAAGTACTTCATGGAAGCTTCCACAGAATAATGCAAAAAGCTTACATGCAAGCTTCCGTAAAAGCTTCAATTAAAGCTTCCTGGGAGCGTAAAATGTCCCGCGCACTTTTCTTTCAGAAAGATTCAATGGAAGATTCCAGGAAGCTTCCATGGAAGAAATCAATAAGATTCCATGGAAGAAATCAAAAAGCTTCCATGAAAGATAGTATAAAAGCTTTTTGAAACTTACAAGAAGCTTTCAAGGAAGGTTGCCGTAAGGTTCTAAAAATATTTCATGGAAGCTTCCATAAAAAATGCTAGAAGCTTCCAGGATGATTCCAGTGTAAGGTTCCCGGAGGCTTTGGGGAAGTCAACGATTCAAATATCATTTGGTTAATTTTATCCTTTTTCACCGTTTGAAAGGTATTGTGTTACGATTCTGTTCAACATTCTAAATTTCATTTTATATTTAATAAATATTTGCTGTGCAAAACACATATTTACTTACAATATACTATTCTATATACTATTATATCATATTTATACTTCAATACATATTCACATATATTAGGATTTACGTATAATTATAAAGACGCATTTACATTTTTAGGGCAGGCGCTGTGGGTACATACTCAAAACCGCCAACGTTCGACTTATATAGTAAGTGTGGTATCATCTCACCACTTAGGGACAAAACACCCATTCAACGCGTATCCCTCTGTAGGCGTAATTGCGAATCGAAGGTGACGGACTTGTATGATATCTGTCGGTAGTTCAATTCCCGACAAAACATAATTTTTTTTTTTTTTATAAATTATGTTGCACATGTATATATTTCAGTATTTTTTTAAATTTAAATATTTTTGATGTATACAGATAAATGTATATGTACATGTACCTACGTATTATTCACACACAAACATTTTCATGCTATCTGAAGTCGAAAAATTCATTTTATATAGATTTTAAAATAAATTTATTTAAAAAAACTTAAATAAATAATACAATACTCTTTCTTAAAACTTTATTTAATTAAAAACTTTTCTTTAAAAAAGCAACAAAATGTTTTGTATGCTTATTTACTAACTTAAATTAATATTAAAAGAAATTTTTTATCCAAAGTTATACAATCATAGAAACTTTTAATCATTTAATTTGTAATCTGTTTTATTCGTATTCATATAATAATCCGATATTAATTTTTAATATTAAAAAGAATATCTTTATAAATTAATTTAACAAAAAAGACTATATTTTTAATTTATAAAATTAATGGGAGATTATTATATAAATACGGAAAAAGCAGATTACAAACTGGATGAATTAATTTTTATAATTATGTAACTTTGGGTAAAAATTTTTTATTATTATTAATTTTTAGTTAGTAAAAGAACACAAAATATTATGCTTCTTAAGAAAAAATCTCTTGTTTGATAATAGTCATGTATTCAAAACATTGTAAAGATATTTAGACTTTGTAATTAATTTATTTAATTTATAAAATTTTATTAAATTAACGACTTTCTTTAAAAAAAAAACATATTTGTTTGTGTTCTTTTTTATTGATTAAAATCAATAACTATAAAAATTCTTTATCGAAAGTTATACACAATTATGACAAATTTTTAATCATTTAAAATGTAATATGTTTTACTTCATATTTAAATAATCTACCATAAATTTTGTAAATTAAAAAAAATATGAGACATTAATTAAATAGAAAAAAAGACAATATTTTTAATCCATAAAATTGAATTAATGTAAGGCAGACACTGAACCTGTACTCATAAATATTGCCTGAATTTTCATTTTATTGTAAAACTTTAGAAAAAAAAATGCATTAGCTTATAGTATGTACCATGAAGATTATTCTATGAATTTTTTAAATAAATTCATTCATCAGTTATTTAAAATGTTGAAGCCCAATGATATATATAAAAATTATTCGATTTCGTACCAGGAATACAAAATACCTATAAACAAACGAATACATTTATTTAAAAATTCAACTAAATAATTTTCATGATATTTACTACAAACTAATGTATTTTTTTCTGAAACTTTGCAATAACTTTCCGTGAACATTAATATATCCTTCCTGTAATATTCTGTGAAAGGCTGCAAAAAGTTTGAATAGAATTTTCCGCAAAATGTTACTGCAAGCTTCCTGCAAAATGTAAAGTAATCTTCCAAATAATAGTCGGATATAACTTTTTGGAAGCTTACTGGAAGCTATCTTGTAATATTCCATTTGACCCTTATGGAATATTACATGTAAGCTTCCCTGAACCTTCCGTAAGGCTTACATAAAAGATTCCAATGGAATTTTCCTGAAACTTTTATTTAGCTTCGGAAAAGCTTACAGGAAATCTTCCTGAGAAGTTACTGGTAACCTTTCGTAAACAATAAAATATTTTTCCTATAACATTCTACGGAAGGCTGCAGAAAGTTTGAAAGGAATCTTGCACCAAATATTACTGGAAGCTTCCTGCAAGATATAATATAATCTTCCTAATAACGTTTTTATAATATTGCATGTAATCTTTCAGAAAGCTTACTGGAAGCTATTTTGTAATGTTTCATTTAGCCCTCATGGAATAGTACATGATAGCTTCTCTGAACCTTCCGTACAGTTTACATGAAAGATTCCAATGAAAGCTTTTCGAAACTTGCATTTAGCTTTCGGGAAGCTTACAGGGAATCTTCCAAGTTACTGGCAACCTTTCGTAAACAATAAAATATTTTTCCTATAACATTCCACGGAAGGCTGCAGGACGTTCGAATGGAATCTTCCACAAAATATTACTGGAAGCTTCCTGCGAAATATAATGTAATCTCCCGAATAACGTTTCTGTAATATTGCATGTAATCTTTCAGAAAGCTTACTGGAAGCTATTTTGTAATGTTTCATTTAGCCCTCATGGAATATTACATGTTAGCTTCTCTGAACCTTCCGTAAAGCTTACATGAAAGATTCCAATGGAAGCTTCCCGAAACTTTCATTTAGCTTTCGGGAAGCTTACAGGGAATCTTCCTGACAAGTTACTGGTAACCTTCTGTAAACATTGAAATATTTTTCTTGTAACATGCTGTGGAAGGCTGCAGGAAGTTTGAACGGAATCTTCCTCAAAATATTACTGGAAGCTTCCTGCAAGACATAATGTAATCTCCCGAATAACGTTTTTGTAATGTTACATGTAATCTTTACCGGAAGCTTACTGGATGCTATTTCGTAATGTTTCATTTAGTCCTCATGGAATATTACATGTTAGCTTCTCTGAACCTTCCGTAAAGCTTATGTGAAAGATTCCAATGGAAGCTTCCCGAAACTCTTATTTAGCTTTCGGGAAACTTACAGGAAATCTTCCTGATAAGTTACTGATAACCTTTCGTAAACAATAAAAAATTTTTCCTTTAACATTCCACGGAAGGCTGCAGGAAGTTTGAATGGAATCTTCCACAATATAATACTGGAAGCTTCCTGCAAGAAATCTTCCTTATAACGTTTCTGTTATTTTACATGTAATCTTTCCGGAAGCTTACTGGAAGCTATTTCGTAATGTTCCATTTAGCCTTCATGGAATATTACATGTAAGCTTTCCTGAACCTTCCGTACAGTTTACATGAAAGATTCCAATGAAAGCTTTTCGCAACTTGCATTTAGCTTTCGGGAAGCTTACAGGGAATCTTCCTGATAAGTTACTGGCAACCTTACGTAAGCATTGAAATATTCTTCCTATAACATTCTGTTGAAAGCTGCAGGAATTTCGAATGGAATCTTCCACAAAATATTACTGGAAGCTTCCTGCAAGATATATTGCAATCTTCCAAATAACGTTTCTGTAATATTGCATGTAATCTTTTTGGAAGCTTACTGAAAGCTATTTTATAATGTTCTATTTAGCCCTCGTGAAATATTACATGTAAGCTTTCCTGAACCTTCCATAAAGCTTACATGAAAGATTCATATGGAAGCTTCACGAAACTTTCATTTAGCTTCCAAGAAGCTTGCTAGAAGCTTATATTGGAATCTTTCGATGGAAGCTTCCCAAATCTTTCGTGCTATGTGGGTAGTTAAGTATAGACTCTAATAATGAATCATAATTAAAGATTATACTTAAAAAGAGAGAGAAAATTAAGAAGGGTAGCTAAAGATTGAGAAGGTAAAAGAAAAACGAAGGAAGAAAGAATAAAGAGTAAAAAAAGATAATAAAGCAAAATATAGTGAAACTTAGATGAAGAGAGAAATACATATATTAAAACCCAAATAAGACCCAAAAATAAGGCCCGAGAAAAGTGCTTGTATATGATAACTACTCATTACATAGGACTCAATAAAAATTGTTATTCTTATTACTAATAAATGCGCAGATCTGTAGGACCCAAGTACTGTGAAAAAAGTTAGTTTTACTTTAATATATAATAAGTACTAATTATATAGGAAGCAATAGAAAAGGCAAATTTTATTTCAAGAAAAGTTACACTCACCTAAAAAATGCACGAGTCCGAAGAACCGGAGATTCGTAGAAAAAGGTAGTATCACTTTAATATAAAATAGGATGATTGTTAATAAATAAATTTGTTCTTTAGCTTAAGAGCAAGACCAGTGTAGAGTTTAATTATACATCTATCTATATTATAAAAGATTTTTGCCGCTGTCAGGCTCTCAAAATGTAACCTTTTCAACTCTCCCTCCTCTTTCTATATTATCTATATTATAAAAGATTTTAATTTTAAAATTAAAATTAAAAGATTATTAGAACATACCTTAAACATTGGTTTGATAAATATTTTAATTACAATAATACTTAAAATTCACCAGAGAGTAAATTAAGTTTTAAATATTAAATTCAAATATAAGTTATTGTATATGTGAACAAATATTAAAGAAAAGCTCAAGTTCATTATACATACAATATAAGGCTAAGTTTAAATATGTCATATATGGAAGTACATGTTCATTCTCGATGTAGTTCTGTTCCATTACATGTATATAATTAATTTCACCGATTTTCAATAAAAAGCAATTATATATAGTTTAATATTCAAAATAAAAGTAGAAAAAACAACAACAAAAAATAAATTCTAAACATAGATTTACTTCATACTAAAAATCAGTGAAACTAAATAATATAAAGTAATGGAATAGAATCAGGAATATTGAAAAAAAAGAAACTTAAGCTTTGTTTCCAAGAATATTTCACTTCAAATAGTATATTTTTCACCTAGAGAAAAAAAGTAATAAATGTCCTAAATCGTATGTAAATTGTAAGGCAGAATTCACAAAAGTCGAAAATTAAGCTCGATTTCATAGGTTACCGCGAGTATCACGTATAATTTCGAACTCAAGTACTGTTTAGATAATGAATTCAGTAGATATCGGACAACAAAATTTTAAAACATGTCATGAGTTACCTGTAACGTGTAATATCATTGGAGAACGGCTCTTATGTTTAGATTTTTGACCTAAATATATGACTATAAATTTCAACAATGAAATTAAAAATGACCTTTTTACATGATACATGCCTAAAAACGAATTTCGTGTTTGTTTCTAATTATAATATCTTCACACACGTATTTGATACATACGAACCCTATTGAAAATAATGACGTCTTTAGACGTGTCTGGATTTGGAACAAAAAAAGACGTCTTATAAAGACGTTTTTTAAAGACGTCTTTTTTATCAAGATTTTAAAAATAATACTTACTAAAATGTTTGAAAAAAGAACGTACTTATGCTAAAGTGTATACAAAGACGTCTTTAAGAGGAGGCCGTATAGTTCTGTCCTTGTCTAATCTAAATTTTCGTTATTATGGCTAAATTAAATATTTTTATACAAAAGTAAGGGCAGAGCCCAATAGATTTAAGGATGAGCAGACGATTCTATTCTATGAGAAAATATAAAATTTTCATTAGTTTTCGAGTGAAGTCTGAAACGGAAAAAGAGTTAAATTTGATTGAAGTGTTCAACTCTTTTTCCGCTTCAGACTTCACTCGAAAACTAATGAAAATTTTATATTTTTTAATAGAATAGAATCGTCTATTCATCCTTAAATCTATTGGGCTCTGCCCTTACTTTTGTATAAAAATATTTAGTTTACTAATTATAACGAAAATTAAGATTAGACAAGGACAGAACTATACGGCCGCCTCTTAAAAGATGTCATTGGATGTGTATTTACAAATCCCAATACAACAAAAAACATCTTGAAAAGCCGTTATTATTTTTAATAGGGTATCTTCTTGAAGAAAGATATAGAAACAAAATAAGCATCAGCTCTCTGCAGACCGAAAAGCTTGAGCGAACAAACTGGAAATGTTATAACCTTATATACCCGCGTCACTAAAATTTTCGTAGGAGTTCGCGTATTAAGACAAACCCCATACAGCATGAAAGGACTTTGAAAGGATTCTGAAAGATTCATAAAAGGACTACAATCTTTCAGAAATATTTCACTGAAAGGATTCTGAAATAATTCCATGTCCGAGGTATTATTCTTTTAAAAATAATACATAAAAATATTTCATAAAGAATTCACAAGTCATTTCAAAATCCTTTCAATGGAAGAATTCTGTAAGGATCCATGAATTCTTTTGGTAATAATTCGTAAATCTTTTCATACATCTTCCATTGAAAGGATTCTGTAAGAATAATATGAAATATTTTTAAAATATTTCATTGTATTATTTCTAAAAGGAATATACCTCGGACATAGAATCATTACAGAATCCTTTCAATGAAAGAATTCTGTAAGGATCCATGAATTCTTTTGGTAATAATTCGTAAATCTTTTCATACATCTTCCATTAAAAGGATTCTGTAAGAATAATATGAAATATTTTTAAAATATTTCATTGTATTATTTCTAAAAGGAATATACCTCGGACATAGAATTATTACAGAATCCTTTCAATAAAAGAATTCTGTAAGGATCCATGAATTCTTTTGGTAATAATTCTTAAATCTTTTCATACATCTTTCATTGAAAGTATTCTGTAAGAATGATATAAAATATTTTAAAAATATTTCATTGTATTATTTCTGGAAGAAATATACCTCGGACATAGAATTATTACAGAATCCTTTCAATGAAAGAATTCTGTAAGGATCCATGAATTCTTTTAGTAATAATGCATTAATCTTTTCATCTATCTTTAGTTGAGAGACGTGTAAAGTTCTAGAAATTTTATTCTTTCCTGTATTATTTAAGAATCAATTTAGAATCAATACACACACACACACACACACACACACACACACACACACACACACACATATATATATATATATAACGGATATATGATTATATAATTATTCATAGGATTACGAATAGTTTTACAGCGGTTAAAATCGAAGTTATCATAACACAGACATCGCACGCATAACAATTTATAGTTTCCATTTAAGATTCTTATTTTCCTTATATATGAAACGGGAAGCACTCTTACCGCTTGCGAGAGTAAGAGATACCGCCATCAAGCGGATAAATTATAAACTAATCCCGAAAATATTTCTAAATGATTCTGTTATCTTTCACGTTTTCTTTCATAAAGTCCTTTCAAAGTCCTTTCAGTAAGGATTCATGTAATAACTTTTATTCTTATCATAAGTTATTCCATGAAATATTTCAAAAAGATTTCAAAATTAATTCATGTAAGATTTCTTGAGACTTTACCAAAATATTGCATGAATTATTTCATGAAAGCTTTTTGAATGAATCTTAAAATGATTCGGTGAAAGAATACCTTAGATCATTCCGAAAATCTTTCTAAATTATTTTCTGATTTTAATCGTTAGAAGATTTCTGAGTTCTTTCTTGTTTCCTTTCAAGAAGTCTTTTCAAAGTCCTTTCAGTAAGGATTTATTTAATAACTTTTATTCTCATCATAAGTTATTTCATGAAATATTTCAAAAAGATTTCAAAATTATTTCATGTAAGATTTCTTGAGACTTTACCAAAATATTGCATGAATTATTTCATGAAAGCTTGTTGAATGAATCTTGAAATGATTCGGTGAAAGAATACCTTAGATTATTTCGAAAATCTTTTTAAATTATTTCATGACTAGAATCTTTGGAAGATTTTTGAGTTATTTCTTGTTTCCTTTCAAGAAGTTCTCTCAAAGTCCTTTCAGTAAGGATTTATGTAATAACTTTTATTCTCATCATAAGTTATTTCATGAAATATTTCAAAAAGGTTTTAAAATTATTTCATGTATGATTTCTTGAGACTTTACCAAAATATTACATGAATTATTTCATAAAAGCTTTTTGAATGAATCTTGAAATGATTCGGTGAAAGAATACCTTAGATCATTCCGAAAATCTTTCTAAATTATTTCATGACTAGAATCTTTGGAAGATTTTTGAGTTATTTCTTGTTTCCTTTCAAGAAGTTCTCTCAAAGTCCTTTCAGTAAGGATTTATGTAATAACTTTTATTCTCATCATAAGTTATTTCATGAAATATTTCAAAAAGATTTCAAAATTATTTCATGTAAGATTTCTTGAGACTTTACCAAAATATTGCATGAATTATTTCATGAAAGCTTTTTGAATGAATCTTGAAATGATTCGGTGAAAGAATACCTTAGATCATTTCGAAAATCTTTCTAAATTATTTCATGACTAGAATCTTTGGAAGATTTTTGAGTTATTTCTTGTTTCCTTTCAAGAAGTTCTCTCAAAGTCCTTTCAGTAAGGATTTATGTAATAACTTTTATTCTCATCATAAGTTATTTCATGAAATATTTCAAAAAGGTTTTAAAATTATTTCATGTATGATTTCTTGAGACTTTACCAAAATATTACATGAATTATTTCATAAGAGCTTTTTGAATGAATCTTGAAATGATTCGGTGAAAGAATACCTTAGATCATTCCGAAAATCTTTCTAAATTATTTTCTGATTTTAATCGTTAGAAGATTTCTGAGTTCTTTCTTGTTTCCTTTCAAGAAGTCTTTTCAAAGTCCTTTCAGTAAGGATTTATTTAATAACTTTTATTCTCATCATAAGTTATTTCATGAAATATTTCAAAAAGATTTCAAAATTATTTCATGTAAGATTTCTTGAGACTTTACCAGCATATTGCATGAATTATTTCATGAAAGCTTTTTGAATGAATCTTGAAATGATTCGGTGAAAGAATACCTTAGATCATTCCGAAAATCTTTCTAAATTATTTTCTGATTTTAATCGTTGGAAGATTTCTGAGTTATTTCTTGTTTCCTTTCAAGAAGTTCTCTCAAAGTCTTTTCAGTAAGGATTCATGTAATAACTTTTATCGTCATGATAAGTTCTTTCATGAATTATTTCAAAAAGGTTTTAAAATTATTTCATGTAAGATTACTTGAGATTTTACCAAAACCTTGCTTGGAATTATTTCATGAAAGCTTTTTGAATGAATCTTGAAATGATTCGGTGAAAGAATACCTTAGATCATTCCTAAAATCTTTCTAAATTATTTTCTGATTTTAATCGTTGGAAGATTTCTGAGTTATTACTTGTTTCCTTTCAAGAAGTTCTCTCAAAGTCCTTTCAGTAAGGATTCATGTGATAACATTTATCGTCATTATAAGTTCTTTCATGAATTATTTCAAAAAGGTTTTAAAATTATTTCATGTATGATTACTTGAGATTTTACCAAAACCTTGCTTAGAATTATTTCATGAAAGCTTTTTGAATGAATCTTGAAATGATTCGGTGAAAGAATACCTTAGATCATTCCGAAAATCTTTCTAAATTATTTCATGACTAGAATCTTTGGAAGATTTTTGAGTTATTTCTTGTTTCCTTTCAAGAAGTTCTCTCAAAGTCCTTTCAGTAAGGATTTATGTAATAACTTTTATTCTCATCATAAGTTATTTCATGAAATATTTCAAAAAGGTTTTAAAATTATTTCATGTATGATTTCTTGAGACTTTACCAAAATATTACATGAATTATTTCATAAAAGCTTTTTAAATGAATCTTGAAATGATTCGGTGAAAGAATACCTTAGATCATTCCGAAAATCTTTCTAAATTATTTTCTGATTTTAATCGTTAGAAGATTTCTGAGTTCTTTCTTGTTTCCTTTCAAGAAGTCTTTTCAAAGTCCTTTCAGTAAGGATTTATTTAATAACTTTTATTCTCATCATAAGTTATTTCATGAAATATTTCAAAAAGATTTCAAAATTATTTCATGTAAGATTTCTTGAGACTTTACCAAAATATTGCATGAATTATTTCATGAAAGCTTTTGAATGAATCTTGAAATGATTCGGTGAAAGAATACCTTAGATCATTTCGAAAATCTTTCTAAATTATTTTCTGATTTTAATCGTTGGAAGATTTCTGAGTTATTTCTTGTTTCCTTTCAAGAAGTTCTCTCAAAGTCCTTTAAGTAAGGATTCATGTAATAACTTTTATCGTCATGATAAGTTATTTCATGAAATATTTCAAAAAGGTTTTAAAATTATTTCATGTAAGATTTCTTGAGACTTTACCAAAATATTGCATGAATTATTTCATGAAAGCTTTTTGAATGAATCTTGAAATGATTCGGTGAAAGAATACCTTAGATCATTTCGAAAATCTTTCTAAATTATTTTCTGATTTTAATCGTTGGAAGATTTCTGAGTTATTTCTTGTTTCCTTTCAAGAAGTTCTCTCAAAGTCCTTTAAGTAAGGATTCATGTAATAACTTTTATCGTCATGATAAGTTATTTCATGAAATATTTCAAAAAGATTTCAAAATTATTTCATGTAAGATTTCTTGAGACTTTACCAAAATATTGCATGAATTATTTCATGAAAGCTTTTTGAATGAATCTTGAAATGATTCGGTGAAAGAATACCTTAGATCATTTCGAAAATCTTTCTAAATTATTTTCTGATTTTAATCGTTGGAAGATTTCTGAGTTATTTCTTGTTTCCTTTCAAGAAGTTCTCTCAAAGTCCTTTAAGTAAGGATTCATGTAATAACTTTTATCGTCATGATAAGTTCTTTCATGAATTATTTCAAAAAGGTTTTAAAATTATTTCATGTAAGATTACTTAAGATTTTACCAAAACCTTGCTTGGAATTATTTCATGAAAGCTTTTTGAATGAATCTTGAAATGATTCGGTGAAAGAATACCTTAGATCATTCCTAAAATCTTTCTAAATTATTTTCTGATTTTAATCGTTGGAAGATTTCTGAGTTATTTCTTGTTTCCTTTCAAGAAGTTCTCTCAAAGTCCTTTCAGTAAGGATTCATGTAATAACATTTATCGTCATGATAAGTTTTTTCATGAATTATTTCAAAAAGGTTTTAAAATTATTTCATGTAAGATTACTTGAGATTTTACCAAAACCTTGCTTGGAATTATTTCATGAAAGCTTTTTGAATGAATCTTGAAATGATTCGGTGAAAGAATACCTTAGATCATTTCGAAAATCTTTCTAAATTATTTTCTGATTTTAATCGTTGGAAGATTTCTGAGTTCTTTCTTGTCTCCTTTCAAGAAGTTCTCTCAAAGTCCTTTCAGTAAGGATTCATGTAATAACTTTTATCGTCATGATAAGTTCTTTCATGAATTATTTCAAAAAGGTTTTAAAATTATTTCATGTAAGATTACTTGAAATATTACCAAAACCTTGCTTGGAATTATTACATAAAAGCTTTTTGTAAGTATATTGAAATGATTCGTTGAAAGAATACCTTAGATTATTTTGATAATCTTTCTAAATTATTTTATGACTGGAATCTTTGGAAGATTTCTGAGTTATTTCTTGTTTCCTTTCAAGAAGTTCTCTCAAAGTCCTTTCAGTAAGGATTCATGTAATAACTTTTATCGTCATGATAAGTTCTTTCATGAATTATTTCAAAAAGGTTTTAAAATTATTTCATGTGAGATTACTTGAGATTTTACCAAAACCTTGCTTGGAATTATTTCATGAAAGCTTTTTGAATGAATCTTGAAATGATTCAGTAAAAGAATACCTTAGATCATTCCAAAAATCTTTCTAAATTATTTTCTGATTTTAATCGTTGGAAGATTTCTGAGTTATTTCTTGTTTCCTTTCAAGAAGTTCTCTCAAAGTCCTTTCAGTAAGGATTCATGTAATAACTTTTATCGTCATGATAAGTTCTTTCATGAATTATTTCAAAAAGGTTTTAAAATTATTTCATGTAAGATTACTTAAGATTTTACCAAAACCTTGCTTGGAATTATTACATAAAAAATTTTGTAAGTATATTGAAATGATTCGTTGAAAGAATACCTTAGATTATTTTAATAATCTTTCTAAATTATTTTATGACTGGAATCTTTGGAAGATTTCTGAGTTATTTCTTGTTTCCTTTCAAGAAGTTCTCTCAAAGTCCTCTCAGTAAGGATTCATGTAATAACTTTTATCGTCATGATAAGTTCTTTTACGAATTATTTCAAAAAGGTTTAAAAATTATTTCATGTAAGATTACTTGAAATATTACCAAAACCTTGCTTGGAATTATTACATAAAAGCTTTTTGTAAGTATCTTGAAATGATTCGTTGAAAGAATACCTTAGATCATTTTGATAATCTTTCTAAATTATTTTATGACTGGAATCTTTGGGAGATTTCTGAGTTATTTCTTGTTTCCTTTCAAGAAGTTTTCTTAAAGTCCTTTCAGTAAGGATTCATGTAATAACTTTTATCGTCATGATAAGTTCTTTCATGAATTATTTCAAAAAGGTTTTAAAATTATTTCATGTAAGATTACTTGAAATATTATTAAAACCTTGCTTGGAATTATTACATAAAAAATTTTGTAACTATCTTGAATTGATTCGTTGAAAGAATACCTTAGATTATTTCGAAAATCTTTCTAAATTATTTCATGACTAGAATCTTCGGAAGATTTTTGAGTTATTTCTTGTTTCCTTTCAAGAAGTTATTTGAAAGTCCTTTCAGTAAGGATTTATGTAATAACTTTTATTCTCATCATAAGTTATTTCATGAAATATTTCAAAAAGTTTTTAAAATTATTTCATGTATTATTTCTTGAGACTTTACCAAAATATTACATGAATTATTTCATAAAAGCTTTTTGAATGAATCTTGAAATGATTCGGTGAAAGAATACCTTAGATCATTCCGAAAATCTTTCTAAATTATTTTCTGATTTTAATCGTTGGAAGATTTCTGAGTTATTTCTTGTTTCCTTTCAAGAAGTTCTCTGAAAGTCCTTTCAGTAAGGATTCATGTAATAACTTTTATCGTCATGATAAGTTCTTTCATGAATTATTTCAAAAAGGTTTTAAAATTATTTCATGTAAGATTACTTGAAATATTACCAAAACCTTGCTTGGAATTATTACATAAAAGCTTTTTGTAAGTATCTTGAAATGATTCGTTGAAAGAATACCTTAGATTATTTCAAAAATCTTTCTAAATTATTTCATGACTACAATCTTTGGAAGATTTCTGAGTTATTTCTTGTTTCCTTTCAAGAAGTTATTTGAAAGTCCTTTTAGAAAGGATTCGTGTAATATTTCATATTTTAACTTTCATTTCCTTCTTGATATTATTTTTGTAAAGACTTTGTAATCTTTCTGTGTATTATTTCATAAATTCTTTTCAAAAGAATATGATTATCTTAAGTCCTTTTTAAATTTTTTCAACGTATTATTACTTGTAATATTTCATGAAATTATTTCGAAATTCTTTCATGCTGTGTGGGACGCCACCTAACAGTCAAAGACAGAATTAATAGTCGATTCGAATAATTTTTTCAGTAGTTACATTTTAAACTGTGAGGTGCCGTTTTTCTTAACTTTGCAATCCCTTATTCACAGTTTTAATATTTTTAATTCGAAAATTAAAATAATATTTCTAATGAGCTCATATGGGAATGTAATAAATTTCTTTTGAATATTATATCTCGGTTATTTTTGGTTTTTGTCATTATTGAAACTGATAAATACTATTTTATTGTTATTATTACTCTTGAAAAAGTATATTTTAGGCAAGTTTAGGTATTGAATAGTATAGTATTTTTTAGAACATTGTTTCTAAATATTTCATTCAATTTAACTACATACATCATATTTTTTTTTAATTTCAGCCCTTGAAAGTACTGAAATGAATTGAGTAATCATCATTAAGTTTATACTTTTCATTTGATTTATTTATAGTTTTTGCTTCAGAAAGTTTTGAAATCACTCAAGCAATCACCGAGTACTTATATATTCAATTCATTCTTATTAATAATATTAAATTCATGAAATGCTCAATTTATATTCTCTTTGATAGATAAATGTTTGGCAAAACTTTGCCAAATAATTTATGAAAAAAGTGATTATTGAGATAAAGATAGCGATGATAATACACATCAGAATTTAAAAAAAATGATATACCAGATAAACTCTTTATTTCATTTATGAGTGAATATTAATACTTGAACATTGACGAACATTTTATTGTTTTTTCTTATAGTTGATTTTTATGACATCTAATTTATTTTATTGCTGATAAGAGATATATTTAATAGTTTCCGAAACGTTGAAGTTCAACGTTTTGGTAATTTTTTATTAAATATGCTACGGTTGAAGATTAAAACTGTGTAATTATATTTCTAAAAACTTGGTAGAAAGGCTATTAGCTTCTAACAACTTATATTTGAGAATTTGCTGCCATCAGCTTCAAAATTATTTATGCCTTTTTAAAATTTAAGGGAATATACCCATTTTAATTGTAGTACTTTTAATAAAATTATGCATTCATTATATCATTACACTATTTTTTTATTTTCAAGTGCTGCAAAATATATTAAATTTTACTAAATATCTAAAAAATAAGTTGTCAGGCCCATGGATTAATATTTTGTCGGTGACATGCCCAATATATGTGAGTGCTAGTTTATAATTCAATTGTTAGCTAATTCAATTATGTTGAATAATAATTAAAAATATGAATTTATAACAAATTGTGTACATATACAATTTTTGTCTGTCACAATATGTTGTCAATGTAAAGGAGTGAAAAATCTTGATCTTGTATGATATGGTTTTCTAATTTTCTATTCTCTAATTTTTTTTAAACAGTGGGATCCAATAAAAAAGAGCCACCCGAGGGGCTATTCACTACAAGAAATCATTGACCACCTTCAGATGAAATCATTTGAAATCATTATTGAAATCATTTGAAATCATTGAAATCATTTTAAATCATTGAAATATTTTATTAAATTTTATGTGCACAATATGATTACCGAAATCAAAACTATTCAAATTGAAATCATTGAAATCATTTGAAATCATTGAAATCAATGAATATTTTTGCATTTAGTTTACAATTTAAAATATTACCAGAAAGATAATACTAAATATTATTTAAATACCAGATTAATATGAGCTGCTCTGATAAATAAAATAATTTTTGATTTTTGGGGAATAGTATCGATATACAATATATAAATATTTATAAGAATTTTTTTCTGGAATTGAAAAAAAATGAATGATTTTAATCATAAGCAAAACGCATCGCACAAAAAATTTTTATGTAAAAGATAATTTATATCGAAACAAATGAAAAAGAATATATGTGAAAAATGAAAAAAAGAAATACTAACAAAAAATTTAAATAAGATCTATAAATAAGTAAATAAGCATTATTTACTTATGTTTGAATTTCTCTCTTTGTATCTGTCACACACGGCTGATAAGTTTTTTGATCATAGCTCTTATGGTGGTCAATTTTTTAAACTAACTTTGTGTTTAAAATTACAGAGAGTAAGAGACTCCGAGTTGAAAAAATATAAAAATATCAGTAAACTGAATACTACAACGGAAATAGCTTATAACAAAAAATGCTCCGAAATTCACATTGGCGAATGGTGTCTCTTTAGAAGATTAAATAGAAAAAAATGCTATCTTGGACATGTACTTAATTTTGGATATTTAAAAGGGCCGACGAATAAAAGTTTGGAATACTCAGCTTCCTATGCATGTGTCAAGAATAACACTAAAGATATAGGAGTTTTATGTCATTGGTATGAACCAGACAATAAAACTAAAAACTTCTCGTTAGTCCCCATGGAAAAGCATGGATACACAAATATTAAAAATTATGTATCGACTATATCAACATCTACAACAACTGAAAGTGGGATTGTAGTTAATGATGAGCTGTATAAAAAAATAAAGATTTTTTTTGAATAAATAAATGTAAAATTTAGTTATTCTTAATTGAGTTTTTTAAAATATAGGTATTATTTTAATTTTTATATGATTCAATAATGACGATTTAGGGATTATAATTTAAAGTAAGCTTAACTTTCATAAATATTAATTTTAATTATCTTGGAATGATTTCGGAATTATTTGAAATCATAAAAAATTCGCTTGAAATCATTTGAAATCATAGAAAATTTGCTTGAAATCATTTGAAATCATTTGAAATCACTGCCTACCATAGGCTCTTTTGAAAATGTTTGAAATCACAAGTATAAAAATATATTTCTGAAATCATTTTGAAATCATTTGAAATCATATGAAATCTGTAATCATTTTGACACTTTTTTTTAAGTGAATAGCCCCTCGGAGCCACCCCTGAGAAAAAAGTACTAATTAAAAAATTTTTTATCTCAACAAATAAGAGTCGTACAGAACTCTATGACCACTCATTTTAAACGTATTCGTAAGGACTTTTTAATGGTATATTGGCAATCTAATTGTAAGTACTTGTCTGGGAAATATTACGACTTAAAAATAGAAAAAGAAAAATTTTTTTTCCGCCTGTGTTTAAATTTGAATCATTTTTCGAAAAATGATGGTAGAAAAATTTTACACCACTTGTCTTAAAGGTATTTATTGCTTAATTTAAAATTTATTCTGATTTTTTTTATAGGTCCAAAATTGACCGAGATTTAGCGATTTTTGTTCAAAAAAGGGTCTTCTTTATTTTTCCGATATCTGCTTAATGACAGGAGATATAGAAAAATGCCAAATAAAAAAAGTGTATTTTTGTATGTAGAATAACCTTAAATTTTCCAAAATTTTTTATGCATTTTTTTTTTGATATTGTAACGCTATTCTTATATACATATATACCATACTCTTATAAGAGTACCGCAGCAATATAAAAAAAATTAAAATATACAAAAAGTATAAAGAAAATTTAAGGTTATTTTACATACAAAATACACTTTTTTTATTTGGAATTTTTCTATATCTCCTTTCATTAAGAAGATATCGGAAAAATAAAGAAGACCCTTTTTTGAACAAAAATCGCTAAATCTCGGTCAATTTTGGACCTATAAGAAAAACTCAAAAATAAATTTCAAGTTAAGCAAAATACCTTTAAAACTAGCGGTGTAAAATTTATCTATTATTTTTCGAAAAATGATGAATGTACATAATTTATTATTTGTACAATTTGTTATTATATTATTATTATATAACAATTTTCCATTTAATATTTATCTCTTTTAAATCTGTGTTTAAGTATGTTTATTAGAATAATTATTATAACTTGATAGTTTACAATTAAATATTTTTGTAACATGTCTTACAATAATATAAAATAGAAATTTTTTTTAATATAATGATATTAAATTTAAAGTTTAATACCTAATTTTATTGAATTCTATGTTTTTTAATATCATTATTATTTGAAATTTTTCAATTATTTCTTATATTTGAATATTAATTATTGTTATTTTTTTATAATATTCAGTGTCTTTAATTTATATACATGAAATCAATATATTTCATTTTATTTTTTATTAATATCGTTTCATTTAAAGTATATATTTTTCAATAAATTTCAATATCATTATGATAATCATAATATTATTGATTAATATATTCCATAAATAAAACAATAAAATTAAATAATATAATTTTACCCTATTTATAAATTATTTTAATTTTATTTTTAATATATCTTAATTTTATTTATAAGTCTTTTGGATGTATAAGATATTTATAAATATTTATATTACTTTTTAATATCCTTGACTTTCATGCTAGTATTAAAAGAGATATATTGAAGCGGGCTTGACTTTATTCACGGTCGCCAGGTAATATTTTAATTACCGAATTTAAATTTACTTCATTAATTTAATCTATACATGCATATACAAGGTGCATACAGCAATATTATAAAAGAAAATTACATTTATCGACGATCTCCTCCAGTGTAATACTCTTGGAGATGCGATAGTTTATAATTTTCTTTGCGTGTGGAGTAGAGGGTAATATGATAAAAGTTATTATCGACGACTCCATTAAGTGCATTACTCTAAAGAGTGCGATAATAAACTTCTTTATTATTATGAGATATGTAGAAAAGTGTTTAAATCGACGACATCTTTGAGTGCAATACTCTTAGATGTGCGATAAATAATACTTTTATTTAATGCAAGATGAATAAACAAATTATTATCGACGACATATCGAAGTGCAATACTCTTCAATGTGCGATAATTAATTTGTTTAGTATTTCTATGAAGAATGATAAATGAGGTGAGATGAGTTATACTTTTATCAATAACTTTTTAAACACAGTCTCATTTAAATTTGAAATACTTTATCTTTTTATTAAATAATTAAGAAAATATATATTTTACAAAGATTTAAAAGTTACTTAGTACTTTAAGACAGAATGCTTAAATCTTATACTTCTGACAGTATAAGATCGAATGAATATAGAATCCATGTTAGATGTTACATGGTCGAACATCTAAAAGATAATGAGAGAGCTTGGTTGGATTCTTGCTCTTTTATATTATTTCATAAACCTTCTATGAGGTTCTATTTCTTGTTGAAGAATTATATTTTAGGAAATAGAATGTTCCATAACATTTATTTTATGTATTTACAAAAGAAACATTTAATTTAGATAAATATATTAGTAAAAGAAACATTCTATTTCCTTTACATTTCAAAAGACTATTTTTTATAGTTAATTTTATTATTTATTAATTAAAAAGCTAATTTTTTAATTTATATCTTTAAATTTTAAATAGAGTGATCATTTTTATACATATTATGTAAATAGAATGTTCTATTTATATATACACAATTATTTTAGAAAGTTACATTTTATTATTAACAATTAATTATTGATAATACTTCTTATTAAAAGAAATAGAACATTCTATTTCTATAATCATTTTACTATATATATATATACATTTGAGTTATCTTATCGACCTCAGTAGGTAACTATGGAGTCCTACTTATACTTTTAATGTAATTTAAATTTCTTATAACAAAAAATCATTCTATTTTATAGATAATGACAAATTATTTATGAAATATTTATATCAAATTTAATAATTATACCCAAAATCAATATGAGCCGTTATAATATTAAAAAAATTTTCGCAAAATCAATAGAATGTTTTTTCATGTTTGTTTTTATTAAAATTATCGATTATTTATTTGATAATAAATAATTTTTAATATTATTTATTAAAAAAATCAATATAATATGACGCATACTGATATGAATTTTATTAATTTCTTTTTTTGTTTTATAAAATAATTTTTTATTTATTGTTTAAACATTTTACTATATTTAAATTTAATTAAAAATGTATACGTTATAATAGGATTATAATTTTTTTTTTTTAACTTTTAATGCCATCATCATAATTATAATAATATTAATTCAATTAATTAGTAATCCATGCACTTTATAAATAAAATTGTAAAGTATATATTTTCTATTTTATTAAATTTTATTTATTCCTTTTTAAATATATCTTAATGCAATTAAGACTTTTTGATGTATGAAATGTATGTTAATTTTCTTTTTTAATATATTTGATTAATTTTCTGTTATTATAAACGATATTTTTTAAATATTTATTAAATTAATTTTTTTTAGATGATTGATTTTTTATTTATTACTTAAACATATTTTATATTGTATTTTATAATATAAAGAAAATTATATTAGCAATACCTAATGAAAATCTATAATATATTGTATTATGAATTGCAATATAATATTCCATTATTGGATCACGTATTTCTAACTTATATCGAATAATTTTATTTGTCATATATTTATAATATGTTACGTTTTTCCAATTTTCGAAATTAATTTTTTCATTTTCAATACCGATATAGTTATTAATTGCGTTATTTAATCGAGATATATCTGTATTTTCATTCAAATTTTCCATATATTCTTCGTATTGCTCTTGAAATCTTTCAAATTCGTTTATTTGCTTATCTAAATCTTGATGCTGTAAGTTTTCTACAACAATTTCTTCATTAGAAACTGGATCCCATTCCATTTTATAGTGATATAATTATTATTAGTATTAATTAAATTGTACTTTAAATAATTTTGTTATCAATTTTTTTCTAAAGAAAATTTAAAGTTTGTTTTTATTTTCTTTTTTATTATTTTATATTAAATTTTTTTTATAGAATATTCAAAGTATGTTTTTATTTTCTGCTTTATTATGTTATATCTGAAAAAACAAATGTTTTATTAGTATGTAAGAAATATAAATATATTTTTAAAATTAAAAAATTTAAAGTTATTATTTTTTTTGTTATTTCTCTAGTACTTCTTTCCATACTAAATTGGTTAATTCATTTTTAGTTTCTAATTTATTTTGAATATATATTTTGGAAGGATTTTTACTTCTTGAAAGAGCAGCATATACTTGTCTATGTAAAAATAATGGTTTTCTTATGAATATTTTTACGTTTTCAAAACGTCAACCTTGTGATTTTTTTATAGTTATAACAAAAGTTAATACTGTAGGGAATTGTTTTCTATATAAAATAAATGGTCAAGACGATGATTTATTTGTGCTTAAGAGGAGGCCGTATAGCTCTGTCTTTGTCTAATTTAAATTTTCGTTATTATTAATAAATTAGATATTTTTATACAAAAGTAAGGACATAGCCCAATAGATTTAAGGACGAGCAAACGATCCTATTCTATGAAAAAATATAAAATTTTCATTATTTTTTGAGTGAGGTCTGAAACGGAAAAACAGTTATCAAATTCAATTATTTTTCCGTTTCAGACCTCACTCGAAAAATAATGAAAATTTTATATTTTTTTATAGAATAGGATCGTTTGCTCGTCCTTAAATCTATTGGGCTATGTCCTTACTTTTGTATAAAAATATCTAATTTATTAATAATAACGAAAATTTAAATTAGACAAGGACAGAGCTATACGGCCGCCTCTTAATGTAATACGCGGTATAAAAACTTTATTTCCTTCATTTTTGCCTGTAATTACTTCAGCTTCTATATTGTATTTAAATAATCTTGTCATCTTTGATCGTGTTCCATTGCATAATCTATCTTTTATACTTAAATTTCTAATCTGCATTATTACTGCATTTATTTTTAAATAAAGTTCATGTGGAGGTAATCCTTCTCTTATATTATTTAATATTTATATTGGACAATTTGAATGAATATTATCATCTGTTTGATCAACACCCTTATATGTTGCATAATCAATACTATAATATTTCGTTATTCCATTATTAATTAAATTCAATATTTTGTTATTTAAAATATTTACATCTTAATCATGTGTACTTAAAATAACATTTTTTGAAAAACAATAATTATTGTTAATGTTTTCATAAATTTCATTACAAACATCATTAGTTTTCCAATTTTCTCGTATAATAAATGTATCAACTTTTCCTTCTCCGATATCTAATAAAAATGATGAAAAATTTTCATCATTAGATCTTACTTTTTTTTTTAATTTAAAAATGTAAAACATGGGCCATAGGGTTAAATATTTTATAGTTTGTTCTATAATTGTATTTTCCTGTACGTGTTTTAATACAAGTAAAATTTGACGAAAATCTCCACCTAAAATAATTATTTTTTCTCCAAAAATTTTATTATTGTAACAGACATATTTTAATGTTTTGTCAACTATTTCTAAAGCTTATTTAGGAATCATTGATTCTCCGTCCCATATAATTACATTAGCTTCTCTTAATTTTTTCTTATCTGAATCAAATTTAAAAAATGCACTTTCAATGTTATTTAAAACTAACGGTAATCTAAAAGTTCGGTGACTGGTTAAACCTTTTGGTAATAAAATTGGAGCAATACATATCCAAGCCATTGGTAAGAATTTTTTTTTATTGTTATAAAATAATATATTAATGTTTTATATAAAAATGTTTTTCTAGAACCTCCTGGTCCATTTATGAAAAAAATTTCATGATTATTATGTATTATTTGTTCAAAAATATGTTTTTGATTGTATTCAATTGTTTGTACATTTTATCAAATTTTTTTGGACTAAAATTTATAATTTCATCATTGATTTCTTCGTTTTCCTCGATATAGTTTTCATTTAGTTCAGGTAAACCAAAATTTTCGCATGACATTTCTTCTGGATTTAATATTTGATTAATATGGGATAAAGCTTTATTTTTTTCATTTTCTTTAAAATCTTCTATAAAAAATTTTTTATATTTTTCCCGAATAATATTACCTTGAATATTTTCACATAAAAAACATGCAAAAAATTTACGTCACTGTACTGGTAACATAACATGGCATGTTTCTTCAAAAATATAATTAATTTGTTTTTCGTGTTCTATTAAATCAATTGCCAGAGCAGTTTCTTTATAAGTATTATAAGTTATATTTTCGTAAGTTCGTAAATCCTTAATAAATGTTGGACCTTTTACCCTGTTTAGTATTAATTTAAAAAAAAAACGTTCACTATCTTTTGGTGATTCTACATTTAATCCACCAATGGCTATATTTTTTCTAATTTTTGATTTTTTTATCCAAGGTTCAGTCTTAGAATTAAAAATATAATATTGTGGGATATTAACATATTTAATTTTTTTAGCAAAATCATCTTTTTTATCCAATTTAAACTATGCGTTCAATGTTGTTTCGTACTTGTTTAATGCTGAATGTATATCATTTTTATCAAAAATTATTTTTTGCTGATTTTCTGTATGGACATTTAATCTTATTACTGTATGACTTCTACCGCATAGTGGAAAGTCTTGTAATCTCCATGCGGCTTCCATTGGACTTAAATATATTTCATCCATGTATTGAGTTATTTCATCATAAACATCATCTTTATTATTTTCTTCAATTTTATCTTGTTTTATTTTACAGTAAGCTTTATCTACACCTTCATAAATATAATCATAAATATATTTTATACTTTGTATTGACATACAAAGTTCAGTATTGATATGAGCATTATATTTTGCTAACAAAAAACTGTTGTAAGGGACTACCATTGAATTATCAACTTGTACAATTTTTTTATTATTTTTTAAATTGTACGTGTGATTATCTAAAATATTATTTCTTCTTTTGTATTGTGGATATTTGTTTTCTTCAACTATTCATTAAATGATTTTGGAAATTTTTTAACATGTAGTTTTATTTTTATCGTAACAAGGTGATTTATCTGGATGTGGTCCGTGTAACATGTGTTTAATTACTAATTTTTTGTAAATATTTATTTTCTGATAAAGGTATTTCTGCTGAAATATATTTATCAATATTTTCTGGAGTTAATATCTTATGATTATGATGTAATGGTATAATAATATGTGCGTGAAGTAACCCTTTTTTTGAAATTCAATCGAAAATACATAAGCTATAACAAGACCAAAAATCTCGTTCTTTCCCACACAGCATGAAAGAATTTTGAAATAATTTCATGAAATATTACAAGTAATAATACGTTGAAAGCATTTAAAAAGAACTTAAAAAGATAACTATATTCTTTTGAAAAGAATTTATGAAATAATACACAGGAAGATTACAAAGTCTTTACAAAAATATTACCAAAAAGGAAATGAAAGTTAAGACATGAAATATTACACGATTCCTTACTGAAAGGACTTTGAAAAGACTTTTTGAAAGGAAACAAGAAAGAACTCAGAAATCTTCCAACGATTCAATATATAAAATAATTTAGAAAGATTTTTGGAATAATCTAAGTTATTCTTTCACCGAATAATTTCAAGATTCTTCCAAAAAGCTTTTATGAAATAATTCATGTAATATTTTGGTAAAGTCTCAAGAAATCTTACATGAAATAATTTTGAAATCTTTTTGAAATATTTCATGAAATAACTTATGATGAGAATAAAAGTTATTACATAAATCCTTACTGAAAGGACTTTGAAAAGACTACTCAAAAGGAAACAAGAAAGAACTCAGAAATCTTTCGAAGGTTTCAGTCGTAAAATAATTTAGAAAGATTTTTGGAATAATTTAAGTTATTCTTTCACCGAATCATTTCAAGATTCATTCAAAAAGCTTTCATGAAATAATTCATGCAATGTTTTGGTAAAGTCTCAAGAAATCTTACATGAAATAACTTATGATGGGAATAAAAGTTATTACATAAATCCTTACTCAAAGGACTTTGAAAGGACTACTTGAAAGGAAACAAGAAAGAACTCAGAAATCTTCCAACGATTCAATTTATAAAATAATTTAGAAAGATTTTTGGAATAATTTAAGTTATTCTTTCACCGAATAATTTCAAGATTCTCCCAAAAAGCTTTTATGAAATAATTCATGTAATATTTTGGTAAAGTCTCAAGAAATCATACATGAAATAATTTTGAAATATTTCATGAAATAACTTATGATGGGAATAAAAGTTATAACATAAATCCTTACTGAAAGGACTTTGAAAAGACTTCTTGAAAGGAAACAAGAAAGAACTCAGAAATCTTCCAACGATTAAAATCAGAAAATAATTTAGAAAGATTTTCGGAATGATCTAAGGTATTCTTTCACTGAATCATTTCAAGATTCATTCAAAAAGCTTTCATGAAATAATTTATGCAATGTTTTGGTAAAGTCTCAAGAAATCTTACATGAAATAATTTTGAAATCTTTTTGAAATATTTCATGAAATAACTTATAATGGGAATAAAAGTTATTACATGAATCCTTACTGAAAGGATTTTGAAAAGACTATTCGAAAGGAAACAAGAAGGAACTCAGAAATCTTTCGAAGGTTTCAGTCGTAAAATAATTTAGAAAGATTTTTGAAATAATTTAAGTTATTCTTTCACCGAATCATTTCAAGATTCATTCAAAAAGCTTTCATGAAATAATTCATGCAATGTTTTGGTAAAGTCTCAAGAAATCTTACATGAAATAATTTTGAAATCTTTTTGAAATATTTCATGAAATAACTTATGATGGGGATAAAAGTTATTACATGAATCCTTACTGAAAGGATTTTGAAAAGACTATTCGAAAGGAAACAAGAAAGAACTCAGAAATCTTCCAACGATTAAAATCAGAAAATAATTTAGAAAGATTTTCGGAATGATCTAAGGTATCCTTTCACTGAATCATTTCAAGATTCATTCAAAAAGCTTTCATGAAATAATTCATGCAATGTTTTGGTAAAGTCTCAAGAAATCTTACATGAAATAATTTTGAAATCTTTTTGAAATATTTCATGAAATAACTTATGACGAGAATAAAAGTTATTACATGAATCCTTACTGAATGGACTTTGAAAGGACTTTATGAAAGAAAACGTGAAAGATAACAGAATCATTTAGAAATATTTTCGAGATTAGTTTATAATTTATCCGCTTGATGGCGGTATCTCACTCTCGCAAGCGGTAAGAGTGCTTCCCGTTTCATATATAAGGAAAATAAGAATCTTGAATGGAAATAATAAATTGTTATGCGTGCGATGTCTGTGTTATGATAACTTCGATTTTAACCGCTGTAAAACTATTCGTAATCTTATGAATAATTATATCATCATATATCCGTTATATATATATATATATATATGTGTGTGTGTGTGTGTGTGTGTGTGTGTGTGTGTGTGTGTGTGTGTGTGTGTGTGTGTGTGTGTATTAATTCTAAATTGATTCTTAAATAATACAGGAAAGAATAAAATTTCTAGAACTTTACACGTCTCTCAACTAAAGATAGATGAAAAGATTAATGCATTATTACTAAAAGAATTCATGGATCCTTACAGAATTCTTTCATTGAAAGGATTCTGTAATAATTCTATGTCCGAGGTATATTTCTTTCAGAAATAATACAATGAAATATTTTTAAAATATTTTATATCATTCTTACAGAATACTTTCAATGAAAGATGTATGAAAAGATTTAAGAATTATTACCAAAAGAATTCATGGATCCTTACAGAATTCTTTTATTGAAAGGATTCTGTAATAATTCTATGTCCGAGGTATATTTTTTTTTGAAATAATACAATGAAATATTTTAAAAATATTTCATATTATTCTTACAGAATCCTTTCAATGGAAGATGTATGAAAAGATTTACGAATTATTACCAAAAGAATTCATGGATCCTTACAGAATTCTTCCATTGAAAGGATTTTGAAATGACTTGTAAATTCTTTATGAAATATTTTTCTGTATTATTTTTAAAAGAATAATACCTCGGACATAGAATTATTTCAGAATCCTTTCAGTGAAATATTTCTGAAAGATTGTAGTCCTTTCATGAATCCTTTCAGAATCCTTTCAAAGTCCTTTCATGCTGTATGGGTTTATAATATCATTCAATAACATTTTAAATTTTGTATAAAATAATCTTACTGTGATATTTGATATATCATTGGGAGTTGTTCCTTCTGGAAAATTTTTTTAAATTTCTTTCATTTCTTTCCATTTAGGAATACATGTCATTGTTATAAATAAGTCTGGTTTTCCTACTGTTCTCATTATTGCCATGGCATCTTGATAATATTGCTGCATATATCTTGGACTACGAATATATGAGGCTAAAATAAGAAGATTTCCAATTCTTTCTTTGTTTTCAAAATTTGTTGAAACATTTGTAACACTATTTATTACATGATCTAATAAACTTTGATAACATTCTATGCGAAATTGTTTTTGATTATTTCTAAAAAAATTCATTCTATTACTTCCAACCATTACATATGCATGTATTATGTATTGTTGTGATAATCTTCTACAATGTAAAAGAGGTTTAAAATTTTTTAAATTTTGTCTCCAATAGATCCTATATAAATAATATTATAGTATTGTAAGACAATCATTATTTTAAGTATTTTCATTTTTTTTATATCCTATACTCCAACCTAAATCTCCTGCTGAAAGCATTAAAGGAAAAACCATTGGATCCACGTGGTGAGATAATTTATTTAAATAAGTATAAGTAATTCCATCTACAGAAGATAATTTCGGATACACACAAAGATCATAATTATCTGGAATTCCTGAATTAGATACTATGATAGCACCACATTCCGAAGTTAGTGGCTTATTATAACGATGTTGTTGTTTATCATTTTTTCGCATAAAATACAATTTATAATTTGGAATATTTTGTATATTTGATAATTGATGTAAGCTTTTGTAATTCTTAGCCATGTAGTCCAGTAGAATTAGCTCGAAAAACCTTAAAATTTGACTTAATTAGTAACAGGTAACTGAAGTGAAAAATGAGTACATTAGGTCAAAAGATATTAAAATTTAGAAAGACCCTCAAAATTTGGGCTGGCATATTTTTTTAAACAACGTTTTTATGTAAAAAATTGTGGAAAATCGATGTTTTTTGGATCTAGCTCTTTTCGTTTTTTAATAGGGTATATGAAATTTATAATACTTATAAGGGTCTTCAAGACAAATAGTTTAAGCCCTATTACATTAAATTTCGTTAATAATTTATTTAAATAATCGCAAAAATATAGTCAAAAATCGTTAAATATTCAATAATTTTTTATTCCATAAAAAAAAGAGCTACATGCTTGTAACTTTGTAAAAAGTTGCCTTCTATCATCCTTAAGTTCCCATAATTTTTTCAGCAAAAAATATTAATTTGTTTATGAGATATCCAATTTGTTCACTAAAAAGAGGTAAAATGTAGACCTCAAATGGACCCTATTGCGGTCATTTTAGAAAGAAATGACCATTGTCATTTATGCTCTTTGACACTTATATTTAGTGAAAATAAAAAGTTTGATTGCCATTTTTATTATTTTCGCTGTTTAAATGGCGATCGAAAAAAAAAATTTTTTTTCTTAATTGTTTTTTAAATTTATATATGAAAAAATGAAAATATTCAAATGCAACTTTTTTATTCTTGTTGCTTAAATTTTAACGCTTATTTTAAAAAAAAAACGTTATTCTGTGATAATTAGGAGCTGAGATAATTTTTTTTTTTTTTAAATTCGCCATTTGTTTATTTACAAAGATTAAGGATTGAAATTTTAATGACAGATCCTTTAATACTTGAACTTTGATATAAGATCATTTCTGATATTAAAATCAGTTTTTTAAAACCTTAAAAGATTGTTTTTAAGTATGCATAGTTTCAATTCTTTTTGAAGAGGGAAGAAACGCGTCATCTTTCGCAAGTACAGAAAAAATTTTTTCGATTACTTCAAATTTGTCTTGTGAAAAAATTTTCTATATCTCAGTGAAATATTAACCGATTTTGATGTTTCTTTTTTTAATCTGGGGTAGCGCGAGATAATATTAACAGTCGTTATACTTGTTTAATGATATAAATAAATTAATTTGTTATAAACAATAACAAAAAATATATGCATATTTTTTTTCATTTTTTATATACTTGTAATGTTTAATTTTATAATCTAATAAATAAGTTTCATTTCTTTTATGAAAAAATTAGATTATTATCTTTTTTACAGGCTAATAATTATACAAACATTGCTCTTATCATAAAAATCCTGACATTATTAAAAAAAAGCTTCTGACCTTGAATATTCACCGAATTTAACGTTTCTTTTTTTGATCTGGGGTTGTGCGAGATAATGTTAAGTACCGTCATTTTTGTTTTATTTAGCAAAACAAATTAATTTATTATAAACAATATATATGAAAAAAATAATTTATTTCATATTTTACGTTAATGGAACGATCGTATTAATAATTTTATGAAACATAATATCTTTTTCTCTAAAAAATTTAATTATTTTCTTTTTTAAACAATATTATTAATAAATACATATCTCTTATCATAAAAGCCTTCACATTATTTTTAATAATGTCAGGATTTTTATGATAAGAGCAATGTTTGTATAATTATTAGCCTGTAAAAAAGATAATAATCTAATTTTTTCATAAAAGAAATGAAACTTATTTATTAGATTATAAAAATAAACATTACAAGTATATAAAAAATGAAAAAAAAATATGCATATATTGTTTGTTATTGTTTATAACAAATTAATTTATTTATATCATTAAACAAGTATAACAACTGTTAATATTATCTCGCGCTACCCCAGATTAAAAAAAGAAACATCAAAATCGGTTAATATTTTACTGAGATATAGAAAATTTTTTCACAAGACAAATTTGAAGTAATCGAAAAAATTTTTTCTGTACTTGCGAAAGATGACGCGTTCCTCCCCTCTTCAAAAAGAATTGAAACTATGCATACTTAAAAACAATCTTTTAAGGTTTTAAAAAACTGATTTTAATATCAGAAGTGATCTTATATCAAAGTTCAAGTATTAAAGGATCTGTCATTAAAATTTCAATCCTTAATCTTTGTAAATAAACAAATGGCGAATTTAAAGAAAAAAAAAATTATCTCAGCTCCTAATTATCACAGAATAACGTTTTTTTTTTTTAAATAAGCGTTAAAATTTAAGCAACAAGAATAAAAAAGTTGCATTTGAATATTTTCATTTTTTCATATATAAATTTAAAAAACAATTAAGAAAAAAATTTTTTTTTCGATCGCCATTTAAACAGCGAAAATAATAAAAATGTCAATCAAACTTTTTATTTTCACTAAATATAAGTGTCAAAGAGCATAAATGACAATGGTCATTTCTTTCTAAAATGACCGCAATAGGGTCCATTTGAGGCCTACATTTTACCTCTTTTTAGTGAACAAATTGGATATCTCATAAACAAATTAATATTTTTTGCTGAAAAAATTATGGGAACTTAAGGATGATAGAAGGCAACTTTTTACAAAGTTACAAGCATGTAGCTCTTTTTTTTATGGAATAAAAAATTATTGAATATTTAACGATTTTTGACTATATTTTTGCGATTATTTAAATAAATTATTAACGAAATTTAATGTAATAGGGCTTAAACTATTTGTCTCGAAGACCCTTATAAGTATTATAAATTTCATATACCCTATTAAAAAACGAAAAGAGCTAGATCCAAAAAACATCGATTTTTCACAATTTTTTACATAAAAACGTTGTTTAAAAAAATATGCCAGCCCAAATTTTGAGGGTCTTTCTAAATTTTAATATCTTTTGACCTAATGAACTCATTTTTCACTTCAGTTGCCTGTTACTAATTAAGTCATGCAAAAAGTCTAATTCTACTGGACTAATGGGATTATCATTCATTATCTCTGTTAAAATTAACATATGTTCTTTTGTTAATTTTTCATTAGTTTTTAATCGTTTTTCAATTGCTGCTGTACTATCGTAAATACATAATTGTCCACATGTAGGTTTGATGTCGTTAGTAGAAATTAATGTATTAGGTGCTGTATGACAAATTTATCCTTGAATTTTATAAATTATATATAGTTTTTTCTTGGTTTTGAATGACATTTGCATTAAAAGTTGCAAAACTAAATCAATTATTGTAATATCTAATTAAATTTCTAAAAACATTATTATGTAATAATAAATATTTTAATTTCTCATTATATTTAGTTAATGGTGATAAAATAACTTTTCTTTGTTGACAACAATTGAACTTTTATATTTTGATAGTAAAATATTAAAAATATTAAAAAGAAATAAAATAAAAATTATATAACTTTATATACTTGTATAAAGAGTTTAAAAGTTGAAATTTTACATTAACAATATAATTTTGATTCTTACTTTTTTATAAATAAATGAATTAATTATTATTATAATTTCGTTCCTTTTAATTAATGTAAATGTACAATAACATTATTATTCTTAACATTTAAAGTAATGTGAAAAAATCTTTTAAAATTAAATTATTTTCAAAGTGGTTATGTAGAGCTATTGGTGAAGGCTACCACTTTTAATATTTAAATTTTCATTGAGAAAAAAAAACCCTACACACCATTGACAATACCTCATTATACTGATAAAAAAAAATAAAAACTTCTACTTAAGGGGGCCAGATACTGTTAGAAGCTAAAAAAAACATGTCCCACACAGCATGAAATAATTTTGAAATAATTTCATAAAATATTACAAGTAATAATACGTTGAAATCATTTAAAAAAAACTTAAAAAAGATAACTATATTCTTTTGAAAAGAATTTATGAAATAATACACAGGAAGATTACAAAGTTTTTACAAAAATAATACCAAAAAGGAAACGAAAGTTAAGACATGAAATATTACACAAATCCTTACTGAAAGGACTTTGAAAGGACTTCTTGAAAGAAAACAAGAAAGAACTCAGAAATCTTACGAAGGTTCTAATCATAAAATAATTTAGAAAGATTTTCGGAATGATCTAAGGTATTCTTTCAGCGAATCATTTCAAGATTCATTCAAAAAGCATTCATGAAATAATTCATACAATATTTCGGTAAAGTCTCAAGAAATCGTACATGAAATTATTTTGAAATCTTTTTGAAATATTTCATGAAATAACTTATGATGAGAATAAAAGTTATTACATGAATCATTACTAAAAGGACTTTGAAAAGACTTCTTGAAAGGAAAAAAAAAGAACTCAGAACTCTTTCGAAGGTTCCAGTCGTAAAATAATTCAGAAAGATTTTTGAAATAATCTAAGTTATTCTTTCACCAAATAATTTCAAGATTCTTCCAAAAAGCTACGTAATAATTTCATGTAAGATTTTCGTAAAATTTCACGAATCCTTACATGAAATAATTTAAAAATCTTTTTGAAATAATTCATGAAAGAACTTATCATGACGAAAAAGTTATTACATGAATCCTTACTAAAAGTACTTTGAAAAGACTTCTTGAAAGAAAACAAGAAAGAACTCAGAAATCTTACGAAGGTTCTAATCATAAAATAATTTAGAAAGATTTTCAGAATGATCTAAGGTATTCTTTCAGCGAAACATTTCAAGATTCATTCAAAAAGCTTTCATGAAATAATTCATGCAATATTTTGGTAAAGTCCCAAGAAATCATACATGAAATGATTAAAAAATTTTTTTGAATTAATTCATGAAATAACTTATGATGAGAATAAAAGTTATTACATAAATCCTTACTGACAGGACTTTGAAAAGACTTCTTATAGATAGATAGATATCAATTTATTTTGTAAAAGAGTACAAAAAGGCATGTAATACATCAAGCAATAAATAATAATTCTGTATAAAGTATTGCACATAATATGATAAGATATCACAGTCAAATATTAAAATTAATATATAATACTGTATCAGTAAGTCACTATGTAAAAGCGATATCACAGACTACTCTAAATACACGCAGAAAGCATGAAAACATAAATTACAATAAAAACAGTCTTAAATATCTATCAGTCATGAAATTAAAATCAAATTAAAATCAAATAACACAATTTAAAAGATAAAGCATAAAGCATAGTCATGACATCAAATAAAAATAAAATTGGACAAAACAATGCAACAATAAATAATAAAAAATAATATAATAATAAAATTCAAAGAATAAAAACTTGATACCGAAGATGTCATAACTATTAATAAAAAGAAACAGAATCACTCATTCTTTCTGCATTCATTCAACCATCATTCGCGCTGATAAATACATTCACACCTTAAATCTATATATAAGACAAAACAAAATAAATTAACATAAAATTAAAATACTTAAAATTAAGATCACTCGAGGTCGAGTAAGTACCTCCTCAAAGCCGATTTGAACCTGCCGAGCGATGGAAGATTTTTTATATCGGCAGGCAGGGAGTTCCAAAAATGCGCACCTTGAACTTGAAAGGAATTTCTTCCAGTCTCAGTACGCATGAAGGGCACCGCGAAGTCCTTAATCTCTCCCCTAGTGGCTACCCTAGGTACATATCTAGTAAAGAGACTCACTAGATACTCTGGAGTATTCATGCGCACGATTTTGTACATAAGTACAGCCATAAAATACTGTCTCCTTGAATCAGTACGCAGCCAACCAAGAGCAGCTCTATAAGGAGAGATATGATCGCCCATTCTCACACCCATTACATATCTCACACATGAATTTTGTAGTCTTTGTAAACGTCTTCTCAACCCCTGCGAAGCATCAAGCAAAACTACTGAGCAGTAGTCGAGGTGCGGAAACAACAAGGCGGCTGCGAGTTGTTTACGCAGGGCCTCAGTGGTGTACCGACGGAAAAACCGCAAACTATACATTACCCTATTAAATTTTTTAGTCACCATATTAATGTGCGGCTCCCATGACAACCTAGCGTCAAGCACAACACCAAGGCTCACAACGGTATCAGAGAAAGATATGTCGACACCACCCTCAAGCTCAATCGTTCTTGACTCACCAGTATAGAAGTCATTAATAAATCGACTACTGCCAAAAACGATTGCTTTAGTTTTGCTTGCATTTAATGTGAGAGAAGCATCGACAGCCCACCCCGACACCGCCCTGGCCGCCCTCCGCAAAATACGAATACCTTCATTCACATGTTCATAAGGGACCTGAGTATAGATTTGGAGGTCATCAGCATATAATATGTGCTCGACGAAACAGAGGTCGAGTGTGTCACGTATGTTATTAATGTAAAGGCAAAACAACAGAGGCCCCAGCACTGAACCCTGTGAAACTCCTAGATTGGTTGTTAGCCAATCTGAATCCTCTTTTAAGTGTGTAGAAACCATTTGTTTCCTACCTGATAAATAGGTACTAATCCATTCAAGTGCAGCCCTGGAAAGCCCCATCGATCTAAGCCTCGCAAGCAATTTGGAGGGGCAGATCGTGTCGAAAGCCTTACTAAAGTCAAATAGAAGTAGTAACGTGGCAAGTTTCTTGTCAAGACCTGATCTTATGTCGTCTGTAAGTTTAAGTATGGCGGTCTGCGTAGAATGGTGCTTTCTGAAGCCAGTCTGCAAAGAGTCAAGTATTTTGTGTGTCGTGATGTACTCTTGCAGTTGGTCATGGGCAATCTTCTCCAGAACCTTTGAAAGAAAACATAATATTGCTATTGGCCTAAAATCTTTAGGCATCTTAGGTGCAGGACACTTCTTTAAAGGCACAATGCGTGCACGCTTCCAAAGGCAAGGGAAGATCCCCCGCGCAAAAGAGGAATTGAAAAGAGTCACAAAATGCTCTCCAATAAACGATAGTGCTTTAAGTATCACACTCTGCGGAATGCCATCCTCGCCACAAGCCTGTGATGAAAAATGCGAAATCGCAAGGATTGCATCATTAATATTAATTGGCTTGAAGGCAAAGCCACTTTCACTACACTCCGAAAGAATCTTTTTACGTTCCGCAGTATCATCGTGTGGCGAGACTGACACTCCCGCAAAATGTGCATTAAGCTCATCAGGAGTGAATCCATTCAAGTCCCCTTGAGGTCCGGAGAGGAGTCCCAGGTCTTATAACTTATGATAAGAATAAAAGTTTTTACATGAATCCTTACTGAAAGGACTTTGAAAAGACTTTTTGAAAGGAAACAAGAAAGAACTCAGAACTCTTTCGAAGGTTCCAGTCTTAAAATAATTCAGAAAGATTTTTGGAATGATCTAAGGTATCTTTCACCGAATCATTTCGAGATTCTTTCAAAAAGCATTCATGTAATAATTCATGCAATATTTTGGTAAAGTCTTAAGAAATCATACATGAAATAATTTTGAAATCTTTTTGAGATAATTCATGAAAGAATTTATCATGACAAGAATAAAAGTTATTACATGAATCCTTACTGAATGGACTTTGAAATGACTTTTTTAAAGAAAACGTGAAATATAACAGAATCATTTAGAAATATTTTCGGGGTTAGTTTATAATTTATCCGCTTGATGGCGGTATCTCTTACTCTCGTAAGCGGTAAGAGCGCTTCCCGTTTCATATATAAGGAAAATAAGAATCTAAAATGGAAACTATAAATTGTTATGCGTGCGATGTCTGTGTTATGATGAGTTCGATTTTTACCGCTGTGAAACTATTTGTAATCCTATAAATAATCATATCATCATATCCGTTATATATGTGTGTGTGTGTGTATGTATTAATTCTAAATTGATTATTAAATAATACAGGAAAGAATAAAGTTCCTACAACTTTACACGTCTCTCAACTAAAGATATATGAGAAGATTAATGCATTATTACTAAAAGAATCCATGGTTCCTTACAGAATTCTTTCATTGAAAGGATTCTGTAATGATTCTATGTCCGGGGTATATTCCTTTTAGAAATAATACAATGAAATATTTTAAAAATATTTCATATCATTCTTACAGAATCCTCTCAATGGAAGATGTATGAAAAGATTTACGAATTATTACCAAAAGAATTCATGGATCCTTACAGAATTCTTTCATTGAAAGGATTCTGTAATGATTCTATGTCCGGGGTATATTCCTTTTAGAAATAATACAATGAAATATTTTAAAAATATTTCTTATCATTCTTACAGAATCCTTTCAATGGAAGATGTATGAAAAGATTTACGAATTATTACCAAAAGAATTCATGGATCCTTACAGAATTCTTTCATTGAAAGGAATCTGTAATAATTCTATGCCTGGAGTATATTCCTTTCAGAAATAATACAATGAAATATTTTAAAAATATTTCTTATCATTCTTACAGAATCCTTTCAATGGAAGATGTATAAAATGATTTGCGAATTATTACCTAAAGAATTCATGGATCCTTACAGAATTCTTTCATTGAAAGGATTATGAAATGTCTTGTGAATTATTTATAAAATATTTTTTTGTATTATTTTTAAAAGAATAATACCTCGGACATAGAATCATTTCAGAATCCTTTCAGTGAAATATTTCTGAAAGATTGTAGTCCTTTCATGAATCCTTTCAGAATCCTTTCAAAGTCCTTTCATGCTATATGGGGTATAATTTTATATAAATTGCTGATGTTGAAAAATAACTAATTTTATATAAACTATCAAAAAATACCTCGCTCCTAACGTCGCTCGGTTGAATTTTCATATATTATATTATTATGAATAAATTAGCCAATTTTAAAATAAAAAAGATTCGCCGCAACTTATGAATTTTGATATTGTAGTTTTGTACTAAATTGTATTTTTCTATTTTTATAAAAAAGATTAATTAAAGTTACAATGTGCATGAAAATTGTCTAAATACAAATTATATCATGATGAATTAAGAATTGGTTCTATTAAATTGCATTTGAATCAACGAAAAAATATAATAGGAATTCTTTCTTTTTAATCACGCGTTTCAATCACGAACCATGAAATAATCAAAAACAGCATTTGACGTTTACTAGAACCAACAACTGCACGGAGAAAGAAAAGTATTGATAAAATAGGTTCTAAATCAAGTATATCTAATTTATGTATTAAGGTACTTAAAAAGGAGTGACGATATAATTTCAATCAGTACTATAGCTTGAATTTCAAGGACCAATGTTGGTACTATTATATTATGAAGTAAGAGCATAAATTTGCGATGCTTAGTGTCTTTTTTTTTTGTACTGAGACTGATTTTTCACCTATTCGATTCAAGGGCAATATTTCGCAGAAAATGCAATTATTAATCTCTTTTCGTGCGGCTTTTCCTGTTACTAAAATTGAAAATTATTGAATATAGAATTATTTACATAATATATAACACTTTAAAATTACTAATAATTAATATTTAAATTCGTAATATTTAAGGATTGAAACGATACATGTTTATCTTCCATATTCCATTTTAAAATAGTCACTTTTGAGTTTTAAATTAATGATTAGTAATTTAAAATTGATATATATATATATATATATATATATATATATATATATATATATATTTTATTATATGATTTACATTATATTTATCAACTGTTGAAAATTGTTACATCATTTAATGGGTTTTACGTTGATAGGTATTAATTATATTGAAGTTTTTCGCTCCTAACGTCGCTCGGTTGAATTTTCTTTTATTATATTATTATGTATAAATGACTAATTTTAAGTAAATAAGAATTAATTAATTTAATTTTGAGTACTGAATAAAATTGAAAATAATTTGATGAAACATAATATGAAAATATATGTACACATGTGCCTAAAGTAAAAAAGCGTATAATTTATTTCATCAAGTGACTATTTCTCACTCTACTTCCATTAGAAAAACAAAGATAGTACGATATTTGATGTAAATGAACTGAGAACTGGGTACTGAGTTACAACTATAATTTCCAGACCTCAATATATGACCATGAATTTGAATTATGAAATTAATTTATAAGTGAAACATGCTTAAGGGGATGTAAAACGGACACTACACCTGTACTCATGAGTTTGGCTTATCTTTTCATCATATTGCAAAACTTGAGAAAAAGAAATGCTTTAGTTTGTAGCATTTATTATGAAGATTATTCAGTTAAATTTTCAAATAAATTCATTCATTAGTTTTTCAGAATTTTGGGTTCCAATATTACATATTAAAATTTTTAGATTTTGTACAAGAAATCTAAAATTCTGAGAAACTAATGAATGAATTTATTTAAAAATTTAACTGAATAATCTTCATGGTACATACTACAAACTAAAGCATTTATTTTCTTAAAATTTTGCAATAAAATAAAAAGATAGTAAATATTTATGAGTACAGGTGTAGTATCCATATTACATCTGCTTAACTAAAATGGTGTATTTTAATCTGATGATTTTTTCTATTTAAATTTCGTATGTCATATATATAAAATACATTTGTGAAGATATTTTTATTAGAAATCAACACAAATTTCTTTTAAGGAGATGTAAAATGGATACTATACCTGTACTCATAAATATTTACTATCTTTTTATTTTATTGCAAAATTTTAAGAAAATAAATGCTTCAGTTTGTAGTATGTACCATGAAGATTATTCAGTTAAACTTTTAAATAAATTCATTCATTAGTTTCTCAGAATTTTAGATTGATTGTACAAAATCTAAAAATTTTAATATGTGATATTGGAACCCAAAATTCTGAAAAACTAATGAATGAATTTATTTGAAAATTTAACTGAATAATTTAATCTCAGTTCAATGGTAAATACTACATATTTTAAATTCGATGATAAAAAAATACTATTTGCCTTGTCTCAAGTTTTTTGAAGCAATTATGATTTTTGATAAGAAAACAATTTAGTTCGTTAAGAAAAAATTTTGTTTTTTTTTAAGTTTATATGTTTGTTTGGTCGAGACTCATGATTACGTGTATGAGAGTAGTTCCTTGTTTTTCGTAAGTCCTTTTTTCTTCTTGAAAAATATTGTGAAAACTTAAGTTATATTTTATTTTACTTGAATAAAAAATAACTTATGTTGCAATGTATTAATTACAATTTTAACCCTTTTCTTTAATGTTGTTTTTTTCAAAATAATATGAAAAATTTTTTATTGAATATCTAATATAAAAATTTATTGAGATACAAATATTACAAAGTGTATGTATCACAAGTAAGGTTTGCATATCATAAATATTATAATTTTTAGAAACTTCTTGATATTAATATCTGACGCCCCAAAGCGCCCCGTTTTTCTTCCCTTTTTTATTTTTTTAAATATTATTAAAATTTGTATTTCTATTTGATTTTATTTTCTTATTTTTCATTAGTATTTGTTATATGTTTTACTATTTAATTATTTAAACGATTTTTTCATTTTAATTTTAATTTATTTTTTATTATTTTCAAATTATTTATTTATTTAATTCGTTATCTGCTTTCAAATTAATTATTTCTTTTAAATAATATATTTTTTTTCTTCATTAAATCATTAGTTATTCATATTTTAATTTTATTTTATTATTTTATTAATAAATTATAAGCGCACAAAGGCATAGTAAGCGCGTGACCTATATACAAGGTTGTATATAGGTCAACGCACAGCTGGCTTACAGCGCGCGAGGCAACCTCACAGCGCGCTTACTATGTCTTAATATTTAAGCATATAAGAGCGAGCGAGACGGAGAAATAAAACTCCGAAACTTTGTAAAGCCTGTAAGCGCGCGCAACTTTAAAAGCTCCCCACCATTGTAAGAGAGATGGAGAGAAGCTCGGCGCGTATAAAAGCCCGAGTCTCACTGACTCGCGCGCCTTATTCTTGAATCGACTCAGACCGGTAACAATTGGGATATACAAGCGCTTAGGCTTAACGCCCTTTGTTTACCTGAGTTGACATTAATCAAGAACCAAATATAAATTTCTTGGTCGTAGAATATTTTTCGCTTAGCAATTGGGACATACAAGCGCTTAAGCTTAACGCCCTTTGCTTTTTAAAGCAAAAAATTAAAATAAACTTAATAAACCGATAACAATTGGGACATATAAGCGCCTAGGCTTGACGCCCTTTGTTATCTAAGGTTTTTATTAAAAAAGAAATTCAAATTGAGCTCTATTGACTCTGGGGACATACAAGCGCTCTAGGCTTAACCCCCCAGGTTAATATTAAGAGCTTTCAAATAAAATAAATTGAGCTCACATCTTTAAAGAGCTTCTCTTTTTCTCTCACCAGAGAGTTTTCTTTTTTCATTTTGTAATTACATACTTATATTTTTGCTTAAAATAAAAGAATATTTAATATAATATATATTTCCTTTTATTATTAAGAATAGTAATACATTAAATACTAACAAAGGAAACGCCTAGCTTTATTAATAAGCTGACGTTTCATTAACAAAATATTTAACAGCTACCCTCCAATCTGGCCTATTGCCCGAACGGAGCTTGTGTAGTTTGTTAAATAGGGACCTAGCAGCTACACTCCAATCCAGCCTACTGCCCGAACGGAACTTTTGTCGTTTGCTAGTAAAGTATTTAACCTTAAGAGGACCGGAAAACCACTATAGTGGCGTGACCCCTAATCGACCTTTACCCCAAAGTCAATTAGTGATATCAGATACCTTTTTGGACCACTTTCTTAGAGCGATCACAAATCTCAAATACCGGTCCTCTAAAGGTTAATAGCTACCCTCTAATCTGGCCCACTGCGCGAACGGAGCTTGCGTAGTTTATTAAATGCGTTAAAGAAAATTATACAAGTCGCGTACATAAAATTAAAAATCTATCGCGTTTATATTATACGCTAATTAATCTAGCATCGAATTTGGACCATAATTTATTTTTTTTTAAAAAGTAACTATTACCCACTTGGGTACGTTACAACTGGCGATCCTGCCAGGATTAGTTTCGTAAAATTTAAACGCAAAAAATATATACGTTTTAATATATGCGTGATTAAAATGATAGAAGACCTCGCGATAGATAGTTTCGTGCAGTCGCAAATTGCCGAGCTATTTGCACGTATCGGACGCGTTGAAGGCCTTGATGCCGATCGTTGGGATACGGTATCTGTATTAACTGATAACGTAGAATTTTTACGCGAACAAAATATTAAATTGATCGATACCGTGGATAAACAAGCGTGAGAAATCGAGAATTTAAAAAATACAAATAAAGCTTTATGCGAAGCCGTGAGACGTCTGGCGAATAAGAAAGAAAATATTTGTGTTCGTTTAGGCATTTTTACGAGTGTCGCGATTAAAAACTTTGCTAATTATAAAATAAAAAATGAAGAGCTTGATAATAAATTAAATGAGTTAACTGCTCAAATTGCGAAATTAACTTTAAATTAACTCATAACATAAAATATAAATCAAAAAATTTCTTTTTATGTTAAATAAAATAAGCTCGGGTCTTAAATAAATCAATACCATAAAAATTTAAAATTAATTAATAAAGTGAAAAAAAAATCTTTTCATGATGTCGCACGCAAAGAAAATTCTTCGTGCACATCACCAAGACATTCAAACGTCTTTGCGAGATGATAGTATATCTGAGGATAGTAAAAAGCATCTCGAGTGGCAAGCGGTGGTTTCTGAGGAATTTAAAACCTTAGACGAACGCCAAGATGCCCTAGACAAAAAGGTAATCGATCTAAATAAAACTGTAGATGAATTGCCTGAGAAATCCGCGTATAGATGCGATGAAAAATTCGATTCTTTAACTAATACGTTAAAAAGGTTCAAGATGATATTGAAAAATTAAACAATAAAATTAATTCGCTTGAGAATAAAAACAAAGAAGTAACCAAAGAAAGCGATAAATTAAAAAATACCTTAAACGGAATAATTAAACGTTTAGACGATAACGCCACCGCGTTAAAGAAATATTGCTTGGAGCAAATTGATGATGCCGCGTCTAAAAGTGATAAAGACATTAAAAAACTCGAAAATAGAATTGAGAATATCACTCATATGACCCCTGATGGTACTAGTACACCAATTAATAAAGCGACTCGTAAAATAAACATCGATTTACCTAAATTCAAAGGGCTAGATACAGAAAGCCCGATGAAATTCTTGCACGAGTTAAATAAATACATAGAATTCGTTAAGGAGATGTAAAATGGATACTACACTTGTACTTATAAATATTTACTATTCATTTATTTTATTGCAAAATTTTAAGAAAATAAATGCTTTAGCTTGTCGTATGTACCATGAAGATTATTTAGTTAAATTTTGAAATAAATTTATTCATTAGTTTCTCAGATTTTTATATTTCTTGTACAAAATCTAAAAATTTTAATATATAATATTGAAACCCAAAATTCTGAAAAATTAATGAATGAATTTATTTGAAAATTTAACTGAATAATCTTCATGGTAAATACTACAAACTAAAGCATTTCTTTTCCTTAAGTTTTGCAATATAATGAAAAGATAGGCCAAATTCATGAGTACAGGTGTAGTGTCCGTTTCACATCCCCTTAAGCCAAACTTACACGAATTAATATGTATTATTTCACAGACTCTCGAGGACTCAGCGAAAAGCTGGTGGTTCCTTGAGCAAGATGAAGTTGAAGATTTCAACGATTTTGTAAATCGATTTAAACAGAGGTACTGGAATTCCAGTATTCAGCGCACCGCGAGGCGTAAAGTCGAGTTCGGTACCCTACTAAAAAATGTCAGGTGAAAAATCACCTGATTTTTCACTTGATTTCTCACCTGATTTCTCATGCCAAAATCTCATGTGACTATTAGCGTAAAAAAACTAAGTTCCAAACCTATCGAAAAATTCTAAGTTTTTATCACGGAAAACAACATTGAGAAGTATGATTCTTTTTCATTTTTCATAATTTGAAATTGATTTTTATACGTAGAATTTCAATTTTTAATTTCATTTTTCTGGTCATAGAAATAAATTTCAAACCACTCTAAAAATTATAAGTCCCGATCTTATAATTTTTAACACAAGCCTCTTTTATTTACGTGAGAGAGAGAGAGAGAAAAACATCAAAAACACATGCACAAGAAGCCTCTTTTATTCTTTTATACACTATGAGTTGAATTAAAATGGAAAAAAAAGTGTGTACATACTTTTGATAAAACTACACTATTTATAAGTTAAGATTTTAAAGTTTCTGTCGTGACCATGTGCGCTCGTTGTTCCTTTACACTAGAAAAAGCAACACATTTAGTAAAATGTTCCTGAGCATTGTCTCAATATAATACATCTCTCATCGTACTTTTTAAAATACAATTCGCTCAAATTTATATAAACGTAACGTGCACAGTATCGCTTGTCTTTTTCCTTTCTTGTTATGAGAGAAACATAGACAGAATACAATAGTTCATAAATACGAGCGTATATTTCTTTTAGCAATAGTTTGCGTTAGGCCAAGTCTGTTGTCGAGAGATATTTTCGCTTGAGGCACGAGAGGTGCCGACAGGAGGCGCATGAGTCGTTTCAGCTATAGCTAAATGTGTTGCTTTTTCTAGTGTAAAGGAACAACAGACGCACGTGGTTACGATAGTAAAAACTTTAAAATCTTAACTTATAAATAGTGTAGTTTTATCAATAGTATGTACACACTTTTTTTCCATTTTAATTCAACTCATAAATAGTGTATAAAAGAATAAAAGAGGCTTCTTGTGCATGTGTTTTTGATGTTTTTCTCTCTCTTTCTCTCTCTCTCACGTAAATAAAAGAGGCTTGTGTTAAAAATTATAAGATCGGGACTTATAATTTTTAGAGTGATTTGAAATTTATTTCTATGACCAGAAAAATGAAATTAAAAAATTGAAATTCTACGTATAAAAAATCAATTTCAAATTATGAAAAATGAAAAAAGAATCATACTTCTCAATGTTGTTTTCCGTGATAAAAACTTAGAATTTTTCGATAGGTTTGGAACTTAGTTTTTTTACGCTAATAGTCACATGAGATTTTGGCGTGAGAAATCAGGTGAGAAATCAAGTGAAAAATCAGGTGATTTTTCACCTGACATTTTTTAGTAGGGTAGATATACACCTGGGGGAAAGTTAACACGCGTTGATTACGCGATTGAAATGTTCGGTTTAGCAAAAGAACTAGAAATTGACGAAACCGTGCAAGATTTCATCAATCGAATAACTGATCATTACGATCGAGTAGTGAGACACGCGATTATTGGCAGAAATGTCAAAGAAAAGGCTGAATTATTTAAAATCTCAGCTGATTTCGATGACGACGACAAAAAAGAAAAAGTTAAAGTCTTCTCTTTAAATAAACCGTCACTCAATCAAGAAACGGATAAAAAGCCAAGCGTATTTAATAAGCCCTGGCAACCCAAACACGTAAATACGTTGCAAGCTTCGGGAACGGAAAAAAATCCTAGTAAAAAGGAATCAACCGCGAATAAAGAAAAAGCTCACGTAGATTCGCGTAATAAAAGTCAGAAGGATAATGATGTCATCGAGGATTTATTAAAAATTAATCCGAAAGAGACGCCAATTCCGAGTAAATGTACCATCTTGGGAAACGCAAAGTAGTTGCATCTCGTTTCTCGGGTAAAAAATTAAATTCATCACGTGGTGCAACTAAAGTAAATAAAAAACCTAAAACTAAGTTAAATTATAATAAAAAATTTAATAAATTAAAAAACCCCCATTATGATTTAACTAAATTAAATAATAAATTATCAAACGAAAACATAATTGCTTCGATTTTAAACGATCCTCGCGAAGATTTATTATATGATATAAATCCGGAAGAATCAAACGCCAACGTCATACACTGTCCGGAAATAACTATTGAAATAGAAAACGTTTTGAATAAAGTCTTGATAGATACCGGAAGTGAGATAACGTGCATTTCTGAAGAATATTATTATTCTAACTTAAATAAATTTAAAGACAAGCCGACTCTACCAATAAGCGGGAAAATCATTAAAGGCGCTACTGGAGCAAAATCCACGCGTCTAAAATTTCAAGTTCAATTAAAAGTAAAATTCGGTACTTTAGAAAAAGAACTAATATTTATTGTAGTTCCTAAACTTGTAAAACTATGCATTTTAGGCTACGACTCGCAAAAAGCTCTTAAAATGATAATAAACACGGTAACCGAAGAAATACTCTTTGAAATCAATGGTATCGATGGAATCATCGAGTACGCAGATGTAAAGTTCGATTCAAAAGAATTTACCTCTCTGTGTATACAAGAGTCTTATGAAGATTTCTTTGAAAATGAAGAAACTTCGAAGCTCTTAAAAAACTTTAATAATTAAATTAGTAATAAAAATTTTACTAACGATTATTATTCGTACGAGCTTTCCTTAAAGGAAATCGACGAAAAAATAAACTTATGTGTAAATCTAAATGATGCACAAAAAGAAAAATTAAAACAAACAATTATCGAGTTCAAAGAAGTATTAGTAAAACGGCCCGGTTTATTAACAAATTATAAATATAAATTACATTTAAAAGACGAGTCACCGTTCTATTCTAAACCTTATCAGATTCCTTTAAATTATCGTGAAAAAGTAAAAGCCGAAATAAATAAAATGCTAGAACTCGGAATAATACGCCGGTCTAATAGCCCTTATATTAATCCAATAGTTGTCGTAAAAAAGAAGGATGACTCTATCAGATTATGCTTAGATGCTCGTAAGTTAAACGAGCGGTTAAACGACGATTATGAGGCTCCTCCGGGTATTGAAGAGGTTTTTCAAAGATGCATTAATAGCAAATGCATGACAAGCCTCGACCTTACCAACAGCTATTGGCAGATCGAGCTTGCAGAAGAAAGCAAGAAATTTACAGCTTTCAAATGCGATAATCACGTTTACGAATTTAACGTCGCAGCTTTCGGTATAAAGACGAGCAGTGCTGCTTTAATACGCAGCCTAGATGAAGCTATTTCTAGCTTAGATGATTTTTTATTAGTATTCGTTGATGATTTACTAATAAAATCAACAAATTTTGACGAACACTTACAGCACTTGAGAACGCCATTCCAGCGTTTACTCAAGCACAACTTGCGCTTAAATTTTAAAAAATCTAAATTTATAAGCGATCAAGTTGAGTTCCTCGGGCATATAATATCCGCTGAAGGATTAAGGCCCGATCCGAACAAAATAAGATCCATAAAAAATTTTCGTAAACCGCGAAACATTAAAGAATTGCAAAGCTTTCTCGGTTTCATAAATTTTTATACGAAATTCGTAAAGAATTTTTCTGAAAGTGCTAAGCCTTTAATAGATTTATTAAAAAAGGGCAAAAAATATGAATGGCTTGAAGAACACGACCAAGCATTCATAAATGTAAAGAATCTATTCGATGAGAATATAATCTTAAAATTTGCAAATCCTAAGCGTCCTTATATCTTAACTACAGACGCGAGTGATTATGCTGTATCAGGCGTACTTTCGCAAGTTAACGATGACGACAAAGAACAAATAATTTGCTTCGTAAGCCGCACGTTAAAGGGTAGTGAATGTTTTTATTTCACTACAGAAAAAGAGCTTTTAGCGATAGTATGATCGCTAGAAAAACTTGATTCTTACTTGCGAGGAGCTTCAAAAATTATCGTGAGAACTGATCACGAAGCACTTGCATTTTTGCGTAGTAGCAAGTTTAATAATGCTCGACTACGCAGGTGGATATTAGCAATTCAAGACTTTAATATTTATCCTGAGTATCTACCAGGAAAGAAAAATGTAGTCGCTGACTATTTAAGTCGTGTAGTTGACCCTGATTTTAGGAAAAATGACGCTAAAATAATAATAGCCGCGTTAAAAATGATGAAATTAAGTAAAGAATTAATAAATGATCTAAAAAATTTACGTGATTTGCAATTAAAAGATAGTTACATCCTGAAAATAATTGATAAAATTAAAACAAATGAAAGCTCTCAAAAACGTTTTATAATTGAAAATGATCTAATTTGTAAAAATACTCTTCATAGATTAAAAATTATATTACCGGAAATTGTCTTTAAAAAGCTCGTGTTGGAAATTCACGAACTTTACGGTCATGTAGGATCTAAAAAGGTTTACAAAATGATTCATGAGCACTTTTTTGCTTATAAAATGCGTAAAAAAGTGCGCCTATTCTTAAAAAACTGCGATGCATGTCAAAGAACTAAGCACTTAACTATTAAATACGAAGAGCTTTTTCAACCGATACTCGTAGAAAAGCCTAGTGACTTACTTTCAATCGATTTTTACGGGCCTTTGCCGACGTCAACGGGGAGCGTAAAATTCATTTTATCGACTATAGACGTTTTTTCTAAATACGTGGTCTTGTATCCGTTAAAACGTGCAAATACAGTTACAGTAATTAAGAAAATTTTCAATGACTATATTGAAAAATACGGTAAACCGGAAGCTATAATAGCTGATCACGGTAGACAATTTGTATCCGATAAATGGATGAAAAAACTAAATAACGAGGAAATTCGACCGATTTTTTCGTCTATAAGACATCCGCAGAGCAACGTGGTAAAACGCGTGCATCGCGAACTTGGTCGTTTTTTCCGTACTTTTGTAGGTGACAAGCATACAAGTTGGATGAAATACGTTGATTTAATTTAACTAATAATCAACGAGACGCATCACGAAACAACGACATGTACGTTATTAGAGCTACATTTAAATAAAAAACCGATAAGGCTTTGAGGAAAATATCTAAAAATCCCAGAAGAAAAACAAGAAATATCTCAAGAAAAGAGAATCTCTTTAGCGCGAGATATCATACAAGATAGCATAAAAAAGCGTGCGATTAAGAAAAACTTAAACAAAAAACATTTCGTATTCCACGAAAATGATTTAGTATTGATAAAAGAACAAAATCTATCGGATGCGATTGATAGAAAGATCGAAAAATTCTTTCACGTATATAGTGGTCCTTTTTTAGTAAAAGAAAAAATAGGAATTGATACGTATTTATTAATAGATAAAAATTCATTAAAAGATCGTGGTAAATTTCATGTATCGAATTTAAAACCCTATTACGCGTGAAAAATTTTGTGGTATAAATTTAGTTTGTAAATAATTTATTTATAGTTTAAATAAATGAATTTAAAAAATTATGGCGTACAACACATAAAATTACATGCGAAACAAAAGAAAAAAATTTTTTTGTTTATTCTTATAATACATTATTTACATTTATGTTATTTTATATTTACATTTTCACACGTTAATAAAAGCCAAGTATTTATTTGCGCACCTATGTTAATTACTACGTTAAAAAAAAACTGTAAATACTTAAAAAAAAAAATTTTTTTTCAATAGAAATGATATAAAAAAAATCATTACTATAAAAACATAGATTTTTATTTAAGAATGTGAATTTGGAAAAAACTAATTTGTTTAAAAAAAAATTTTTTTTTATATAAGAATGTTAATTTGAAAAAAACTAATTTGTTTAAAAAAAAAAATTTTTTTTTATTTAAAAATATATTGAAATTCTTGAAAAAATATTTCTTTGTAAAGCGCTAATATTGATTTGTTCAAGCTTGGCAACAGCGCGCAAGATTTCTTAAAACAAGAATTATTACAGTTAACGCATGTATATGTAAATAGTTTAAAAGAAAAAAGCTCGGTAACTAATGAATTTTATAATTTAATTCAATCAAAAAAAATTATTCAATTACTGTTACGAAAAAGAATCAGTTTCTTACGTCGCGTTTAAATGTAATTAATTAATAAATTTAAATGAATATTAGAAAGGGACAGAGCGCCTAGTGCGATAGTTTAAAGCGCACGCCGTGAAGACTTGTGGGCCCTATATACGCTGCGCGCGCATCAGATTAGGGGAAAGCTTGACTGCCGCGACTTACAAACAGCAGCTTGCGCGCTCTTATCAGTCGCGCCAGTCAAGCCATAGCCAGTATCAAGCATGGACGCCTCCACGCAAACTGGCCTATATGGTACGTGCTATGCCACAACTCAGGCTACGGCATATTTAATAAGTAAAAATATTATTGACTGTACATGGGAGCCTCATCAACATCTCCCATGTCAGTCAATAAAGCGGAAGCGAAATTAATTCGTTTCAATTACGAATAAAAAACCTGCCAGGGGCAGGTTTTGCGAAACGCGTCTCGCCGGTGTATCCAAACCGACGATGACGCCCCTGGTATTTCCGACGGCCGCGGAGATAGCGCTCCTTGAAGAGGAGCAGGAGAGGACAGGAAGAGTCCGAGTCCGCACGGCCAGGATACCGAATCCTTTTCGGTCGCCGTCTCCTTCGCCGCCTCCTACGCCGCCACCAACGCCAACACATTCGCCACCACCAACGACAGTCGCTCCACCGTGGAGGACTTTAAGATGTTAGCCGCCAAAAAGCGCCGGATGACTGCCACCATCACCTCAAATAACGGGGAAGAATATGACCCGGGCCCATCGACATCGTGCGCAACCTACGTGCCGACGCCCATTAAAAGGCTTCGCCCTGGGTCGTCCTTAGAGGACATTTTTCAAGATATGGAGGAGTTGGATGTTTCTTCCAACCAGGACGACATTCATCTGCTCAATATCGAGGATTTTGATTTATGCGTAAAGGCCCTCAGCCCATAGTGCCTTCGTTTAATTTAAAAAAGAAACAGTGATTCTTTTTAGTGTGTTTTGTGATTTTTTATTTTAAAAAGAAAAAAGTGCGTATTTTTAGTTTATTTAATTTCAAAAGACATTTTTTCTTCTCGTTTTATGTGAAATTCTAGTTTTTTTTGTGTGAGTTAAATTTGTTTGCTCAAAAATATGAAAAAAAAGACAATTTTTAAGTTTAGTTTGGATTAAGGAAAAATAGACATTTTTTAGTTAAATTTATTAAATGAGACTCTTTTAATTTATTTCCTAAAAAGATCGTTACTTTGTAAATATCAAGCAAATACTGTGATAATTTTTGTTTTTGTAGAATAAAAAATTTTTTGTTTCCGCCTTAAAAAAAAATTTTTTATTTGGGGGGCAATCTTACGCCCCAAAGCGCCCCGTTTTACTTCCCTTTTTTATTTTTTTAAATATTATTAAAATTTGTATTTTTATTTGATTTTATTTTCTTATTTTTCATTAGTATTTGTTATATGTTTTACTATTTAATTATTTAAACGATTTTTTCATTTTAATTTTAATTTATTTTTTATTATTTTCAAATTATTTATTTATTTGATTCGTTATCTGCTTTCAAATTAATTATTTCTTTTTAATAATATATTTTTTTTCTTCATTAAATCATTAGTTATTCATATTTTAATTTTATTTTATTATTTTATTAATAAATTATAAGCGCACAAAGGCATAGTAAGCGCGTGACCTATATACAAGGTTGTATATAGGTCAACGCACAGCTGGCTTACAGCGTGCGAGGCAACCTCACAGCGCGCTTACTATGTCTTAATATTTAAGCATATAAGAGCGAGCGAGACGGAGAAATAAAACTCCGAAACTTTGTAAAGCCTGTAAGCGCGCGCAACTTTAAAAGCTCCCCACCATTGTAAGAGAGATGGAGAGAAGCTCGGCGCGTATAAAAGCCCGAGTCTCACTGACTCGCGCGCCTTATTCTTGAATCGACTCAGACCGGTAACAATTGGGATATACAAGCGCTTAGGCTTAACGCCCTTTGTTTACCTGAGTTGACATTAATCAAGAACCAAATATAAATTTCTTGGCCGTAGAATATTTTTCGCTTAGCAATTGGGACATACAAGCGCTTAAGCTTAACGCCCCTTGCTTTTTAAAGCAAAAAATTAAAATAAACTTAATAAACCGATAACAATTGGGACATACAAGCGCTCTAGGCTTAACCCCCCAGGTTAATATTAAGAGCTTTCAAATAAAATAAATTGAGCTTACATCTTTAAAGAGCTTCTCTTTTTCTCTCACCGGAGAGTTTTCTTTTTTTATTTTGTAATTACATACTTATATTTTTGCTTAAATAAAAGAATATTCAATATAATATATATTTCCTTTTATTATTAAAAATAGTAATACATTAAATACTAACAAAGGAAACGCCTAGCTTTATTAATAAGCTGACGTTTCATTAACAAAATATTTAGTAGCTACCCTCCAATCTGGCCTATTGCCCGAACGGAGCTTGTGTAGTTTGTTAAATAGGGACATAGCAGCTACACTCCAATCCAGCCTACTGCCCGAACGGAACTTTTGTCGTTTGCTAGTAAAGTATTTAACCTTAAGAGGACCGGAAAACCACTATAGTGGCGTGACCCCTAATCGACCTTTACCCCAAAGTCAATTAGTGATATCAGATACCTTTTTGGACCACTTTCTTAGAGCGATCACAAATCTCAAATACCGGTCCTCTAAAGGTTAATAGCTACCCTCTAATCTGGCCCACTGCCCGAACGGAGCTTGCGTAGTTTATTAAATGCGTTAAAGAAAATTATACAAGTCGCGTACATAAAATTAAAAATCTATCGCGTTTATATTATACGCTAATTGATCTAGCATCGAATTTGGACCATAATTTATTTTATTTAAAAAAGTAACTATTACTCACTTGGGTACGTTACAAATAGATTATTAATTTAAAAAATTAAATATTTTTTTATTGATGACAAGTAACTTTTCAAAAATAGTTAAAATAATACTGTAAATGTCAATCAAATAACATTTTCATCAAAATAAATTTCAACGCTATAATTATTAAAATAAACATTTTTATTAAACTACAATCTATTGTAATAATTATTATTCAAATATATATACACGGTGATTCTAGGCTACTGTATTTCCCGTCACAGAGTAATAGAGCACATTATTCTAAACAACTTTTATATTGTAAATTTTTTTTTATCTCTTATAGTTTTTAAACTACGGCACTTTAAAGTTTCGCTTTTTCAGCCAATCAGAGAACGCTATCTTGAACGTTCAAAAAGAGAAACAAGTGTGTTTTATTTTGCCCCGGGGTAGCAACGAACTCATCATATTGATCGCTTGCATAGTTACCGAATAAATAAATAAGAATCATATGTTTGTTATTGTATACAACACATAACCAAAATGTTTGACTAAACTGCTAATATTTACAAGCGAAGTTTTTAATGTTGAATAATAGATGGCAATGTTAGTCATAATTTTTTTTTTTTTTTTTTTTTTTTTTTATGGTGGTAAAAAAACGGGAAATCTGCCTAAACCAGACCTTCAGCGACAGGATCCACGCCCGCCGTGCGATTCCGCAAAGCGTTATCGCCGTGCAGGAGGGGATCCTGCCACCGGTGTGACGGGTTCCTGAGTGCACGTCAGCCTTGACTGTGAAATGGCCCTCCATTTCACATTCAGGGCATCAGAGTCCCAGGGGACCGTCTAACCCCCTGTCCTTCTGACCGCGTGACGATTGCAAGAAGATGCAATCGTCACGCGGGCAAAAGGCCAGTAACATCCACCTCGTGACCTTTATTCCACCCTGGCACTTAGGCCTTCTCGGCATTGCTTCAGGGTGGGGTCACCAATACGCCGCAGCGCCTTCCTTATCGAACCTCTTGTTCACCTTTCTTCATTTTATTGTTGCTATCCACCTTTTTTTCGTGAATTTTTTAAGTTTTCCTGGTTTTTTCTCTTCTCGGCCTCCAGGGCTCGCCTAAATACCTTGCAAATTCCGCTACCAGCCACATGTTTAACATTTTCACCATCAGAGCCTTCTTGTAGGCACAAGAAGCAACAGGCATCGTTTATACATGCCGTTCTTGTATGCCCTGTTTTTCCGCACCTGAAACAATGCGCAGACCTGTCAGGTCCCTGGCACTGCTCTTGTCTGTGACCGAAGCCCAGACATTTATGGCATCTTATTACCATGGTTCTCCGCTCAACCCGGCAGTTCACAAATCCTATCTGGATTCTTCCCTTCTTCAGTAGATATGTTGCCTCTGTCTCATCCAGTATAACCACTGCCATTTAGGACCCAAATCTATTTGGTCCTAGAATCATTACCTTTCGTTCTCTGTGTTCGGAACTTAGGACCCGACTCATTGCTTCCTGTACCTCAGCCTCTGTTGACATCTGGTCAAGATCACGGATTTCAATAGTCCTTTTCCGCTCATCCATACTAATGGTTCCTAGATCCCCTACTGCAACTTTAACATTGTCAGCAAACGCCTTTTTTATCGGACTCTTTCGAGATCTGGATTATTAGGTTTCCCTTCGTTGTTGGTCTAACACTCAAGACTTCCGTGCTACTATCCTGCGGCTTAATTTCCGAGCGAAGCTTTCAAGGACGTCTGCATATGTAGACCCCTGTGAAATTCTAACGACTACTGATTCTTTGTTCCTGATTCTAGGCTTCACAGCTAAAGGACGCATTTGATCGGTTAGCGCAGCCTGCATGATAGGTTGCGTATTCGCAGCATCAAACGTCGCTTTTTTTTTCTTCCTCTTTTTTTGCCGTCCATCCTCTGGGCTGTTACTTACGCTACCTCGGTCCCTTTTAATACCACTGCAAGCAAGCACAGTATCTCTTAGAACCTCAGCGTGCATGCGTCTTCGCCCTATTTTTCTCTGCAGGTGCTGATCATGAATTTGGTCGACCGCATTCCGCAGAGCCTTCGCTTTCCCCGTGATCTTCTCCTGCTGATCAGCAGCATGCTTTAGATGATCCTGTAATCTTTCCACCGCACTTTGAATCTTAAGATTAGTGTTTTTTTCAGAGCTTCCTGCATAGTTTTTACTTCTTTCTTCATTTCCTCTATAAAGCGATCTTGACTTTTTGTTGCTTCCAAAAATTCATCAATATCTGTTCGCATGCCGTCCTGCTCAAAACCTGATGCGTCGCTGAAAGCACTTTTCGCGCTTCCGACGCTAGCAATGCTGCTCCGGCTACCGCTTCGTACCCTTGGTACTTGCAGACTGTCCGTTCCGCGTTTTTTATGCGAGGTTGTCTCCTCTAGCCTTCCAGTAAAAACGATTGCCGCTGAGGTCTGGTCTCCTGACCCTGCGACAATATGGTCAACGTGAATTCGGCCTCCCCCAGAATCCGTGAGGCCAGCTCCGCCCACCGAGGCTTTCACTCGATCGGAAGCGGAGGTGAGATTTCCCTGTAAAGGGGTACTCACCTGGGGTATTTCTGTATTTGAATCCGACATCTTCCATTAGTTTGTGGTTTATATTTCGGGGAACCACCCCTATCTTGTATCCCAAAGCGGGACCCTTACAGGTTTTCTACCATCCGGGTCAGATAGTCCCTGGTTTTTTTGCGAGGTTATTTCTCCTCGGGTCATTACTTCCTATTTGCCGTCTTCGTTATAGCATTGCTGCAGAGAGCATTGATGCGACGATGACGCCCAGGAGCGGTTGGGCAATGCCCGGAACCTGGAAGACAACACTTGCTTAAGGGGCCTCCTCAAGCCGACTCCCAATGTTAGTCATAATGACGATACTATTTGTTCTTTTATTTTATAATTTACATAATTAATATCAAATATAAAAATAATTATTTAGAATTATTTATTACATTAATTATTTTATAAATAACAATTTAATAAATTAATAATTGATAATTAATTAATAATTTATTGGTTATTTGATTTTAAAAATTGACGTTATTTTGAAAGTTAATCATAAATAAGATTGTAATTTAAAACATTATAGTAAGAAAGATGAGGAATCATGAAAATATTTAAAAAATATTTATTAATGTTTAAATATTTGTGGAAATCGGTAGTAGTATTTATGTAAATAAAAATTTTATTTTCAAACCATGTTGACATGATATTCTTCTGAATATTATTCTTAGATTAATAATTCTAAAAGTTATAATTGCATAAGTATAAATGATGATACAATAATCATATCTTTTTAACTATAAGATATACTTTTGCTTTTTTGAATTGCTTTATTAAAAATAAACAAAGTCAGGTAATAATTATTGAGATTGAGTAGTTGTTGTTTTGTAAAGTATACTAATTTTTAAATAATCTTTCTGGTTTTTAAAAAACGCATGAAATCAGTTAATCTTATTTTACAAAACATATTTCAATTTGTTTGAGCTTGTTTGCGATAGAAATAAATTTAAACTATGAAGTATTTATGCATCACAAATATTCATTTTGAGAAAGCAGAATATTTATTGATTATCTACTAATCATTAATATTTATTAATTATTTATTATAACTATAACGCTATTCAAAAAACAGGATGCAAAAGCATGATGATAACTTTCGAAAGAAATATCTTATAAAAATTTACTTAAAACATTTTAATGTACTCGCTAAAACCTTTCGAAGCCAATATATGAAAGCTTATTTATCATATTTTAAGTCAGGTTAAACGTTTAATTAAATATTTTTTTGATATAAAATAATATCTTCTAATGCCTACCTCGAATACGGTGTTTGCAATAGAACGTGATTAAAATCATTGTTTGAAAAATATGAAATTATGATCGTTGTATAGATTGTTAGTTGCTCATAATAGTACTGCGAACTAATAATGGTATATTCGTCATGTTAAGTCACTTTGTTGTCACGTGGTACGGAACAACAACGCCAATAAATACGTGTAAAACCAAATGCAGTGTCAGAAAGAGGAACTAAAAAGAAAGAAAATCCAAATTTTTTTACCTTTTTAGTTCTTCTTTTCGACTCTACATTTAATTTTACACGTAATTATTGACGTTGTTGACACTTGACATGACGAATTAGTTTCACTATAATAATTAGAATGATTGTCAATTTTTTAGTATTATAAATTATGAATTTAAATTAAGATTATTATTTTAAGGGTTTTTGACGACAAGGAATCCAATGACGAGATCATTTTTATCAAGAAGTTGATATTTTAAAGAATAAAAAATTTATTCTTTGAAATATTTCACCAATTTTGGTTTTCTTTTAGAATTCTGAAAGCTGAATAAATTTACGATATGACTCTTTTTTATATTAAATGTTAAGTATTTTTAATTAATTATTAAAAATTAATTTTTAATTAAATTTTACATAAATTATTGATTTTCTGTACAAAGGAACGGAATAGAACGTGATAGATTACTCAGCAACTTCACAGCGATCGATGTCAAACATTTAAATAATTCTGTTGCTAGAGATGAAGGCTATATTTATGTGATTATTTACAAGTGCTTATACTTAGTTTTCAATTATTGAAGGCAGTATAGGTTCAATTTGACCTAACATTGTTGAACGTTTTCAATAAGCTGTAAATAATAGAAAAGAAAACGCTGCCAAGTGCTTTGGCGGAATGCTTTCTCATAAAGCTCTTTGAGTTTCATTAATTTTTTTATATTTATTCAAATGTGATTTTAATATATAACTAGTGGGCATATATTTGCACTTGACTTATGTAATTCTTATCTAATTCTGGGGTAAAGTGCTGCTGCAAGGTTCTTACGCAAGACTGCTTCAATTCTGCTGCAAGTATGCGTGTTTATTCTCGTCATATAATTGCGCTCAACTTATGTCATACTTATGTAATTCTGGGGTAAAGTGCTGCTGCAACATTCTTACGGAAGACTGCTTCGATTCTGCTGCCAGTTTGCGTGTTTATTCTCGTCATATAATTGCACTTAACTTATGTCTTTCTTGTGTAATTCTGTAGTAAATTGCTGCTGTAATATTCTTACGGAAGACTGCTTCGATTTTGCTGCAAATTTGCGCGTTTATTCTTATCTTTGAATCGCACGTTTCGATTGGCAATCTGTTACAAATCTGTCGCACGTTTCAGTCGCAATTAAATTTCAGCAGATATGCATTAAAATGTGAAAACAGACTAAAATTTTCTAAAATGAAAACTACGCTAAAAAGATCGGTTTATAAAAGTTATCCTTCTTTTGGCAGATGCAAATTATTCCCATGGAAATCTCAAAGCAAATTCATCAATTAACTTACGTAAAATACAAAAAAAAAATTAAAAATCGAAAATTATTTCAAATTCTTAAAATGGCTCTATAAAAAAAAATACACTATGAATACAAATTTTCAATAGCTTCCCGCCTAGTTATACAAAAACATAGATGGTATACGAAATTTGAAGCAAATCCATCGAGTAATTTTCGAGATCTAACTGGTTAAATAAATAACATTTTTTTTTCAAAATTTCTTTTTCAAAATTTTAAAAATGCTCTAAAATTAAAACCATGCTATCGAAATCAATTTTTGAAAATTTCCCTTCTTTTTGCAGTCGCAAATAATTTCACTGCAATTTTTAGAACAAATCGATCGAGTACTTTGCGTAGAATAAAAAAAAAATAAGAAAAGAAGAATCGAAATTTTTTTTCAAATCTTTAAAATTCTTTAAAATTGTAACCACGCTAAGAAAATTAATTTTCAAAAGCTTATTTTTTTCAGACAATAGCGAATAATTTTTATAAAAATTTTGGAGAAAATTTATAGTATGGTTAACGCAAAAAAGAAAATAAATGAAAAATAAAAATTTTTTTGAAAATTTTCAAAGTGCTCTAAAATTAAAACTGCGCTGAGAAAATTAGTTTTCCAAAGCTTGTTTTCTTCAAACAGTAGCGAATTAATTGCATACAAATTTTGGAGCAAATCTATCAAATCGTTTTCGTAAAATAGAAAAACATTAAAAATTAAAATTTTTTAAATAATTTAAAAAATGCTCTAAAATTAAAAGTGCGCTAAGCAAATTAGTTTACAAAATTTTTTATACTTTTGGCAGTCGAAATTAAGTTCCATACAAATTTTCGAACAAATTCTTCGAGTAGTTTACGTAAAAAACGAATAATCGAATTTTTTTTTTTTTAAAAAAAACTTTGAAATGAAAACCACGCTAGAAGAACCAATTATCAATAGCTTCCCAGCAAGTTAGTCACAATACTAAATTCCATGCAAAATTAGAAGCAAATCCATTGAGTAGTTCTCGAGTTACAGTTTACTAACTGAATTCATACATCCACACACACACACACACACACACACACACACACACACACACACACACACACACACACACACACACACACACACACACACACACACACACACACACACACACACACACACACATACATTTTCTGGAAACCACTTTTTTTGACTCACCGAGTTCAAATCTGTACAAATTAATGAAAAAAAAGAAAAAAAATTTTTTTATCGATACAATGCTTTCTCTATGAGAAAGCAATAAAATGTAAACACAATAATTATAATATAATAAATTTATAAATATTACTATAGTGGTGTTGTTGTTACTGTTGCAATGTAGTAATGACTATAGTTATGTGGTTGTCGCTATAATTATGTCACCAACACTATAGTTCGAAGTAATGACTATAGCTATGTAGTGATTACTGTATTTATGTAGAAATCACTACAGTTATAGAGTATTTTCTACAGGTATGTAGTAATAACTATAGTTATGTAGTAATTACTATATTTATGTAGTAATTATTATAGTAATGTAGTAATTACTATATTTATGTAGTAATTATTATAATTATATAGTGAATTTAATGGTTAATTATTGATTACTATAGTCATGTAGTGACGACTATAGTTATAGAGTAATCATTATTGTGATGTAGTTAAAATTATAGTTATATTGTAATAATGATAGTTGAGTAGTACTATATTTTTGTAATAGTTACTATAGTAATAGAGTAATTACTGAAGTTTTGTAGTATTTACTGTAGTTATGTAGTGATCACTATAGCCATATAGTAATTACTACGGTTACGTAGTGATTACTAGATTTATGTACTTTTTACTATAGTTGTGTAGTAATTAGTAATTACTATAGTTTTGTAATATTAGCTATAGTTATGTAGTGATTACTATAGTTATGTAGTGATTACTATAGTTATGTAGTGACAACTATAGCCTTATAGTTATCGCTATTGTTATGCAGTCATTACTATAGTTTTGTACTATTTACTATAGTTTTTTAGTATAAGCTATAGTTATGTAGTGATTACTATAGTTATGTAGTGACAACTATAGCTTTCTAGTTATCGCTATTGTTCTGTAGTCATTTCTATAGTATTGTAGTATTAACTATAGTTATCAAGTGACTACTATGGTTATGTAGTATCGACTATAGCTATACAGTAATCACTATAATTATGAAGTGTTCACTATAGTTAATTAGGAACGACTACAGCTATGTAGTAATCACTATAATTATGTAGTAATGACATTTAGATTCATGTAGTACTTACTATAGTTATGTAGTAATTACTATATTTATGTATTAATTACTATGGTAATATAGTAATTATTATAGTTATGTATATAACAATAAAAGCTCAAGTCGTCACTATATAACTATAGTAATCACTAAATACCCTCATAGCATGGAAGCTTCCCGGAAGCTTTCATGCTATGTGGGATATTAGTGTGGGAGCTTCCTGGAAGCTTCCGTGCTATGTGGGTAACGCTAGTATTTACTACATAACTATAATAATTACTACATTACTATAGTAATTAATACATAAATGCAGTAATTACTACATAACTATTACATGAATCTAAATATCATAACTACATAATTATAGTGATTACTACATGACTATAGTAATTACTACATATCAATAGTTTCTTCTAATTAACTATAGTCAACACTACATAATTATAGTGATTACTGTATAGCTATAGTCGATACTTCATAAGCATAGTAATCACTATATGACTATAGTCAATACTACAAAACTATAGTAATGACTGCATAACAATAGCGATAACTATAAAACTATAGTTGTCACTACATAACTATAGTAAATACTAACAAACTATGGTAACGACTACATAGCTATAGTAATAATTACAACACTGTAATAATAACTACATAACTATAATAATGACTGAATGATTATTGTAATTATTACATAACTGTAGTGATTATTACATAACTTTTTAAATACCTATAAATTACATTTAAATTAATATAAATTACGACATAACTATAGGGATTACAATCCAGCTTCAATCGTCACTATATATCTATAGTAATGATTACATAACTATAGTTAATACTACAGAAATATAGTAATCACTACACAACAATAGTAATCACTACATAAACAAAGAGATTACTACATAACTATATTGATGACTACATCGCTACAGTAACTGCTACATAACTATATTCGTAACTATATAATTATAATAAATACTACATAAATCTAGTAATCACTACATAGCAATAGTAATTACTTTTAAGCTATAGTCGATACCACATAACAATAGTAATTACAACACATCTACAGTACTTATTACATAAATATAGTGATCACTACTCAAATATAGTAATCACTGCATATCTATAAAAATGACATCAGTATAGTGATTACTACATAACTATAATCGTCACTACATAACTATTCTGAATCATATATAACCATATTAGTTACAATATAACTATAATAATTTCTAAATAGATAGAGTAATTACTACATATTTATAGTGATCGCAACATAACCGTAGTAATTATTATATGGCTATAGTCGATACTACATAGCTATAGTGATCACTAAATAACTACAGTAAATACTACGAAACTTTAGTAATTACTTCATTACTAGAGTAATTATTACAAAAATATAGTACTACTCAACTATCATTATTACAATATAACTATAATTTTAACTACATCCCAATAATGATTACTCTATAACTATAGTCGTCACTACATAACTAGAGTAATCAATAATTAACTATTAAATTTGCTATATAATTATAATAATTACTACATAAATATAGTAATTACTACATTACTATAATAATTACTACATAAATATAGTAATTATACATAACTATAGTTATTACTACATACCTGTAGAAAATACTCTATAACTGTAGTGATTTCTACATAGCTATAATAATCACTACATAGCTATAGTAATTACTTCCAACTATAGTGTTGGTGACATAAATATAGAGACAATCACATAACTATAGACATTACTACATTACAACAGTAACAACAACACCACTATAGTAATAACTACATAACTATAGCGATAACTGAAAAGCTCAAGTCGTCAAATTTATAAATTCATTATATTTTAATTATTGTGTTTACATTTTATTTTTTTCTATTATTTATAGCTTATTGAAAACGTTCAACAATGATAGGTCAAATTGAACTTATACTGCAATCAATAATTGAAAACTAAGTATAAGCACTTGTAAATAATCACATAAATATATCCTGCATCTCTAGCAATAGAATCATTTAAATGTTTGACATCGATCGCTGTGAAGTTGCTGAGCAATCTATCACGTTCTATTCCGTTCCTTTGTACAGGAAATCAATAATTTATGTAAAATTTAATTAAAAATTGATTTTTAATAATCAATTAAAAATACTTAACATATAATATAAAAAAAAGTCATATCGTAAATTTAAATAGCTTTCAGAATTCTAAAAGAAAACCAAAATTGGTGAAATATTTTAAAAAATAAATTTTTTATTCTTTAAAATATCAACTTCTTGATAAAAATGATCTCGTCATTGGATTCCTTGTCGTCAAAAACCCTTAAAATAATAATCTTAATTTAAATTCATAATTTATAATACTAAAAAATTGACTATCATTCTAATTATTATAGTGAAACTAATTTGTCATGTCAAGTGTCAACAACGTCAATAATTACGTGTAAAATTAAATGTAGTGTCGAAAAGAAGAACTAAAAAGGTAAAAAAATTTGAATTTTCTTTCTTTTTAGTTCCTCTTTCTGACACTGCATTTGGTTTTACACGTATTTATTGGCGTTGTTGTTCCGTACCACGTGACAACAAAGTGACTTAACATGACGAATATACCATTATTAGTTCGCAGTACTATTATGAGCAACTAACAATCTATACAACGATCATAATTTCATATTTTTTAAACAATGATTTTAATCACGTTCTATTGCAAACACCGCATTCGAGGTAGGCATTAGAAGATATTATTTTATATCAAAAAAATATTTAATTAAACGTTTAACCAGACTTAAAATATGATAAATAAGCTTTCATATATTGGCTTTGAAAGGCTTTAGCGAGTACATTGAAATGCTTCAAGTAAATTTTCATACGATATTTCTTTCGAAAGTTATCATCATGCTTTTGCATCCTGTTTTTTGAATAGCGTTATAGTTATAATAAATAATTAATGAATATTGATGATTATTAGATAATCAATAAATATTCTGCTTTCTCAAAATGAATATTTGTGATGCATAAATACTCCATAGTTTAAATTTATTTCTATCGCAAACAAGCTTAAACAAATTGAAATATGTTTTGTAAAATAAGATTAACTGATTTCATGCGATTTTTAAAAACCAGAAATATTATTTAAAAATTAGTATACTTTACAAAACAACAACTACTAAATCTCAATGATTATTACCTGACTTTGTTTATTTTTAATAAAGCAATTCAAAAAAGCAAAAGTATATCTTATAGTTAAAAAGATATGATTATTGTATCATCATTTATACTTATGCAATTATAATTTTTGGAATTATTAATCTAAGAATAATATTCAGAAGAATATCATGTCAATATGGTTTGAAAATAAAATTTTTATTTACATAAATACTACTACCGATTTCCACAAATATTTAAACATTAATAAATATTTTTTAAATATTTTCATGATTCCTCATCTTTCTTACTATAATGTTTTAAATTACAATCTTATTTATGATTAACTTTCAAAATAACGTCAATTTTTAAAATCAAATAACCAATAAATTATTAATTAATTATCAATTATTAATTTATTAAATTGTTATTTATAAAATAATTAATGTAATAAATAATTCTAAATAATTATTTTTATATTCGATATTAATTATGTAAATTATAAAATAAAAGAACAAATAGTATCGTCATTATGACTAACATTGCCATCTATTATTCAACATTAAAAACTTCGCTTGTAAACATTAGCAGTTTAGTCAAACATTTTGGTTATGTGTTGTATACAATAACAAACATATGATTCTTATTTATTTATTCGGTAACTATGCAAGCGATCAATATGATGAGTTCGTTGCTACCCCGGGGCAAAATGAAACACACTTGTTTCTCTTTTCGAACGTTCAAGATAGCGTTCTCTGATTGGCTAAAAAAGCGAAACTTTAAAGTGCCGTAGTTTAAAAACTATAAGAGATAAAAAAAAATTTACAATATAAAAGTTGTTAAGAATAATGTGCTCTATTACCCTGTGACGGGAAATACAGTAGCCTAGAATCACCCTGTATATATATATATATATATATATATATATATATATATATATATATATATATATATATATATAACAAATAATAATTTTATTTGATGAACAGTTATATAAATATTATATATTTATAATTGTACAACTAAATTTATTAAATTAAAATTGTATTCAGTTATCATTCAGAGAATGAGGTATTTAAATTAGTTTTCATGAAAATATATTATTTAAAAAGTTACTTGTTAACAATTTTTTATAAATAACATACATTTAACCTTAATTACATTTTCATTTGTACACGTGTTTATATTTAAATGAATTGTGATTTATATGAAAATTGTTAGCAATTCATTTCATTAAAGCAATAATATTTTTAATAAAAGAAACATTAATTTTAAAAAAATATAAAATTACCTCATTTGAAAAATTATCATTAAATGATATAAAAATATTTTTTTTAATATCGTTTGAACATAAATTTTATGAAATACAATTTTAAAAAATTATTTATTAGATATTAAATTTTTTTTAATAGTCAATTATAAAGATAGGACAATATATAAAATATGAATAAATGTTTCTGATTATATCTATAATTATGCATTTATATTTATGAACTATCTAGATAGAAGTAGGATCCCCCCTAAAAAAGTAAACATTTCAAAAGAAAATTTACTTATTATTTGTAAAACATTTATTATGAATGCGGAAAAAAATAATATTCTGTAATATCACTCTAAAATTTGTATTAAATATGATACAAATCATTGAAAGTACAATTATTTCATTATGTTAAATTTGTTGTCAAAGTTTGATTATATTTTACTATAAGAAGATAAAAAAATTAACTGTCTTTCCATTCTATTGCTGAATTTCCATAAAAGGAATGTATTAACTTGTATTATGTCCCGTGATGATTATTTATTTAAATTTTAAAATTATTCGAATCATTAGTTTTCAAGATATTTAAATTTCTGATTCCAAATAGAAAAATTTTAGTAAATAATATTGGAACCCAAACTTCTCAATAACTAATGAATGGATTTATGTAAAAATTTAACTGAATAATCTTTGTGATACATACTATATGTTAATGCATCTCTTTATTCAAAATTTCAAAATACAATGGAAATATAGTCAATATTTATGGGTGGAAGTGTGCTGTCCATTTTACATCTTAAATAATTTATATTTATAAAATTCACATAATATCATATAAAAACTATTAAAATGAGAACCATATATTCAATATAATTGTCAACTGTGAATAAAAAGTTTAAAAAATTATTATTAAAATAGTTATATTATTTTATTGAATACATTTCCAACCTAAATAATTAACTTCATGTTAAAACTAAATTTAATTAGCATTCAATACCAAAAGTTATTTAAAAAATTTACCATTATTCAAAATGATTAAAAAGTTATTTAGAAAAAGTATTCCCATATCAAAATTTCAAAATTATACCAATTTAATTTTTTATTCTTTACATTAAAGAATTAGTTTTTATGTTGAAATTTTTTTGTGAAATGCAACATATATATATATATATATATATATATGTTGCATTTCAACATGCATATTGCAATATATATATACATATATGTTGCATTTGCAATATATATATATATATATATATATATATATATATATATATATATATATATACATCTTATAGTAAAATATTTTATCACCTTGTATGAAAATTATTTTGTGAAAGTAGAATAATGCTGCGAAAAAACAAATGATTATAAGAAAATATTGAAAACTGTAAATAACAATAAAAAAGCGTTAGGCTAGAAATAAATAATGGTTTTCGCATAGCATGGAAGATTTCACTGAAATATTTCGAATTATTCCACTGGAATATTTCAAAGGAATGTTCGAAAACTCTTTCGAAATATTCCATGTAATATTCACGAAAGATTTCTGAAATATTTCATAAAATATTCCATGTAATGTTTATGAATATTCTAGTAAAATATTTCATGGAAGATTCCAGAAAGATTCCATAAACATTTCACTGGAAAATTCCGATAAACTTTAAAATCGTACAGCGGATGATTACATAAATCTTTCAGAACTAGTCAACTGAATATTCCACAGAAAGATTTAAGTAATCTTCCAATAGAATATTTCATAAAAGATTTCAGAAAGATTCCATAAACATTTCACTAAAAGCTTTCAAAAAACTTGTAAGGGTGGGTTTTATTTGGAAGGTTATAAATATATTTAATTAAATACGAAATAATAGTTGGCTTATAATTCCCAAATCCTGAGATTCCCCAGCCTACAAAAATAATAATAATATTATAGTAAGGGAATTAAATATTCTAATTAATTATAAGATCACTTTAATAAATAAATTAATAAACATATAGATATACAGGTTAAAATCAAATAAGCAAACTTTCGATGATTTAATTAAATGAATTTGAATTTAAATCACACGTAAATTTCTATATGAAGCAATTTCTTTATGTAATGTGCTAAATTAAAGAAAGAAAAAAACTATTGAGTCTCATTTTATGTTGAATTACGAGAGGAAATCATAAGCTTCAAACTGTTAAGCAATAATAAGAACTTAGGACTTTATTCAGTAATGTAGAAATTGAGCAACGGGTGCAACACGTGCTCAATATAAATGTTAGGTTATATAAGGGTGGGGCTCGAACAGCAGTGCGTATCCCAGATTACGCAATCTTCCTATTGGTGGCGCTAGTGTCGAATATCCTCATAATACTTCTCTCTGACCTTCAATAGGTGTTTCGTGGGGGTGAGGTTACGTACTTTGTAGTAATTTAATATATATACTTTCTATATATATATATATGGCTGATTCCATTCAGATTCATGCAGGCCGTCACTGATCGAATTTTTTTTTTTGTTCTAAGTAATAAAAATACCTTCTATTATGTATATGAAGATAAAATTTATCTCATAGAACGCTCAAAATTTTTTTTTTTTTTTACTACAGCAGTTTTAGTGTTGGATGTAAAAACGAAAATTCAAAAATTGAAAATGAACCTCTACTTTTAAATGACTATAGCTCCGTCAATTTTTAACCTTTTTGGACGTTCTTTCAACAAAAGTGTGCGAAATTTGGTCTAGTTTTTAATGCAATCTCGATTTTTGTAATACAATTTGATCTCGCTGAGTTATTTACGAAAAACCGAAAAAAGCGATTTTTTTCAAACACGCTTTTCTCAAAAACTATATATTTTTTTTTTTTGAAATTATTATATGATTTTATACATAAAAAATACTAACTTTTAAGGTAGGTGAGAATATGCGATTTTGCCTTATTTTTTTTTAACAGATTTTTAAACGTTTTTTTTATATTTTCGATTTTAAAACATTGATACCATGGCGCATCGTACTATTTTTCCAACTTTACGTGTTCTTACAACTATTTTTATGCTTTTATTTATTAATATATCAAAAATATCAACAATAATCTTTAAAATAAATCCCGTATCGAATATTTTGATCAATTAGATCAAAAGTTATGATGATTTAAAGTTTAAAAAAAAATGCTGAAACTTTAAATAAATATGATATTTACAGATGCTTTGAATAATTATAAAAAAGAGAATAAACAAGACATTGCAGATTTTATTCAGAAGAATCAAATTTGCTGAATAAAACTAGCACAATTGAAAATTTCTCAATAGAGTTAAGAGAGCGTGCTCTCACTGTAAGAGCTCATAAACTGGTCAAAGAAATTCAACGTATAGCAATTAAAGAGGTTAAACTTTTAGCGAAAAATAATGACTTCCAATTAGTTATTCATGTCGATTTTGCAGAAAATTGGACAGTTCTGCTTCAAAATGAAATTCAAAGCTATCATTGGAGTAAAAACCAAATATCAATATTTACGTCAGTATGCTATTTTGGAAATGATAAGACAGTCAGTTATGTCACCGTCTTTGACGATATTAAACATGATTCGTCTCATGCCCTAATGACTATAAATTTAATTATCGACAACTTAAAACAAAAACATATTGCGCAAGATCGTGATGAAATCATAACCATTTCTGATGGAGCTGCCAGTCATTTTAAAAATAGATATCAATTCTATGAGTTTCAAAACTCAAAAATAAACAGAGAATGGCTTTTTTCTGCAACAGGTCATGGCAAAGGCGCTTGTGATGGTATTGGTGATTTAGTTATACATTATGCCACCACGCATAATCTGTCCAAGAAGAATGCAGATTTTATTAGAAACGCTGAAAATTTCGCCACTCACGTATCAAAATATACTCCGTCGATTAACATTCTTGTTATCCGCAAGGATGAGTTAGAAGTTTTTTGACTGACAAAAAAAATGGAATAGTTAGGAAACGCAAAAGAAATTAAAGGTATTCAAAAGATTCACTGTAGAAAAAGTAAACGAAACCAAATCTACACTGCCAAAACTTCGAGACATGAGTGGCAAGAAGTAAATTGAAAGGTTTTATTCAAATTCAGATTTTTTTATTCAAATTAGTTCTCAATTCATTAGTGTTCATTTCTTAATTGTATCGCATATTATTTGTTCATTGGGAATGACCAAATAATATATTTTAGTATTTAAAAAATTCACCTTTTCAAAATTTGAAATTCAAATTCAAAATTCAAAATTCAAAATTCAAAGTAAATATATTTATTTAAAGTTTCAGCATTTTTTTTAAGCTTTAAATCGTCATAACTTTTGTTCTAATTGATCAAAATATTCGATCCGGGGTTTATTGTAAAGATTATTGTTGATATTTTTGATATATTAATAAATAAAAGCATAAAAATAGTTGTAAGAACACGTAAAGTTGGAAAAATAGTACGATGCGCCATGGTATCAATGTTTTAAAATCGAAAATATAAAAAAAACGTTTAAAAATCTGTTTAAAAAAAATAAGGCAAAATCGCATATTCTCACCTACCTTAAAAGTTAGTATTTTTTATGTATAAAATCATATAATAATTTCAAAAAAAAATATAGTTTTTGAGAAAATCGTGTTTGAAAAAAATCGCTTTTTTCGGTTTTTCGTAAATAACTCAGCGAGATCAAATTGTATTACAAAAATCGAGATCGCATTTAAAACTAGACCAAATTTCGCACACTTTTGTTAAAAGAACGTCCAAAAAGGTCAAAAATTGACGGAGCTATAGTCATTTAAAAGTAGAGGTTCATTTTCAATTTTTCAATTTTCGTTTTTACATCCAACACTAAAATTGCTGTAGTAAAAAAAAAAATTTTTGAGCGTTCTAAGAGGTAAATTTTATCTTTATATACATAATAGAAGGTATTTTTATTACTTAGAACAAAAAAAAAATTCGATCAGTGACGGCCTGCATGAATCTGAATGGAATCAGCCATATATATATATATATATATATATATATATATATATATATATATATATATATATCCAGAAATTCAATTACTATGACTTTCAATTTCAATGATGATGTATTTTAATTATTTAACTTTACTACTTAGTTATCTTTACAAATTTAATCAAAGAAAATTTTATAAATCCAAAAAAAGTTATATAAGAAAAATAGTTTCGAAAGAATTTATCAAATAAACTGTAACTTATTAATTTTTCACAAGGTTAGAAAGTATACCAAAAAAGAAATGCTTAATCACTTTAGGAAATTAAACATAAATCAATAATAAATTAATAATTTTATAAATTATTTGGGGTCAGAGCCTAGTTGGTGGCGCTAGTATCGGGTTTCCTTTGAGAGTCGTTTTGAGACTCACTAATCATATTTCAATAAATAGATCACACGAGGCTTTTCATCACTATATGATTAATAATTTTATTAATTAATCGAAATGGATACTATGTGACCGAGGTGACTTTAAAAAATGATTAATTTTATAAATTCAGTAAAACACAAAATCAAATAAAAGAGAACTTTAAAAGGATTTTTTCTAGAATCAGCTATTAACTGTTGTTTTAAATTGTAAATACTTAAAATTTCACTTTGACGAGATTTAATTAAAGAGAAACAATTAACTTTTGTCTATAGAAAAATCACTTCGATTATCAAATAAGGAATAAATAAAATTCAACAGTTAAGTCACCAAACTTCTTATTAAATTACACGATCATTAGGGTAGGTAGACGAAAGAAAATTCACGACTTAATTTTCACTGTTCACTTTACTCACACAAAAAAAAAATTTTATGTATCCAACTTTTTTTTTTTAATTTTTCACTACAACAAAAAAAAATTTATTAAATATGCAAAATAAATGAAAATTTATAAATTAAATGTGCACGTGGCTATTCTTATAGCCTGCCGTAGACTTCCGCTAATTTTATTTGCGAGAGAGAGAGAGATTTTATGAACAAATTTCTTTAATTACGTTTTCACTATTCACAACAAAAAAAAATTATTTATTTAATCTGATTATACCTTCTGTTATTCGCGGTGATTTGAATCAGCCATTTCAATATCAAAATCCCACAATTAAAGTAGACTCGTCCTACAAGATACAAATTTTGCTTCCAAAATGGCCGTTGGCTGTTGGCAATCGACCCTCTAGAAAAGATAGCTAGAAGTGATAAGTACATGGCACACGCGAAAGAAAGAGAAATTAAATTCTCGCGAACAAAGTCTAAAATCAATAGCAGCAACAAAAGTAACAATCTATATTTTAACAATAATCTCTTAACAAAAATAATAACTCAAAAATTTAAATAACAAGATAAACTTTAACGAATCTTTAGAAAAATCAGAAAAAACACCCGTATGCTACGATAGCTGGAACGACAATGAGGCACGAAGAAGAAGGAAGCGAACGCTGAGCATCAGTGGCTTCTTCTTCTTTATTGCTCTCCTTGTTATTCTTGTTATTTCCTATCTACTATCTTTTTCTATTTCGCGACTCTCTAATCAAGTAAAGTTCTTTTCATCACCTTATTCTGGTGTAGTTTGCTACTCGCTAGTCAAATTACATGTGATTTCCTGTTACTAGTGTAGTATTTTTACACTTTACCTGTTACGCCATTTGCACGCTTAATTTGATTACAGTTTATCTTATTTTCTCTACGAATAACTAATTATGTTTCTCATTACAATAAAAATTTTAATTTTCATCAAGCAATATAAACAAGCATTAATTAACAATACAAACAATAATTTCTAACTATTCGTTATTTTAAATTCGCTTAAATTTTTATTCTACTAATTATCTTTATTTTTAATTATTTCATACAGTTACAATTTTGCTTTAATTAATTGTATTGTAGCGCCATCTATAAAATATACGAAGAGATATTTAATACAAACAAACAGAAGTTATTATTTAAATTTCGTTTTGATATCGTTAGTCTTCGCGCGCCCCCTATAATATGACTCATTACAATTTCTCTCAAGTAATCTTTTATTTCTTTTTATCATAATCAAGTTTTTTATACATGCGCTATCTATTACCATATGCACGAATTCAATCTGCATTATCGGGCTACTCTGTTTGATTCAGGTTACTCTATCTCTCTCTCTCTCTCTCTCTTTCATTCGGGCTATGTTACATTAGCGTCATGCTTCAGTGTAATCGCGCGCGCACGTGTTCATATACATTTTGTGCCATCGACACCGCTCCGCCACCTCCTGGACGTTTAGTCATGAGAATCGTCTGCTCGAGGCTTTCGTTGTGACTCGTGAGTGACGTGAGTGCAACCATGTGTGTATGTGTGCCTTGGTCTGCTTTAGTGAGTATCCCCACCTGAGCCTAACCTCCAATACACGGTTTCATGTGTTACTAGTCGACAGGCTTGAGCATCACCACCGAGAACAAATTATCAACAACCAGGTGGATTAGTACCCTGGGTTTTAATGACATGGTCCTGGTATACACGTGTATACGGCGTTTGAATGTGTGGTAAGGTAGTTATCGTTTTTATTCCGTTCAGTTTTAAAGGGGATAGAAAAAGAGAAAAGAAAGTCTTAGAGTGAAAGAGAAGATGTGAACATAAACAACATCTTCTATCTCTCAAGAAAAAAAATTTATAAAAAGACCGCGTTACAAACTTGAAAATCGTACAGCGAAATATTAGATAAATCTTTCATAAATATTCCACGAAACATTTCACAGAAAGATTAAAGTAATCTTCCAATGAAATATTTCATGAAAGATTTCAGGAGGATTCCGATAAACATTAAAATCGTGCAGCGGAATATTACAAAATCTTCCATAAATATTCCACGAAATGTTCCACAGAAATATTTAAGTAACCTTCCAGTGGAATATTTTATGAAAGACTTCAGAAAGATTCCATAAACATTTCACTGGAAGATTCCAAAAAACTTTCAAATCATACTGTGGAATATAACATAAATCTTCCATAAATAGTCAACGAAATATTCCACAAAAAGATTTAAGTAATCTTCCGATGAAATATTTCATGAAAGATTTCAGGAAGATTCCGATAAATATTAAAATCGTACAGCGGAATATTACATAAATTTTCTATAAATATACCACGAAATGTTCCACAGAAATATTTAAGTTACCTTTCAGTGGAATATTTCACTAAAGATTTCAGAAAGATTCCACAAACATTTCACTGGAAGATTCCTAAAAACTGTTAAATCGTACAGCGAAACATTACATAAATCTTCCGTAAATATTCCACGAAATATTTTACGCAAAGATTACAGTAATCTTCCAGTGGAATATTGCTTAAAAGATTCTAGAATGATTACATGAAGTTTTCGTTGGAAGATTGCGCGGAACGTTACGGGAGGTTTCCAGTGACGCCGATAAGGGGATGTTTGTTAAATGGGAGTTTTATCCCCGAGCGATTGAAAGATACCTCACTTACTATGAAAGCGAAAGGGTATCGGCACTTTGATGTGCACAGTCGAAGCGAATATGTAAATGCGATTTTATAACTAAATGTTTATGTATGCGTATATGCATTGATGTATAAGTGTAATGTGTTATTATATAATATATATACTATCCCCTCATAGCATTTCACATTTTCCAAAAATCTTCCTGAAACATTCCATGAAAGATGAGAAATTATCCAAACCTTCCATTTTTATATTCTTGAAATCTCTCAAGAGTATTCCATAAAATATTACAATGTAGGAAGAATCAAGGACATACGAATATTACAGGAATATTTCACGGAAGATTCCTGAGATATTCAAAATCTTCCGTGCCAATATTCTGTGAACCTTTCATAAATATTCCACGGAATATTTTACGATAGATTTCTAAAATTTTCCAGAAATATTTCATGGAATATTACATGAAAGATTCTTTAGATCTTTTGTGCATATTCCATGAAAGGTTCATGAAATGTTTCAAATCTACCATTCCAATATTCCGGAAATTTTCAATGAATGTTCCAACCGAATATTCCATGGAAGATTCCTAAAATATTTCAAATCTTCGCTGCCAATGTTCCAGGAAGCTTCCATAAATATTTCAGGCTGTATGGGTTGTTTATTATCATTTATACATTATTTAAATGTAGATACTGCAAATATCCCTAAATAACTGTAAATAAATTGAAGAATACAATTATTAAAAATAACTTAAAATAATTTTGATTTTAGTTCTTTTTACAACAAACTTTTTTAATGAATAAATATATATATGGAACATTTCAAACCAACTGGAAAAGCAGAAAAATAAAAATCTCTGAAACTCTGAGAATATATCCTGTCTGTTACTCAAAATGTGTAAAAAAATTTTCAAGGATTTAGATTAGAAGGATCAAGAGCCATAGATATTGAAATTTGGAAATTTTTCAAAATTTTAGGAAAAGTTCCAACTTGATCATTTTTTTTCCTGAAAATCCTGATATTTTGGAGAGAAATTCATGAAAATACTTCTTGTTGTTAATGGAGAGTAGAGTTAGCATGATTCTTTACAGACCTGAATTTTGAAGTTTTCTATTGGTTCTTATATGTATTACATGGTAATTGAAATTACTCATTGTTCCCCACTCCGGAAATTTCTTTTCGCGGGCTTATTTTCCTCTATTTTACATAAACTTTAAGATGAATTTTTGATCATGAAAGTCAGAGCCATCAATAAGAAGTTAAAACAGTTTAAAATACATATTATCATGTATGATTAATTTTTATATCGAAAAAAAATAGACATGAAAATATATATTTTAAACTGCTATAACTCCTTATTGGTGGCTCTTTCTTACACAGTCAAAAATTTATTTTTAAGTTGTTAAAAAATAGAAGGTAATAAGCCCTCGAAAAGCAATTTCTGAAGTAGAAAACAATCAGTAATTTCAATTACCATGTAATACATGTAAGAACCAATAGAAAACTTTAAAATTTAGCTCTGTAAAAAATAATGCTAACTCTCCTCTTTATTTAGAACAAGAAGAATTCTTATGAATTTTTCTCTAAAACATCAAGATTTTCAGAAAAAAAATCATAAAGTTGGTACTTTTCCAAAAATTTTGAAAAATTTCCAAATTTCAAGGATCTATGGCTCTTGATCCTTCTAAACTAAATCCTTGAAAATTTTTTTTTACACATTTTGAGTAACAGACAGAATATATTCTCAGAGTTTCAGCAATTTTTATTTTTTTGCTCTTCCAGTTGGTGTAAAATGTCCCATATATATATATATAGCTGTTCCTTCTAGCACGCTCTCGCACGTTTAAATTTCTAAGAATTCATTTGAATTCGTTGGACGCTTTGACGGTTGCGAATTTTCGTAAACCAGGAGTCGCGAGTTCAAACCTCACAGGAAGCACCATAAAAAGACTCGTGTCTTATTTTTAGACATTTTAAATTTAAAAATATCTAAACACTTGACTATAAAAAAATTTCACTTTAAATTGATTTTTAATTGACTTTATGTTTTTAGATTTAAAACTTGATTCTAATTCACGAACTAAATTTATTGAGAGGTTGATATTTCAATTTGAATTCAATGTGCTAATAAATAACATAAACACTTTACATTACAATTTGAATTTATGTTTGCGAACTGCAACTTTATCTTTGGGTTGTAGTTACAGTATTTGATTTTAAAATGAACTTTAGAATTTTATCTTAAATTTAACTGATTTACTTTGATACACTAATTACTTGGTTGGGAAACATACAAATGAAAAAGACACTTTTATAGGGAAAAAGCCCTTTATAGCATAACAAAACCCTTTTATTTAAACTAAGATCCACAACAAAGATAAAACACAAGATAGATTGAGCAGGGTCTCAATTATCTTAAAATCGTAAACTCTTAAAAGAGAATAAGCACGCTCGTGTACGCGACGCAAAAACCTTCAAAGGTGAGAGTTTTAGAATACAAAAGACAAGAACCTTTGTACAGGGCCTCAATGCGACAAACAAAAAAACGTTGTAAAGCTAATCAAAGCGTGAATGCAACCTTGTTGACCGCAGTAGAAGGTATTACTAACTAAACTTTTATCGCTTGTTAAAAAGTCTCTCCGCTCTCTTCCCTCTCACCGGTTAGCCAGTACAAGTAAAGTGAGAGCAAGCGATTTCCCTTTCGGAAATCAGAATTTATGTTGCGACGGAACAATAAAGATAAAAGAGTATTTATCAGTTTGAATAATAACTAAAAACAAATCATGACAGATATAATATTTAAAAAAAAATTTTATTATATTCGAAAATAAAAAGATAGTGTGATGATATTTTCATTAAATTTATATTATTAAAAAGAATAAACTGAATACAGAAGTATTCGACAATTGCTTGATGAAAAAGTATAAACTTGATGATTATTCAATTCATATCAGTACTTTCAAGAGCTGAAATTGAAAAAAAGAATGATGTATATAATAAAAAAAAATATTCAGAAAAAATGTTCTAAAGAATATTATGTACGCCTATACGGATAGATGTCTTAGCGAACTGCCAACCAAGAGGGGAGGTATACCGTCCGCTCATACTCAGCGGCGAACAGTAATACATATCCTGGCGTTTTGAATACCAAAAGTTACTTATGAGTTGCGCGCGCACGGCTGGCTGATATCGGTTGGCTTTTAAAACGCCAACATTTGTTTTTCTGTCTCCCGTAAACTTGTAGTATACTGCGCCCTCACGCTTTGGCATACAACATACGAAAAGTTCTTTCAGTGTATGTAAACTTAAGCAGAAAATTAACTCATAATATTATTGCTCAAATGTGTTCTTTGTCTATTTATAATAGTATTGAATATTTAAAAGAAAAATTTAATGAAACTAAATTTTACAATATATTAGAAATTTTGCAAAATAGATTTTCTATTTTTAAAATAGAACATTTAAGATTCCAATTTTTAAAAGATATTAAATGTTTATTTTTACCAAACGAAAGTGACTTTAACTTCATATTTGTCATTAGGAAAAAGAAAAAGAAAAGTTCGATCAATTACCAAACGTTATACATTAAGTGTGGTACCATTGTCATCAGTTTAAAAAAAATTTTTACAGCTACCTGATGTCTTTAAAAATATTTTAGACTATATAGATATGTCCACTACTGAAAAATCATTAGTAACATTTTTCAATACAAATTATTGGACAAATTGGAAAAGTAAATTTAAAAATAAGATTATATTGCCGTTTGCTATATATTTCGATAAGATAAAAATTAATAACCCGTTGGGTTCTCGTAAAATAAAGAAACTAGGCGCAGTATATTTGACTACCATTGGGATCCTTTAGAATTTTCAAGTCAATTAGAAAATATATTCCTTTGCCAATTACATAGATGTGCCGATCACACATTATTTGGAAATCAAAAAAATAGTCTATAATTTAATTAAAAATTAAAAAAATTTAGTTGCTAATGGTATCACAATTAATGTAGAAGGGAAAGAATATGAATTTTTTTTTGTGGTTAGTTTTATTGCTGGTGATAACGCTGATCTAAACGCAATATTGGGTCTTAACAAAAGTTTCAACGCAGAATATTGTTGTCAAATGTGTTTTGTAAATAAAAAATGTCGTAAAAGATTATTAAAAGAACAAAGTTTACGAGATGTTGAAGAAAATCACTGCAAAACTCGTAGTTTTGGAATCAAACAGAGATGTGTATTCAATACAAATCCATACTTTCATACACTGAAAAAAAATTCGTTGAAATCAAGTGAATTGGTTTACTTGAAATTCATTTACTTGTGTCGAGTAAATTTTATCTTGAATCAAATAAAAATTTTTTAAATCAAATAAATATTTATTTGAATATGAAATCTGGATTTACTTGAAAATATTTACTTCAAACAAGTAAATTATTGATTTGAATTTAGTATATTTACTTAAATATAAAAAATCATTTACTTGAATCAAGAAAACATATTTGTTTAAATTTAAGAAGCCACTATTAAATAAATATTTACTTTAATTAAATAAGTTAAACTTTGAATGAAAAAATAGATATTTACTTTAAATAAATAAGAATAAACATAACAAATTTACTAAATTCAAATAAATACGTACTAAAAACAAATGAATAATTAATCCAAATAGAAATTAAAATATATTAATTTATTCAATCCCAACAAACCAATGTATTAACATCAGTTTATTTGTATCAAGTGAATATTATCAAAAATGTAATAAAACGCTATTACAATTAATAAATATTTATTTCAAAGTGAAAAGTTTAATTACTTAATAATATTTACTACATACGATTAAATTATTTATTTAAATAAGTGCATAGGATTATTAATAAATGAATAATTTATTTGAATCATATAAAATAATTTGCTTAAAATTAATAAACTATTAATAAACATCCTATATTATATTAAAGTTAAACCACTTTTTCTCGTTTCTCCGGTTCTCCGCATTTTTTAAATAGGTCGTATCTTTTGGCAATAAGAGTAGCAATTTTTTATTGGGCCCTATATAATTAGTACTCATTAGTCATAAGCTTCTTAATGGGTCATATTTTTTTGGGTCTTATATTATTTTGGGCCCAAAAAATATATTTTATTCAAAGCCCATTTTTTTGGACCTTTTTTTTATCCTTATATTTTCTTGGGCTCTTTATTTTTTTGAACCTTATTTTTTTGGGTCTTATATTTTTTTGTGTCCAATATTTTTTTGGTCTATATTTTTTTGGGCTTTATATTTTTTGGGTCTTATATTTTCTTGGGCCCTATGTTTTTTTGGGCCCAATATTTTTTTTTCCTAATATTTTTTCGGGCCCCATCTTTTTTCGATTCTTATATATTTTTAAACTTTATATTTTTTTGGGTCTAATATTTTTTTTTAATTTATATTTTCTTGGGTTCTATAATTTTTTCAGGTCCTATATTTTATTTAGCTCTATATTTTTCTAGGCCTTATAGTTTCTTGGGCCCTATATTTCTCGGGTCCAATATTATTTTGATCCCAATATTTTTTTGGTCTCCGTATATTTTGGGCTTTATATTTTTTTGGGCCTTATATTTTATTAGGCCCTATATTTTTTCGATTCTTATAGATCGTGGGCTTTATATTTTCTTGTGCCCTATATTTTTCCGATTTTTATATATTCTTGGACTCTATATTTTTTGGGCTGAATGTTTTTTTTAATCTTATATTTTTTTTAATTTATATTTTCATGGGTTTTATAATTTTTTTGGGTCCTCTATTTTATTTAGCTCTATTGTACTAGGCCTTATATTATTTTGTCCTTACAGTTTTTTGAGTCCTATTCTCTTTAATCCCAATATTTTTTTGCATCTCATGTACCCTTGGGCTCTATATTTTTTGGGCCTAACATTTATTCAACTCTCATATATTTCTGTCCTCTATATTATTTTGGTCCTAATATTTTTTTTCAAATTATATTCTCTTGGGTTCTATAATTTTGTTGGGTTCTATATTTTATTTAGCTCTATATTTTTTGGGGATTATATTTACTTGGGTTCTAATTTTTTTTGGACCCTATATTTTTTCGATTCTTGTATATTCTTGGGCTCTATATTTTTTTAGGCTCAATATTTTTATGAAACTCATTTTCTTGGGTTCTATAATTTTTTTGGGCCCTATATTTTATTTAACTCTATATTTTTTTGGTCCTTATATTTTTTAGGCTCTGCATGTTTTTGAGTCCTATTTTCTTTGAGCTTTATATTTTTCTGGGCCTTACTTATTTTTAATTTTTTTTTTAGGTCTTGTATTTTTTTGGGCTCTATATATTTTTTAATATTATATTTTTTTTGGTGCAATATTTTTTTTATTATTATATTTTCTTGATCTCTATATTTTTTGGGCCCAATATTTGTCTGATTCTTTTATTTTTTTGGGCCCGATATCTTTTTGATTTTTATTTTACTTGAGCTCTACATTTTTTGATTCTTATATATTCTTGGGCTCTATATTTTTTTAGGCCCAACTTTTTTTTCAAATTCATAATTTCTTGGGTTCTATAATTTTTTTGGGTCCTAAATTTTATTTAGCTCTATATTTTTCTGGGCCTTATATCTTTTAGGCGCTGCATGTTTTTAAGTCCTATTTTCTTTGAGCCTCATATTTTTCTGGGCCTTACTTATTTTTAACTTTTTTCAGGTCTTATATTTTTCTGAGCTCTATATTTTTTGATTCTTATATATTCTTGAACTCTATATTTTTTTGGCCCTAATATTTTTTTGAAACTTATATTTTTTTGAGCCCAATATTTATTTTATCATTATATTTTCTTGGTCTCTATATTTTTTTGATTCTTATTTTTACTTTGGCTTTACATTTTGGGCTCTTAATTCTGCCATAATAAACTAATTATAGCTGAATTTTTAATAATGTTCATATAGCTTTCATGTCGCACAAATGGTAATGTTTGCCTGAAATCTCCTGATACAATCATAGTTTTACCACCGAAGGGTTGGTTCACATTGCATGAATCTTGAAAAAGACGATTAACTCCTTTAAAAGCAAATTTTGAAGTCATGGGTATTTCATCCTAGATAATTATTTGGGTTCCCTTCACTTGTTTGCCTTCTGCAGAATTAGGCTCAACATTATAATTTGTACAATCTGTTATATTTGACAGTAGTTTAAATGTTGTATACACAGTTTTTCCATCGACTAATGAATTTGCTGCTATACCTGTCCAATTGACACATAAATAATGTATAGTATGATATTTAAAATAAGCTATTAAAACATGAAGTAAATAACTTTTTCCGCTTTGACCTGGTCCATCTATAAAAATATATTTTTCTTTACTTTGGTTGTTTAAACTTTTTATAGTAGAGATAAATATTTGCCTTTCTTTATCATTTAAAGAATTTATTTCCATTTAAAATTCAATAAGAATATTATTATTATGATTTAAAATTGTTTGATTATTATCTTTTTCTATAAATGTGCTTATGTTAGATAAATTGAAATCGTTTAAGGAAAATTCATTGACTTGTGAATTATTCTTAATAACATTCAATGCAAGATTTCCACCTATATTTTTTTCGTATTTAGGATGGTATAACTTATCTTTGTATTTTTCATGTAGATCTCGTGCGTTTATAGGATTATGAAAAGTGCAAATAAAGGCAAATGATTTACAAAGAGCATAAAAGAATTCTGCTGAAGATGCTTCTTTCAAATATCTATCCCATTTTTCATTTCCATTAATTTTTTTTTCTTAGCTGCCTCATGAAATGAATTGTACATCACATCATCAATAGTACGCAAAGCTTCAAAAGATGTGGCTCCTTCAACATGTAATAGTAATAACCTAATGAAATAACGTTCTCTATCTTTCGGACTTACTAAGTACATTCTACTTACTAGGAGAGTGTCACACCTCCGGATCACGGATTTTGCTCAAACTTCGGGATAAGTTTTCAGATGATAAAATATGGAAAAAGCTAAAGTTATAGTCATAAATACTCAATATTTCCCTAGTTACAGGTAATTAAAAAAAAATAACTAAAAAAGTTACTAGATTTTTAAACGCATATAATTCCTTAGCATTGATAGCTACAAGCTTGAAACTTTTTTTAAATTAAAGCTGAGCTCAAATCCTTTCGAATTAGTAGTTATAGCATGTAAAAATATTATTTTTTTCCAAAGCTAGAACGTGATAAACATTGGACCTGATTTTTCTTTTAAAAACATTAATTAATAATAAAAGCTGAAATTAGGTCCAATCCTTATTACGCTCTAACTTTGGGAAAAAATAATATTTTTACATGCTATAACTACTAATTCGAAAGGATTTGAGCTCAGCTTTAATTTAAAAAAAGTTCCATGCTTGTAGCTATCGACGCTAAAGAACTATATGCGTTTAAAAATCTAGTAACTTTTTTAGTGATTTTCTTTAATTGCCTGTAACTAGGGAAATATTGAGTATTTATGACTATAACTTTAGCTTTTTCCATATTTCATCATCTGAAAATTTATCCCGAAGTTTGAGCAAAATCCGTGATCCGGAGGTGTGACACTCTCCTAGTTAGTATTGGTTTTCTTTTTTCTTTTTTTCATCTATTCCACTTTTTCAGTTTTTTATTAAATGTATACAAAATTTGGTATTTCTGAATACAAGTAATTTTGTTCTTCAAAATCTTCTCTATTCAATTCGAAATATGCTGTTAATGTTGTTCCCACATTTTTTTGTATGATCATTTCTTCTTTTCCTTCGTTAAGAAATACTTTTTGTTTATTTTCTGCATAAACACTTAGACTTTTTATAATGTGTGAAATAACATGTGAAGGATATTCTAATAATCTGTGCATTGCTTCAGGTGGACATAAATATCGTGTATTAATGTATTGTTGGATTCCGTCATATTCATATTCAACATTTTCACAATTGTCATTTTGAAAAGTGTCTTTATTTTCTGATTGAAAATCCACATTTATTTGATGTATTTCAATGTATGCATAATCATGACCTTTATAATAGTATTTTAATAAATATTTAATGTATTGTACAGTGGAACAAACTTCTACGTTTATATGTACATTAAATTTCAATAATAAGTAAGGATTATATGGAACAACAAATTCGTTATCTGCAATTCTTTCTGTAAATTTATTTTTGAGAATTATTTAGATGCCATCATTTTTACGTTTGTATAGTGGATATCCATTGGATTTAAATGTTGTTGTATTATTAAATTATTTTGGAAAATTTTCAGTACATTGTTTCGTATTTTTATCCATACACGGGCAATTTATATTTTGCTTACCACAGGGACCGTGTATTATAAATTGCTCAACAATATTATATAATTTTTGAAAAATTTCTCTATTTGGGATTTCTGCACTCATTATTTTATCAACTCTTTCGGGAATGTCAAATTTATCATGTTTATCTAAGAATAACATATGCATATGCAGTAATCCTCGTTTTTGAAATTCAATTATATAACCATATGCAATACATTTTCCTTATATTCCCTTTTTTTATTACTAAATTTTTTAATTTTTCTACTTTTTGATGAAATACTTTTGTTATAATATCTGGTCTATCCATTGCATTTTCATAAATTTCCAAGTTTCCAGTTATTTCTTTCCAATGTGGGTCACGGGTCATAGTTACAAAAAGGTCAGGTTTACCATAATGATTTACAAGTGTCATTAGGTTAATGTAATTTTGTTTTAAAAATCGTGAACTTCCTGTAAAGTTTTACGGTAATATTACCATTTTTCCAATTTTCGAAGAATCTAATTCTTTTTTATAATGTAAATAGTCCATAACACCTTTGTAACAATCACTTTTTAATACGTTTCGGTTTTTTTGTATGAAATATAATCTGGAGGTTTCAATTTTTACAGACGCATCAACAATGAACTGTTGAGATAATTTTCCCTAATTGAGGAATGGATTAAATTCATTTCTAACACTCAATCTATAATTATGAAATTTCAAATTTAAAATATTAAATTTTCCAAATTTACTTCTTATATTTGGCATTCATCCAAAACCACCATGAGGTAGAATAAGCGGATATGTCATAGGAACCGTATGTTTGCTAATTGTCGGTATATTAATTGTTTATCATACTTAGAGTAAATGACAATATCACGTTCAATAGAATAAAAATGGTCATCTCCAATATATACTATTGCAACTTTATCATAGGTAGGTAGATTATATCTATTTTCATCCAAATTATTATTCCGGACAATAGACATAGTAACAGTTCTTGAAGGACGATAGATTTTTGCACATCGTTGTAGTTCTTCTTCTTCTACTTTCTGCATCATTTTATAGGCTTTAGCATAAGGGTTAATGTCTCTTATCAAGATAAATATATATTTATAGGACGGGCAATACTGTCTTTAAATATTTCTTTATTAATTTCTGACAACGTTTCAGTTACAATATTACGTAACCCTTTTTAAGTCACTGAAAACAATTTAATATATTAAAAATTATAATTCAATATACATAGTAAGAGAATTTGACCACTACAAAAACCTTCTTTTTGATGATTAACAACTTACATAAACATTATGATCTTGTCAAAAAAAACTTGCCAAAATTTACAATACATCAATATGATTTTACAAGCTAATAATTACCCAACAAATTTTATAGTAAAATATATGCAGACTCGTGTTCAAATAATTTAATTAAGATAATAATTACAGTTTGTCACAATTTGTTGTACTGCCATATGTTGAAGGTTTACATGATCGTATGAAAAAGGTTGCCAATAAAATAAACTTGAATATAATTTTTAAATGTTGTAGTAGGTTAAGAATTTTAAATAATTCAGGAAAAGATACGATAAATAAACATGAGAAATCTTGTATAGTATATAAAATAGATTGTGTAGTTTGTAATAAAGCATATATTGGACAGTCTAGTAGAACGTTGGCTACTAGAATAAAGGAACATACAGCTGACTGGAATCATAGTAGGGATAGGTCTGCCTTGGTTAAACACAAGAATGAAACAGCTTATACTTTCGATTTAAATATAGATAATATTAAAATTTTGGATATTGAACACTCATATTAAAAACGGTTGATTTCGGAAATGATCTTTATTTGTAAAAACAATAATGTGAATCTAGTGTCTGACACTCAGAACCTTAAGGCCGTTTTTAAAAAATACATTCATTGTTTGTTGAAATCGTGCTACGTATTTTTGATAGGCCGTTCTCGCTTACTCTTATATTCCCAGATTGTAACCTATGTACTTAGAAATTTTCTATTTAGTGTCGACACAACAGTGGAACGTCGCTGATGTTTATTATTATGATCGATTTTTGAATAATTGACGTTTATTAAGTTTAATAATTAATTTTTTTTGACAAGATCATAATGTTTATGTAAGTTGTTAATCATCAAAAAGAAGGTTTTTGTAGTGGTCAAGTTCTCTTACTATGTATATTGAATTATAATTTTTAATGTATTAAATTGTTTTCAGTGACTTGAAAAGGGTTACGTAATATTGTAACTGAAACGTTGTCAGAAATTAATAAAGAAATATTTAAAGACAGTATTGCCCGTCCTATCAATATATATTTATACAAATTTTTACTGTCAGATGATTCAATGATATTCTTATCAAGATATCTAAACTTTTTAATAATGTTAAATTTATATTGTTAAAATATATAATTTTCTATATTTTCGTGCTTCATCTTTATTAGGATGTAACGCATATGGGTGATTCTATTCGAACGGGTCAAATTCAAATTTTGAAATAATAGAAAATAAAGGTATTTATTTTAAAAATTTTACTCAGGTTTTTTATGGTTATATCTAATAGAACAATATCCCAAAGTAGCCAAGCTGTTCATAGGTTATTCCCAGAAAAACTGATACATAAAAAATATACTGATACAGAGGAATTACCCGAATGGAAATTTTTCGGTGCATCAAAATGTATAAAAGTGTATGAAAGTGTATTGAAGCATACAAAAATGTATCAAAGTGTATGAAAATGTATCTAAGAGCGATTTTTTAGACCTTATTCTTGATCCATTTTGATACACTCTGATACACTTAGATACACTTTGGTACACTTTGGTACATTTCTTAAAAAGTGAGCTGAAATTAAGTTTTCTCAATTTTTTTGATGTTATACACTTTAACACATTTTGATACACTTTGACACATTTTGATACACTTTTACACACTTTGATACACTTTTACACACTTTAATATACTATGGTACATGTTGATACACTTCTGAGTATTAGCCTAAATTGTTTTTCCTGTTTTATTTTGCACACGTTTGTACACTTTGATACACTTTTACACACTTTGATACACTTTAATATACTATGGTACATCTTGATACACTTTTGAGTATTAACCTTTTCTTGTTTTATTTTGCACACGTTTGTACACGTTGATACACTTTTACACACTTTTCAAGCTATTAATAGCTTGAAAAAAATTTCAAGCTATTAATACAATTTTTGATGTGAGTAAGATAACTGAATGTGTGTCTTATAATAGGTTTATTTATAACGGTTGTCGATACACATCATCACAGTATTCCAAAAAAAGAGAATTAATGATTGTATTTTACAAACAAATAATAATAAATATGGAGTAATTTCCCGAATATGCAAAATAACACATTCTTACGTTGATTATATTATTATAATAATGTTTGAAATTCAATTAGATACTGGATTCATTATTTCAACGAGCGATGTTACAATTAATCATATAAAATCTTGTACAAATAATGTGAGTAAAAAATTGAGAATTATATTCCCTAATGATATTGCGAATCCATGTATAATTATGCACAGTACTGATAAATATTTTGTAAGCCCCATCATGAAAGGAATAAGGGGAAAATCTCTAAACTAGATAATAAATAATTTTACTAAATCACGTTTTTTATTTTACTTCATACTTCATTTATATTACCACTAAAATATTATACTTTTAAAATAAAAAAGACGCTTCTATTTCAATTTTTTTAAATGTTTTAAATTATATGAAAGTATCAATAACCAATTATTCAAAATAATATTTTTTTGCCGTATCCTGTCCAAAAGTACTACTTTAACTCCCAGCTCAAAATCGCAGAAGTGGTAGTTTTAGCCCGGGTATGGCAAAAAATAGCATATTCACCATGGGAGTAAATTAAAAATGCCTTAAATGTATTTTGGAATTAACTCCTTTGCTGAATAATGTACACCCAACGTTAATTGATTCTTTCCGAATTTTTTAAAATGTTCCAATAAAAACATAGAAAACAACGGAATAATCCAATGAAAGTTCAGGATTTCAAAACATTCGGAAAGAATCCATTAACGGTGGGTGTACTATTCCTGCATTTCAAAAATGGGAAAAATGAATAAAAGTGTATTAAAGTGTGTAACACATAGCAAATCTAAAAATTAATTGTAGTTAACTTTTTTCGAAATGTATCAAAGTGTGTAAAATGTATCAAAGTGTGTAACACATAGCAAATCTAGAAATTTATTTTAGTTAAAATTTTTAAAATGTATCAAAGTGTGCAAAAGTGTATCAAAGTATGCAAAAGTGTATCCAATAAAAACGACATTTTTCATTTATTGGAAAAATGTATGAAAGTGTATCAAAGTGTATTAAAGTGTGCAAGAGTATACCAAAGTGTATCAAAGTGTGCAAAAGTGTATTAAAGTGTGTAACACATAGCAAATGTAGAAATTAATTTTAGTCAACATTTTCGAAAAGTGTATCAAAGTGTGCAAAAGTGTATCAATGTATGCAAAAGTGTATCCAAGAAAATCAACATTTTTCCTTTATTAGAAAAATGTATGAAAGTGTATCAAAGTGTATGAAAGTGTCCAAAAAATATATGAAAATGTGCAAAAGTGTATTAAAGTGTATCAAAGTGTATATCATTAACGAATATAAAAAATTGATACCAAGAAATTTTTTTTTGGAAGTGTATAAAAATGTATGAAAGTGTATCAAAGTGTACCAAAGTGTATTAACATTTGGTCCGAAATATCGCTCTTAGATACACTTTGATACACTTTGATACACTTTCGTATGATTTGGATACATTTACCATTTTCACTGGGGTACTTTTATTCCAGGGGAATTACTTTTTTTATCACCATCACTTGATATATTATTTTCTTATAATATTTATGTCGAACAAAGATTCTAAACTATCTGAAATACTTTAGAATTAGCTATTACCATACATGAATGAATTTTTAAAAATAAAAAACGACGAGTTACAGCAAAAATATGTATTTTTAAACATTATTAGAAGAAAGTTGAAGAACAAATATATCCATACTTGAGAAAGTTTCTTTTTTCAAAATATATAATAACATTATTTTTGTGTTTGGGAGTGGAGTTAAGTGTACTTGATGATAAAGGATTAGTAGGAAGTTCGCCACGTCCACGTGTGGAAACCATTTTATTACCAATACAATCTAAAATAATATATTATCAATCTATAGATTTTCCGATTCAGATTTTTCAAAGACTTTCATTTAAATTTAAATAATTATATACTTACTTTAATATCAACGACAAACTCTTCATCAAGGCTAATGACAAACTGATATTTTTATTTTCTGAATACTACGATGTAACCTTTGATTTTGCTTTATTTATTTGTAGTATATACATAGTATATAGTGTAGTATGTAAATATGACTACAGTGATTGTTTACAAAAAGATTTGAGAATGTGCTTACTTGGAAATTCTCCACAAATATATATATATATATATATATATATATATTTAATTTCGAATATATAAAATTTATAAGCAGTATAATATGTATTAAATTTCAAGTGTACACATAATTTAACGCTTCATGGTATGAAATTCATGAATAAAATTGTTGACTTTATTATTTAATTAAAATTTTGTAAGTGCATCTCAAAAAGGGCAGGGGAATTATATGCCAGGGAAGATTACCCGATAATTTGAATGAAATTTTTACCAAGTAAACGGTCTCTAACATTCACTACTATACAAACTTTTTTAGTTGTACATTACTACTTTCTTAAACGTCTATTACGTATTTGAATATGCGCTTATATCATCTGTGACAGTTAAATGTTTAGAGCCAGGAGAATTATTGTATAAAAGGTAACTTAGCTTTCATAAGTGAAATGATGTTTACACGTAAACAAAAATGTATTCTATGATCAACAAAGCAATTTTTTAGCGAAATAAACATATAATAACAATATTTCCATGTGATAGGAATAGCTTATATTTTCATAAGATTTAAATATACATATTTTTATAATAACAGAGGGTCAAAGAAAATATTTTTTTTTCAACCATTCTGCTGAAATTTATATACGGATGGAAAAAAATATTTTTTGATCTTTTAGAAGTATTAATTCATTTATCCTGTATCTTAACAACGTTTAACCCTTACACTCACAGGAGCCGATATATCAGCTACCTAATTTTCTTTTTTTTTACCTCAATATTTTTGCAATATCATGCTTGATTCTTGGATTTTTTGTATTTTTAGATACATATAGCCTTACTATTTATAATGCTGAAGGTATATGAAAAATTTGTGGTTAATAATATTTGAACCTTATATTGATAGTTTATTAAATGATTACATGTGATTATCCGTTAGAATAGAATCACCCATATGCATTATGGTAAATTTGTCCACATATTCTAATAACTTGTGGTCCTTAACCTGGCAATGTATCGAAATTGGCACCAAAACTTGCGAATGCTGAAAAATCATTGCAGAACCTAACATTTCGTCGAAAATTAATAATTTCTTCCGTTAATTCAGCTGCTAAAAACTTTGATTGTTCTGGGTAAGGAGGATTTTCCAACAATTCTACTTTACCTTTATCACAACAATTGAAGAAATCGTTACTTTTAGTATATGCAAAAGCAAAATATTTCGCATCATAATAAACACATGTATTTGTCATGGAACCAATGTAATTTTCAGATATGAGATTTTCATCGAAATATATATTTGCTATACAACCAATCGGTTTCGAATTAATTTTTCTAGTTAATATTTTTTTCATTTAATTTCTTTAATTTTTTTCCTACTTTGCCCTTTATTGTTTTATCTATAACTTTGTTTAATACAATATTATGATTGTTATTATGATTATTATTATAGTAATTTTCATTATAATTATTGTCTTCAATTTTTAATCGTTCACACTTTATAAATAATGTCTATAATTGATAAGAATCATATTTATGTTTCAGCTTTTTTTCATCTATTGGTTTATTATTTGTAGTATCATTATTAACATGTTTATTGTCATCGATTCCTATTTGCTTACACCTTGTGCGTGATTCTTTTAATTAGTAACAATCATTTTTTACTTGTATTTTCTTAATAATATCGGCATTTTCCAATTTTTGTTTTCTAATTTGTACCATTCTCTCATATTCATTATATTTTTCACTAATAAGTTTTCCAAAAGTCTCTTTTTTGCCTAATTTTTCTTTTTCATGCAATTTTTTCAATTGATTAGTATCTCTATTTCCAATTGATTTAATTTTTCATATCTTAAAATTTTCAATTTTTTTATTATTCATTTGGTTGTTCTTCTTTCATTTTTATGTGAGCTTTTTTCTTACGTGTAGCTTCATTTGTACGTATTTGTTCCATTCTATCAGTACCCTTTTTTATCTTTGATTTTATTTTTGTTATTTTAGTACTTTTTAATTTTTCTTTATATTTATTGGGTTGTTTTTCTTTAATTTTTATATAATTTTATTTTATACGTAAAGCTTTATTCGCACGTATTTGTTCCAATTTATTAATGCTCATTTTTTCCTTAAATTATAATTTTGTTATCTTAGTATTTTATAATTTTTCTTTACATTTTTCTGGTTGTTTTTCTTCAATTTTCATATAAGCTTTATTCTTGCGTGAAGCCTCATTCGCACGTATTTGTTCCAATTCATCAGTACTCATTGTTTCCTTGAATTTCAATTTTGTTATCTTAGTATTTTCTAATTTCTGTTTATATTTGTTTGGTTGTCCTTTTTTCATTTTCGTAAAGTTTCTTGAACACGTCTTAGTTCTAATTTATCATTACTTTGTTTTTCTTGCATTTTCATAATAATGTCTTTTTTTGAATTTTCTTTATATTTATGTGATTGTTCTGTTACCATTTTCCTATTAAGTCCTGTTACAAATAAAGCTTTTTTTTCATTTATTTCATTTGATTCTTTTTTTTCTTCATTTAATTTAATTTCAACAGTCCTAATTCTATTATCGTTATAATTTAGGTGGATATCATCGATTTCCATTATATTATTATCTGGTTTTAAAAAATTTGTATCTGAAATGTCATTGTCAATTTCCATCACAATCGTTTCATGATTCGAATTCTTTTGTTTACGATACATTTCAATGATCTTTCTTTGTTCTGCCAACAAATGCATTTGTGAGTTTTTTTCTAATAGTTCGAGCTCGGTAAAATCTAAATTTAATGGTATTTGATTTAGACGTTACTCATGACAGAAACTCCTCCTTATCATGTCCGGTGGATCATCGTAATTAATATTTGCATTATCATAATTTTGTGAAACTAGAAAAATTCTTATTTATTGCATTTTAAAAATTCTTGATAAATGTAATCGCATTTGACAAACATCATATCTTAAACAGAATGGACCTAAATTATAAAGTATTGCAACAGCAAAAGCAATTGCAAAAACGTCACAATCATTATTATTTGTTTGTGATCGTACTGTTTCGAATACTATGCTTAATTCTGATTTGTTTGGAAATAAATTGTGTATATAAATCATATGCTCATCTTGTAGATATTTAAGATTTAAACTGTCATATATATGATTTGCCTTATTTTTATAATACATACGAATCCGGTGACCTTTTTCTAAATTTCCAGAAAACAATAACTGTATAAATTCTCCATCAATCGGTACTGAATTAATATATTGTGGTCTTTGTATTAGCGAAGTTAATTGCATGTCAAATGAGGTGCACCGGTTTGAAATATTATTAAATTTTAATTTATAAATATCAGTTAACATGGAAGCAATTCCATTATACAATCCCTGTCCTTTAACAATTAATTCATAATTTCTCAGTCAAAACCATTATTGAAAATTAAAATGCTTTTAAGAATTTTAATTTATTTTTAATGAACTTTTTTCAAAGATATTCACAAAAGAATTGCTTTTATATTAACTAATTTAATTTACTGCCTTTTTACTTTAAAAGCTGAAAAATAAAAGAAATTATTAAGTAAATAAAAAAAAATTTTAAATACCACGTTTTTAAAACGACTATGAAGTATAAAATAATTTTTAATAGCTATGAAAATATTTGTAAGATTTGGAATAAAAAACGTGGGGCGCATGTAACAGATTATTATGTATTTTATGCGCTCTACGTTTTTTATTCCAAATCTTACAAATATTTTCATAGCTATTAAAAATTATTTTATACTTTATAGTCGTTTTAAAAACGTGGTATTTAAAAATTTTTTTTTAATCAAATATTATTTTCTACTTTTTGGTCTTGTGTGTGTAAACTTTTTTTTTGACAATTCAACATCTAGACCCACATAGCACGAAAGATTCGAGAAAGATTCCAATGTAAGTTTCTAGCAAGCTTCCCGGAAGCTAAATGAAAGTTTCGAGAAGCTTCCATTGGAATCTTTGATGTAAGCTTTACGGAAGGTTCAGGGAAGCTTACATGTAATATTCCATGAGGGCTACATGGAACATTACAAAACAGCTTCCAGTAAGCTTCCAAAAAGATTACATGCAATATTACAGAAACGTTATTTGGAAGATTGCAATATATCTTGCAGGAAGCTTCCAGTAATATTTTGTGGAAGATTCCATTCAAACTTCCTGCAGCTTTCAACGGAATGTTACAGGAAGAATATTTCAATGTTCACGGGAGGTTACCAGTAACTTGTTAGGAAGATTCCTTGTAAGCTTCCTGAAAGCTAAATGGCAGTTTCGAGAAGCTTCCATTGGAATCTTTTATGTAAACTGTACGGAAGGTTCAGGAAAGCTAACATGTAATATTCCATGAGGGCTAAATGAAACATTACGAAATAGCTTCCAGTAAGCTTCCGGAAAGATTACATGCAATATTACAGAAACGTTATTTGAAAGATTATATTATATCTTGCAGGAAGCTTCCAGTAATATTTCGTGGAAGATTCCATTCAAACTTCCTGCAGCCTTCCGTGGAATGTTATGGGAAAAATATTTTATTGTTTACAGAAGGATACCAGTAACTTGTCAGGAAGATTTTCTGTAAGCTTCCTGAAAGCTAAATGAAAGTTTCGGGAAGCTTCCATTGGAATCTTTCATATAAGCTTTACGGAAGGTTCAGAGAAGCCAACATGTAATATTCCATGAGAGCTAAATGAAACATTACAAAATAGCTTCCAGTAAGCTTTCTGAAAGATTACATGCAATATTATAGAAACGTTATTCGGAAGATTATATTATATCTTGCAGGAAGCTTCCAGTAATATTTTGTGCAAGATTCCATTTAAACTTCCTGCAACCTTCCGTGGAATGTTATAGGAAAAATATTTTATTATTTACGAAAGGTTACCAGTAACTTATCAGGAAGATTTCCTGTAAGCTTTTCGGAAGCTAAATAAAATTTGTAGGAAGATTCCATTAGAATCTTTTATATAAGCCTTACGGAAGGTTCAGGGAAGCTTACATGTAATATTTCATGAGAGCCGAATGGAATATTACAAGATAGCTTCCAGTAAGCTTCCGAAAAGTTATATCCGAATGTTATTTGGAAGATTACTTTACATTTTGCAGGAAGCTTGCAGTAACATTTTGCGGAAAATTCTATTCAAACTTTTTGCAGCCTTTCACAGAATATTACAGGAAGGATATATTAATGTTCACGGAAAGTTATTGCAAAGTTTCAGAAAAAAAACATTAGTTTGTAGTAAATATCATAAAAATTATTGAGTTGGATTTTTAAATAAATCTATTACTTTGTTTATAGGAATTTTGTATTCCTGGTACAAAATCGAATAATTTTTATATATCATTGGGCTTTAACATTTTAAATAACTGATGAATGAATTTATTTAAAAAATCCAGAGAATAATCTTCATGGTATATACTATAAGCTAATGCATTTTTTTTCTGAAATTTTACAATAAAATAAAAATTCAGGTAATATTAATGAGTACAGGTGTAGTGTCTGCCTTACATTAATTTAATTTTATAGATTAAAAATATTGTCTTTTTTTTCTATTAATTTAATATCTCATATTCTTTTTAATTTACAAAATTTATGGTAGATTATTTAAATATGAAGTAAAACATATTACATTTTAAATGATTAAAAATTTTTCATAATTGTGTATAACTTTCGATAAAGAATTTTTATTATTATTGATTTTAATTAACAAAAAAGAACACAAATATGTTTCTTTTTAAGAGGAAGTCGTTAATTTAATAAAATTTTATAAATTAAATAAATTAATTACGAAGTCTAAATATCTTTACAATGTTTTGAATACATGACTTTTATCAAATAAAAGATTTTTCCTCAAAAAGCATAATATTTTGTGTTCTTTTACTAACTAAAAATTAATAGTAATAAAAAATTTTTACCCAAAGTTACATAATTATAAAAATTAATTCATTCAATTTGTAATCTGCCTTTTCTGTATTCGTATAATAATCCCCCATTAATTTTATAAATTAAAAATACAGTCTTTTTTGTTATATTAATGTATAAAGATATTCTTTTTAATATTAAAAATTAATATCGGATTATTATATGAATACGAATAAAACAGATTACAAATTAAATAATTAAAATTTCCTATAATTGTATAACTTTGGATAAAAAATTTCTTTTAATATTAATTCAAGTTGGTAAATAAGCACACAAAACATTTCGTTGCTTTTTTAAAGAAAAGTCTTTAATTGAATAAAGTTTTAAGAAAGAGTATTGTATTATTTATGTAAGTTTTTTTTAAATAAATTTATTTTAAAATCTATATGAAATGAATTTTTCGACTTCAGATAGCATGAAAATGTTTGTGTGTGAATAATACGTAGGTACATGTACGTATAGATTCATCTGTATACATAAAAAATATTTAAATTTAAAAAAATAGTGAAATATATACATGTGCAACATAATTTATGAAAAAAAAAATTATGTTTAGTCGGGAATTGAACTACCGACAGATATCTTACAAGTCCGTCACCTTTGATTCGCAGTTACGCCTACAGGGGGATACGCGTTGAACGGGCGTTTTGTCCTTAAGTGGTGAGATGATACCACACTTACTATATAAGTCGAACGTTGGCGGTTTTGAGTATGTACCCACAGTGCCTGCCCTTAAAATGTAAATGCGTTTCTATAATTATACGTAAATCCTAATATATTTGAATATATATTGAAGTATAAATATGATATAATAGTATATAAAATAGTATGTTGTAAGTAAATATTTGCTTTGCACAGCAAATATTTATAAAATATAAAATGAAAAATAGAATGTCGAACAGAATCGTAACACAATACCTTTTGAACGGTGAAAAAGGATAAAATTAACCAAATGCATGGAATAAAAACTGGTGTATCGGCTGGGAAATAAAAAAAGAAAGAGAAAGCATGGATGAACAATAGATGAAAAACTGGTGAATCGGCATATGCAACAAAAAAAAGAGGGAACAGGGATGAAAAATAAATTGAAAATTTCCTTGCCTTTCATTTCGTGTGAATAAAAATTAAATTTATTTTAATAATATGTAAAGAAAAATTTTTTTTTTAAGAGTCAGCTGTATACTGACGCAGTTACCTGTTTTACCGAATCTATTTAAAATTTATTTTTTATAAAAACTAATAGCTTCAGGCAGAAATAAAGAGATGGTTTCGATTCGTGTAATAGAAAGCAATATTTTCTCTGATAAGAATAATTTAATTCCACCGCTTTATTTTCAAGAAAAGTTGGAATAACTTGAAAATCCCATTATTTGACACTAATTTCTAATTTTTTAAGTTATTCCAACTTTTCTTAAAAACGAAGCAATAAAATTAATTCATACTAATCAAAGAAAATATTACATTTTATTAAACACATCGAAACCATCTCTTTATTTTTGCCTCTTGTTGCTTATTTTGGGAAAAAAGTCAATTTTTTAATTAGAAAAGGACAGAGATACAGCGGACTTTCAAAGGAAAAGAAAAACGTAAAAACAAGTACATGGGCATAAGTTATAGTATATTATGCACCTAGGGAGGTAAAATAAAGGACAGGCTATAGCACGAGTAAATTGACACCCGAGGCGAAGCCGAGGGTGGCAAACTCGTGCTATGGGTTGTCCATTTTACCTTCCGTGGTGCATATACGGTTTTTTGCCATACCCGGGCCAAAAGTACCACTTCTGCGATTTTGAGCCGGGAGTAGAAGTGGTACTTTTGGGCAGGGTATGGCAAAAAATAAATTTGTTCTTTCTTGGGCTAATAAGTAAACATTTTCATAATCATGCTGAAGATAAAGATTTTATTTTTGCGAAATACGTTAAATAAATTCTAGTGCTATATTTAAATACTGGTGACTCGGCACGTGGTAAAAAAAAAGAGAGAGAGATAAAATAAAAATTCAATTAAAAATGTTATTAAAGAAGACAAATGTTTAACAGCGTGTGAAATACAATTTTTGGTTGAAGAAATAAATTAAATCAATTTTAATAGTTCTGCAGTGATTTAATCATAACCTGGTAAAATTATGACGTTGTGTGATTAAAGTATTTACAAAGTTTCTAAAGTGGTTTATTGTGTGAATTATATAGAAATAACTATGGAAATATTATACTGTAACAGAGAATTTTTATGAAAAAAAATTTATGCTAGAAATTAATAAAAGGAACGTAGTGATTTGACGGATATTTAAAAGTCAAAGGATTAATAATTTTAATATTTAAGAAAATTTTTGGAATATATATTATTGTGTGAAATATTAAAATAATGATTTTAAACTATAAAAAGAAAATAAGTAAAATTCTTATTTTAAAACTCAGTATGGTTAGATCCTACCCTACAAAATTTTCAGAAACAGCTTAAGTGAAATAAAAAAAAAGAGAAAAAGAATTTTAATTAAATATAAAATAATAAGACAAAAAGAAAATTTTGTAAATTTTAAAAAAAAAAATTGTTATTTTTCTTATTTTTAGGGTGTTGTAAAAAAGAAATATAGTAACATTTTCTTTTACTGACTTTTACATCAAAGACAAATTTCAAGCATTGAATATGGCAGTTTAAAAAAAAAAAAAGAAAGAATTCGCTTCTTATTATTTATGAAAACTGCTATATAGAAAATTGAAAAACATACGCACATAACTTGTTAATGCATTATTTAAAGAAAATAAAACCAAAACACATTTAGAAACCTTTTCAAAGTTTAGAATGGCTTTTTGTAGTAAATTTTTACTATAAAATACATGACAAATAAATTAATATAAAATATTCTTTTCCTTTTCTTACAAGCGTTAAAATGACAAAATAATAAATTATCAGAATTTTTGCTGGAGTAGAAAGTTAATAGATCAAAAGAAAGACATTAAAATGAAATTATTTTTCTTTTTCAATATAGTTTTTTTTTACTAATATTAAATAATAAAATAACCTTGTAATTGCTTTTGTGAAAGAAAGTAAAAAAAAAGAAAGAAAAAAGAAAGTTTTAAAAAGAAAATGTTTAATAAAAATTGACAGGAGTTGGGCAGCGACAGCAAGGCTTACATTTGCCCTACACCCTTGGAATATGTAAATTGAGTGAAAATTTCATTTTTGCAATCGTCTGACAAGGAGAGTATCAGACCTCTGGATCACGGATTTCGCTCAAACTTTGGGATAAGTTTTAAAATGTCAAAATATGGAAGGAAACAAAATTTTAGACCCCAACGCTCAATATTACCCTAATTACAGGCAATTAAAGAAAATCACTGAAAAAAGTTACTAGATTTTCAAACGCTTACAGTTCCTTAGCATTGATACTTAGGAGCATGAAACTTTTTTTTAATGAATGCTGAGCTCAAATTATTTCGAAACTGTAGTTACAGCATATCAAAATATTATTTTTTCCCAAAGTCACAGCGTAATAAACATTAGACCCAATTTCAGCTTTTGATATTAATTAATGTTTTAAAAAGAAAAATCAGGTCCAATATTTACCACGCTATAACTTTAGGAAAAATATTATTTTGACATGCTTAAATTATAACTTAAATTTTAGTAAGATAAAATAAGTTCCGTCAAGTCCCTATCAATAGAGTCTTTAATAAGCTTCAGCATTACGAATCTTTGTTGAATATAAAACAGATAAGAGAATTCTTTTTAAATATTTTAAATGCCCACAATTTTTTTTATTGAATACATCGTCCCCATGAAACTGCCCTAAGAATGAATCGTCGTTTTAAAATTGCAAAAAAAATTGAATATGTAAAACATTCAGGGTTAGAAAGAGGTAAATTTGCAAATGGTAAAAGCGTAGTAGAATTATTCGCATGGTACCTCTATATATGTCTGCACGACAATCTTATATTGATGGCAGAAATAGTTTTGAGAATTTTTATTGAATATTAATTATGGATGCGAACAAGGATAAGTAAATTTGCGGAATCATTGATAAATTACTTTGTTGATCGTAAAGAATTCCAAACAATACGAAATGAGCAATATGAGCGGCGTTTCTGTTGACATGTATGAGGAAGGTATATTTGCAAAAACTTTAATTGCACAATTAAAAAATAAAAACGCGGAAATCACTGAAGCAGTGAAGGCGTCAAAGCACTCGCGCGAAGTAGATAAGAAGATTGAAGAATACCTTACGATTAAAAAAGACTTGACTGTTTTCTTACAGAGAAATTATTTAAAAGTAGGGGAATTAAAGGGGTTTAAATCAAGGCAGGATGCATATAAAGCGTTAGGTTTAGGATTTAGGGAATATAGGGATAAAGTAAGTGAATCAGATAGTAGTGAGGACGAAAGGAAGTCAGGTAGTAAAAATAGAACTAAAGAAAAGGTTCCTGTTAATTATAAAAGAATAAGTCTTAGACCCGCGCAATTCGAACTTTTAAATCAAACATTTAACACTTCGCCTTTAGCAATAGGCTGTAGCACACCCTTAAGCACCAAACCTAGTTTTCGATTACCGACAATATTTGAAAAAGGAGATTTATTAGAATTACTCCCAGAAGTCGCGGTGGAAAACATTAAGGAACACTTGAACGTAAGTTTTAACGATGGAGTAATTAATAATTATTTTAAAAGCCCCGAGCATATCGAAGAATTAAACGAAAGCATAAATAAAGGATTTGGATTTTTCAAAATTTTGTACTTAGTAAAGGAGAAGATACAGAAGTTTGTGAAAAACGAGCAAGATTCTTTTATAGAAAATAATAACGAGTTAAAGAAAGAAGAGAACATTTCTTGTAACTCGGTAGTCGCGCCTACCAGAGTGAAAGCAGACGGAAAAAAGAGACTTGCAAGTTTAGAGAACACAAAGAATTCTTTTGATTATAAAGATTATTTTTACAATTACGAAAATAAAAAGACAGAGAATAATATTTTACAGAATTCACAAGATAACTCAATAAAAATGGCACAATTGCATATTCGTGGGTTATCCTTAAAGGATGCCCTTGATGTCATTCCACGTCTCAATGGCAAAAATATTCCTATTTTTGAATTTTTGGACAGGTGCATGAAAGCACAAGTGATTTTACCCAGCCATGTAGAAGGAGAATCAGCTAAATTAATTAGAATTAAACTATATGGGGATGCTTTAAATTGCGTAAGGAGACGCAGCTTCAAAAATTTAATGGAAGTTGTTGAATATTTGGAAAATATTTTTGAATCCGCAAAAACTTATCACGAGTGGACAGGAGATTTAGCAAAAATCAAATAAAAGACAGGTGAAAACGTGATTGTCTTTTTAAATCGTTTACGCGAAATTAAAAAAGAAATACGAGGTCTATCCCAAAAGTATCCGACCTATGTTAATATCTTCGCGCGGAGAGACTCAGGTGATCTCTGGAAGGTACGAACGTCACCAGCAACTCCTAACCTTTTCGTTAGTAGCCTGAGATATTGATGAAACGCCTTAGTTCCCGCGTAGCGTGTATTTGTATAGAACAACTTTTTTGCGTTCGTCGCAATTTGCTTATTGCTAAAAATGGCAGAACGAACCGAACAGCGAATTTGCATAAAATTTTGCTTTAATCTCGGTAAAAGTTGTGCATAAACTATTTAAATGTTGCAAAAGGCCTTTAAAGATGAGTGTATGGACAAAACACCAATAAAATAGTGGTATAGGCGGTTCAAAAGTGGCCGCACATCTGTTGACAGTGATCCTCGTTCTGGCCGACCTTCGACGGGAACATCGTTGGATAATGTCAAGCGTGTGCATGTCGCAGTTGAACAAGATCGTCATTTGACTGTGAGAGAACTGGAAGATGAACATGGAATCCCAAAAAGTACTGTTTGACAAATTTTAACCGAGAATTTGGAAATGATTCGTGTGTGTGCAAAATTCATCCCAAAACTGCTCTCAGACCAGCAAAAAAGCCTTTGATTAGAAATCGCTCAGGATAATTTGGAAATGTTCAATAGCGATGAAAACTTTCTTAAAAAGGTTAATACTGGTGATAAGTCATGGGTTTATGGTTATGATCCTAAAACAAAACAACAATCTTCGCAGTGGAAGCTTCCATCTGAGCCTTGGCCGAAAAAAGCCCGTCAAAGTCGAAGCAACATCAAGTCAATGTTGATTGTTTTTTTCGATTATGAGGGCTTTGTGCACCACGAATATGCCCCTACAGGCCAGAGAATGAATAAAGAGTTCTACGCTGAAGTTTTGAAAAAATTACGTAATGCCATCAGGAGAAGAGGACCGCAACTTTGGGATACCGGTGATTGGCTTCTTCATCACGACAATGCTCCAGCGCACGCATCAAATCTTGTGCAGCAGTATTTATTGAAACACAGTGTTGCGCAGCTCCGCCAGCCTCCATACAGTCCCGATATAGCTCCCTGCGACTTTTGGCTGTTTCTTTGATTAAAAATGCCACTTAAGGGACATCGATTTGACAATAAACAGACTGTTGAAACTAATGCAACGAATGCACTGAAGGTGATTCCAAAGTCTGACTTTCAAGAGTGCTTCAATAAGTGGAAACATCGATATAAGCGTCTTGTTCAATCAAATGGGAATACTTTGAAGGATACCACCCCCCGGATGACGAAGAATAAATGAGGCGCCGAGAAATCGAGGTAGGTCAGATACTTTTGGGACAGACCTCGTACTATTCACGGCAAGAAAAGAAAAGCGAATAAATGATATAAATGATTTTAAGTAAGAATTAGAAAAAGATTGCGTAAAGTATTTCCTAAGAGGATTGCGCTGGGTAATACGGGCTCGCATAGGTACTCCTGCAAACTTAGAAGAAGCTAGGGAAAATGCCATAGAGATCGAGCGGGAATTTTCAAATAGTATGCAAGAGGAAGGAGAGGTGCGTAGAGAGGAAAATAAAAGAGGAAATTTTTTTAAGGACGCACGACGCGTTAATATTGTCGAAACAGAGACAAATATAATAAATTGTTCCTTTTGCAATAAAAGGGGACACCCAGCAATGAATTGCTTATTATTAGCCCGCCAGGTGGGGAGTGTAAATTCATTTTCGCAGCCTAATAATAATTTTCAGTTAAACCAATGGCAGAGAGGGCGAAATTTGGCTAACATTCAAAGATCAAATGTTGCCTTTGGAGGCTGGAACGCTGAGGTCAATCGAAGGACAGAATTTTTACCAAGAGGTAGTGAAAACGTGATTAACGCCCCAGGCCGATATTTAGGGATGAACGCCGTGTATAGGGAAACTAGAGAAAATAACTACGAAAATCAAAATAGAGGGCGAAATAACTATGCTGCAAATTTTGGAAATAGCAGTAACAATCAGAATAATGATAATTTTGCGAGGAGAGGCCCGTATAATTTGCCAACTCGGAATACGAATAATTTTTCAAATTTAACATGTTATTATTGTGGTAAACTAGTCCACACTCGCAATCAGTGTTTTAAATTACAACAAGACTCGCGTTTAGGACAGGAGTCGCAGGGAAACGGTTTGAATCTCCCTCAAGTGGGCACGGAAAGAGATAACGGCTGGCACGCGCCCGACTACGTCATAGGCAGCGAGCGACGGCCCACGCGCGTTAAAACAGTAAACTTGAATTAGGCAAGTACAGCACCAATTATAAGAGTAGATGTAAGGGAATTTAAAAGGCCACTTAAGTTCATGTTAGATACTGTAGCCTCTGTAAGTCTAGTAAAGAAATCAGAAGTATCTCCCTATATTCACATTGATATGCAAGAAACAATAAGGTTAAAAGGTATTACGCCTTATTATTTAGAAACAGTAGGAAAAATCATTGTAAATTTAGAAAATAGAGAAATTGAATTTTATTTAGTAGACGACGAGTTTCCTATAAAGGAAGCAGGAATTTCGGACACGGATTTTTTCAGGCAAACAAAAGCAAAAATTAATTATTTTACAAATAACTTAGAATATGAAGGTAATGTGATACCTTTTGAAAGAGCTCGGGAGAGCTCCTCAGATGAGACAAAAATATTAAATAATGAGAATAAAGAAAATCATTCACCGACAGTGGAATATTTTATGTTTGCTAGGAATAAGAGTCGTAAACAAAAAACTGATGAACGCAAAGAAAACCAAGCAGTAGATTTTACAACGGAGGAAGAAGAAGAATATGCCAGATTCTTATTAACTATTGGAGATATAGAAACTATGGGTAAAAATTTAAATGCCAGTTATAAAGAATTTAATTTTTAATAACAAGAAGACGTTTCAGAAAGCGGCGATAGTATACAAGAAGAATTGAAAGAAAGAGATAAGCAATTACACGACGAAGATTTCGATAAGGTCGAGCAAGAAAAACCAGAAATAAGACATTTACAGCAAGAAGCATCCGATTCAAGGATCAAAGAATCGCGAGACCCAATTCATATCATCAAAGACATTGAAAAGATAAGTAGAAAATTAAATCAACTAACAAGGAGAGTGTTTCACCTTCGGGTCACCGTTTTTGCTCAAATTTTGGGAATGTTTTCTAGATGCAGAAATATGAAGAAAGCCAAAATTTTAGAGGCCAACGCTCAATATTTCCCTAGTTACAGGCCATCGAAGAAAATCACTAAAAAAGTTACTAGATTTTCAAATGCTTATAGTTCCTTAGAATTATTAACTAGAAGCTTAAACCTTTTTTTAAATGAAAGCTGAGCTCAAATCCTTTCGAAATAGCACCTATACCATCTCAAAATATTATTTTTTCCCAAAGTTAGAGCGTAATAAAGATTGAACCCAATTTTAGCTTTTATTATTAATTGATGTTTTAAACAAAAAATTCAGGTCCAATCTTTATTACGCTCTAACTTTAGGAAAAAATAATATTTTGAGATGGTATAGGTGCTATTTCGAAAGGATTTGAGCTCAGCTTTCATTTAAAAAAAGGTTTAAGCTTCTAACTCATAATTCTGAGGAATTATAAGCGTTTGAAAATCTAGTGACTTTTTTAGTGATTTTCTTCGATGGCCTGTAACTAGGGAAATATTGAGCGTTGGCCTCTAAAATTTTGGCTTTCTTCATATTTCTGCATCTAGAAAATATTCCCAAAATTTGAGCAAAAACGGTGACCCGAAGGTGAAACACTCTCCTTGTAAGTTTAAGTCAAAATAAGGAGAGTAACATAATATTAAATGAGGAGTTAAATAAAATAAATTCATTCATAGAAGCAATGAAAGAAAAAATAAATAAAGGTCAAAAAGAAGTAAGTGAGAAAAACAATGAGATACCAGCGAAGTCAAATATCAGAAACGAACCCAGAAAAAGAGAAAAGAGAATAGCAGTAACGTTTAATGACGGGATAATCATGATAAAAAAGCCGAAGGCAAATTAAGAAATAAACAAGAAATTAATGAGGAAGATTATTAAAAGAAAACGAGATAATACATTAGAAGAAAATGAAAATAGAACGAAAAATGTGGTAGTTATTCAAGAATTATGTTATGATGAAAAAGAAGAAACTAATAACTGTGTAAATGGCAAAGCCAAAGATGGGCATGCCAATGACGTTATTTTAAATGAGGAAAAAGGAGTATTAAAAAAAGGTAATCATGAGAATTATAGAAAAACAAATGATAAATTGTATGAAAATAATGAAAATATAGAAAAAGATATTGTTGATATAAAGAAAGGCAGAGCCAAGGATGGGCAGGCCGATGATGTTATATTGGAAAATGAAAAGGAGTTATTAAAGAAAAATAAAAATGTAAACTATGTGAAAATTAATGAAGTATTTAATGAGAGGAATACAGAAAAAAATAATATTGAAGGCTGCGAGGATCATGTTAATAAAAGTACGTTAAAAAAAGAGAATGAAAAATTTAAAACAAATGAATTAGTTGTTGGAAAAGAAGCTGAGAAAAATATTAATAAAGTTATCTCTGAGAATCAAGATGAACTATATAATGTCGTGGACTATGTAAATTATTATGGCAGTTATGAGTATAAAATGAAAAATGAATGTTTTAATGATCATGAGAATAAAGATATGTGCAAAGGAGAAAATAAAGATTTACAGAAACAAGGAGAAATTTTTATAAGTAAAAATAATGTTGTCAACCCAAAGAAGGGTAGTCGTAACTTTAAAGAAATATATATTGTTAAAGGTGAAGAGGAAAAAGGAATCCCTCACCATAATGAAAATAAATATTATGTATTGAATAAAAAAGAAGTATTTAATGATGTTAAAAATAATAAAAAGAATGATGCTTTCTATTGGAGAAATCCCAACGTTGGGGATGAAAAGGAGTTTTACGAAGAAGAAAATAATGTTAATGAAGTGATGAAAATAATTGAAACGTGTAACGATAAACATAGAGGAAACATTCATATTAAAAAGAAAAATCTGCCATTAAAAGAGCTCGATATTGATACAGAGCAAGAAAGAGGTTATAAAGAGAACGCGTCATTGAACAAAAAGATGGAAGTTATATAGTGAAAAATTATATAGAGATGAGAAAAATTTTGTTTACGAGGAGGAGAATATTCTAGAAAAAAAGGAAAATACCGAATTAGATGTGAAAAGAAATAATTTACATGGAAGGAAAGAAGAAGCAGAGTTACATACAGAGAAAGAGAATATTATACACGAGAAGTCTGAGATAAGAAACGAATATGAGATACTTCAAAAGAACAAGTAAAAAGAAGTAAACTTGAAAATGTTAAATAGAGACTTTAAGGAATTTTTACGTAAAGAATGCGAAACTGACAACTATTATAACAAATATGCTCGAGAGGAAAATGAGTATGACAAGAATAAATATTATAAGTATGATAATAAAAAATGAGTATTTAAGACTTATTATTGAGTCTTTTGACATATTATCCTATGAAAAAATCTAAGAAGAAAAATTTGACATAAGCACGACGCAAGACTTGCAAGCCTTGAGGCTAGAAAAATTAAAGTCACAATTGTGACTACAGTACTTGATCGAAAAGGAAAAAGAGCTTTACAAAAACTACGCGACCTATGACAATTATAGATATACTCCTATAGATGTTAGCATTTGGCTATTGAAAGAGGACAAACAGTGTAAACTAGTTGACCAATATGAAGGACCATATTTGGTCACAGATGTTTTTAATAATAAATATAATCTTAAAATAAGAATAAATAATCATAAAACTAACGTAGTTCATGCTACCGGGTAAGAAAATCCTATTTGGAACCAAAGTAAAAAAAGAGAGAATTAGGATTAAAATAAGATGTTTAAACATAAGAAAATTAATACGAAAATAAATTAAATTAGAGTAAGGTAGACGGGAGTCTCTAAAGTTTAAGTATGACAGTCCCATAGTTATATATTTAATAAAAAGAGGATAGAAAAAAAAACCCCACAAGATTAGGTTAATAATAAGCAAAATAAGAAGCCAAAAGTAAATGGTAAAAAAGAAACAAAGCCGAGAACAATACGCGACTTAAATATTAGAGGATAGGAAGGTAGGCGTTGAAATAATGAACAGATACAGTAGTGAAGTCGAGGATATATAAACGAAAGGATATACTAACAAACTATAACCAAAAATAGTCAAGTCTTTCGAAGATAAAAACAAAAACCGGCACATATATTTCCTCATTGCCTTAAAATGGGAAGAAAGACTCTCTATTCAAAAATTTATGCTAGTAGCGATCTTTATAAAAATGTTTACTATTCTTCCAAGGGGGGGAAGGGAATAAAATTTTAAAATTTTATTCAGGTTAAAGTATATCTATACATACAGAACGAAACATTACAAAGATAAGTCAAAGAGCCGCATAGTTGCGCGGTAGCAAAAAAATACAGAGAACATAGAGATACACGTATAAAGATATATGAAGTAAAGTCAAAAGAAACAAACATGATTAGTATAAGCAAGAAAATAATTTTTATAAAAAAAAGATATTTTTTAAGTTTATGATGTATGCAGGATAAATATCAAATTAAGATGATTTTTAGATTAATGAAAAACGTTTAAATAAAAAAAAAAGAGAAGGGAAATAATAATAATATACGATTACATTTCGCTGTTGATAAGAAAAACAGAAAAATATTAAAATAAAAAGGGAATATTCCCATTCTAAGCTTTCCCTGTTGAAAATGATAACGTTATTTAATGATGTCATTCAATAACGTCATTTAATAACGTCATTTCATCAAATGACGTTGCAAATTGAGGCATTTCGCGACGTCATTTATGCAAATAATGTCATTGTTCAAGTGAGCTTTGATGGCTTATTAAATTAAGAAAAAGACGATATTTTATATTTCAAAATGACGTCATTGTTTCCAAACGACGTCATTTATTTTGATGACATGATTTTTAGAGATGACGTTACTCGTTATCAAAAACACGGGAATTATAGTGGGAAATGACGTAACTTTTTCAAATGACATGATTTTCTGAAATAACGTTATTCGTTACCGAGAAAAGATCTGCAGAATGACGTCATTTTTATAATACTAATAACGTCATTTCATTACGTTATTTCCCCTGTTGAAAATAATGATGTCTTTCTAAGACGTCATTTTCTCCAAATTTAGGAAAAATAACGTCATTTTTCATGAATTATGACATTGAAAAATGACTACATGATAATCATTTCCCATTTAAAGGAAAAAACAAAAACGAGGTAAATCTCGTAGTTTCAACTTTTCAAAAAACGAAAAGCATTTGCGATTAAACTAAAAACGTTCTGGCCTTATATATCTGCATCTTTGAAATTTGTATAAGAGATCGCAAAACTTCAAAATCACCACCTGGTGATCTAAAATTAAATTGACGCAATTGACTATCGATTCGACTGTAAGTCACTAGGTGGCGTTTTTTTAAATTTTCTGATCCTTGATGCAAATTTCGAAGATGCAAATATATAAGGCCAGAATGATCTCAGCTTAATCACAAATGCTCTTCGTTTTTCGAAGAGTTGAAACTACGAGGTTTACCTCGTTTTTGTTTTTTCCTTTAAATGGGAAATGATTATCATGTAAAGTCATTTTTCAATAAAATAATTCATGAAAAATGACATTGATTTTCTGAAATAACGTTATTTCATAAAATCATGTCATTTGAAAAAATTACGTCATTTCCCACTATAAATCACATTGTTTTGATTACGAATAAAGTCATTTCTGAAAATTATGTCATTAAAAAAAATAACGTCATTTTCCCACTATAAATACCACTTCTTTTTGATAACAAATAACGTCATCTCTAAAAATCATATCATCAAAATAAATGAATCGGTGCATGCAAAAAGGGCCCTAAGTCCATTCTAACAAATTTTGGAAAAATTAAAAATAGTGTATTACTTCTCTTACGCTCAGTGGATTAACTTAAAATTCATTACATACGTAGTTGTATTGTCAGAAGTAACATAATATATTTAATATTGCTAAAACTAGTGGATGAATTTCTTCAATTGATAAAAAAGCCAATGGACTTGTGTCCCTTTTTGCGAAATCTGTAAAAATTAACATTTTTATGAAAATATATTTAACTTTTATTCATCAATAATACATTTCACAATATTGTTATATTATTTCATACATGGCTGATTCCATTCAGATTCATGCAGGCCGTCACTAATCGAATTTTTTTTTTCTTCTAAGTAATAAAAATACCTTCTATTATGTATATAAAGATAAAATTTACCTCGTAAAACGCTCAAAAAATTTTTTTTTTTACTACAGCAATTTTAGTGTTGGATGTGAAAACGAAAATTCAAAAATTGAAAATAAACCTCTACATTTAAATGACTATAGCTCCGTCAATTTTTAACCTTTTTGAGCGTTCTATTAACAAAAGTGTGCGGAATTTTGTCTGGTTCAAAATGCAATCTCGATTTTTGTAATACAATTTGATCCAACTGAGTTATTAACGAAAAACCGAAAAAAAGCGATTTTTTTCAAACACGATTTTCTCAAAAACTATATATTTTTTTTTTTTGATATTTTTATATGATTTTAAACATAAAAAATACTAACTTTTAGGGTAGGTGAGAATATGCGATTTTGCCTTATTTTTTTTTAACAGATTTTTAAACGTTTTTTTTATATTTTCGATTTTAAAACATTGATACCATGGCGCATTGTACTATTTTTCCAACTTTACGTGTTCTTACAACTATTATCATTTTTTCATTTATTGATATATCAAAAATGTCAACAATGATCTTTAAAATAAACCCTGGATCGAATATTTTGATCAATTAGAACCAAAGTTATGACGATTTAAAGTTTAAAAAAAAATGCTGAAACTTTAAATAAATATATTTACTTTGAATTTTGAATTTTGAATTTTGAATTTGAATTTTGAATTTTGAATTTTAAATTTTGAATTTTGAATTTGAATTTTAAAAAGGTGAGTTTTTTAAGTACTAAAATATATTATTTGGTCATTTTCAATGAACAAATAATATGCGATACAATTGAGAAAGAACACTAATGAATTGAGAACTAATGTCAATAAAAAAAATCCGAATTTGAATAAAACGTTTCAATTTACTTCTTGCCACTCATGTCTCGAAGTTTTAGCAGTGTAGATTTGGTTTCGTTCACTTTTCCAACAGTGAATCTTTTGAATACCTTTAATTTCTTTTGCATTTTCTAACCATTCCATTTTTTTTTGTCAGTCGAAAAACTTCTAACTCATCCTTGCGGATAACAAGAATGTTAATCGACGGAGTATATTTTGATACGTGAGTGGCGAAATTTTCAGCGTTTCTAATAAAATCTGCACTCTTCTTGGACAGATTATGCGTGGTAGCATAATGTTTAACTAAACCACCAATACCGTCACAAGCGCCTTTACCATGACCTGTTGCAGAAAAAAGCCATTTTCTGTTTACTTTTGAGTTTTGAAGCTCATAGAATTGATATCTATTTTTAAAATGACTGGCAGCTCCATCAAAAATGGTTATGATTTCATCAAGATCTTACCCAATATGTTTTTGTTTTAAGTTATCGATAGTTAAATTTATAGCCATTAGGGCATGAGACGAATCATATTTAATATCGTCAGAGGCGGTGACATAACTGACTGTTTTATTATTTCCAAAATAGCATACCGACGTAAATATTGATATTTGGTTTTTACTCCAATGATAGCTTTGAATTTCATTTTGAAGCAGAACTGTCCAATTTTCTGCAAAATCGACATGAATAACTAATTGGAAGTCATTATTTTTCGCTAAAAGTTTAACCTCTTTAATTGCTATACGTTGAATTTCTTTGACCAATTTATGAGCTCTTACGGTGAGAGCGCGCTCTCTTAACTCTATTAAGAAATTTTCAATTGTGCTAGTTTTATTCAGTAAATTTGATTTTTCCCAAACACCATAAATTATTTCTTTATATAAATCTTCTTCTGTCATAGAAATTATTTGTAAATCAATAGAATCTCCAATGGGACATTCTTTACATTCTCTTAGTACACATTTCATATCATCTTTTGAACAAAAAAGTGAAGAACATATTTTCAATTCCAAATCTGCAATGTCTTGTTTATTCTCTTTTTTATAATTATTCAAAGCATCTAACATAAGTTTAAGATTCTCGCAGTAAACGCAAAGACACGAATCGGTGGATGGATGTGGTATAACCGCTTCGGTCTTAAAGCGTAGAATGTTAATTAACCAATTTTTGTTTTCATTTCAGGATTTTTGTCTTTACATAATTGATATATTTCTTTTATACTTCGCGTAAGAAAGCGTTTGACTTTTTCAGTTTTTATACCATTTTCTTTGATAGATACTGTGTCGCTTTTATTTGCACTTTGACGAGAACAATTAAAATCATCGTTCAGATAATAATCCTTTACTTTCATTACAATTTCACTATCCAAAGAATGGCCACAATAGTTCTCAGACTGCTTGTAAATTTTTTTATTATTTACCAATGATCGTGCTTGATCAATCATTTAAATAGTTACATTTGGTAAAACTGATAATAAATAATCTTTGGAAATATCACTTGGTATAATACTCAACAATCGCACTTTCTCAAGAAAATTTGAACAATTATCTAATGCAATTTTAATATTCTCAAGCCATTTATCATTTGTTTTACATTCATTATTTTCATTCGATGCGGGCAAATCCGTTATATCGTAGACTTTCATCATTTTACTTGCTATTTGTGAATCAAATGCATCGTTTATTTGTTTTCTTTTTCGGAGAGCATAAGATTCTCGCATCTTGATATTGATACTTTGAGGCATTTTAATTCGTGAAATGTTTAATTTCAAATTACTTGAAGTCTCATTGAGCTGTTCTACCACAGCCTCACTATGAATAAAATCTTCCGAAGATTGTTGACTGCTTGAAGTCGATGAAATAGGCGCATTTTTCACTTCATCTAATAATATTTTGTAACACGAAGGGCATACTTTATCTTCTCTAGAGAAAGAAGTATTTGGATACAAGTGCTACAAAGACTCCGTTAGATCACCTAATTCTCTAAGCGGACTTTTGAAGCAATCATAAACAACTTTTTTGTGCCTTTCTTTTAAATCCTTGCACTTCATTTTAACAATCAATGATGCCATTATTGATATTCTGTTCAATGACAGATCGAAAAAAATAGTTTTTCTTAAACAACTTTATTTTTTATCTTCCTTTTCTTATATTTTTAAACACGTCAAGTCATTGATGAGAATGGAAAGAACGAATCATCGCCACCTAGTAGTGACATGCGTCAACTCCCTACAAAATAAATTCAAATTCTAGGCGCGAAATTCAAACTGATAAAAAAATTATGTTCTTCAACAAAAAAAATTTTTATTATAATAATGTACCATAAAAAGAGGATAAATGGTTATATATTCTTTCATCAAAATAACTTTTTTTTTAAATTAAAAAATTTATATCTTCAAATTTTAATCTTTAACGAAAATTGCGTTTCCTCAATGTAAATATCATATTTGTTTAAAGTTTCAGCATTTTTTTTTAAACTTTAAATCGTCATAACTTTGGTTCTAATTGATCAAAATATTCGATCCAGGGTTTATTTTAAAGATTATTGTTGATATTTTTGATATATTAATAAATAAAAAAATGATGATAGTTGTGAGAACACGTAAAGTTGGAAAAATAGTACAATGCGCCATGGTATCAATGTTTTAAAATCGAAAATATAAAAAAAACGTTTAAAAATCTGTTAAAAAAAAATAAGGCAAAATCGCATATTCTTACCTACCCTAAAAGTGAGTATTTTTTATGTTTGAAATCATATAAAAATTTCAAAAAAAAAAAAATATAGTTTATGAGAAAATCGTGTTTGAAAAAAATCGCTTTTCTTCGGTTTTTCGTAAATAACTCAGTGAGATCAAATTGTATTACAAAAATCGAGATTGCATTTTGAACCAGACAAAATTCTGCACACTTTCGTTAAAAGAACGCCCAAAAAGGTTAAAAATTGACGGAGCTATAGTCATTTAAAAGTAGAGGTTCATTTTTAATTTTTGAATTTTTGTTTTTACATCCAACACTAGAATTGCTGTAGTAGAAAAAAAAATTTTTTTAGCGTTTTACGAGGTAAATTTTATCTTTATATACATAATACAAGGTATTTTAATTACTTAGAAGAAAAAAAAATTCGATCAGTGACGGCCTGCATGAATCTGAATGGAATCAGCCACATATAAAACTAATAATTTATTTAGAAAAATAATTCTCAACAATTCATTAACAAATAACCACTAAATTTCTCTAAATACTAACATGAATAAATAAATGAATAAATAAATAAATAAATGAATGAATGAATAAATAAATGAATAAGTGAATGAATAAATGAATACAGATAAATATTATTAATCACAAGTAGGACATTCATGAAGAACGTTGAAAACTTTTTCATATTGACTTGGTATGTAATTTATCAGTTTTTTTAAATCTTCAATTTTCGATTTTTTTATAGAAACGTAACCATCTGAAAAAACTTTAACTAAAACTATTAAGTATTTTTTACTATTTTTTCTTAAACGATTTTTTTTTTAATTTTAACTTTTTGCAGAAACTAAAATTTTAAAAATAAGGTTTTTACTATTTACTATTTACATTATGATGTAGCATCATTCTTCATGCACAAATTTGATCGTATCTCATTTTTTCCAATAAATGGATATGAGGCCCTGTTTGCATGCACCGATTCATATACCTTGTACTACGTTCTCAAAATTAAGGGATTTCAATACATGCAAAAATATTAAATTCGGCAAAAAGGGACCTAAGTCCGGGACTTAAGTCCCTTTTTGCAGAGCTCAATATTTAAAAAATGCTTTCATGTAGCATTTGAACATTGCATTTAATGAAGATTGCAATTCTATTAAGTAATATGGAGTTATCTAAATTTAACCCAAAATTGGACTTAGATCCCTTTTAGCATACACTGATTCAAATGACGTCGTTTGGAAACGACGACGTCATTATGAAATAACGTCTTTTTCTTAATTTAATAAAAGCTCACTTGAACAATGACATTATTTGCATAAATGACGTCGCGAAATGTCTCAATTTGCAACGTCATTTGATGAAATGACGTCATTAAATGACGTTATTAAATGACGTCATTAAATAACGTTATTATTTTCAACAGGGTTAAAATCAACTATTATCATTATTTAACCATAATATAGATACGCACATAGATAATAATACAAAAAATATATACTTTTTTAATATTCTTACTTTACATCATACAGGAAAGGAAAGGGTCAATAAATAAAATGTTCCCAGGCAAGGAACCATAATAAGAATAAAAAAGGGAAATTCAATAAAAAAAAGAGAAAAAGAAAGGGGTAAGAACAAAACATAATTGAAAGATTAAAATGGGCTAGAAAGGACTTGTAAGATTAACAACAAGCTGGTCAAGAGAAATAAAAATACAGCTCGTTGCTTAATCAACTACGGTAATAAATTTTTTTTTTATCAAACACCAAATAAAGTATAGATTTAAAATAATATTTGCTTATTAAGTTGTAAGAATATATATAATTAAACATTGTTGTTATAGCATAAAAACGATGTAAATCAAAAAGACAATGCGCCCTTCAAAAATGTATGTAAAGGGAAACAAATTGCAAGAAGGTTTTGGGACGAAGAATAATGATGGATAAAAAAATTCGATATATTCACGTATCAATTGCACAATTAAAATAATAAGATTAAAAATTTATGTAAAATAGGAAACTAGCTTCCAAACTGTTCATTAAAAAGAGTGATTTTATCATAACAGTAATATAAAATTTCATTGAGAGTAATAATTTTACCTTGAGAGTGATATACCATTGTATAAACTGTAAAGTAAAATATAAAGGGTAATAATGTGTTGGAAGAAAAATTAAAAATATTTTTTTTATTTATCATTACAGCATGGAAGCTGGGTGCAACTCCTAATATTATCAACTACTGTAGCTTTAAAGTAGATATAAGATAGGAATGGAATAATAATAATAATAAAATTAAAATCTTGCTTGTTTGTTATTCTTATAGAATGGGATGTTCTATAAGAAAAACTATGATTGAGTATATATACAATTAATAAACAAATATCATTGATTCAATTTACATAATCAAACATTATTATTATTATACCATAAAAACATATCGGTTAAAACATAGGGAAAAAGAAGGAAATTGGATTTAAGAAACATAGTAATGAATAAATTCTAATATAGGTTTGTGAAATTAAATATACTGGTACATACTGTATGGAAGTATGAAAATGACGCCAGCAAAGGCAAATTGATAAAAAAACAAAACTTCTTGAACTAGATTAAAAGCGTTGAGTATACGAAAAATGTAACCGAGATGTATACGTTAAAGAATAATGACGATTTTAAGAGAAGTTTAATGAGATAAAAGTTGAGAGATATATTTACATAGGTCTTTTAATCCACTCACAAGCGTCATTATTGTTTGACAATGTAGTAAATAAAAACAAAAAAATTTTTTTATGCAAGCAATCAATGCACCCATGACTTCAATTCAATTGTAAAACATTTCTAACAATGTAATAAACAAACCTTAAGTGTTAACATTTTACGAAGTGAATGAAAAATATGTAAACACCAAACAAATACATAAAAAAGAAAATAAAGAGTAATATGTGACCTCACTTATATTATATTTATAATATAAAGAATTGGAAGAGAATTTGAGAGAGAATAAGTAAGAAATAAGAATAAAATAAAAGATAATTAGCAATAATCTTATTCTCTCTTGAATTCGAATCATCGCGTTAAAAGTCTATCTCTAGCTTGTACGTCGGCGCGACGTAGCAATTAGAAAGTATATCAGCTCGCGAGATGGATATTAATAAGAATATATGTACGCGCTTAGATGTGCGCCGTTCCACGCCTATAAAATGACGTACGCAAGCACACATCCAAGCGCACCTGTAATAGTATAATGTAAGATATGTAAATGTATCCCTTCTACTTAGTAGTAGGAGAGGATTGCGGCCGCGGCGGCTTGATCGACGCTTAAGCAGATCGAAGCCGAATCTTTGTACGGCACTCTTTGGCCAGCTCTCTTCCAATAAAGTTTAACTAAAAATTAATAAGTTGTAATGTAGTGTTCTTATTTTCGTTTGTTCTGCAGGTCCGCGAGGAGTTGGATAAACACCAACTCCGTACCGGTAGCAGTAACAACGAAATAACTTATTAAATTTAAAATCAAAGTTTAATTATTAATAAAAATTGCATTTAATAAGTACATTCGCTTGTATTATTTTTCGTGAATGTTTATTAAAGTAGTTTAACTTAAGTTTATATTTCTTTGTCTGTTTATTACTAGTGAATGAATTGTGTTAATATAAAGAATTACTTTAAGTGTTAGTTTAATTGAATTGGAGAAAATGCTCTCACAAGACTGTGAGTCTTTGGAGTTTTTGGCTTATAAGAGGCCCTTAAATATACTAACAACTAACATACAAGCAAAGAGACCCCGGGCTAGTTGTAGCATGACGCCTACACTAAGAACGGGTCTAGCTTAAAATAACCTTTCTCCCTTATCCTTTTCCTTGTATATGAGCACTTTGTGCTATCATTTTCAGATTTAGGATTGTGAGAGGCTACAAATAATCGCACGTAAACTATTATATTCAAAAGGTCAAGATATATTATGGAGCTTAGAGAAAGAAAAAAAGAAAAGAATAAAAAATTAAGATGCAAAAAAAACATATAATCAAATTATAATATTGAGTGTATAGAATAGAAATAGCAAACAAAGTAGAAATTGCATGTAAACTAGTATTTTAGAAGAAAGTTAATAGAAGGTCAAGATATATTATGGACCTTAGAGTAAAAAAAAAAGAGAAAAGAAAGTAAAAAAAATTATGATACAAGAAAAACATATGATCAAATTAAAATATTGAGTTGATAGGATAGAAATAGTAAACAAAGTAGAAATTGCATGTAAACTAGTATTTTAAAAAGAAATTTGATAAAAGGTCAAGAGTTATCATGGGCCTTAGAGGAGTAAATAAAAAAAGGGTATAAAAAAATTGTTACAAGAAAAATAGATAATCAAATTATAATATTAAGTGTAAAGAACAGAAATAATAGATATACATTGTACCAAGAAGCAGCCAACTGGGCTACCACATTCCAAGTTCAGAAAAAAAAGAAAGAACATAATTAATAAATCAGTAAAAGAGATTTTCGTTACTCTTTAATGGGTGGGGAGGTGTAATGAACCGAGTTCATTACCAATAAATGTTACAAAAAAATGAAAGTTACCATAATAATAATGAATATAGAGTAAAAATAGTATTAATCAATTAATAAATAAACGCATAGCACGACGCAAGCAAAGCGAGGTCAAGCAGTGGCTGAATGAAATATCGAAAGAAAGAAGTATAAGCTGAAAGAATAGAGTTCATCACCAATGAATTTTTCAAAAAAATATCAAAACTAAAATAACAATAATAATGAAAAAGTAAAAATTATATTGATAAATTAATACATAAACAAATACAGGATACAAAATAACACGATGAAAACGATTCAAGTCAAATCGGCGGCCGAGTAAAATACTACAAGAAAGAAAAGTACGCTACAGGAGCAAAATTCGACACTAATAAATTTTTTAAACAGAAAATAAATGAGAATAACATAGTAATAATAAAAGAAGTTAAAATAATCGCAATAAAATAATAGATAAACAAATTCGAGAGACGAATAGCAACAAATTCAGTTGACCTCAATGAAGAACAAGGCTCGGCGGCCGAGTGAATCAGCAAAGGAAGGAGAAGTACAAGCTGAATAGGATGCTAAAAACAGATACGGGCAGGCGGCAAGCTTAGAGAAAGCAATAAGCCTGACAACGATGACGGCTTCACAGAAAATCGTGAAGTTAACTTAGGGGAGTATGAAAAGATTTCAGCGAAGCGGTAGGGGAATAAAGTGCAGTATAAAAATAGATAAGGCCCTCCCTGAAGAAAAATAGAGAGTGGAGGAACATTAAATCCAATTTATCTGAAGCAATTATTCGAAGTTAGTGCAAAATTTAAAAGAAAAGCTTTGACGGAGTCTCAAAAACAGGAAGCTGAAATAATAACGGCAAAAAATAATTACCCATAAACTTCAAGCTGATCTTTTTCTATTCAACCAAAATTATGGTTTTCAGAGAAAAAAACATACAGGGAGGTCCAACCGGCAACCAAGCAGAATAGCTGAAAAATCATACGAATGAGCAAAAAATATACCGCCGTTAGCAACAACGAAGCTTCTAGAATCGAGACTTATAATATAAAAAGCTTTGAGCTTGTAGGCGAAGTTCTCTCTTCAGATCGAACCACTAGCGGAGCAACAGCCCTCTTCCAGATCGGATGGAAATGTGGCCAACCTCTTTTTCCCGACCAAACTCTTGCTGGCCACATCGTTTTCGCCCAGCAGCCAACACGTCACCAGAGCCAGCAGCAGCCAGCCACCGTTCATCTGTAAGTTATCAGCCGAAGAGACACAAGTTTCATTTAAGGAAAGAAGAAGTTTATTTAAATTTTAAGTTTGAGTTCCATTGTCAATAACCAACTAGACCAACCAGGAAACAAGGCGGACGTGTGAAGAAGCGGAGATCGAAACAAAGAAAGTAAAATACAAGGTAGAGAGTTTTTCGATTTTTTTTTTCATTTATAAATCCCAAGGGGGGAATTCATGTCTCGGAAACGCGTTTCCCCTATTGTTATCCGCGAAGTAAATGCCGAACGTTGTAAATTGTTGTAAATTAAAATTTAAATTAGAACAAAATTGTAAGAAAAGAAATGCAAGGAAAATAAAAAAAAAACTTGGCATAGGGTAGCATGGTTCGCCCTGATGCGAAATAGTAAAATAGAAAAGGAGAGATAATAAAATAATGTACAAAGCAGGGCTTCTTACATTATTTTAAACTGTCATAACTCCTTATTGATGGCTTTGACTTACATGATCAAAAATTTATTTTAAAGTTCATGTAAAATAGAAAAAAATAAGCCCGCGAAAAGCAATTTCTGACGTGGCGAACAATGTGTAATTTCAATTACCATGTAATACAAATTAGAACCAATAGAAAACTTCGAAACTTAGGTCTGTAAAATATCATGCTAACTCTGCTCTTCATTTAGAACAAGAAGTATCCTCATGTATTTTTTTCTAAAACATTACCATTTTCAGAAAAAAAAGATAAAGTTAAGACTTTCCCAAAAGTTTTGAAAAATTTCCAAATTTTAAGAATCTATGGCTCTTGATCCTTCCAATCTCAATCCTTGAGAATATTTTTACATATTTTGGGTAACAAACAGAATATATTCTCAGATTTTCAGCGATTTTTATTTTTTTGCTCTTTCAGTCGGTGTGAAATGTTCCATATATATATTTTATATAGTAGTAAGGAAATGTGCCACCATTTTTGACATCCTTTTGTAATCCTCTTCTACATCCTCTTCCCATCCTCTTATACATTTTCTTCCCATCCTCTTCTACATCCTCTCCCCATCCTCTCCCTATTCTCATTTGTATCCTCGGACATCCTTGAAAATCCTCAATAATCGTCGAATACTCAATAACATCTCTATACTTTCCACATCACCTAGTTACCATAATTGAAAATTTAAATAAACATTCATATACTTTATAAATTAAAATTTAAGAATTATTTTTTAAATAAATAAAGCCAACGTCAAAATTTAAAAAACAAGAGTATAAATATATATTAAAAACAAAAAAAAAGTAATGACTAAAAAAAACGATTAATCGAATAGAAACGACCGTTTTTTAGGAACTTCATCAGTTCAAATTGATGATAATATGATTTACAATGAGCAATTACAATTTGTGAAAAATTATATTAATTAACCTTTTAAGGACGGGACTGGTCGATATATCGACCACTCAAGTATCATAATATTTTTGAGTGTTTTAACATAATATTATCCTTAAAATCACTCAAAAATATTATGATACTTAAGTGGTCGATATATCGACCAGTCCCGTCCTTAAAAGGTTAATCGTTGCCAGTAAAATTGGATCAACCTGATTGTTATTGCTTTGCACGATGCGATTTTTGCATGATATTTTTTTGTTTTATATTCGTATTTTTCATCATTTTTGCTATTATTGAGATTATCGCAATTTTTTGATAAGCCTAACTTCTAAAACATCACATTTCTTAAATACAAGTATCAATGAGATGTTCATATAAATTCCACAAAACTTTATCACTGGTTTTATTCTTGAGCTTGTATACATTTAACATCAATCTATCTATTATAAGGAAATATGTGAGCATTATACTATAAATGTGACACAGTAATTCAATGTATTGTTTAAGATACTTAATTTTGTAAAGCGCATTTTTCCACTATTGTTGTATTTGGTAAATCTTGTAATAAAATGTTAATATTTGCAGATAAAAGATTATACATATTTTGAATTAATTCCATAGTGTCCACAAGTTAGCCCTCGTTCCACAAGTCACCCCTTATAACCCCTCATACCCCTCATACACTCTTCATAAAATCATTATAAACCATTGAGAAAAAAATTCAAAAAATTTTTAAATTTTATATTTATGAAATACTTACTTGAGGCCATGTAATGGAGTATATATTTAATACATAGTTACCAATATTATAGATTGTTGATAAAATTATTTTTTAACCATTAACGAATACCTACGTTCCTTAGACAACTTTTCACACCACCCATATTAAGACAAAAAAAAAATAAGTTAATACTACTTGCAACATTCAAGCTTACTTTTTTTTGTGTCCAAGCTGTACTTGCCTAAAAGTAAAGCACATTTTACTTTATGCTAATTAGTCATCATCTGGGTCAGAAAAACTTATCAAAAAATTTCCTACGTCTAAGAGATTCTTCTTCCAGGCTAGCTTAAATTTGTTTTCTTGTTTTTGTCTTGTCTTGATCTTGTAAAAGTTTTAAGGGGGCCAGATACTATTAGGAGCTGAAAAAAACATGTATAATTTGATATAAATTTCTGATGTTTAAAAATAACTAATTTCATATAAAAATAGATTCAATTTCAAACATTTTTTGGTCTAAAACATTTTCTATATCTTGAGAATTGAAGTGGTGGTGCTCGTTGAAAGTCTGGAACAAAAAACCCTTTACCGCAAGGTTTCTTCATGAGTTTCCATTGGATTTACTTGAAATTTCATGAAGATATTCAAAATTATAGTAAAATCCATATAAGTAGAGCAGATTTTGAATCAATTTATTTCTATTTATTTATTAACTTATTATTTATAATAATTAATATAAAAAATTTTTTTTAAATTGTCCTTTTTCAAAAATTTTTTAATTATTTGAATTTTTCATGAATATTTTACACTTATATGGATTCTATTATAATTTTGAATATCTCCATAAAATTTCAAGTAAACCCAATGAAAACTCATGAACAAACCTTGCGGTAAAGGGTTTTTTGTTCCAGACTTCCAACGAACACCATCACTTCAATTCTCAAGATATAGAAAATGTTTTAAATCAAAAAATGTTTGAAATTGAATGTATATGTTATATAATATTAAAGTGAAACCACTTTTTTCTCCGTTTCTCCGGTTCTCTGGTTTCCATGAGGAAACCTTGTGGTAAAGGGTTTTTTGTTCCAGACTTCCAACGAGCACCATCACTTCAATTCTCAAGATATAGAAAATGTTTTAAATAAAAAAATGTTTGAAATTGAATGTATATCTTATATTATATTAAAGTGAAACCACTTTTTTCTCCGTTTCTCCGGTTCTCCGCATTTTGCAAATGTGTCTAATCTTTTGGTAATAAATTTAGCAATTTTTTATTGGGTCTTATATAATTAGTACTCATTAGTCATAAACTTCTTTTTGGGCCATATTATTTTGGGTCTTATATTATTTTGGGCCCTATTTTTTTATTCAATGCGCATTTTTTGGGCCCTTTTTTCATTCTTATATTTTTTTGGGTCTAATATTTTTTTGGGTCCGATATTTTTTTGGTTTCTATGTTTTTTTTGGGCTTTATATTTTTTTGGGCCTTATATTTTCTTGCGCCCTATATTTATTTAGACTCAATATTTTTTCGGGCCCAATATTTTTTTGGTCTCTATATTTTTTGAGCTTTATATTTTCTTGGGTCTTATATTTTCTTGGGCCTTATATTTTCTTGGGCCTTATAATTTTTTGGACTTAATATTTTTTTTGGCCCAATATTTTTTTGGTCTCTATATTTTTTGGGCTTTTCATTTTTTCAAGCCTTATATTTTCTTGGGCCTTATATTATTTTGGTCCCTATATTTTCTTGGGCCTTATAATTTTTTGGACTCAATATTTTTTTTTAGCCCAATATTTTTTTGGTCTTTATATTTTTTGGGCTTTTTATTTTCCTAAGTCTTTTTTTTTGCCTTATATTTTCTTGGGCCTCATTTTATTTGGGCCTTATATTTTCTTGGGCCTTATTTTTTTTGGGCCGTATATTTTCTTGAACCTCATATTTTCTTGAGCCTTATATTATTTTTGGCCTTATATTTTCTTGGGCTTTATTTATTTTATGCCTTATATTTTCTTAAGCTTTATATTTTCTCAGGCCTTATATTTTTCAAGTTTAATATCATTTTGAAAAATATTTTTTTTGGCCCAATATTTTTTTGATTCCTACATTTTTTTGGTCTGTATGTTTTCTAACGTAGCGTTTCATCCAAGCCTGTATACTTTTACATTGGATTCTTCAGTTGAGCGTATTTTCATAATGTTTTATACATGCTCTGCTCCAGATGCTTTAATACTTTTTTTATTTCAAATGCAATGTTCTAACATCTTATTCTTACACTAGACATTGCAAATCAAATAGCGTATCTCCATATGCAGTCTATGATACAGCGCATCTCCATATGCAGCTGATTTAATAGCTATAACAGCACATCCTCATGTGCAGCCGATTAAACAGCGCATCTCCATATGTAGCCGATTTAATAGCATATCCTCGTATGCAGACGATTTAACACCGCGTCCCTAATGCCCCGAGCACAATAGTCCGCAATTTGTTCAGCGGACACGCCAATTCACTAGATCGTGCCTAGAGAATTTCTGAAGCCAACCTTAAGAAAATAAATTAAATTTTAAGTAATTCATGCTAACACACCAATAACAAAAATTTATTTTCTTAAGGTTAGCCCTAAAAATTCCCTAGGCACAATCTAGTGAATTGGCGTGTCCGCCGAACAAATTGCGGACTATTGTGCTCGGGGCATTATATAGCTGATTCAACATCATATCAAACTATTTTAAAAGCGTCAGTTAATATATATATATATATATATATATTTTTAGTCGATATCATATTTCTTATTATGTTTCGAGTTCAACTATTACACCATCTAAAACATGAATATAAACAACATCTCTTGACATATTCTTTACAATATCTCTTTATAAACAATGTTTTTTGTATATATTGTGTTCTGATCATTCTTATTTTCTCCGTTGACAATAGCGTAGTCACCTGGAAATAATTTTAAATTATTTTTAAATTTCGTCCTTGAAAGAGCAACATATAATTGCCCATGACTGAAAACTGGTGACGGCAAATAAACACCAACTTTTTCATAAGATTGTCTTTGTGATTTATTAATAGTCATTGCAAATCCTAATCCAATAGGAAACTGATGTCGTTTCATATTGAATGGAATTTCTTCCGTAGATGAAGATAAGCTTATTCTTGGAATAAAAACTAATTTACCTTTGTTTTGACCAGTTGCTAATTCCGCTTGAATGGAATATTAAAGCAATTTTTTTAATATCCCCTTACAAAGTCCCTTATTGACCTTTAAATTTCTTAAAAGTATTATGATAGCCCCTACTTTTAAATGTAATTTATGTGGTGGAAGTCCATTAGGAGTTAACTTATTTAATGATTCTGTAGTAACATAATATCGAAATTTTCTTTGTTATCATCTTCAGCTGTATCAATACTTAAATATTCAACATGGATTCCTTCCATTAAATTCGAAACATTATTATTGATTTCAGTAACATCATTATTTTTAGGAGCCAAAATAACTTTTTCCGTTATATTCGTATTGTCTATTTTTATTGTTTTTCCGAATATTTTTCTTCGACAAGATTTTCTTTAATGATTAAATTATCTGATATAGCACTTAATTTATTATTATCTTCAAAAATATTGCGGCGTTTTCCTTCTCCGATATCTAATAACCATTGTTTAAAATTACTATTATTATCCAAAATTCGCAGATTTTCATTTAACTTCATTTGCTTAAAATTTTTCCATAATAAACTAAATTCAACTGAATTTTAAATAATGTTCATACGGCTACCATGTCGTACAATTGGTAATGTTTGCCTGAAATTTCCTGATATAATTACAGTTTTATCACCGAAGGGTTGGTTTGTATCGCATAAATCTTGAAAAAGACGATTAACCGCTTCAAAAGCAAATTTTGAAGTCATGGATATTTCATCGCGAATAATTATTTGTATTTCCTTTAATTGTTTGCTTTCTACAGAATTTGCTTAACAATACAAGTTGTACAATCTGTTATATTTAACGGTAGTTTAAATGTTGTATGCACGGTTTTTCTATCGACTAATGAATTCGCTGCTATACCTGTCCAAGCTACACATAAATAATGTATAGTATGATATTTGAAATAAGCTATTAAAACGTTAAGTAAATAACTTTCTCCACTTCCACCTGGTCCATCTATAAAAATATATTTTTCTTTACTTTGGTTGTTTGAACTTTTTAGTGTAGAGTTGAATATTTGCCTTTATTTATTATTTAAAGAATTTATTTTTATTTCTAATTCATTAAGAATATAATTATTATGATTTAAAATTATTTCATCATTATCTTCTTCTATAAATGTGCTTATGTTAGGTAAATTAAAATCGTTTAATGAAAATCCATTGATTTGTAAATTATTTTTAATAACATTCAATGCAAGATTTTCACCTACATTTTTTTTTGTATTTAGGGTGATAAAATTTATCTTTATATTTTTCATATAAATCTCGTGCATTTATAGGATTATGAAAAACGCAAATAAACGCAAATAATTCACAAAGAGCATAAGGAAATTCTGTTGAAGATGCTTCTTCCAAACATCTATTTCATTCTTCATCTTCATTAATTAATTGTTTTACCTTAGCTGCCTCATAAAACGAATTGTACATCATATTATCAACAGTACGTAAAGCTTCAAAAGACGTGGCTCCTTTAACATTTAATAGTAATAACCTAATAAAATAACGTTCTCTATCTTCCAGAATTACTAAGTACATTCTACTAAGTATTGGTTTTCTTTTTTTTTTCTTTTATTCCACTTTTTCAGTTTTTCATCAAATGTATTGTTACGTGGGATTTACTTGATACGCACTCCTACGGGGAGTGTGAGGATGCAAAATAAATTAACGAGAGAATTAATATGAAGTTGTCTGTTATTTATTATAAAGTAAATACAGTGAGAGAGAGACTAGTTACTACTTGGTTCTAGCGCGTCCGGCGATGGTCTGTCGCTCGTCGTTGTCTAAAACGACGAAGTAAGTTGCCCGCGACGAAGTGCCGAATCAGCACTTCGCGCATCGTGCGACTCTTGGTTCGGAAACTCGGAGTCGCATTTATCTAAGTTTCTACCTTATTTTATGTTTTATATTATAATATACGTACAATATAATGCACGTAGCACGTCCGAGGCCGCGAGGCTTCGGTCCCCGAAGCCAAGAACGTACACATGAATACAATAATAAAAAAATTATTAAAATTAAGTCCCTAAAGTGTAGTTGGTACTTTTTGTGTACCTACACGAGTCGATGCCCGTCCTATCTTATAAAAATTTCTAGCTTTTCCTATTTGTTTGTGTTAGTGTTGTGTCGTTTGCGTACTAATTTATTCTACTGTTTATTTTTAAATATTTTTTTTTCATTTTGACTACGATTTTGTGTACTCTCTCTCTCTTATTTTTTTTTTTTTTTTCATTAAATACTAGATAATAATTATAAACATTATCAAAAAATTATATAAAAAAAAATTACAAAAAGATATTCTTAGTCTATAAAAATGCTGATATTGTATTTTTTAATTTTTTTTCTCTTTTAATCGTACTGGTTTGTTGGCCATTGCAGTGCTGGTATTCCGGCGATTGTCGGTTGCCAGTATACGGGTCTTGGTGTCCATTGAGCCATCAGGCCCGGAGTATATGCCACCCGTGGTTGCTGATCTATGTTTTGCATTCGATCTTAATATGGTCTTTCTCTTCGTTCTCGTCCACCTGTGAACAATCTTACAACCATTAATAGAAGGGACCCTACCTATGTATTTAGCGTTGTTCTCTTCTGCTCCTTTCATCGTTTATCCTTAATTTTGTATTTATTATTTATTATTGCTTACTACTTATATTTTCTTTATATATATATATATATATATACTTCGGGGTGCGACTTACAATAATCCTTATTTACTAAATTCCCTTTCTTTTTGCTATATTATCTCTTTTTTTTGTATCATTAACGTTATGAGAAAAAATTTCTTTATTTTAAATTAATTAATGTTAATAAAGTAATTTATTTAGCATTTTTTGAACAAAAATATGATTTCTTTATAATTCAACTATATTGGTTTTTTCTTTACAATTTCGGAAAATCATTTTATAAGGAACTTTGCGTCAATAAGTATACGGCTGCATTTTTGAACGCAGACGACATTCATTTTTTTTTCTTATGCTCGCATCAATCCTATATAACAATGCTACTCAACTCCAAACTTTGTCAAAAAATTTTTTTCAATATTTTTTTCAGTAGCAATCGCTCTCGCGTTCGGTTCCTATGGATTCGGGATAAAATCTAGGTAAATGTTCTTTTTTTTTGTGTATTAGGCCATTTCTTAATTCTTAATATACATATTTTTATATATATATATATATATACACATATATATATATATATATATATATATATATATATATATATATATTTATGTGTATCGGTCACATTCATTGTCCAATTCACTAATTAAGAGAATTGATGCTACATGCATTGATAGCTTACTGTATTAAACAGCCATTTTCTTTATTTTTTTGCACTTTTATTTTACTTTTCTATGCATGTATTATCGATTGACTTATTAAGTTGTTTATCACAACATAGGGACGATCAATCGTCCATAATTTTCGTGCAATTTTATTTTTTTTTCTCTCTTTTTTCTTTTTTTTTGATTCGTATGGTTAATTATTCTTTTGTTCATTCATTGGCCTAATATAACTTTAAGGAATACAGGGATGTTCTTAAGGAACTTTAGGCGAGATTGTAATTTACTTTATACTAAACTTTACTAAATGAGTTGTGTAACATTGTTTTCTATTCTTTTGTAAATAATTTAGGTATTACGTTACCATTTTCTCTAATTAGTTAATCCTGGCTAGTTAGAAAATTTTCGCAGCCCTATCCTGCCTGACGCTTCGCTGTACATTTACTTATTTACCAATATTTACTTTATTTATTTATTATTCATTTAAATGTGTTCGTTGTTTTTGTACTTTTCAACATAATCCTATACTTCATTGTCGCGCCCTGAAGGATATTCCATTATTTTCCATTTATTAATTTAAATTTGTTACTATTTCAATTATTAATTCCTTTCTTATTTATTTCTTTTCATAAGCAGTAATCATATGTTTTTTTCTTTCTTTTTCCTCGTCCGAAGGCCGCGGAAAAAGAAAAGTTTTCGCTGCATTCTATATTGAAAAATTAACTACTTGCTTTGTCCGTGAAAGGAGGAGGTGCTTTTACTGTAGTTGCGCGTTTTATTTTGTCTACGTGAACCGTTTTTATTTTACTCGCGTTTTTTATTGTTACATTATGTTTCGCGTTATTTATCTCAATGATTTTGTACGGTCCCTCATATTGCGCGTCGTATTGACCCTTCTGCGGTTGTTTTAATAAGTAAACGCTCTCACCCTCTCGGAAATGTTTAGTGTTTAAGAGTCAGCTGTATACCGACACAGTTACCTGTTTTACCGAATCTATTTAAAATTTATTTTTTATAAAAACTAATAGCTTCAGGCAGAAATAAAGAGATGGTTTCGATTCGTCTAATAGAAAGCAATATTTTCTCTGATAAGAATAATTTAATTCCACCGCTTTATTTTCAAGAAAAGTTAGAATAACTTAAAAATCCCATTATTAATCCCGTTATTCCAACTTTTCTTAAAAACGAAGCAATAAAATTAATTCATACTAATCAAAGAAAATATTACATTTTATTAAACACATCGAAACCATCTATTTATTTTTGCCTCTTGTTACTAATTTTGGGAAAAAAGTCAATTTTTTAATTAGAAAAGGACAGAGATACAGCGGACTCTTAATTTCTTATCGTAGTAATATTTCGACCTGTATTTGGCCTGTACTAGGTTCATTGCCGCTAACGTTTGTAATTGAGAAAGGTTTTCTACCGTTTCTTTTCAATACTCATCATACGTTTGTAATTTTTCTTTCGGTGGAAAGCTTGATGGCATACGCGCTTTGTATCCAAACACTAGTTCGTAAGGGCTGTATCCTGTTGCTTCGTATTTTGTACTGTTATATGCTAACTGGCATAAGTCTAGCCATTCGGCCCAATCTGACTTTTCTTCCATACATGCTTTTAAATATTCTGTGATTGTATGGTGCATGCGTTCGATTCCTCCTTGACTTTGAGGATGATAGGCAGTTGTGCAATATTTTTCTATTTTAAATATCTCTGCAAATTCTTCTAGTAGATTATTTATGAAATGCCTGCCCTGATCTGTAATAATATCAGATGGCGGCCCAAAATATGCCAATACTTTCCATGTAGGGGCATGTGCTACCTCCTCTGCGTCTGCATGCACCGTTGGTATTAAGATACAATATTTAGTTAGCCAGTCTTGCACTGTCAGCACATATCTATATCCTTCCTTCGTTCGCTTTAATGGCCCGTAAAAATCCATAGATAATTTTTGAAAGGCTTTTGCAGGTGTGTCTGTAATCAACATAGGCAGCCGTGTTTTAACCCGTACTAGTTTTTTTGTTTGGCAATTTTCGCAGCCTAGAACGAATTGTCGCACGTCTGGTCTCATGTTTCTCCAATAATAATCTGCTGCTATTTTGCTATACGTTTTATTTATTCCTCTGTGCCCACCTATAGCTGCCTCATGATATTCTTTGAGTATTCTATATCTATCTTCTACCGGTGGTACTGGAATATTATTTTGGTAAAATACTGCTACTAATGGCATATTTGCGAATATTTCATTAAACATTTCTATGAAGTATGTCCAGTCGCTAGTTGAGAGCATTGCTAAGTCTCTCACGACGCTAACATATGGAATATCGTATTGTACAATTATTTTATTTAAATTTTTGATACACTTTTTAATATCTCCTTTTAATATTTTGTCGTCAACATGTGCTTTAACGAATGCACAAAATATGAAATTATCTTTGTAATTAGATACATGTACCTCGCCGACTGCAAATTTTCTGCTTGATATTTCTTCCGGATTTATATATTGCCTCTCTATAAGCGCTTCAATTATTTCTGTATTTAAGTAAAAATCTGTTGACATCGTATAAACTAAATTTTCTTTATATTTAAATGGATGACCTCTTAATATTTTCAATTTACTAAATTGCTGTGATACTTCGTCATCTAACGGAGCCCAAGGTGGTTTCTCGCGCGGCGGCTTTGCATTCTTCACAAGGCAACGCTCGAGCGCATCACTTATCTTATGTGATTGACTCTTTTCTCTTTGCGCCAGTAAGTCTGTTGTAGGTGTAATAGGAGTACCTGGCTTGTTGACATTATTATCTCGTTGTTCGTTGTCGTTTTCGTTTGACGCTGTACTTTCTTTGTTTTCTTTATTATTTTGATGCCTTTTTACTATATTATTTTTTCTTGTATAAAGGTACGGTGTAAAATGCCTTCCTTTTAAATGCAAATGAATAAAATCGTTCGAACTATTTGCCTTGAAATGACGATATAGCGTTTCATCATAGTCTGTTATAAAATGTACGCAGATATTTTGATTAAACTCGCACGAAAATATAAATACACAATCAACATCTGCGTGTCTTGTGCGTGACATCAAAATAGCTTCTGCTGTTTGCGGGTCTCCGCATGCGCCTAATGATATTGCGTCTAATAAAATGTCTCTTAATTCATTTGCGAACATTCCTAAATTACATACTCTAATTACTGAGTGAAAAAAGCAATTACCGTCTTTCGGTATATTGTCATCCCTTATAAAATCTAACCACTATTGTGTGCATTCATCACTTGCATCATATACTTCGAATACACCCGCACCACCATTAAAAGAATTACTCCAACTTATTGGCTCATTTTCGTCATTGTTTTGTACTGTTTCTATTATATTCATGTGCTTATTTTCTTCGTCAGTTTTTTCTTCTTCTTCAAGGTCTTGCGACTCAGTCTCATCTAAATCATTTTTATCTAGCTCTACGTCACTCTCATTCTCTTCCTGCTCCATGCTTTCGTCTTGCGACTCAGATTCACTGACGTCATGCTTATCTCTCTCGCTTTCACTCTCACTTATAATTTCTTTTTCTTGATTTTTATTTGTATCTTGTACCTCAAACTCGTCTTCGAAATATGAGCATTTGTCTGTTTCACTGTCAATAATTTCGACTTCAGAACTTATTCTTAATGATTTTTTCTCTTTATCTTTTACTAAGCTTATGTTTGGTACTAATTTGTAGTATTCTCTTGGCATTTGAGGTCGAACTTTTTCTCGCTCATTAAAATCTGTTTGATTTATTATTTCTTGAGGTACGTCGCCTCTTAGTGCTTCTGCTGCTTCTCCTGGTGTTTCTTCCTATATATTTATTTGTACACCTTCTCTACCATTTATCTCTTGTTCTTGCACATCAACTAAAAATCGAGCACGCATTTTTGTTATTATTTCTGGAATCATATTTAATATACTTTCTCGGCTACTTTCTTTATTTTGCGAAGTGTGTTGTGAATCATCCTGTGTCTCCTTCCCTTTTACTATTTTGGTGCCGTTGTGTTGAGATGCTTTCGATTTTACATTTATTGTCTCTAATGGCGATTCTACATCGCAGCTGTTTCTATTATTTTTCAGTATACTTTTATTTTTTGATATTCCGCTCGCTGGCTCATACGTATTCTTTTCTTTTCTTGATGACACTGCATGTGGCTTATCTACCGGTGTACTTGCTGCAAGAATTCCTTCTCGCATGTTTGTGCTTTTCCGCATATATGCGAGCTTACCGTCGTCTTGTGCTTGACTAACTATATTTTCGGCTTGAATTAACTCTTTCTTTCTATCTGCCTGAGTTTTACATGTTTTTAACACTTTCTTATTTCGCCTTTTTCTTCTGTACGCCGATCTTTTCCAAGGGTCTTTCTTTCTTTTTGCATAATTCCAATTTTCCTCAGATCCGGTTATACTCGCAATTTCCGACTCGTCGCTTGTTTCTTTAATAAAGATTTTCTTTTTAGGATTTTCAGAATTTTCTGAACTTGAATCTTCTTCTTTAGTTTTATTCGCATTTTTATTTATTGCGCGTGTGATAAAAATTCTTGCTGGCGGACCGCATTCGTTTGCGTTTGGTTCCTGATTTTCTTGCTTATCTGCTAGTTGATACATTTCTGCACGTGGTAATTCAGGATTTTCTTCGCCGTCTGCAATTACTGGGTTTCTAGAGAGTGCATCAGCTGCGTTATTTTTTCTTCCTGGCCTATACACAACGTCAAATGTATACCCTCGTAAAGCTGCTTTTAATCTATTAAATCTTAAATCCGACTTTGTGCTTGTATGGAAATGTTTTAACGGCTCATGATCCGTAACTACTGTAAATTTCGTACCGTATAGATAAGGTCTAAACTGTTCTTTTGCAAAAACAACTGCCAACAATTCTTTGTCATATACAGTATACCTAAGTTCGCTTCCTTTTAAACATCTTGAGGCATATACACAAGGTCGATCTTCGCCGATTTTTCCTTGACTCAATATTGCGCCTATCGCATAATCAGACGCATCTGTTGTTACTATAAATGGCTCGCTTAAGTTAGGCGCGGCCAACACAGGCTCTTCGCATAGCTTCTCACGTAACGTGTCAAACGCTATTTGATGCTCTTCTAGCCATAGAAATTTCTCTTTCTTTGAACTTAATTTATGTAACGGTCTTGCTATGCTTGCAAAATCTTTGATGAATCGACGATAATAACCAACAAAGCCTAAAAATTGCTTTACTTTCTTTTTATTTGTTGGTATAGGATAATCACGCGCTGCTTCTATCTTTTTAGGGTCTGTTTTAATTTGCCCTTTTCCTACTATATGTCCTAATACCTTCGCCTCGCATCTTAAAAATTGACATTTCTTTGGTTCAATAGTCAAGTTTGCCTTTTCAATACGTTTTAAAAATCTCTTAAATCTTACTGCATGCTGTTCTAAATTTTTGGCGTGTATAATTACGTCATCTAAGTTAATTTCAAGCTTTGAACCTTGCAAGCCATGCAAAGCTAGAGCCATTGCCCTGCTAAAGGTCATGGGTGCTTCACATAACCCCATAGCCATACGTTTATATTGATAAGTACCCGATGGCCTTGAAAACGCAGTTTTATGTGCATCTTTTGAATCAATCTTTTCCTGATAATAGCCGTCCTTAAGGTCTACGGCGGTAATATAATTTGCTGACGCTAAATTTTCTAAGATGTCACAAGTTAACGGCAGTGGATAGCAACTTCCCACAGTGATTTCATTTAGTTGGCGAAAATCTGTCACCAAACGCCAGCGTTTCCTGCCTTGAGGGTCAGGTTTCTTGTTAACTATCCATGCTGGGCTACTATAACTCGACATAGATGGTTCTATAATATCTTTTTCCAGTAACTTCTCTATTTCTTGCTGCATAATATTTTTTAATGCTATCGGGTAACGGTACGGTTTCACACGAACTGGCTCCTCATGAGTCGTTTTTATTCTGTGTGTTAAAATATTTGTTGCTGGTAATAATTCCTTATCTAACCCGAAGACAAAGGGATTCTCGGATATCAAGCTTCGAACATGCTCTTTTTCTTCTTTATTTAATTCTTCCAAGTCTAACACTTCCATTATTTTTTCAACTCTATCTTTTTTTCACCAGGAGTTTTATTTACCATGCATCTGTCTACATATTTTATTTCAGCATCAGCACTTTCTTTCTCTGAATTCTGTTGCGCGTACTCCGACATTGCGCGTCTAATTTTTTTGCAATCGGAAACTTCGTTTCCTTCGTGGTTGCCGTCCTCACCGGCATAAAAATCGTTATCTTTTCTCATAACTTCGCATGGAAAAATTTCTATTTCTGGAGTCGGAATTTCAATATTCTTATGATTCGTATTTATACATACTGCATACGCTCTACCATTTTTATTTTCTGTAATAAAATTTCCGAATAATATTCCAGGCCCTAAATTTTGAAGTAACACCCAGCCTACTTCTACATCATTATTTATAACTTTTACAGCAATAACGCGTCTCACTCTTGCGGGAATTTCCACTGTTTCCACCCGCTCAAAGGGAATCGATAATTTTATAAAATCAATGCACTTATGTACGGCATTTATATGTCCGTTGTGCTCACTAATAGTTTCCCAGCCTAGTAGCCCATCTGTTTTTACAGGAAAGCTATCTGGGACAATATGGACCTCACACTGTAGTCCTTGAAGAGTCATATCTACTCTTCCTAACGCATACATTTCTCCTGGTATGACGCCTGTAATCTCTAAAATATGCTGCCTATCTATACTTGTATTTTCATTTATGCATTTGGCCTTTATTACGGAAATATCTGCTCCTGAATCAACATAAAATCTTGCACTATTTTCTTTTAAATTCCGACTTTCCAGTTTGACAATCGGCGGATTACGCCCCGCGCACGCGAGTTTCATATTTATTGTGCGTCTAATTTTTACATGCTCATTATCACTATTATTTAATATATTCTGATTATTATTAATTAATTCCTGCCCGGCGCCTGAGGATTGCGGCGGACATCCTGCGAGTTTGAAGGCTCGTTTATTTTATTACTTTGATTATTTTCATTTACATTTGCATTCGAGTCCCGTTCTCCATCCGGGTCGCGCGTTTGATTCTCGTTCCTGATATACTGATATCTCTCACGACTATTGTCTCTACTATAACCTCTATTAAAACCTATATCATTTTTATTATTATTACGTGCAATATTATTATAAGGCGGCGGTCCTTGAGCATCATAATTATATTCATTATTGCGTGAGTCATAGTTTCTGTTTCTATTGAACCCACTGTTAAATCTGCTATAATTATTTCTGTAATTACTATTAGCATTCACATTGTTATAATTATTATTGGGATTGTTTCTGCTATAATTACTATTATCAAAATTTCTATTGTAATTATTATTATAAAAATTTCTATTGTAATTATTATTATTGAAATTTCTATTGTTATAATTAGTTCGCGGCCAACTCGTATAATTCTTGCTATCGTTTGATTTATTTCTCTTACCGTTATTAACATTTTGCGAATTATTTTTATTTTGTGCATGAATAATACCATTTTCGGCATCATTTCTTAGTATTTGACACTCAGCCGTCGCATGCCCCATCTTATCGCAATAAGCGCATTGTATTTTATCATATTTCTTTTTAATGCACGCGCCTCCTTTATGGCCTTCTTTGTCACAATAGCTACATTTAACTGCACTTGTACCTGTTTCTATTTTTACAGGCGTAGCTTGCATTGCTTTTATTTGTGCGTCATGCACTTTATTTGTATTTAATAACTGATGTTGATTTTGCGTCATTTGCATCATGTTATTAATATTCGGTTGAGACCATAATGACAACGATTGCGTATTTTGTGCTACCGAATTTACGGGTTGCAGGCCGTTTATAAATGAGTTTAGCATCTGTGCAAAAAGTCGCGTCTTTTGTTTATTTTCAAAATCAGCTGCAAGTTGTATAGCCTTTCTTAACGTTATAGGTTTTTCGCAGCGAACTTGCACGTCTAAGGGTGAAGTTAGTCCAAACAAATAATATTGTAATGCATCCCTCTCTATTAGCTGCTTTTTTGCTAATCGATCTTGTAAGTTTAACATGGGCACCGTGTCGTAAATCACTAAAAGCCTATTCAATAAAGCTTGCGTCCGCGCGCCGTAATCTGCTGCCGATTCTCCTTGTTGTTGTGTAATTATTTTTAATTGCGTTGATAATTCTTCCATCACTGTTATATTATTATATTGCGCCTCTAAGTCTTTTATCAGCGCCTCATAGACTCATATTGCATCAATCGCGCTGTAAAAATATCTGCCGCTTTTCCCGTAAGCTTCGTTGCTAACTCGTATATAATAAGAATCTGACGACTTGGTCCAAAACTATTTACTATGTTCCTTAACACAGAGCAAAATAGGGGTAATTTATCTACGCTTCCGTCAAAATATGGTATTTGCCTTATCGCTTGATGTAATGATAATTGAGGTATATTCTGAAAATTTGCGCTTTGCATATTTAACATAGGATTTATTTGTTGCGTATTTAATGCGTAGTTAGTATTTATTGGTGAATTTATTGGAAAATTTGGGTTGACTTGCGTTGGTATCATATTACTCCACGGTTGTGGAATTTGTTGTGGAAAACTGGGGTAATTGTATGGTATCGAAGGATAACCTAGCTGGTTCGGGCCCTGGTTCGCGTATGTTAACCACGTTTCGTTGGTTTTTGGGCTTTCCTCTGATTTCGATTTCTGAGTCTCGGTTTCTCTTTTATTTCGCGGGAGCGTGCCGTTATTTACTATGTTTCTATCTTTCGTAATATTTAATGATTCTTTTGGTAATTCGAAACCCTGAGACGCGGCTCTTTCGTATTTTTCTTTCAATTCTTTCATTTCTTTCTCTGACAAGTTAACTGTTAAATTTTCACCATATCTCGGAGTGTACATTGGTATGTATACTGTGTTTTGTGACAAGGTCGGAAATGATATCCTTTCGTTCCCGAATTCGGCTAAGATTTCTTTACTACGCGAATCTCTAATAGGAGACAATGAACGTCCCCTACGTCTCGCTTTTTCGTCCTTTTTCGAAAATAAATTAATGAGCGACATGTTCGATAAATAAGATTTCACGATTTAATTTTTCCTAAAATTTTTATTTTCCTTTACTCTTTAAATTACGCGTGAGAAGGCGAAGCGTTTACGTTTTCTTATGCACGCTGATTTTTTTTTTTTTTTTTTTTTTTATTCTAATTTACGGAGATTTATTAGTAAATAATGACAATCTATGACATAAAAATATTTCTAAAAATCACGTTAATTATGAAATTATTATTAAAATTATTTTCCAATATTTAGACTATAAACTCCTTTTTTTCTATCTACGGCAACAACTATTATTTTTTTCAGCACATGAATGATAAAAATTTATTTTATTTACAAAGAAACCTGATGAAAATTGATAAAAACAAAAATATTTATTTTCCTTTTTCACGTATGTATGAATTATCCCTTTTTTTTCACAACCTTACTTATAATTTTTAAATATTTACTTATTATCGGCCGACACTGCTGATTCGCGTAATTATATTCACGCACTAATCACTTTTATTTAACGATTTTTTTCAAAGTCAATATTCTAACATTATTTGTTCTATTACGAGTTCGCCTTATATTCACTTTAAGAAGCTATACTACTCCTTGGGACACTTTAATATGTATTATTTAATATGTACTTACTTGTTACAGTAGAGAGTGAGCAGCGTGATAAAAAGCACTCACATTTCTTCGGATAATATTTTCAGGCGTCCTTCCTTCCTTCCTTCCTCTCGTTCAGATCTTCTTCGTTGCTAACTCGCGACGCGACTTTTAAAAAAAATATTTAATAAAAAAATTCGCTAAAAAAATCTATTTGCTCGCTGTATTCAATTAATCAAATTATCTCTTCCTCTCTTTCGCAAAAAAAATCTGTATTTTTATCGGACGCGCTTCTTTTATTTATTAAGTTTATTTCTTAAAAAAAATTTTAATTTTTTTTGCTAAAATCCTCGTTGCGTATCCCACACCGCTGCCACCAAAAAATAATATGTTACGTGGGATTTACTTGATACGCACTCCTATGGGGAGTGTGAGGATGCAAAATAAATTAACGAGAGAATTAATATGAAGTTGTCTGTTATTTATTATAAAGTAAATACAGTGAGAGAGAGACTAGTTACTACTTGGTTCTAGCGCGTCCGGCGATGGTCTGTCGCTCGTCGTTGTCTAAAACGACGAAGTAAGTTGCCCGCGACGAAGTGCCGAATCAGCACTTCGCGCATCGTGCGACTCTTGGTCCGGAAACTCGGAGTCGCATTTCTCTGAATTTCTACCTTATTTTATGTTTTATATTATAATATACGTACAATATAATGCACGTAGCAGTATAAAAATTTGGTATTTCTGAATACAAGTAATTTCGTGCTTCAAAATCTTCTCTATTCAATTCAAAATATACTGTTAATGTTGTTCCTACATTCTTTGCATGATCCTTTCTTCTTTTCCTTCTTTAAAAAATACATTTCGTTGATTTTCTTCATGAACGCTTAAACGTTTTATAGTATGTGGAATAACATGTGAAGGATATTCTAATAATCTGTGCATTGCTTCAGGTGGACATAAATATCATGTACTGTTACAATCTTAACAAATGTCCGTTGAGGGCAGCCCGTGATGGTCGTCTTTCCTCCCTCTACGGAACGTTCTTCGGAACTAAGGAGAGGGGAGAACGACGAATAAAGGATAGAGTTTTGAGCGCGCACGCGAGTCAGTAATAAGCCGACAACGACATCAATCGAAGGAGCTTTTTTTTACATTCGTTTCAAAGTTATTTTTTCTTGTAAAAATTACGTGCTGTTCTAAACGACATTCCGTCTTTCAAAGAGTTGTACTAAACTCTTTGAAATTCTAATAATTAAATTTCATTATTAAGTGAAATTCGCTCAAAGGGTTGAATGAAACCCTTTTAGAACCGTTTAATAATTCGTGCGGTAAAATTGCGCTCTTGCGGTACCGCAACAATTCTTTCATCAAATCTTTATATCATAAAGCGTTTCCTAAACACTTTAGTTGTATGTATGTGAGTGAATAAATTGGGTTTTTTTATGCCTCACGGCTTTTTTCCCAAATAAAGTGTTTTTATTGTGTTATCCAACCCCACCGTCATTTAGTGTAGTGCAATAGAGGAAAATAGTTTGTTTTTAGTTTGTTTTCAGTAAATGATAATTCATTTTATTAATTTGTGTAAATTAAATTAATTTTCAGTGTATATTACTTATTTTTTATATGAAGTCTTTTTTTTACTTTTATTTAAGTGAATCAATTTTCAATTTCATAATAAAAGAGTGTAGGTTAAATTAGATCATTCATTTTTATATATATATATATATATATATATTAGGGTGTCCCTTATTTACCAATGTTTTTTTTTTCGTTGTGCCGCCCCCTAGATCTTTAATTTATGCTAAAAAATGAAGATTCTACTCGGAAAAAGTGAGAAAAAGACGTTTTAAACCGTGCCTATTTCGCAAAACGAGATTTTAGTCCACGTATACGCATTATACTTAATCTAACGTATTTCATTCCTCTACTATGTTAAAAAAGAGCTTCAAACAGTTCAACTATTAGATTTTTTTTATGTAAAATTTAGCATAAGAACGAAGTTTTACTTATTTTAGATCAAAACGTACATATAGTAAGGTAAGAGACACTTTTGCATTAATTAAGGTCAGTTTTTTAAATTATTTTTTGCTTTTTTGATTAATAATGAAAGTTATTTATGATTTGCCTGATTATTTTGAGTAATAATTTTCAAAAAATAGACATAAAAATTCACAACAATTATAAATTAACATATTTTGTACATTATGAAATTTCTAAGATTGTTTTCAAAAACAATTTTTGTTTACAATAGTTGGTTTAAGCGTATGATAATATTTTTTTATAATATTAGGGGTAACCGGGGTAAATTGGACCCATGGGACAAACCAGACCAGCATTACTTTATATGAATATACGTAAATATTAGAAGATTAAAACTAAATAAAAAAACTTTAGCAATAAAAGTAATTCAATGTAACAATATTAAAATCTTATTGGTCAAATAAAAATTTACTATATTTTTACATAAAGTGATGCCGGTCCGATTTCCCCGGGGTCCGATTTACCCCGATTTCCCCTACCTTCGATGTATTCAAGTTTTTAATTAATTTATTAAAAAACTGTACGATCATGCTGACATTGATTCTTTAGTATCCAATGCTGCCTTAGAAAAGATCAAAAGGCATTTATGGTACTTAGCCCCTGAGGCAAGTGCTATTTCATTTTTTGATGATGCTTTATCTTTTGAAGTCAGATGTCAGATGGTTTTATCGTTAGAAAAAGACTTTTACACTGATGATTTACCTCCGAAAAAATACATAATTAATAATCCTACAGATTTAAAAAATTTTAAAATTCTAGAATTAGATCACTTTATAAATCGTCAATCACTCTTATTTTTTGATAGATTTAATATTAACAAAAACTTTTTGTACACTGATTGTAAGACTTGGTCTACTAATGATGATTATTTAAAAGGCTTAGAGATTGTTAAAAATTTACGTGTTGTAAATGATGCTGCTGAAAGAGCTGTAAAACTTACCGAAGATTATATAAACAGAACCAAGAATGAAGATCAGAAATTATTCTTGATACAAAATGTATGCCAATTTCGTAAAGATTTTGAAGATGCTAATAAGCAAACAATTGTAAAAAAATAAAATTGCAGGAAAAAGATGATAGTTGAAACTTTATCAAAACAACAAAAATTTTAATAAATTTTATTGCTTTATAATGACTATATTTGTTTTTATTTAATATTATATATTTTTTGAGAATTTTGGTGAATTTTACGTACACGCCCATTCGCTTTTACGTGTTTCCGACATTTTGAAATATACAAAGTATGTTGATTCATTCGTTTTGTGAATTTTCATGTCTAATATTCTAAAAATTATTACTCAAAATAATCAGACAAATCATAAATAACATTCATTATTAATAAAAACAAATAATCATTAAAAAAACTGACCTTAACTGATGTAAAAGTGTCTCTTACCTTACTATATGTACGTTTTGATTTAAAATGAGTAAAAATTCGAATTCTATGCCAAATTTTACATGAAAAAATGTAATAGTTGAACTGTTTAAAGCTCTTTTTAAACATAGTAGAGAAATGAAATACGTTAGATTAAGTATAACGCGTATACGTGGACTAAAATCTCGTTTTGCGAAATAGGCACGGTTTAAAACGTCTTTTTTCACTTTTTCCGAGAAAAATCTTCATTTTTTAGCATAAATTAAAGATCCAGGGGCGGCACAACGAAAAAAAAACATTGGTAAATAAGGGATACCTAATATATATATATATATATATATATATATATATATTTAGTTCCGATTTCAAATTCAAGTTCATGTTTCAAATTCAACGGAATTTTGCAATAAGCAAAATTCAGGTATTATTTCAAAATTTTACATGTATTAATGTATTGTTGGATTTCGTCATATTCATATTCAACATTTTCACTATTGTCATTTTGAAAAGTGTCTTTATTTTCTGATTGAAAATCTACATTTACTTGATGTATTTTAATGTATGCACAATCCTGACCTTTATAACAGTATTGAAATAAATATTTAATGCATTGTACAGTGGAACAAACTTCTACGTTTATGAGTGCAATAAATTTTAATAATAAGTAAGGATTATAAGGAACAACAAATCCATTATCTGCAACCCTTTCTGTAAATTCATTTTTAAAAATAATTTTGACGCCATCATTTTTGCGTTTGTATAGTGAATACCCATTTGATTTAAATGTTGTTGTATTATTAAATTTTTTGAAAAATTTTTCGTTCATTGTTTCGTATTTTTATCCATACACGGACAATTTATATTTTGCATACTACAGGGACCGTTTATCATAAATTGTTTAACAATACTGTATAATTTTGGATAAATATCTCTATTTCGGATTTCTGCACTTATTATTTTATTAACTTTTTCGGAAATGCCAAATTTATCATTTTTATCTAACCAGGAGGGTGTCTGAGTTGCGGGTCACAGATCTTGATGAACCTTTGGGATAAGTTTTCAGGTATCAAAATATGAGTGAAGCCATAGCGGTACGGTCTAACGCTTCGAAAAACTAAAGTTATAGAAGATTATAGTCTTATTTTCAGAAAAATATGAAAAAAGAACTCCTAATTAAAGTGAAAATAATTCTGTTTAGAAATATCTTTAATAAATGCACAATAACTAAAATAAAAGTAGAGAAAGCAAGCTTTAATTTGCGAGTTTCCGAATTAAAAGATAATAATTAGAACTAAAGTTATGCTTTGCACTTTAATTAGGAGTTCTTTTTTTATATTTTTCTGAAAATAAGACTACAATCTTCCATAACTTACGTTTTTCGAAGCGTTGGACCGTACCGCTATGACTTTACTCATATTTTGGTACCTAAAAACTTATCCCAAAGTTTTATCAAGTTCTGTGACCCGCAACTCAGACACTCTCCTGGTAAGAATAACAACAATTGCATATACGGTAATCCTTGTTTTTTAAATTCCATTCCATAACTATATGCAATACATTTTTCTAATATTCCCTTTTTTATTACTAAATTTTTTAATTCTTTTGCTTTTTGATAAAATACTTATGTTATAATATCTGGTCTATCTATTGCACTTTTATAAATTTCCAAGTTTTCAGTTATTTCTTTCCAATGTGATTTACAGGTCATAGTTACAATAGGTCAGGTTTACCATGATAATTTACAAGTGTCATTGAATCAATGTAATTTTGTTTTAAAAATCGTGGACATCCTGTAAAGTTTGATGGTAATATTACCATTTTTCCAATTTTTGAAGAATCTAATTCTTTTTTATGTAAATAGTCCATAACACCTTTGTACAAATCACTTTTTAATACGTTTTGGTTTTTTCGTATGAAATATAATCTGGAGGTTTCAACTTTTACAAACGCATCAACAATGAACTGTTGAGATAATTTTCCTAAATTTAGAAATGGATTGAATTCATTTCTAACACTTAATCTATAATTATAAAATTGCAAATTTTTAATATTAGATTTTCCAAATTTATTTTTCATATTTGAAATCCATCCAAAACCACCATTAGGATAAATAAACGAATATGTCATAGGATTTGTGTGTTTGCTAATTGTTAGTATACTAATTGGTTTATCAGACTTGGAGTAAATGACAATATCACGTTCAATAGGAGGCATATCGTCTTCTCTAACGTATACTATTGCTACTTCATTACAGGTAGGTAGATTATATCTATTTTCATCCAAATTGTTATTGCGGACAATAGACATAGTAACAATTTTCAGAGTACAATTGATTTTTGCACATCGTTGTAGTTCTTCTCCTACTTCATGCATCATTTTATAGGCTTTAGCATGAGGGTTAATATCTCTTATTAGGTTATCTAAATGTTTTAATAATGTTAAATTTGTATTAAACTTATGCCGTTCAATCGTTGCCATGTCATTATCTAAAATATTTAATTGTCCATATTTACGTGCTTCATCTTGATTAGGATGTAACGCATAAACATTATGGTAAATTTGTCCACATATTCTAATAACTTGCGGCCCTTTACCCGACAATGTATCCGAATTGGCACCAAAATTTGCGAATGCTAAAGCATTATTGTACAACCTAACATTTCGTCGAAAATCAATACTTTCTTTCGTTAATTCAGTTGCTAAAAACATTAATCGTTCTGGGTAAGATGGATTTTCTAACAATTCTACTTTACCTTTATGATAACAATTGGAGAAATCGTTACTCTTAATATATTCGAAAGCAAAATGTTGCGCATCACAATAAACACATGTATTCGTCATGGAACCAATGTAATTTTCAGATATGAGATTTTTATCGAAATATATATTTGCTATACAACCAATCAGTTCCGAATTAATTTTTTCAGTTAATATTTTTTCAGTTAATATTTTTTCATTTAATTTCTTTAATTTTTTTTCTACTTTGCCCTTTATTGTTTTATCAATAACTTCGTTCAATACAATATTATGATTGTTATTATGATTATTATTATTCTAATTTTCATTATTGTTGTCTTCAATTTTTAATCGTTTACACTTAATATTTTCTAATTTTTCTTCATATTTTTTTGGTTGTTTTTCTTTAATTTTTATATAAGCTTCTTTCTTGCGTAAAGCCTCATTCGCACGTGTTTGTTTCAATTTATCAGTACTCATTGTTTCCTTGAATTGCCATTTGGTTATTTTAGTATTTTCTAATTTCTGTTTATATTTATTTGGTTGTCCTTTTTTTATTTTCATATAAGCTTTTTTCTTACGTAAAGTTTCTTGAACACGTCTTAGTTCTAAATTATCATTACTTTTTTGTTTCTCGCATTTCCATAATAATGTCTTTTTCTGAATTTTTTTTATATTTATGTGATTCTTCTGTTACCATTTTCCTATTAACGGGATGTCGGAGCTGCATCACTCGAGTTTTGCTTTTTTTATTTTATCAGTATCTTTTGAAATTAATAAATTAAACAAATATAATGACTTGTCCGTACTAAAGCTATATTAATACAATAATTTTTGACAAAATAGAAAATCATTTGGACTTGTTATTTTTTTATGAGCTTGGATTGGAAATTAGATATCAAACTTGATAAACCTAACCTTAAAATACGATACATTGGAAGTTTTTATTATAACTTTATGTCTAATATTTTGGTGGATTTCTTGAGTTGTCCGCACTACACAGAGAAAAAAAAACCGTTGCGTTTACTGTGCTCAGTTTAGTAACCTTCAGAGGGCGCTTCCTCAGTTACAGCTACTCAAGATTTCAGTTAATTTAACTTAAATAGGTTCTACTGAACTGTCACTTCAGTTGGGACAACGTAATTACTTCGGTTAGATTTACTGAACTTCTTCTTACTGATGTACTTAGGTTAAATTTACTAAAGTCTTCAGTAAGCGCAACTGTTTTTTTTTCTCCGTGTAGAGTATAATCATAAAAATTTTTACTTTGTAGCAAAAAAACTCGATTAAACGCATCGTTTATTCATAAGTTAGGATTGGAAATATTATTAGAAGTCGGGCAGCTTCGTCATGCTCTTAAGTCCTGTTACAAATAAAGTTTCTTCATCTATTTCTTTTGATTCTTTTTTTTATTTAATTTAATCTTAACTGTTCTAATTTTATTATCGTTATAATTCAAGTAGATATCATCGATTCCCATTATATCATTACCTGGTTTTTAAAAATTTCTATAAGAAATGTCATTGTCCATTTCCATCAAAATTGTTTCATGATTCAAATTCTTTTGTTTACAATACATTTCCATGATCGTTTTTTGGTCTGCTAATGAATGTATTTGTAAGTTTTTTTTTATAATATTTCAAGCTTGGCGAAATCTAAATTAAATGGTATTTGATTAAGATCTTGCTCATGACAAAAACTCCTTTTTATCATATCCGGTCGATTATCGTAATTAATTTTTGCATTATTATAATTTTATAAAACTGGAATCATTTTTATTTGTTGGATTTTAAAAATTCTTTATAAACGTAATCGCATTTGAGAAACATTATATCTTTAACAACATAGACCTAAATTATAAAGTACTGCAACAGCAAAAACAATAGCAAAAACCCTACAATCATAATTATTTGTTTGTAATTGTACTGTTTCAATACTATGCTTAATTCTGATTTGTTTGGAAATAATCTGTTTATATGAATCTTATACTCATCTTGTAAATATATAAGATTTAAACTGTTATATATATGAATTACCTTATTATTATAATGCACACGAATCCGGTGACCCTTTTCTAAATTTCCGGTAAATAATAACTGCTTAAATTCTCCATCACTCAGTACTGATTTAACATATTATGATCTCTGAATTAGTGAAGTTAATTGCATGTTGAATGAGGTGCACTGGTTTGAAATGTTATTAAATTCTAATATATGAATATCAGTTAACATGAAAGCAATTCCACCATACAATCCCTGTCCTCTAACAATCAATTTATCTTTCTTAGTCAAAACCACTATTGAAAATAAAAATTCTCTTAAGAATTTTCATTCATTTTTAATAAACTTTTTCCAAAGATATTTACGAAAGAATTGCTTTTATATTAACTGATTTAATTTACTGCTTTTTTACTCTAAAAGCTGGAACGTAAAAGAAATTATAAAAAATGCTATGAATTAATTGTTATATGATAAATAAATAATAATGAAATTTGTAAAAATAATATAACGATGAAAAATGATTATTTTCGGCAATTATTTATATATATATATATATATATATATATATATATATATATATATGGGGTCAATCTACGTTGTGAGCGCCCTAGTATGTACGGCCCTGAAACCGTACGATACTGGAAGATGCGCGCGCAAACACCCAAAAAGACCAAAGTGGTTGAACAAGCAAGCGCGCGTATGTACGTATACGCGCTTGCATGTGTAAGTACCGCTGAAAATATACGGCGACTCTCCCTCTCTTCTACTAAGTTAGAAAAGTGGGAGAGAGATCTAAGAGAGCTGATGCATGCAGTGCGAGGAGCTCGTGACTCTCGTCACTCTTGGGTCGGCTCTTCTACTGTGCGGTTGTACCTTGCTTAAGACAACGGCGGGCGCTTGGCCATGGCATTGTCTTAAGCAAGATAATTTATATACACGTGTTTAATACACAACTTTGTAATAGTTTGTCGTACATTTTTCAATAAAGAGCTTATCCAAGCAACATTCCTCTCCTATTAACCCAGTGTTAAGCCCCGAATGTTGAGGCATTTGGTTTTCAACAACAACGGGCTTTACACATAACAAATCCAACATTATTAAAAAATATATTTTAAAAGTCAGCTATAGCTAGGCAAGGCGTCCTAGCTATAAACGACTTTAACAAAATAACAAAGACACACAAAGAATCTGCGCAAGCTAGGCATGGCGCGTTAGCTTGTAACGATTCTCCAAAACCAATTGTCATTTATAATGAGACAGCCGCGCTCTCAATAAATAAAATAATTATCAAAATAAATAATAATTAAACTAAATAATAGGAAGGAATGTTACAACGTCAAACGGATACTGGCTCTGTCCAAAATTGTAGATCACCAAAATCATCGTATATGGGCTCAAAATTTTCGTCTTACACTCTACTTTCTTTTGCAATGTGGCAATTTTAAAAAATCCAAAATGACGGCTCCAATATGGCTGCTCAAACCTAGAGATTTCATAAAAAATTATCGAAAATTGATTTTAATTTCTTCAAATCAGATCCTACATATTTTTTTACATCAGAAATCAATTCAGCGTTCAATTTTACATTGGAATATAATAAAAAAATTTACAATGTCATCGGAAGGTCATATCGGGAAATAATAGTTATTTCTTAAATTACTTATTGATCAATGTTGATTAGTAAGGAAATGAAGATACTGATAGATAACTCGAGTCACTGAATTCAAATCTGATGTCCGCTTAACCCTACAAGATCTCTATCAAGGTCATTTGAAGGTCAAATCGCGAATTTTTTTTATTATTTGATAAGATTAGGACACCTTCAAGTTTTACGTGTCGCTGAATCCGAATACGGGGTCTGTTGGAGTGTCAAATGACGTTATTACGTAAAAATTAATTGAATATTGACTAACAGAAAATTTTTGTTCTCCAAGAAACCACAGTTTGAAACGAATTTTTCTGTAATTATGTCGTTTGACACTCCAACAAGCCTCGGATTCGGATTCAGCATCTCGTAAAACTTAAAGGTGTCTTAATCTTATCAAATAATAAAAGATATTTGCGATTTGACCTTCAAATGACCTTGCTGGAGACTGGTAGGGTTAAGCGGATATCAGATTTAATTTCAGTGACTCAAGTTACCTATCAGTATCTTCATTCTCTTACTAATCAACGTTTATCAATGAATAATTCGAAAAATAACTATTGTATCGCGGTATGACCTTCAGATGATATTGTAAAATTTTTTTACCTCAAGTGCAATACTTTATTCCCATATAAAATCGAACGCTAAATTGATTTCTGATATAAAAAATATGTAGAATCAGATTTGAATGAATTAAAACCAATTTTCGAAAATTTTTTATGAAATTTCTAGGTTTAAGTCGCCATATTGAGGCCGCCATTTTCGATTTCTCAAAATCGTCACATTGCGGAAAAAAGTAGAGTGTAAGACGAAAATTTTGAGCCCATACACGATTTTTTTGGTGATCTACAATTTTGGACAGAGCCATTATCCGTTTGACGTGGATTGACCCATATATATATATATGAGCCATTCTAATACTTTTTCTAAAAAGTGTTCGCAGTGGGTCTCCAGAATTTTCCATTGACCTTGGCATCTTTTTGTACTATGAAACTTAGGAACCCATGCCAAATTTCAGCATTCTAGAACCAATAGATGCCGAGAAATGGCCATACAAAGTCCAAAAATGGGCCCTTTTTTGGCTGTTTTTCGCTAGTTTTCGAATACTCCTCATTAATCCAATATTGCACCAAAATGAACTCACAATACGTCGTTTTCTTCGTTTTGAACTAAACTTTTTAGAAATCATTAGCACATTTGGATTTATGGAAAGGGCTTTGCTACATAACCTTAAAAACAACGAGCGTTTTTTTGACTTTTTTCAACTTTTCATCCTTCCATAACATCACGAATTTTCAATATTTTTACAATCGGCAAACGGCGTTGGAAACCTCTTGAAAAGACCTTCAATTTAACACTTTGAACGTTTAAAAACATTAAAAATTGATGGAATTATTGAAGGTTGAAGTTCACAAAATTCGTAAAAAATGCGTTTTTGGCCATTTTCGAACCCCTAAAGCTCAAAATAAGGTGTCTTTTTTTTTATTGCATAAATTTTTAGTTTTGATATAAATATATGAAATAAAACCGTTTCCAGAGGACTGTTTTTTGATTTTCGAATTATTTTTCGTGCATCTAATTATTGCTTTTCTTAGACATTTACAATGCTATATGCTCGTATGTATAGCGTTCTATACATACGAGCATAGGGTATCGTCCTAAATTGACTTTCCAAATAAATTCTTATACTTTTTTACATGTCTTAAAAAATATTTCAACACCAAACTCAGATTGAAAGTTTTTCACCGACCTTAGAAAAAATACAAGTGACGGAAAAAAATTTTATAAATAATGAAAAATTGCCTTTTTTGAAACACTGACATGAAAGTTGTTATTATTTTCACGCGCTACTACAGATTTAAAGAAAACATGTTAATCAGACCATAATAAACTACAGGAAGTTAGCATTTTATCTATATTTTAATATGCTTTTTTATCATTTTTATCAATTTATTTTATTTTTATTAATGCACAAAAAAATCTTTTATGTTTTCAATTTTTGGTTTCATACATTCATTGTATACTAAAAAATATACAATAGAGATGTTCGTTATGCATGTGAAAAACTTACATTATAGGAATAAAATATTCTGTGAGAAACTTGTTTCAAAAAAAATATTTTGAGTAACACACTTCAAGAATGTTTAGGAAGGCTAGAAACTATATTGTAATTTCTTCTTTATATCATTTCTGAAATTCTTATCATATGTTTAAGTTATCGTTGGCTATCCTACATCGTAAAATCGACGTTTCAGTAAAATAAAAAATTAATCAAACAAATTTTTGTTGTTAATTTAAAATTTGCGGGCACATTTGTAGGTTATTTTGAAGTTTTTCAGCTAAATTCCGATCTATGAGAATATAGGAAAAAAATTTGACGGAATACAAGGATACGGAATTGACGTACTATGACGTTCCGTAGCCTATTTTCTCTTCCATCTAATTTCATCCTTATACCAAAGAAGATAGACGCTTACAGAAGGATTTTTCTGGGTTAAATTTTTCGTCCGAAAACCTGGGTAACACTTTAACATTGTCTGTGTTCAATAGAAAGTTGAAAATGTTCCATCTAGATTGCTCTTGTTTCATTTTATTATTTACAGTACTATGAATGCACATTCAATCTTGTTTATTTAGGTTCGAATTTATATTTGACACTCAACACTCAGCACTTAGTTCTTAACCCTCAGATCTTAAAGTTTCATTGTTCTGTGTTCCCTATAAACGTGGGTCTACGTTTATAGGGAACACGGAACAATGAAACTTCAAGATCTGAGGGTTGAGTGCTGAGTGTTGAGTGTCTACTATAAATTCGAGCCTTACGTCTATATGGCCCGAATTCATAGTCGTGTCTTGAGTATTGAGTATGACTTAAAACTTAAGTATCGTTACTTGAGTATCAGCTGTTACTTCAATTGAGTGTTACATCTTTACCGATGAGTAGCCTATCTGTTTAATTTTGTTTCATAACTAACTGTGATAACCTCTTCATGTAGCACGCAATCAAAGTAACAGCTGATACTCAAGTAACGATACTTAAGTTTTAAGTCATACTTAATACTCAAGACACGACTATGAATTTGGGCCTATGTTATTTTTAAAAGCACTAATGATTTTATCCATACTTGCCATTGTATAGCGATAATATTTGTTTAAGTTAAAATTGCTCGTTATTTTTGTACTTGCATAGGCATCCTCATATTTACTTGATTACAGCGTATTTTCATTTTCAAGTGTAGTTAAACAAATAAATTCCCCTACTTGATTTTACATATACGCAAATATAGCTTTTAAACAAAAAATAAAATATATTGTAAAAGTTATTGATGTAAATGTGTTTTTAAAGAATTTATAAGTGGTGAGCATAATATAAATTCAGTTTGTTATTTTTTTATCATATCTAACCTTTAGAATTTAAATATAAATTTCAAACATTTAAATACAATCCTAAGTTTCTTTATTCAATTTGTAACTTCAAATATTTATTATAATTTTATATTGATGCAAAAAAATCTTCTGACATGTTTACTTTTATTTATTTCTATTATTGTAAACATTGTATATTTGTAATACTGAAGAGTTTTTAATAGTTTTTTATTGCATAGGTATTATAGTAATTTAATAGTTTAATCACTCGTACCTTAACATTTTGTAATTACATGTCTTTATGAGCATGCATTCTATACATCTATATTTTTAACGAAAATCATATTAATTTTTAATTTATAAATATTATAAACTATTTTTACATCTAATTAATTTAACTTTCTATAAATTAAACCTAATAGTTTTTTCTATTTTTTTCTTCTAGAACTTTAAAAGGTGATAAAGCAAAGTAATGAATTAATGGGTTTTAAAGTTTTGAAAAATTATGGCAAATCAGTGTTGTCTAGGAAGTATTTTCAATAAAAATTGTGACGTTAGTCAAGGAAAAAAAATAATAGATCTTGATGATAATGAAAGAACTTTATTGTCTTTAAGAGTGCCAGATATTAATATTAAGAGCAGGCCGAATATATCTGTCCTTTTCTAATCAAAGAATTGAGTTTTTTGCAATAACTAATAACTTTAGCAAAAAATAAAGAGATAGCCCCATCTCGTATTACAAAACGCAATATTTTCTTTGATGAGAAAGAATTGATCTTATTGTTTCGTTATCATAAAACCTTGAAAAACTCAAAACATAGAGATTAGGGTAAACAATTTGGTTTTTCAAGGTTTTCTTGAAAACAAATAAGTAAAATCAATTATTTCTGATCAAAGAAAATATTGTTTTTTGTAATACGAAATGGGGCTATCTCTTTATTTTTTGCCAAAGTTATTAGTTATTGCAGAAAAAATAATTCTCTGATTAGAAAAGGACGGAGTTACGTGACCTCCTCTTAAGAATGAGGAGGGATTTATTTGCCTTTTTCACTACACTGAATATTTAATCATGTACATAATAAATCAGAAAAATTGCTGTGATCCAATGCAGAAACACAAAAAAAAAGTAAACAAATCTTTAATGATTGTTAATTTACAATATTCAATCAACATAAAAGATATATGTGATTTTGATGTTCCACCAGGAAATAAATTGTGTAAATCTTGTAATATTTATCTTAGAAAGAAAGTTAGCGATCCTTTAAGTCTTAATATATTCTGTGCTGATCCATTTGTAAAACATCGACAGAACGTAGACAAAAATTTGATTGGAATAGATCAAAATATTGTTAATTATTTGAATGAAGTTCACAAAATAAAATTAAACATCAATCATAAATTATGCTCTAGATGTTATGCGGTGGTAAAATCAGATTTATCTGAATATAATAAAACACTTGCTGAAACTTTGATTACTGAAAATATTCAAGAGGGTTTAAGCACAAGTAATACTCTAACTCAAAATAGTGAGAACTCAGAGTATTTATCACAGAGTCAAGGAAAACGAACAGTTGATTAGATGCTGGATGTGTTAGGCATGCCAATCTTTAAGAGAAGTAAGAATAATGATGAGCAAACAGTAAAATGTGGTATTAATATATTGGAAAACATTGTCAATAACTTCTCGAATGCTTTTGAAATAGCATATAATGTTCAGTTACCAAAATTTGAGAATCTTGAAAGTACATTTAATAAAAACACATGGTTTGAAAGTATGATAAAATCCATCCAAGATCGATACAATTCAGTATTTGATATGAATGAAAAAATATTATTATTGACCGTATTACCAGATGAATGGCAATTTACAATGTTTGCAAAATACTTCCAGTGCACTCGTCACATGTATTATGAAGCAAAAAAGTTAAAGAGTAATGAAGGTAAAAGAAAATAATACACTGTAAAAAATTTTGTGTAATTCGTCAAATTTTATTTTGTGTTAAAATTTTACAAATATGTTTGTAAAATCAACACAAAAAATTTTTTGATTTAAAAATGTATGTGTACTTTTCAAATTAATACGAAAATTGTTATAGAATTAACACTCGGAGTTTGTAAATTTTACAAACATGTGTGTACTTTGTGACGATGTATTTGCGACGACGTCGTCCTAGTATCCCGAATCGCCAAAATCTAAAAATTTATTAAAACATGATAAGCGATGAGACTATCACAGAGGGGATCCGCCGAGATTCACGCGTTCGGGAGACGCGCGTATTCTACTTTTCCAACTTTTATATTTCAAAAACACACCCTTTTAACCTCAATAAACTCTCTTTAAATTTTTTATAATGTACTCTCTCTCTCTCTCTCTCTCTCTCTCTCTCTCTCTCTCTTACACACACTCTAGGTATAATTAGTTAAAATAAAAGGATACACCACAATTAATTTGAAGGAATAATATATTAATTTAAATTTTCGCTATCACAGAATTTTACACTCATTTTTAAAATTTTAACACATTAAATTTAATATTGATAATACTCAAGCGCATGGATTTGTCACGGGCGAAATTACAAAAATCTTTTTATATGCCTATGCTATACGCAACGCACTCACTCTCGTTTCTCTTTTCGTCTTTCTTTCTCTCTCTTTCTCTCTCACTCTCCTATGCCGCGCGGCTAGTGGGCTCTGACATAGACGGTCACGCCACTGCCTCTCCACGGCACCGCAGGCTCTGCTCGCTTTCTGGCTCTACTATACCTCCCCTTTATTTTCGAATTTTATACTGACTTCCACGAACTCGGCGCGATTCTCGCGACTATCAAATGAAATTTTATTTCTATGGAAAATTCACACCAACGGCTTTCACGCACGGCAATTTACAAACTTTACACTTTTTTTCACACTAATTATTACACATATAAAAGGAAATTTAATAAAACACTTCTAATAAATTTTAATCTCGCGGCTCTCGCTACACTTTTTCTACTCTCACACTACTATTTCATTCCACACGTACATACGAATTTAAATATACAGAAAATCGCGCTAGATAAAAGAAAAGAACAATTTCATTTAACATATAGTAAATTGTAAATAGCAAAGAAAGAGATTTTTAAGTATGAATTTAACTAAAAATAAAAGTATTTTTCTATTTCTTTACCGGCACACAAACATTCAATGCAAGCATACGCGCTAAGAAATTTCACACTATACCTTAGATAAAGAGAGCTTTTCTTCGCTTTTCTCCTCGTTGATGATCGCTACTCTGATCGGCTCTCTCGTTAGCGCTCTCGCTCTTTCGATACACCCGCTGGTGAAGCTACCCTGGGCCTTTTACGCAAGGCCGTATTCTCTCTCTTTCTCTGTGTGATTAGAAATTTTTCCTTTGTATCTACACGAACACAATAATAAAAAAAAGGCGCAACTACACTCTGATATACACGCGCTATTTTAAATAAACGAACGATCTTTATTCTCTCTTTATTTCTTTTATAAAATCTCGCGGCCTTTGTTAAAAAATTAAAATTTTACACGTTAATTTAAGATTTTTGTAGGCTACGCACAAAAAGAAAAACTCTTTATACGGGCGCTACGACCATTACACACGAAAAAATAAAAAAAAATAAAATCACAGGCTCTACTACGCTGACTCTAAATAATTAACTAATATTTATCTCACACGAAAACTCTTTTATAGAAAATTAAACACAAAAAAATTAAAACTCGACACAAGAAAACTCTTTCTTAACAAAGGCACACTCTCGAAACAAAAATCTCGGATTCTCTCTCTAAACACGACCGCTTCGCTGCAAGACTCGCCAACGATTGACGACAAGGCCCGCTTTGTTCGGCGAGGAACGACAAGTCCGTTGACGGCGGGCCAATCACAGCGCTTCGTTTTCGACAAAATATTAACTAACAATCGGCGCGTAACAATCTCATTGGCTATTATTTATTTCCGTTTCGCGCTCTATTATTATTAACTAATTTAATAAATAATTTAATACATTATTTCATCTCACACACTCGTAATAATTATTCTAAATTTATTTCAACTAATATAATAAATTATGACGCATAAAATACTATTTCTTTCAAGAGAGACGCCGGCGCTTAGTCCTTCTTTCGCTCTCTCTTTTTCTCGCTCGCACACATGTATTTGTTTTCTCGCTCACTCTCACTTGAATACTAATACGCAGCTTTACACTTGCTTGACGCATATACATAATAGAAAATCTTTCGCTTCGATTTATAAATTACAAAAAAGTCTTTATAGTTCGCTTTATTCTTTTTCTCTTCATCTTCTTTCTTTCTTGTTTTTCTTTCTTTCTTCGGCGCAAACAAACTCTCGTTATTTTCGTTCTTCTACTATGATGTTAGACGAAATCGAGCGGGAAAATCGCTCGATTCAAATTCTATAACTACGGCTCCGACCCATGAAAAATAAAATTCACACAACATTTTAATAAAGAAAATCACACAAAAATTACACCCTGTTAAGTAGTATCTCGAGAAAAAAAAGATTTATTTAAAAAAAAAAACGTACGCTCTACAGTTTTATCATAATTTAATTCTCTTAATAAAATAGCGATGCCGAACGGCGTCACAACTTATTAATTTTAACACAAAAAAATTTGTATTTCATCTCTAACACTTATGTGTGTTAAAATTACAAATTATTTTCTCACTATGCACATATTTATTATCCTGTTTTTATTCAAAAAGTTTATTGATATAGAATTCTACCTTCTAAAGTAAAACAACCGTAATCTAACATTTAAAAAAAAATAGATTTATTCATATGATTAGAATCATAACGAAATTCTGCCTTCAACTGTCTTTGAGGATTTTGAAAAGAAACATTAATCTTTAATGACACCGATGCAAAGAATAAAAAGTCTTACTGAATTGAAAATTTAATTCCAGAAAAAAGCGTTAAGGGAATGTAACAGGATCTATGATTTCTACATAGTTACCAACATTGCAGTTTTCCAAATTTTTAATTTGAATTCAAAAATTTTTCGAAATATCTTTATATTATGCTTTTTGTTAGTTAAAATGGGAGGCTGTAATATAGAGATATTTAACAAATTTTTGGATTGATAATAAAAAATTTGGAAAACTGTAATGTCGGTATTTTATATTCCCTTAATTTACACAAATTTAAAAGATATTAGTTAATACGTCACTATTTACTATTTTTAGGAGCATTAATATTTATTGACGCTCTCTTTTCTGAGATATATTTCAGAATGTAAGCCTCTTTACAAAAATAAAAAAGCTCATACTCCTAAGAATAAAAGGCTAAGTAACATTAACGTTTATTGCCAAATATTTTTAAGAAACAAGCATAGTTAACTACATATTTTAATAGTAAAAGATAAAATTAACAATTATTTTTTCATTCCATGCTTTAAATGATCCTTCATTCACTAATTAAATTCACCATTAATATTTACTCATTATAAATATCGTATTTCTTCATACAAAAAGTTTTTCGCCGTTTTCTCAGTTTCAATCGAAATACAGTTGACGGTTTTTTTACTTTGGACGATAGAATTTAATATGCAATGATGCATCTATCTTGATTTAATCATTTTAATTACAAATTATCGAGAAATACTTGTTCAAAGAAGAATCATAAAAATTTATGTATGACCACATTTCAGGTGTTTTTGGTAAGCGCATAAGAAAAACGTATACTCGAATTACAGATGAAGTTAAAAACGAGATCATAGCATTTTATTTAGATGATACAAATAGTAGAGCGTTAAGTGGTATTAGGCAAGTGCGCATGCAAAAGGTTCCTGGAAAACAGTCTATTCCAATACCCAAAAAATTATTACTTTATGATTTGAAAGAATTGTACACTAAATGGATAACAGAAACTAATAAAAATCAAGTACCTAGTTTCTCTTTTTTCGCTTGTCTGAAGCCAATGAATTGCGTAAGTGCTGGAGAGCCTGGAACTCATATTATATGTGTATGCTCCGAACATCAAAATGTAAAACTAAAGTTGGCAGCTGTAATTCCTTTAATGAACTACAGAGAAGTTTTAGAAGAAGGTGTTTGTTCAAAAGATAATAGAGATTGTATGCTTCATTATTGTAAAGATTGTCCAAAAACTGATGGTATACGCATATTTTTAGAATCTAATATCGATCTGAACGTGAAAAATGTTTATTATAATAATTGGGTTATAGAAAAAACAGAAAGTAAAGATAGTGACTGTTCATTTAGTTCTAAAACGAGCTTGAAATCTTTTGAAATACCATTAAACTTTTTTATTGAAGATTTAAGTAAAAGTGTTTGGAATTTAACCAAACATCATTTTATTTCTGAAAAACAGAAAGATTAGTTAAAATTTTCAAAAAATACATTAGAGAGTAATACCGGCCTACTGATTTCAGATTTCGCAGAAAATTATGCTTTCGTAGCACAGGACTCTGCACAGGCGTGGTATTTCAATAATACTACTGCTTCGCTATTTACTGTTTCATTTTATTATAAAGAAGGTAATGAGGTGAAAACGCAATCTTTTTGCGTTATTTCAGCGAGCACAAAACACCAGGCTTATTCAGTCCACATTTTCTATGAAAAAGTACTGGAGGAGATAAAAGAAATGTTTCCATTTATAAAAATTATAATTAATTTTTCTGATGGTGCACCGACACAGTACAAAAACAAGTGAGTAATATATGGGTCATAATAATATAGTTTTAATATTCGGATTATAAAAAAATTGCAAATCAAAAGTCAAAATTATGTTTTTATATTATATGTTATATTCTTACAATTAAACTACAAAAATCATGCTTACATCGAAAAAAATATAACGTATTTATTTAAATGAATGACCTCTTTTTAATGTTATAGTTAATAAGATGGGGACAGACGTGGAACGAAAATTGGCGACACAGCCATTTCGTCGAAAAACAGTTTCAATACGAATTTTTATCCTTTACGTGTAAACATAATATATTTTAAATGTTTATTTTTAAATACACAAAGTCGATTAGGTCAAATATATTATTTACTTCAATATTTCATTCGAAATTCCATTTTTTCAGGGACATCAGGGGCTGACGTAGAAAATTTGACCATTTTTTTAAACCTACGTCACAGAGCTTTAAAAAAATTAATATTTTTATGAATGTACTATTTAAAACTCGACCAAAGAAAGACGCATTTGTATTTTTTGTTTAAATTTCATTCCATGAATCATGTAAAATCACCGGCGACATCAATATTAAAACTAGATTATTATGACCCATATAGAAGATTAATAACATAATTGATAAATACAATTAATTCTAAAAATCGAAATATTGTTTTCCATAAATAAAGTTACATAAGTAACATTTTACATAAATAACATTTTATTAACAATACTTAAGAATTTTTTCAATCAGAAACAACTAATGAATTTGCTTATCACAGGAATCACCTCATAAATGTATGCTACCATGAAGAAGATTTCGGTATTAAGTTGAAATCTTATAATTTTTTCGCTACATCTCATGGAAAAAGCACTTGTGATAGCATAGGAGCAGTTGCGAAAAACTATGCTAGAAGGGCTGCATTGCATAGTGAAAAAATAACAGATGCAGAGGAAATGTATAATTATCTGAACGAAAACGTTTCAGAAATTAGGTATGGATTTAATCACAACATATTATACAAACTATATTTACGAATCGAGCATTTCACTTTAAAAATATTGCAGATTTCTTTGGGTAAGCGAAAATGATGTAATTGCAAGAGGTAAAAAACTTCAGAAGAGATTTACGTCTGCAATAACAATACACGGAACAAGACAGTACCACTGCTTTGAACCTATAAATGAATGTACATTAAAAGCTAAATTATATTCTTTTGATTCAATATCTAATACTGTTAAAATTCAATAAAAGATTTTATAACATATGAATAATTCTAGAAAACCTTCAACTTTCTCCTTTTGAAAATCATTATAAAGTATTTTAAAAGCACTCTCATGGGGAAATTTTTCTTATTTCTATAGCTCTTAATGAGTAAAAACAGTTGGTGTTACTCATTTTACAACGAAGTAATTTTTTGTATTGCAAAAATTATAGAAAATATTTCACTTTTTTTAATAATTTCCAAATTTGCATAAACTGGCATATACAATAAATTCTAATACATGACTTCTCTTGTATCTAATAAATTCATTGTCAAAGATGTAGAAGATTATTTTATTTCGAGGTTATAAGCATAAATGCTATTAAATTTTTAATTTATATATTTTTCTCTACAATGTAGTCGATGATCTCATATTTTTAAAACTTATATATAAAACTTATACTTTTCTCGATATTTTTTAATAAATTTTTTATATATTTATCGAAAGTTGATGAGATACCGTAATTTTCTTACGACATTAAGTAATTTCTTATAGATTCTAAGTTTTGTTTTCTGAACCTAATAATAATGAATAATAACAAAAATTTGTTTTACTAATTTTTTATTTTACTGAAACGTCGATTTTACGATGTAGGATAGCCAACGATAACTTAAACATATGATAAGAATTTCAGAAATGATATAAAGAAGAAATTACAATATAGTTTCTAGCCTTCCTAAACATTCTTGAAGTGTGTTACTCAAAATATTTTTTTTGAAACAAGTTTCTCACAGAATATTTTATTCCTATAATGTAAGTTTTTCACATGCATAACGAACATCTCTATTGTATATTTTTTAGTATACAATGAATGTATGAAACCAAAAATTGAAAACATAAAAAGATATTTTTTTGTGCATTAATAAAAATAAAATAAATTGATAAAAATGATAAAAAAGCATATTAAAATATAGATAAAATGCTAACTTCCTGTAGTTTATTATGGTCTGATTAACATGTTTTCTTTAAATCTGTAGTAGCGCGTGAAAATAATAACAACTTTCATGTCAGTGTTTCAAAAAAGGCAATTTTTCATTATTTATAAAATTTTTTTCCGTCACTTGTATTTTTTCTAAGGTCGGTGAAAAACTTTCAATCTGAGTTTGGTGTTGAAATATTTTTTAAGACATGTAAAAAAGTATAAGAATTTATTTGGAAAGTCAATTTAGGACGATACCCTATGCTCGTATGTATAGAACGCTATACATACGAGCATATAGCATTGTAAATGTCTAAGAAAAGCAATAATTAGATGCACGAAAAATAATTCGAAAATCAAAAAACAGTCCTCTGGAAACGGTTTTATTTCATATATTTATATCAAAACTAAAAATTTATGCAATAAAAAAAAAGACACCTTATTTTGAGCTTTAGGGGGTTCGAAAATGGCCAAAAACGCATTTTTTACGAATTTTGTGAACTTCAACCTTCAATAATTCCATCAATTTTTAATGTTTTTAAACGTTCAAAGTGTTAAATTGAAGGTCTTTTCAAGAGGTTTCCAACGCCGTTTGCCGATTGTAAAAATATTGAAAATTCGTGATGTTATGGAAGGATGAAAAGTTGAAAAAAGTCAAAAAAACGCTCGTTGTTTTTAAGGTTATGTAGCAAAGCCCTTTCCATAAATCCAAATGTGCTAATGATTTCTAAAAAGTTTAGTTCAAAACGAAGAAAACGACGTATTGTGAGTTTATTTTGGTGCAATATTGGATTAATGAGGAGTATTCGAAAACTAGCGAAAAACAGCCAAAAAAGGGCCCATTTTTGGACTTTGTATGGCCATTTCTCGGCATCTATTGGTTCTAGAATGCTGAAATTTGGCATGGGTTCCTTAGTTTCATAGTACAAAAAGATGCCATGGTCAATGGAAAATTCTGGAGACCCACTGCGAACACTTTTTAGAAAAAGTATTAGAATAGCTCATATATATATATATATATATATATATATATATATATATATATATATATATATATATGTATGAGACATTTCACACCAGCTGAGATACCAAAAAAATAAAAATCGCTGAAACTCTTAGAAAATGATCTTTATGTTACCCAAAATATGTTAAAAATTTTTCAAGGATCTAGATCGAAAGGATCTAGATCGAAAGGATCAAGAGCTACAGGACCTTAAAATTTGGAAATTTTTCAAAATGTTTGGAAAAGTCCTAATGTTATCATTTTTTTTCTAAAAACCCTGATGTCGCAAAGAAAAATCCATAGGTATACTTCTTGTTGTAAATGAAGAGCAGAGTTGGCATGATTTTTCATAGACCTGAATTTTGCAGTTTTCTGATTGGTTCTTATATGTATAACATGGAAATCGAAATTATTTATTGTTCGCCACTCAAGAAATTGGCTTTCGAGGGCTTATTTTCTTCTATTTTTTATTACCTTTAAAATAAATTTTTGATCGTGTAAGTCAGACCACCAATAAGGAGTTATGACAGTTTAAAATATAAATTTTCTTGTATTATTTATTTTTCTTATTGAAAATAGCCTGTCGTATATTAAACATAAGTATCTGGTTTTAATACTCGAAAACTATTAAAATAAGTTTAAAAATCATATAGTAGAATCTTATTTATCAATTAGAAGCTTAATTATTAATTAAACAACACTCATTATTATTATAATTACAATTAGTTTCGAAAGGCAAATAAGACCTTGAGTTATTGCAAGCTCAAATAATTATTTTTTAATAAAAATTTACTCTTTTTCAAGAGTTGTTTCATCAATAAAAAAAAATAATTGAATATTTACTATATTACTCGGCTTAACTTTCTATAAAAAGTATCTGTTAAATGGAAAATGATGATATGATTTTGGAACACACACTGTTGAAGGAAATTATAGTGGCTTCCATTACATCCGAATTCAGGATCTGTATCATCTTCTAAATGAACTGTTACAATTGGAGTACTGATTTTTAGATTAGCATTAATAATTTCATTAATACGTGGTAAACTTTGAGTAATGTTCATAGATGCTACACGAGCAAAATGGAAAGTTTTCGAGGTTATTCAAGTACCAGGTTTTCCAATACTTTGTGCAGCTAAAGCACCAAATGCAGTACCTTGTTTAATTTTTGCTTTCGTATATTTTTCCTTACTTATATGAATAAATTAAACAAGTTGTGATACAGTGAAACGTACAATATACCTGTAAACTGGAGAATCTCGTTTAATAATTTGTCTAATCTTAGAAATTACAATTACAACTGTTTTTCAAAATTAAGGTTATTCTCGCTTAAATTCTTAACTAATACAAGAATATTCCTCTGACACCAAAAGTCCAGAGGTTACTTTTATAATACTAGGGCCATCTAATGGATTTTCAATTTTGTACGCTGATATAGATTTAATATCATCAAGAACTCTTTTATAATCAACAAGACAGTCTTTGCCTTCGGTGTGCGTCGGGTCCATAAAATCTACACCATAAAGAATTTGAACAATATCAACAACAGAATTTTCAACTGTCATGTCATAATGTAAACAAATATTTTCTAAACTCTTACCAATCTTCTTTGCATGTATTCAGTTTCAGCAATTTTAACACACGATAACCACTATCAGCTTGTTGTCCTACACAAGCAATCATTTGTGAAATATTAATAAAATTTCCCTTGGATCCTGATAATGCCATAACTAAGAGACTATTTCTAGGATGTACTGTTCTTTCAAACAGACTTTACCAGCATGGTCACGAATATCTGAAAGTTTCCTCAAAATAATGGCTTCAAGACTTTCTTCTTCCAGACAACCAGGTTGACAAGGCAATCAACCACTTTCCATTTTATGAATATACTGTAACGGCTCATATCAATTTTGCATAGAATTATTAAATTGAATATAAATATTTTTATAAATAATTGGACATTATTTAAGACATAGAATGATTTTCTGTAATAATAAATCTAAATTACGTTAAAGATATAAGTAGGACTTCATAGTTACCTACTGAGGCCGATAACGAAGATAAGTCAAAATGTATATATATAGAGATAGTAAAATGAATATAGAAATGGAATGTTCTATTTCTGTTAGTGAGAAAGTATTATCAATATTTGATTATTAATAATAAAATATATTAGATGTAATTTTTTAAAATAATTGTTTATACATAAATAGAACATTCAACTTCTATAATATATTGATTATTCTATTTTAAGTTTGAAGATAGAAATTAAAATATAAAAAATTAGCTTTTCTAGATGATAAATAATAAAATAGATTATTAAAAATAGTTTTTTGGAATGTAAAGGAAATAGAATGTTTCTTTTGCAAATATATTTATCTTAATTAAAGGTTTCTTTGGCGAATATATAAAATGAATTTTATCGAACATTCTATTTCCTAATGTATAATTCTTTAGTGAGAAATAGAACTTCATAGAAGGTTTATGAAATAATATAAAAGAGCGTGAATTCATCCAAGCTCTCTCTTTCTCTCTTAGATGTTTGATCATGTAACATCTAAGATGTATTCTATCAGATTCTTGATCCGACTCTCTACGCGGCAATATGTAGAGATTAGCTTATTATAAGACTATCATTTCATTTAATTGTTTATTTAAATAAATTATTGTATCTTTGTAATTTATTTAAAAGGATTGATTATATAAAATAAATTTAATAATTTAAAATTAATAAAAATGATTCTAAATTCCTTAAATTAAATCTGTTTTACACTAATTTCAGATAATAAAGGTAATAATGCATCTTATCTATTAATAATACACATTGTCGCATGTTCAATGGTAAAGCATCCAGCATGAAATAAAACAGTGAAACATTTCAAAATCTTTCAGTGAAAGATTTCTTAGAAATATTTTATGCATATTGTTGAAATATTTCGTAGCAAGATATAACGAAAGAATAAAAAATCTTTCAATGAAATCTTTCAGCAATATTACAGTAATATTATATTGAAATATTTCATGAAATCTCGATGAAATATTACAAACAATATTTCATAAATCTTTCAACAATATTTCTCAGCAAGATTATTGGTTTACTTATATTACAATGAAAGATTGCTGAAAGCTTTCAAAGAAAGTTTTCACAAAACATGATTGAAAGATTTATGAAAGATTTCTCACAGGCGTTCTCCTAGCTGTACCTCGAAAACTTCACGCAATCTTTAATAAATCTTTTATGCAACATTGCAAGGAAATATATTAGCGATCTCATAGAGAAGGCTTCACGGAATATTTCATAAACCTTTCAACAATATTTCACTGCAAGATTTTTGGTTTACTTAGACTGCGATGAAAGATTGTTAGAAGCTTTCATTGAAATCTTTCAGGAAACATGTTTGAAAGATTTATGAAAGATTTCTCCCATACGTTTTTCCTACTGTACCTCGAAACCTTCACGCAATCTTTTATAAATCTTTAATATAATATTGCAACGAAACGTAGTAGCAATCTCACAAAGAAGGTTTCACGGAATATTACATGAAATCTTTCAACAATATTTCTCTGCAAGATTTATGGTTTACTTAGACTGCGATGAAAGATTGTTGGAAGCTTTCATCAAAATCTTTCAGGAAACATAATTGAAAGATTTATGAAAGATTGCTCCTGAGCGTTCTCCATGCTGTTCCCAAAAATCTTGACGCAATATTTCATTAATCTTTCATGTAATATTGCAAGGAAATATAGTAGTAATCTCTCAAAGAAAGTTTCATGGAATATTTTATAAAATCTTTCAACAATATTTCTCTGCGAGATTTTTTGTTTACTTAGACCACAACGAAAGATTGTTGGAAGCTTTCATAGAAATTTTCAAGGAAACCTGTTTGAAAGATTTATAAAAGATTTCTCCCCAGTGTTCTCCATGCTTCAGCCGAAAACCTTCACACTATCTTTCATAAATCTTACATGAAAGATTTTTCAAACTGTGGTAATTTTGCAATGAAAAATTGTAGAAATCTTTTATAAATATTTTCTTGAAATATTACCGTCAAAGTTGCTAAAATCTTTCATAAATCTTTCATGAAAGATTTTTGTAACTCTGATAATCTTGCAATGAAAGATTGCAGAAATATTTCATAAATATTTTATTAAAATATTACTGTAAATATTACTGTAAATATTGCTGAAATCTTTCATGAAAGATTTTTAAAACTGTGATAATCTTACAGTGAAAGATTGCAGAAATATTTCATAAATATTTTCTTGAAATATTACTGTAAATATTGCTGAAATCTTTCATAAATCTTTCATGAAAGATTTTTAAAACTGTGATAATCTTACAATGAAAGATTGAGGTAATCTTTAATAAATATTTTCTTGAAATATTACCGTAAATATTGCTGAAATTTTTCATAAATCTTTCATAAAAGATTTTTAAAACAGTGATAATCTTGCAATGGAAGATTGTGGATATCTTTAATAAATATTTTCTTGAAATATTACTGTAAATATTGCTGAAATCTTTTATGAAAGATTTTTGTAACTCTGATAATCTTGCAATGAAAGATTGTAGAAATATTTTAGGAATATTTTCCTGAAATATTACTGTTGATATTGCTGAAATCTTTCATAAATCTTTCATGAAGGATTTCTATGATAGTTACAGTATTGCAATGGAAGATTTATTTAATTGCTTGAATCTGGCCACGATATATTGTGTAAATATTTATTCGAAATGATTTAGAAATCTTGTTAAAATATTTCAGAAATCTTTCAATGAAATATTTTTAGGAGTTATTTTTCTGCAAAGTTTGAGTTTCCTAATCATGCCGATAGGAGGACGCGCGTTCAATGCGCGTTTTGTCCCCAAGTGGTAAGAGGATAGCTGACTTACTATATAAGGCAAAAGCTTTGATTAGTGCATACGTGTGCAGAGCTTATCTTATCCAATATAAATGCGACTTTATAAGTGAATGTAAAATTATGTATGCGGATATGTATTTCATATAGAAGTATAATGAATCAAAATATAATATAGTATCATGTAAATAAAAACTATAATTATTGTGAATATATGTGTGTGTGTGTGTGTGTGTGTGTGTGTGTGTGTGTGTGTGTGTATGTGTATGTTATATCGATATCACCGAAAGATTGTAAAAATGAAAGATTTCTATGACGTTAATAATCTTGCAATGAAAGATTGTAGAAATCTTTCGAAAAGATTCCCTTGAAATATTACTTTAAATATTGCTGAAATCTTTCATAAATCTTTCATGAAAGATTTATTTGATTGTTTAAATATTGCTTCGAAATATTGCATAAGTATTTCTTAAAGATTTATTTGAAATATTTTAGAAAATCTTGTTAAAATCTTTCAGAAAGCTTTCATTGAAATATTTGTTTGCAGTCTCTCAGGTGGACATAGCGGGCTTTCAACAACATTTCCGTTTAAAACTTTTCACAAAAGGCTAATGAAAGATTTTATCGATATGTACAGTAAATATATTTCTGAAAGAAAGGAGAAATATTTTATAAATCGTTCATGAAAGATTTCTATACTGGTGATAATCTTGCAATGAAATATGGCATCAATCTTTCAGGAAGATTTCCTTGAAATATTTTCGTAAATATTGTTGAAATATTTCATAAATCTTTCATGAAAGATTTTTAAAACTGTGATAATCTTGCAATGAAAGATTGTAGAAATCTTTCATAAATATTTTCTTGAAATGTTATCGTAAATATTGCTGAAATCTTTCATAAATCTTTCATGAAAGATTTATTTGATTGTTTAAATATTGCTTCGAAATATTGCATAAATATTTCTTAGATATTTGTATGAAATATTTTAGAAAATCTTGTTGAAATCTTTCAGAAAACTTTCATTGAAATATTTGTTTGCAGTCCCTCAGGCGGACATAGCGGGCTTTCAACAATCTTTCATCGAAAGATGTTTGAAATCTTTCATCGAAAGATGTTTGAAATCTTTCATTCTTTCCTTGCAAATATTTCTGAAAGCTTTCATAAATATTTTATGCTATCAGCGAACGTCGTCGATTATTGTACTTTCATAAGTTGCATTTATGATAAGGATATGATATCGCACTTCCAATAGTAAAGCATCTGAAGGAAGTCGTCGATTATATATCCTTGCATAATTATTAAAATACCAATCATCGCATCTCTAATAGTAAAGCATCTAGAGGAGATCGTCGATTCTGGTGTTTTAATCCTTCTTGCTGTATGGATTATGTGACTAATGCATGTCAAGAACTTATTAATGTAACTTTAATCTATATTTTGGTAATTTATTATTAAAATTACCTGGCGACCGTGCATCCAGCAAAACGCGCCCGTTACAATACTTAGTACACTTTACATAGCCATTGTTAAGTAATTCTTGTTTTGCTTCTAATAAACTGTGTTATATTCTTCATTAGATGTAAATTCTTTTTTTTCAAGTTTTCAAATTGTCGCTACAGTAGTACTATATTTAGAATCATCTACAGAATACAGATATCAATAATTGTTGCTTCATCATTAGATTTTTCCTGTTCAACTTTATTTCTAACTGTTTCAGAAAGATTATTTTGTAAAATATTATCGTTTACAATTTTCTCAAGTATATTATTTTCTTGATCTTCTACTTCTTTTGCTTGTTATAATACAATACTTTTTTCCCATTATTATTTTCAGTTTTTGAACTTGTAGCAGTGCTATTTTTAATATCGTTAGAAGTCCTAATTTTTAACTTTTTTTCTTTTTTTTGAATTAGTTTCAAATAACATGTTTATGAATTCTGTACTTAAAAGTGATAGAACGTTTTGTTGACTATTTATTGGATGTGTATTATATGGATTAACGATTTGATCTTTAACCTTTTGCAAAGTTATTCTTTGATCTGCTTGAAAATTTATATTTGAGCTGTTTGAACTATTTGGTACATGATCTGATACACATTCTGACAAGATATGATTTTTAGTATTACATGTTTTCATTCTCTTAGATTCGTCTAAATTGTCTTTGATCGGAAGTCTCTTTAAACAATTAAAAATTCATCTTTATCTTGAATATCAATTGATGATTTGTTTAAATTACCTGCTGTAGAGGTATGTGGGGTTTCACATTCATCGTTTCTAATGTTTTCAAGATTTTTGGTTAAATTAGTAAATAATCTTCCATCATTTTGATTATTTCATAAATTTTTAACATCGTCAGATAGATTTTGTTTATAATTTGAATTTTCGTTATATCTCAAACTATTATTACCTGTTAGATTATTTAAATTTGCTACAATATTACTGGCAAATTCATTATAAGTTGTCGAATCATTTCTTATCATCGATAATATTATAATTTAAGTAATGACTTTCAGCATATAGTCTACGCTGAAAAAAAAATAAGCAAACATGACATTGTAGGGCCATGCTAAAACAGCATAGCGCCTGTTATGTCATTTTAATATAATAACTATTTTGAATCTACGGAGATACGTTATTGTTGCATTAAGTATAGTAATTAACGAATCTTCATGAAAATAATAAATAATAAAAACTATTTCACAAAAATGTTTATATATGATACATAATTTCGTGAATCAACATCCGATTTAACGAAATTTTTCGTCAATATCCATTTTTACTATGGTTTTTTATAAACTCCTTAAGAAAATCTGGTTTGATAATAATAGTTCGAATAAAAAAAATCCATTTCAAAGACTTTTATTTCCTTTGAAAATGAAAGTTCACAAATAAATATATTGTCCCCATGCTATCCCAGGGAAGTTGCTACGGAGGGATAAACTTAGTGTATCGATATATGTTATCTTCGTCCAACACATTGATTTCACAGGCTTTGCTTCTTTTTTTTCAGTGTAGACTATATGCTGAAAGTCATTACTTTAATAATAATATTATCGGTGATAAGAAATGATTCGACAACTAATAATGAATTTGCCAGTAATATTGTAGCAAATTTAAATAATCTAACAGGTAATAATAGTTTGAGATATAACGAAAATTCAAATTATAAACAAAGTCTATCTGACGATGTTAAAAATTTATGAATTAATCAAAATGATGGAAGATTATTTACTAATTTAACCAAAAATCTTGAAAACATTAGAAACGATGAATATGAAACCCCACATACCTCTACAGCAGGTAATTTAAACAAATCATCAATTGTGTGGGTGAGAATGAGATGGCATAAGTCTTTGAGCATCTTAGGCCAAAAATAGTGCTGGGAGAGTCGAGCGAGCGTTTTAAATACACCTAAATGGCCGGCGGTGACGTCATCATGAACCTCCTTGAGCACTTGGTCTCTTTCGTATGAAGGTACGCACAATTTCCACGAGGAACCAGTATCTAAATAATTGAGTGTTAAATCGTGAGCGCGATGATGAAAGAGACGACCATCTTTGATGCAGAAATTCGAGAAATTCTGAGGGTTTTCTGTTACTTGGTTGAAAAGGTCATTGTACCAAGGATAGGGTTGAGTGAAAGCTGTGGCGCAGGTGTTGGTTGATTGCCGGGACAAGATATCGGCAACGGTGTTGTCTATGCCGCGTCTATAACGTATTTCGTAGTCCCATTGGCTTAACTCTAGCGCCCAGCGGGCTAAACGACCGGAAGGATTATCAATCTTATCTAACCACTTCAATGAGAGGTGGTCGGTAATAACCACAAAGCGGTAACACTCCAGGTAGTCGCGCATCTTTCATATTCCCCATTTGACTGCGAGACATTCAAGTTCCGTTACGGAATAATTGCGTTCCACTTTGTTCAAAGACCGGCTGAAGTAAGCGATTTCGTGATTCTTTTCCGTGCAAGTGAAATTAAAACTCTAATTCCGATTCTGCAACTTAAGTTGCATGGTGCCCGAAAACCCCACCCGCATTTCCGATAAAAACCTAGTTTTACCATTTTCGAATCGGTTATAGAACTCTTTACCCCTGCACGATTTCGTTTATCGGCTTTCCTTTTCTTGGATCACCTTAGCAAATAGTCCCTGTTCGGGCGCCATGTAACGTTTGGCCTTTTTGCCTCGATTAGATCTTGATATCGTAGGCGTCATGCAACTTAAGTTGCAGAATTAGAAAATTAGAATTTATTAGGACGAAAAAGGAATTACGGAAGAAAAAAAAATTTCCGGTCCCTGTTCGATTATCCTATACCAACAAATAAAAAGAAAGTAAAACAATTTTAAGGCTTTGTTGGTTATTATCGTCGATTTATAAAAGATTTTGCGAGCATAGCAAGACCGTTACATAAATTAAGTTCAAAGAAAGAGAAATTTCTGTGGCTAGAAGAACATCCAATAGCATTTGACACGCTACGTGAGAAGCTATGCGAAGAGCCTGTGTTGGCCGCATCTAACTTAAGCGAGCCATTTATAGTAACAACAGATGCGTCTGATTATGCGATAGGCGCAATATTAAGCCAAGGAAAAATCGGCGAAGACCGACCTTGTGTATATGCCTCAAGATGTTTAAAAGGAAGCGAACTTAGATATACTGTATATGACAAAAAATTGTTGGCAGTAGTTTTCGGAAAGAAACAGTTTAGACCTTATTTATACGGTACAAAATTCACAGTAGTTACAGATCATGAACCGTTAAAGCATTTCCATACAAGCACAAAGCCGGATTTAAGATTCAACAAATTAAAAGCAGCTTTACAAGGATATACGTTTGATGTAGTATATAGACCAGGAAGAAAAAATAATGCAGCTGATGCATTGTCTAGAAATCCGGTAATTGCAGATGGCGAAGAAAATCCTGAATTACCACGTGCAGAAATGTATCAACTAGCAGATAAGCAAGAAAATCAGGAACCAAACGCAAACGAATGCGGTCCGCCAGCAAGAATTTTTATTGCACGCGCAATAAATAAAAATGCGAATAAAACTAAAGAAGAAGATTTAAGTTCAGAAAATTCGGAAAATCCTAAAAAGAAAATCTTTATTAAAGAAACAAGTGACGAGTCAGAAATCAATAGTATAACTGGATCTGAAGAAAATTGGAATTATGCAAAAAGAAAAAAATACCCTTGGAAATGATCGGCGTACAAAAGGAAAAGGCGAAATAAAAAAGCGTTAAAAACATGTAAAAGTCAACCAGATAGGAAGAAAAAATTAATTCAAGTTGAAAATATAATAAGTCAAGCACAAGACGACGGTAAGTTCGCATATATGCGAAAAAGCACAAACATGCGAGAAGGAATTCTTGCAGCGAGTACACCAGTGGATAAGCCACATGCAGTGTCATCAAAAAAAGGAAAGAATACGTATGAGCCAGCGAGCGAAATATCAAAAAATGAAGGTATATTGAAAAATAATGGAAACAGCTCTGACGTAGAATCGCCATTAGAGACAATAAATATAAAATCAAAAGCTTCTCAACACAACAGCACCCAAATAGAAAAAGAAAAGGAGACACAGGATGATTCACAACACACTTCGCAAAGTAAAGAAAGTAGCCGAGGAAGTATATTAAATATGATTCCAGAAATAATAACAAAAATGCATGCTCGATTTTTAGTTGATGTGCAAGAACGAGAGATAAATGGTAGAGAAGGTGTACAAATAAATATATGGAAAGAAACACCAGGAGAAGTAGCAGAAGCACTAAGAGGCGACGTACCTCAAGAAATAATAAATCAAACAGATTTTAATGAGCGAGAAAAAGTTCGACCTCAAATGCCAAGAGAATACTACAAATTAGTACCAAACATAAGCTTAGAAAAAGATAAAAAGAAAAAATCATTAAGAATAAGTTCTGATGTCAAAATTATTGTCAGTGAAACAGACAAAGGCTCATATTTCCAGGACGAGTTTGAGGTACAAGATACAAGTAAAAATCAAGAGAAAGAAATTATAAGTGAGAGTGAAAGCGAGAGAGATAAGCATGATGTCAGTGAATCTGAGTCGCAAGACGAAAGCATGGAGCAGGAAGAGAATGAAAGTGACGTAGAACTAGATAGAAATAATTTAAATAAGACTGAATCGCGAGACCTTGAAGAAGAAGAAAAAACTGACGAAGAAAATGAGCATATGAATATAATAGAAACAGTACAAAACTATGACGAAAATGAACCAATAAGTTGGAGTAATTCTTTTAATGATGGTGCAGGTGTATTTGAGGTATATGATGCAAGTAATGAATGTGCACAACACTGGTTGAATTTGGCAAGGGATGACAATATACCGAAAGACGGTAATTGTTTTTTTCATTCAGTAATAAAAGTATGTAATTTAGGAATGTCCGCGAATGAATTAAGAGACATTTTATTTGACGTAATATCATTAGGAGCATGCGGAGACCCGCAGACAGCAGAAGCTATTTTGACGTCACGCACTAGACACGCAGATGTTGATTCTGTATTTATATTTTCTTGTGAATTTAATCAAAACATATGCGTGCATTTTATAACAGATTATGATGAGACTCTATATTGTCATTTCAAGGCAAATAGTTCAAATAATTTTATTCATTTACATTTAAAAGGAAGGCATTTTACACCGTAACTTTGTAAGAGAAAAAATAATATAATCAAAAAACATCAAAATAATAAAGAGAACGAAGGAAGTACAGCGTCGAGCAAAAACGACAACGAACAACGAGATAATAATATCAACGAACCAGGTACTCCCATTACACCTACAACAGACTTACTGGCGCAAAGAGAAAAGAGTCAATCACATAAGATAAGTGATGCGCTCGAGCGTTGCCTTGTGAAGAATGCAAGGCCGCCGCGCGAGAAACCACCTTGGAAGCTACTAGATAACGAGTCCTCGGAACCATTGCAGAATTATGTTAAATTAAATACCAAAAATTTTCGTAAAGGAGAAAACGTATATTTATTAAAGCAAGAGCGAAAAGAGAAACACAATGTTCAATACGGCGGGCCTTTTAGAATCAAAAAAATAAACCACGCGAAACATAATATAATGCTAAAAACGCGAATAGAATCAAACAGATAAAACCAACGAGTAACTAGTATAACATAAAACCTTTTTCCTTTTGAAGGAATACAATTAAAATTATTAAGATATAGCAAAAAGCTTTATTTTTTTTCTTTTTCCGCGGCCTTCGGACGAGGAAAAAGAAAGAACGACATATGATCACTGCTTATTTTTACAGAAGAGAAATAGAAAATATATAAAAAAAATGAAAATTAGCAATAATGGTTGAAATTAAGAAATGAGAGTAATAAGATATCCTTAAAGGCGCGAGGTTTCAACAAAATATTGTATTAGTGAAAAAAAAAAGAATCAAATATCTTTTGAATAAAAGCAAAAAATAAGTAAGAAAAATAATTAGTAGATAAGATTCAGTTGTACAGCAAAGCGTCAAAAGAATTGGCCGCAAGAGAAAAGAAACGTTTTTTACTAATAAATAAAAATAATAAATTAGCTAATTGTTTTTGAAGATGATTGTGATAAAAATATTTTTATTATCAACAAAATTGTAAAATTAGCAAAAGTTAGGCAACTCAAATAATAATAACAACTATAAAAGAAATGCAGGATCTCGCCAAAGATTCTCTATGAGTATCCTTTTACCCCTTACCCCTTACAGAAAATAAAAGTCCAATGAATGAAAAAAAAAGGTAATAACAGGCATGAGTTCAAAGAAAAAGAATAAATAAAATGTAAATAAAAATTATAACGAGAAGTAAATCTTCTCTATGTTGTAAATAAAGCAACATGACATGCATAGTTTAATCAATAAAACATGCAAAAAAAAATTGGAAATAAAAGTCAAAAAAAAAAAAAGCAAAAAAAGACTGTTAAATACAGTGAACCATTATATGCATGTGTTATCAACTTCGTGATAAAAGAAGTTGAATATTAATAATAATTATAAATTATTAAGAACTCAGCTAAAGGACTAAGATCTAAAAAAAAATATATCACCTTAACAACCGAACATATCCCAAAAACCCATGGGAATCGAACGCAAGTATCCTTTATAAAGTTATTCAAAAAAGAAGTAAAATGAAAATCCAATGAGTTGTTTGAGTTGAATAACATTGCCTATAAAATTAAAATAATAACACATAGAAAATACTGGAAGCAAAGTAAAATTTTAGAAAAAAAGGCGATTATCAAGCCAATCGTAGTCGAAACCGTGGCCATATTCTAGTTGACGCAACGCTTCTTAAACGATAATGTTAACACAAAAAAAGATAAACAAAAGCGTCAAAGAGAACACATAGAGTTAATAAATAAATTTTTTGTAAGACGCAGCTTTGAGGATACATGATAGAGTATTAATCAGTGATTAATTTAATAAAAAAAAGAAATATTTTATAAGGAAGGAGGAATCAAAAAAAATAAACAGATAAATGACGGTTAAAAAATTAGGAATAGAGGGGGGACCCTTTTCTACTAATAAGTTAGTTTTTGTTTCAGATAAATCATACAATTATTGAAAAATCGTGTACAAATTTTATTATAAAAGTTCGACAAAAAAAAGGAGTTCGAATCCCGCTTCAAACCCACACAAAAAGAAGTAGAAGGTTCTTTAAATCACTTTAGAAATAAAATTAAATATCATCCGAGGAAGAATGCATTTCGTGATGTGAAAGACTTCTTATCTTATCAAGAGTGCAACATGATGCGCACGTGTATCTTCAGAAGAAACATCTCTTAACATTAGAAAAAAGATAATGAATTTTGTATTTAAAGCTATATTATTTAATAATTTAAAATTCATTTTAATTTTTGTACAATTTTGTAAAATATTTTATTATAAATGTCATATATCTTTTTGAACAAAAAAAAGAGAGAGAAGCCATAAATTCGTAGTTTAAATGAAAAAGTATTTAAAAATAAAACAGTAGAATAAATTAGAACCCAAACAACACAACACTAACACAAACAAATAGAAAAAGCTAGAAATTTTTGTAAGATAGGACGGGCATCGGCTCGTGTAGGTACACAAAAAAAATACCAATTACACTTTAGAGACTTAATTTTATTAAATTTTTTTTATTGTATTTATGTGTACGTTCTTGGCTTCGGGGGCCGAAGCCTCGCGGCCTCGGACGTGCAACGTACATTATATTGTACATATATTAAAGTATAAAGCATAAAATAACGTAGAAACTCAGAGAAATGCGACTCCGAGTTTCCGGACCAAGAGTCGCACGATGCGCGAAGTGCTGATTCGGCACTTCGTCGCGGGCAACTTACATCGTCGTTTTAGACAACGACGAGCGACAGACCATCGCCAGACGCTCTAGAGTACAGAAGTAACTAATCTCTCTCTCACTGTATTTTTTGGGGTTATAATAAATACCAGTTAACTTATATTAATTCTCTTGTAATTATTTTGCATCCTCACACTCCCCATAGGAGTGCGTATCAAAAATCCCACGTAACAATGTGCGTGAGAGGAAGCAGGATGGGTACTGCGGACTGGTGATTAAGTTTAGACACGATAATTTTGGGTTTAAACTTGAACTATCTTTTCTTTTATATTTATTGATAAAAAAAATTAGAGGAATAACAAAAATAATTACAACGCCAATTTAATAATACCTGATAACAAAAATAAACATTATAATTGTGTGAATGAAAAGGAAAAAGAAAAATCTTTAGTTTTCTTCTTGACCGCTAAGTGGCGCTATCTTGTATTTATCGACTGTAACAAATAAAAGCAAAAGAAAAATACAATGGTTAATTATATAACAAAATAGACTCGGCAGGTAAATTCGCGACCTACTTTACCGGCGGAGTTCGGCGTGGTCGGTAACGGAGCCAGGTAAGGTAATATAGAAGAGCTAGGATGGTAACCCTCTAAACCATGGCTGGAGAAGAGGGGGGAGGCTTTTGGTCGAAGACCAACAGAGGAGTCTACCACGACCAGCGATGGTGGAGGTAGAAACCAGGAGTCAGTGTCGGGCAACCCCACCCTTACACTGACCGATATATCTGACGATGTTAAAAATTTATGAAATAATCAAAATGATGGAAGATTATTCACTAATTTAACCAAAAATCTTGAAAACATTAGAAACGATGAATATGAAACCCCACATACCTCTACAGCAGGTAATTTAAACAAATCATCAATTGTGTGGGTGGGAATGAGAGTGGCATAAGTCACATTTTCATGAAAATTTAGTTAGTGGTATATTTCATTTCTTTAATACTAAAACAACTTATTTTAAAAAATAGAGTGGCTTTTTTGGTTATTTTTCTTTAATATTATAAGTACTGTAAAAATGGCACTCAATAGAAATGTATATTAATTTAAAACTTTAATATCGAAAATCTCGAAATTAGAAGTATGTGACTTATGCCACTCTCATTCTAACCCACACAATTGATATTCAAGATAAAGATAAATTTTTAATCGTTTAAAGAGACTTCCGATCAAAGACAATTTAGACGAATTTAAGAGAATGAAAACATGTAACACTAAAAATCATATCTTGTCAGAATGTGTATCAGATCATGTACCAAATAGTTCAAACAGCTCAAATATAAATTTTCAAGCAGATCAAAGAATAACTTTGCAAAAGGTTGAAGATCAAATCGTTAATCCATATAATACACATCCAATAGTCGACAAAACGTTCTACCACTTTTAAGTATAGAATTCATAAACATGTTATTTAAAACTAATTCAAAGAAAAGAAAAAAAATAAAAAATTAGGACTTCTAACGATATTAAAAATAGCACTGCTACAAGTTCAAAAACTGAAAATAATAATGGGAATAAAGTATTGTATTGTCACAAGCAAAAGAAGTAGAAGATCAAGAGAATAATATACTGGAGAAAATTGTAAACGATAATATTTTACAAAATAATCTTTCTGAAACAGTTAGAAATAAAGTTGAACAGGAAAAATCTAATGATGAAGCAACAATTATTGATGTAAGCTCAGAATCTTATAATGATTCTGTAGATGATTCTAAATAAAGTACTACTGTAGCGACAATTCGAAAACTTGAAAAAAAAGAATTTACATCTAATGAAGAATATAACACAGTTTATTAGAAGCAAAACAAGAATTACTTAACAATGGCTATGTAAAGTGTACTAAGTATATTCATAAAATGGAAAGTGGTCGATTGTCTTGTCAACCTGGTTGTCTTGAAGAAGAAAGTCTTAAAGCCATTATTTTGAGGAAACTTTCAGATATTCGTGACCATGCTGGTAAAGTCTGTTAGAAAGAACAGTACATCCTAGAAATAGTCTCTTGGTTATGGCATTATCAGGATCCAAGGGAAATTTTATTAATATTTCACAAATGATTGCTTGTGTAGGACAACAAGCTGATAGTGGTTATCATGTGTTAAAATTGCTGAAACTGAATACATGCAAAGAAGATTGGTAAGAGTTTAGAAAATATTTGTTTACATTATGACATGACAGTTGAAAATTCTGTAGTTGATATTGTTCAAATTCTTTATGGTGTAGATTTTATGGACCCAACGCACACCGAAGGCAAAGACTGTCTTGTTGATTATAAAAGAGTTCTTGATGATATTAAATCTATATCAGCGTACAAAATTGAAAATCCATTAGATGGCCCTACTATTATAAAAGTAACCTCTGGACTTTTGGTGTCAGAGGAATATTCTTGTATTAGTTAAGAATTTAAGCAAGAATAACCTTAATTTTGAAAAACAGTTGTAATTGTAATTTCTAAGATTAGACAAATTATTAAACGAGATTCTCCAGTTTACAGGTATATTGTACGTTTCACTGTATCACAACTTGTTTAATTTATTCATATAAGTAAGGAAAAATATACGAAAGCAAAAATTAAACAAGGTACTGCATTTGGTGCTTTAGCTGCACAAAGTATTGGAAAACCTGGTACTTGAATAACCTCGAAAACTTTCCATTTTGCTCGTGTAGCATCTATGAACATTACTCAAAGTTTACCACGTATTAATGAAATTATTATTGCTAATCTAAAAATCAGTACTCCAATTGTAACAGCTCATTTAGAAGATGATACAGATCCTGAATTCGGATGTAATGGAAGCCACTATAATTTCCTTCAACAGTGTGTGTTCCAAAATCATATCATTATTTTCCATTTAACAGATACTTTTTATAGAAAGTTAAGCCGAGTAATATAGTAAATATTCAATTATTTTTTTTTATTGATGAAACAACTCTTGAAAAAGAGTAAATTTTTATTAAAAAATAATTATTTGAGCTTGCAATAACTCAAGGTCTTATTTGCCTTTCGAAACTAATTGTAATTATAATAATAATGAGTGTTGTTTAATTAATAATTAAGCTTCTAATTGATAAATAAGATTCTACTATATGATTTTTAAACTTATTTTAATAGTTTTCGAGTATTAAAACCAGATACTTATGTTTAATATACGACAGGCTATTTTTAATAAGAAAAATAAATAATACAAGAAAATTTATATTTTAAACTGTCATAACTCCTTATTGGTGGTCTGACTTACACAATCAAGAATTTATTTTAAAGGTAATAAAAAATAAAAGAAAATAAGCCCTCGAAAGCCAATTTCTTGAGTGGCGAATAATAAATAATTTCAATTTTCATGTTATACATGTAAGAACCAATCAGAAAACTGCAAAATTCAGGTCTATGAAAAATCATGCCAACTCTGCTCTTTATTTACAACAAGAAGTATACCTATGGATTTTTCTTTACAACATCAGGGTTTTTAGAAAAAAAAATGATAACGTTAGGACTTTTCCAAAAATTTTGAAAAGTTTTCAAATTTTAAGGTCCGGTAGCTCTTGATCCTTTTGATCTAGATCCTTGGAATTTTTTTTACATATTTTGGGTAACAATAAGAATAATTTCCAAAAGTTTGAGCTATTTTTATTATTCACTCACTCAGTTGGTGTGAAATGTCCCATATATATACAGGGTGTCCCATTTTAACTTGGACACGTCAATAACTCTGAAAATATAGACTTTTGAAAAAAATGTTTTAAATGAAAGTTGTAGGGTTTCAAGGGGGGCATCCAATGGTGACCTTGATCGTGACCTTGACCTTGACCTTCAAGGTTATTTGAAGGTCAATTCGATTTTCTTAAATGGAAAGTCATAATTTTGATACCGAAAATGGAAAGAGCGGAAAATTTTACGTCCAAATATGACCTTGGCCATAATCTTTATTATGACTTTCAAGGTCATTTCAAGGTCAAGTCGATTTTCTTAAATGGAAAGCCATAATTTTGATCCCGTAAATGGAAAGTGCGGAAAATTTTACATCCACATATGACGTTGACAATGACCTTGACCATGACCTTTAAGGTGACCTTGAGGTCAAGTCAAATTTTTAATGGAAACCTACACTTTGAACATCGGAACGGTAGAATAACTAAATAAAAATTATTATAAATGTGTCTAGAATAATTGTAAGGTTTTTTCAAAATATCTAACGGTAATTAACTGCAGCCTCAACCATGGCTGTAAGTTTTTGATTTTTTGAAAATCTTGTCCAAGCGAAACATTTCCAATTCTTAATAAGCAACCTCAAAAACCCATTAAATTAAATGTGTTACGGGTGATAGCTTCGCACGCATAGTCGAAGCACAAGAACGAAGCAGCGATAGCCGCAACTCAGCATTTTAGGCGAGATGTGCAGTAGTCGCGGCGACGTGCTAAATAAATAAAAAATAGTAATTAAAAAAAAAGTCACATCGTTCATTTCTACAAATTTGAGCTTTCAGATATTATTATACATTTCAGATATTTTTCTGCGTCTCAGAATTGAGATACTTTGTCGCTGTAGATTTGCCTGTGATTCCAAAATTTATTCAATAATAAGACTACTAAATACTTATTAGTTTACAGCTTTACTTCTAAAATTATTTCTCTTAAAATTAGAAAATTATCGAAAGTTGTTTTAAAAGTTTCATAAAAAATGGCTAATTATTTAGCAAATGATGTGGTTGATATTCTTTTAGTTCTTGGGGAATGTCACAGAAATTACAGAAATGCTTCTCAGCTTTACCGTCAACGTTATCCTGATCGTCGACATCCAGGACCACAACAAATTATAAACATTGAAAGAAGATCGCGTTCAAATGCACTACATCGTCATAGGCGACAAAATCGAGTCCTGAACAATAACGACCCTCGTCTACTCGCTATATTGGGTATGATTCATATAAATCCCCATATCAGTCTCCGTTAGATTGAACGAGAATTGGGTATTCCTAGAGCAACAGCACATCGACTGCTCCAATTAGTCAGATATCATCCTTACCATATTACTCTTGTTCAAGAATTAAATGACAATGATTGTATATTAAGAGTAAACTTTTGCACATGGGCACTTAATGAATTAGATCAAGATCCAGATTTCTTCTGGTCTGTTTGTTTCTGTGATGAAGTTACATTTCATAGTAACGGCAGCCTTAATCGCCATAACAGTCACTATTGGTCGCCAGTTAATCCTCACTGGTATAGAGAGGTATTAAATCAGCATCGATGGAGTTTACATGTATGGGCAGGGATAGTTAATGGATCTATGATTGGACCACATTTCTTTGAAAGAACTATTAATGGTATGATGTATTTAGATTTTCTTCAAAATCATCTACCTGGTTATTTGGAAGACATCCCATTAGATGTTCGACAAAGAATGTGGTTTCAACAAGATGGCGCTCCTGCTCACCACGCTGGAATTGTGACAACGTTTCTTCGGCAACAATATCATGAACGGCTTATCATCCGCAATGGTCCAGTGCCATGGCCTCCAAGATCTCCGGACTTGAATCCTCTTGACTCATACTTTTGGGGATTTGCTAAAGATGCTGTCTACCAGGAAGCTCCAACAACGAGAGAAAACATGATGCAGAGAATAATAGAAGCTTGTCAATCGGTAACGCAAGAAACTTTGCAACGTGTTATGCGTAACTTTAGGAGGAGACTAACATTATGTTTAGAAAATCAGGGTGGACACATTGAACACCTCATACCAAGAGGTAACGCCAATGACGATTAAGTAAGATAAATATTTATTTTATCAAATGTACATAAAAGCGTTGGGAACCTTTATTCCTGACCTTAACTGGTTGGGAACGCTTAGTCCTTACCTTAACTGGTTGGGAACCTTTATTCCTTACCTTAACTGGTTGGGGACCTTATTCCTGACCTTAACTGGTTGGGAACGCTTAGTCCTTACCTTAACTGGTTGGGAACCTTATTCCTGACCTTAACTGGTTGGGAACCTTTATTCCTTACCTTAACTGGTTGGGAACCTTATTCCTGACCTTGACTGGTTGGGAACGCTTAGTCCTTACCTTAACTGGTTGGGAACCTTATTCCTGACCTTAACTGGTTGGGAACCTTTATTCCTTACCTTAACTGGTTGGGAACCTTATTCCTGACCTTAACTGGTTGGGAACGCTTAGTCCTTACCTTAACTAGTTAGGAACCTTTATTTCTTACCTTAACTGGTTGGGAACCTTTATTCCTTACCTTAACTGGTTGGGAACCTTATTCCTGACCTTAACTGGTTGGGAACGCTTAGTCCTTACCTTAACTGGTTAGGAACCTTTATTTCTTACCTTAACTGGTTGGGAACCTTTATTCCTTACCTTAACTGGTTGGGAACCTTATTCCTGACCTTAACTGGTTGGGAACGCTTAGTCCTTACTCTTACTAGTTGGTATCGTGCTATTTCTTACCGAAATTAATTATCAAATTTAATAAGTTATTTAACGTCAATCATGACCTTAGAAGGTCAAATTTTGTAAATGGTCAAGGACTTATTCAGCTTTAATATTTTCAGTACCTTTCATAGCGGAGTCAAAAATCTAGGGTTCCACTTAAAAATTCGCCTTAAACTTAAGATGACCTTGAAGATCGTGGGTTTCCATTTAAAAAATCGACTCGACGTTCTAATGACCTTGAAGGTCATGGTCAAGGTCATATTTGGACGTAAAATTTTCCGCTCTTTCCATTTTCGGTACCAAAATTATGACTTTTCATTTAAGAAAACCGACTTGACCTTCAAATAACCTTGAAGGTCATGGTCAAGGTCACGATCAAGGTCACCGTTGGATGCCCCCCTTAAAACCCTACAACTTTCATTTAAAACATTTTTTTCAAAAGTCTATATTTTCAGAGTTATTGACGTGTCCAAGTTAAAATGGGACACCCTGTATATATATATATATATATGGGACGTTTCACGTCAACTCACCTAACAAAAGAATAGAATTCGTCGAAAATTTGTGAAAATGTTCTATTTGATACCCAAAATATACAAAAAAAATTTTAGAGGTCCAGGTCAAAGTGGTCAGGATTTAAACGTTATCGAATTTTTCAAATTTTCCAAATTTTTTGCAAAATATATATTTTAATGAATTTTTTCCTCAAAAACTATCAATTTTTCGTTAAAACTTAATAGAATACTTTTTCTTGGAAATTAGATGTAGAATTTACCTGAATTTCTGCAAATTATAATATACTGATTTTTATGCTTACTTGATCGATTTAAACATACTATTTAGTATATCTAAAAATCGAGCAGGTTAAATTGGCTTTTTAAAGTCTTATTTTTTTTTGTTTTTTATGAGGAAAAAATATACGAAGCCTCCAGTTGGGCAGCCTTCTCAAAGTTACTTAATTGTGCAAAAATGTTTGAAAAAATTGTTATTTTGGATTAATGATGAGATTTGTGATTTTTTTTCTGAAAAAGTATTGATTTTTGGGACAAATGTATTAAAATAGTTTTTTATTGGAAATCATGTGTAGAATATGAACATATTTTTACAAATTGTAATTTAAGACATTATGAACCATACACTCTAAACTCAAAAGAGTAAAAATTGGAAAGAATAAGTAGAAAAGTATAGTTTTTTACTTATAAAAGATTAAAAGTATAGTTTTTTACTTGTAAAAGACTGAATTGAGAGTTTCATCATTATAAAAGGTAAATTAGACGAGTTTATAATTTGTAAAGATAAATTCAAGCAGTTTCCTCTTTTACTCAAATTAAAAACGTATGTTTTTTACTTTATAAAAATAAAATGATTTTATAAAGGTAAATATGATGTTTTCACTCTTTTCATAAAGATTAGTATCAAATTTTTTATTTTGCAAAGAGTAAAAGATTATCTTACCTTTTCTAAAGAGTAACTTGATGTGTTCGATCTCCTGGGGGGTTATTCTTAAACGATAAATCATATGTTGTTGTCTTTGTCCGACATATTAATTTTCTATTTTCTATTCTTGTGATTAAATGTTATTTTGGTTGTCAGAATAAGAGCCCTGTCAAAGGGTAGAGGGTACATTTGCAATTTCGTAAAAAGTTAAATAATACCTTAAGAGCATGACGAAGCTGTCCGCCTTCTAATAATATTTCCAATCTTAACTTATGAATAAACGATGCGTTTAATCGAGTTTCTTTGCTACAAAGAAAAAATTTGTAAGATTAAACTCTAGTGCGGACAACTCAAGAAATCCACCAAAATATTATACATACAAAGTTATAATACAAACTTTCAATATGTCGTATTTTAAGGTTAGGTTTGTCGAGTTTGATATCTAATGTCCAATCCAAGCTCATAAAAAAATAACAAGTCCAAATGATTTTTTATTTTAACAAAAATTATTGTATAAATATAGCTTTAGTGCGGACAAGTCATTATATTTGTTTAATTTAAGAATTTAAAAAGATATTGATAAAATAAAAAAAGCAAAACTCGATTGCTGCAGCTCCGACATGCCGTTAAGAGAATGACGAAGCTGCGCCCCCTCATAATATTTCCATTCCAAGTTTATGAGTAAACGCTGCGTTTAATCAACTTTTTTGTTGAAATGAAAAAATTTGTAAGACTAATTTTAAGTGCGGACAACTCATGAAATCTACTAAAATACTATACATAAAAAGTTATATACAAACTTTCAATAATAGTATTTTAAGGTTAGTTTTATCAAGTTTGATATGTAATTTCCATTCCAAGTTTATAAAAAAATAACAAATCCAAATGATTTGTTATTTTAACAAAAATTGTTGTATTAAGATCCCTGTTGAAAATAATCAGCTGGATATCCAGGTGGTTTATCCACTTGGATATCCAGGTGGATATCACTCTGATCGAATTAGATATCACTCTGATATTTACTTAGATGCAGCTAAAATCATATTTTTTACGATATTTTTTACGAAAAGTAATAATAAGGCATTATCAGCATTTATATAAAATAAAAATACTAAAAATAAAAGCAACTAAAAAATTTTATATAAATTAAAAATTTATATGAAATTTTTTATTTGCTTTTATTTTTATATAAATTAAAGATTGATACAAAATTTTTAATTTTATTTTATTTTTAGTATTATTATTTATATAAATGCTGACAATGCCTAGTTATTACTTTTCGCAAAAAATATCCAAATGGATTTTAGCTGCATCCAGATGAAAGAAGATCAGAGTGATATCCAACTTGATCAGAGTGATATCCAACACGATCAGAGTGATATCCACCTGAATATCCAAGTGAATAACCTACCTAGACATCCAGCTGATTATTTTCAACAGGGATAGCTTTAGTGCGGGCAAGTTATCATATTAGCTTAAACAATGAATTTAAATAGATATTATTAAAATGAAAAAAGCATAAATTGATACCAGCAGATCCGACTTCCTGTTAATAACAATAAAAAAATTAGCAAGTTATCTCACATGTGAGATAATTTGGTAATTTTTTTATATTTTTCATTTTAAGATTTGTTTACAAATCTAAGAGCTTAAAAAAATTTATTTTTTTGGAATACAACATCAAAATATTACAAAAAAATGAGGGATTCAAGAATTTAATTTAGTCACGTGACTTTATTATCCCAAAAATAGTAAACTGATAAATTTAATCTTTGGAGGAATATCGTAAAAGTGAATATTGATCAAATTCCTTTTTTCGGTTATTGAGGTATTATTTCACTTTTTACAAAATTACAAATGTGCTTTTTAATCTTTGGCAAAAGAGTGAACACATCAAGTTACTCTTTAGAAAAGGTAAGATAATCTTTTACTCTTTGCAAAATAAGAAATTTAATACTAATCTTTATGAAAAGAGTGAAAACATCATATTTACCTTTTTAAAATCATTTTATTTTCATAAAGTAAAAAACATACGTTTTTACTTTGAGTAAAAGAGGAAACTGCTTGAATTTATCTTTATAAATTATAAACTCGTCAAATTTACGTTTTATAGTGGTAAAACTCTCAATTTACTCTTTTACAAGTAAAAAATTATACTTTTACTCTTTTAAAAGTAAAAAACTATACTTTTCTTCTTTTTGTTTCCAATTTTTTACTCTTTTGAATTTAGAGTGTATATACTAAAAATTTAACAAAAAATAAATTTTAAAATTTCAAAATTTCATTTATAATTTGTGATTTTTAGCAAATAATGGTTTACAAAAATTTACATACATTTTACATACAATTTCCAATAAAAAACATTTTCATACATATGTCCCAAAAATCAATACTTTTTCAGAAAAAAAATCACAAATCTCATCATTGATCCAAAATAACGATTTATTCAGACTTTTTTGCACAATTAAGTAACTTTGAGAAGGCTGCCCAACTGGAGGCTTCGTATATTTTTTGCTCATAAAAAAACCAAAAAAAATAAGACTTTAAAAAGCCAATTTAACCTGCTCGATTTTTAGATATACTAAATAGTATGTTTAAATCGATCAAGTAAGCATACAAATCAGTATATTATAATTTGCAGAAATTCAGGTAAATTCTACATCTAATTTCCAAGAAAAAGTATTCTATTAAGTTTTAACGAAAAATTGATAGTTTTTGAGGAAAAAATTCATTAAAATATTTATTTAGCAAAAAATTTGGAAAATTCGAAAAATTCCATCACGTTTAAATCCTGATCCCTTTGACCTGGACCTCTAAAATTTTTTTTGTATATTTTGGGTATCAAGTAGAACATTTTCACAGATTTTCGACGAATTCTATTTTTTTGTTAGGTGAGTTGACGTGAAACATCCCAAATATATAAATAGATATATTTATATAAAGAATAACATTTGAATAAATAAAAAAGTGTGCGTTCTTTGATTCTGGTTTTTGTTGAAATTGGATCCTAAATGTGCCCGAAATCATATTCAAAAGAAAATCTTCGGTGTGAGAACTTCACGATTAAAATTACTGGAGGACCACCGTGCTAAACAAGGCTGGGGTCACAGAAACATGGGCCACTGACGCAACTGGAGAGGCAGCTATTTGGCAATATAGAAATCCCTTATTCCAGAATATGGTTGATAGCATACAGAGGGGCTTTGTAAGAGTACAACTGGGCAATATACACTTTTATAGTTGTTATGCACCACCCAGACTGGACAAAGAACTAGGGCAATTTACGGACTTCCTGACAGATAAGTCAAATATGTCAAGGAGCATCCCTCAGCAGTCATCGCAGAAGATTTTGATGCATTGGCTGTAAAATGAAGAAGTGAATGGAACAACAGAATAGAAGATGAACTACTTGAAGCTATGCTGTGCCTCGATGTGGAGCTACTTGATACAGGATCTTTGCCAACTTTTAAAAGAAACGGAAAAACATTGATTCTTGATCTTACTTTTATGGTCTACTACGACAATGCACATATTAAAGAGTGAATGACATCTTTGATTTAAGTGACTACTGAGCGAACACCTGGGGAATAGGAAAGAAAGGGACACCACCAGAAAATACGAACATGCTTGCATAAGAAGCAAAAGATTTCGACATCGAGTCCTTCAGAGATGCACTAGATACTGACCCTATTATTGCAACAGCAAAGATGAAGTTGAGAAGTTTATAAACAGAGTCATTACAACTTGTGATGCAACGATGCCGCGAAACGACTAAAAAACAAGCATGCACCGGTATACTGATAGAGTGAGAACATCGCTGCTATTCGAAGGAAATGCATCTCAGCAAGAAGGGTGGTAACGCGTAGCTGAAAAGAAGCCAGAAACATTGTAAAGTTAAAAAGTCAGTTCAACGAAGCCTGTGCAAAACTCGTCAAGGCCATCAGGAATTTGAAAAAACATTGCTGGAAAGAACCACTGTGGGAGGGAGAAGGTGACTTTTAGGAAAAGCTCTATAAGATCGTCATCAAGCGACTAAAGAGCCAGGCAACATCACCAAGCTGTGCAATTTTTCTCATAAAGGTAGTAGAAAAGCTGTTTCCAAAGCGACCAACAAGCGATTTTTAGATTGCCCAAAATGAGGAAGTCGTGATCCCGCTCGTAATGAGAGAAGAACTGATCGAAGCGCAAAGGTAAAAAATACAATGTGCGACTACATAGTGGAAATTAACAATTACAGAGAAATTAACAGAGAAGAATGTCCCAAAGTACCTGCGTAAACTAACAGCTAGCTACTTAACTGACAGAGTACTTATGTATGATATTGGGGAGGAACCAAGGCAATATAAAGTAACGGGGAGAGTGGAAAAGGGGTCAGTGCTTGGGCCACTACTGTGGAATATTATGTATGATAGATTGCTGTAGATACTCCTGCAAAAGACTGTAACTTTAGTGGCATTTGCCGATGACATTGCCCTGGTGATCGTAGGTAAATACTTCGAAGATCCATAAAATCTTTTCGAATTGGCATTCGGTAAGTACCAAGAATGCCTAGACTGCATCAGGCAGGCGTTCGCAAAGCACAAAACTGAGGTAGTCATAAAAAGTGAAAAGAAATTATTGACAATGAAGCTGCGAGTTGGACAACACATTATCAAATCCCAGCCTTCTATTAGATACCTGAAAGTAATAGTGGATGCTCGGATTAACTTTAAACAGCAGGCTAACTAACATAATGCTACTACCAAAGGGTCAGCAATAAGAGCAGCTTCATCAAGGCTCATGCCTTATATAGGAGGACCCAAACAAAGTAGAAGATCACTCCTGGCATCGGTGATTACGTCAGTCATCACGTATGGCATAGCTATTTGGGTTGATGCACTTAATATCCAGGGAACTTAAAGAAAATTGACATTAGGCTATCGTCTGAGTGCCCTTCGAGTAGCATGTACGTTCCAGATAGACTTGAAAGATACTAGAGACGTCATTGTAGGCCTCTTGCCGTACAAAGAGCTGGCGGATGATAGAAGACTGATCTTTACTTTAAGGATGGAAACACCGGTAGACGCGGAGCTAGTAGAACAGCAGGAAAAATAAACAAGTCTGTCACACTAGCAAAAGACCTAGAATCATTCTAACAAGGGTAAATGGACTCACCGACCGATTCCATGTATCGGTAGGTGGATATACCGCAGACATGGCAGTGTCAACTACTATTTGACGCAAAAGCTGGAAGTTCATGGGCATTTTAAAAAATAATTCTATAAATACAAGAGCAAAAATTCCGCGGAGTTTCCGAGCTGCAGTGGATTAGAAGAAAACGCGGAGCATGGCTTTTTTAACTGCCCTAGATATAAGAATTACCGCTCTGATCCACAGATGACACTAAGAAGAAGTGTTACTCCGGAAACACTAATAGAAGATATGCAATCCTCCAAGGTAGCCTAAGGAGAGACAATGACCTTCGCAACCAAGGTCCTTCAAGATATACGTCGCAAAGAAAAGAAGAAGATTAAGTACATGAAGCTAGAAGAACGAGCACGTTGAACCCTGTGTCTGACTATCACCATCTGTGTCAGTGCATGGAAGTAGGTTGTTTCAAAACAATAAAAAAAGCTAAAAACAGCTGATGCTTTGACCAAAATGTAATGCCTAATAGTGGTTTCCCTGGGGAAATCAAGCTCGAGTGTAGAGAGGTTATTTTTGTTCAGTCAGATCCTGGCATACAAATGCATATAGAAAGGCTAAGATGTGGTCAGACCACCTGACCGGTTGTGATTACACCCATACAATCTACTCAAGTCGGTTCAATATGTAATGAAGGGTAAACTAGTCACTGACAGTTCATTAGTGATTTTTTTTCTTTTTTGTATATGCATACACAAGTACACATACACATGTACGCATACACATACATACTTACAGACACACATACACATACACCTGTATGTAACCATAATAGTCTACCTGTATGAAGCAAGTTTCACACAAATAAGGTTACTGATGCAGCAGAAGAGGCATCTATATGGTAATGTAGTAACCTACCCATCCAGGACATAGTAGATAGCACACAAAACGACTATGTAAGAGCAAAATTTGGTGGTATACACTTTAATTGCTACTATGCACCCCCTAAACTAGATAATTCACGCCTCTTCTCGACGTACTGATTAAAGATGTCAAGGAGCATCACCCTGCAGTCTTTGCAGGAGATTTTATTGCGTGGGCTTCAGAGTGGGATAGTAAATGGAATAACAGAATAGGACATGAACGACTAGAAGCAATGTCGGGCTATAACTTATAGCTCCTTAACACAGGCTCTATGCCAATATTTGCAAATTATGGAGAAACATTGATTGTTGACCTTACGATTGTTAGGCCTGGTTTAGGCAACAATGCATAAATTGAAGAGCGAATGACATCTTCAACCAGAGATCACCTTAAAGATTGGAAGGGCAGAGATATTACTAGAAAAGACAGAGGCACTAGGATGGAAAGTTAAAGAGTTTGATCTTGAGCTCCTTAGAGCTACACTCGATGCGGGATCCATTAGCGCTCGTAATGCCAAAGGAGAAGCTCAAAAGGTTATGAGAAGATTTGTCAGGGCTTGTAATACTGCGATCCCACAAAAGAGCTCAAATAAGCATGCACTAGTGTACTGGTGGAATGAGAACATCGCGACCATCCGAAAGGAATACATCCCAAAAAGAAAGGAGGTAACACGCTATCGGAAAAAAGGCAGAAACGTCACAAAACTGTAAAGCCAGCTCAACAAAGCTCGTAAACTTGTCAAGACCATCAGGACTAGTAGGAAGCAATGCTGGAAGAAGCTTCTAAAAGAGATGAATGGTGTTCTAGTTAAATTATTTCATTGAACTTGACGTTATAGAGCAATTTTTGGCTTAAACTCAGATTTGGCGCATTAAAAATCTTTGGGAATTTTATGTCAAAAATAATATATTTATTTCTTTATGTATTTTTATAGTACCTTTTTAAGAAAAATTCATAACGATTTGTCAAGTCAAAACATTCAAACATATGTCGAATGTATGCTATTTTTCAATATAAAAAAGTTTGGAATGAATTAAGATTTAAAAAAAAAATGCCTAATTCAAAATTGTTTCCAAAATCACACGTTCGACTTCTGCTCTGAAATATGATATGGTTCTTTATTGTTACGTTGAAACGATATCTTTTTTATCACGTAATTTTAAATCAGATGGTTTCGGGCGTTTTTTGTAATGTTATCACCTATTTTTTATAAATAGTATTACTTTTTCCAGACATAAAATATAGACAAGCAGCAATTTTAAAAAAAATTCTTATTTAAGTGGATATTACAAGAAAGAAAGATTCAACCTTATTGGTTGATAGACAACTATATTGATATTTACGGAACACGTCAAAGGAACACTTTGAGGAAACAAAATAAATAAGGTTGTAATATGACCCTTTAGAGGATGTCGGGGTTGTTGGAATCGATTTTTGTTTTTCTTATATTATTGATATCTTTTTCAATCAATTATTTTACAAAATGTAATAACTTGTCCACACTTAAGATATGTTGATAAAATAATTTTTGTTTAAAATAAAAAATCAGTTGAGATTGTTATTTTTTTATAATCTTCAAATGAAAATTAGATATCGAGCTTGATAAACCTAACCTCAAAATTTTATACTTTGAAAGTTTGCTTACAACTTTTTATGTATACTCTTTTGGTGAATTCATTGACTTGTCCGCACTCGGGATAATAATCATCAATTTTCTTACTGTATCAGAAAAACTTGATTTGATGCACCGTTTACTCATAACCTTTGAATGAAAATATTATTAAGAGGAGCGGAACTCCGACATGCCGTTAAATGTTATCAAGACAAATTTCAAGACTATTAAATCATTGATTTTTGATAATTTTACGTTCTTATATTAGAATAATAATATTTTCACAACTTGGAATTGGGAAATATTCTCATGTTTGTCAAGTAAACCATAAATAAGATCATTTGAAAATTGAATTGGATAATGTTGATCAATCATATTACAATCCAATTTATTTTGTTTTTCAATATTATTATTCAGATTATGTTTCGAATGGAAGTGGCTTTCTATATTCGACAGTGATGAGGAAATGTTGATTAAATTTTATACCCAAGTTCATAATCGAACTGTTCGACATCCTTAATATCGCTTAGCAAAGTTCAATTTGCATACATCGACAACAAAGGATGTAACAAACTGAATATTATTAAGCATTTATTTAACATTAATTACATAGAAATTTTTATTTAAAATTATACGATAATACAAAATAAATATTTATGCTATTCACCTAAAGTAAGTACTAAATAGATAATTCATCTTACATTCGAGTTATATGATAAATGAAATGTTTAAAAGTAGAAAATAGTAAGTAAAAAATATTTGGTAATTTCCACATATACCAGATTTATACGGTGTTCATGTATCCTCTACACCTTTATTCTATTTCATAATTTACACCCCATTCAGCATTCGCTCAGGCTAATACCCGTCAAGAAAGAAAAATCAATAGGCAAACCCAGTGGGATGGATTTTGAGTAGAAAAACCTTCTCCGAAATGAGTCGGTGTAAATGAGCGATGCGGATATGGATACCCTTCGATAAGGATGCCTACGAAATATTTACCATAGTTCCCGCTCACATTGTCGTGTGCTTAGCACTTCCAAGCGACCGTTATTCAAAGCAAGTCCAGATCAAACGAGCGGCGGTTCCGTGGGTATTTACCCATCCAAGTACCACCCGCGGTCAATGCTGCTAAGCTTTGAGAATCGCCTGGCACGCGCTAAACCACTCAGCCAATGCGTTGTTCTAGAAAATAGTGAATATTTTCTAGGTGGGAGCTTTTTCAACAATATTATTCAATGTAATAAATAAGGCATGAAAGAAAGATAACTTACAATCTGTTTAATTAATGTTATAATTTGGTTCAAAAACTTTTTCTTTTACATTGGATTGATGTTTCTGTTTAATATATATAAAATTTACACTTTTTATATTTAATAATCAATTAATTATTCATATTAACATAGTACGATGATCTGGTAAAGGTAGAGTGAATGGCAAAATATTACGATCTTGAAATTCAACTTCATGCCAATCAAGAAGCTTGTCCATAGTGCATAGGTCTTTCCAATAATTAATTTGAATCGAACTCAAAGCACCCATCCATGCCTTTAGAAAGAAGTAGGATACATGAATTTTTTTTTAATTGTTGGTAGCACATAATTCTTATAGTAGAATAACTTTGTAATTGAGATATTAAATTTTTATCACATGAATCGAATATTGTCGAAGCAGGCAGAACGTTCCATCTGAATTTACAAGCTCCAGTTTAACAAATATTTCTGTAAATCGAGTATCCATGGGGATAATAATGGATTTATTTTACAATAAAAACTTGTATGTTCTATTCAACCGTTAAAGGGGTTCAACTCAAGGGGGGTTCCTATTGGATTCTAATGGGTGTACCGACCCTTCAATAAAATAAAATTTAATTTTAAGCGAGAAAAATTATTTTTACTATACTTTTCACAAAAACATTTTAACTAGGACTTCTTCAGCGGGTATAGTTAACGTGTTTAAGTTTGCCGATTACAAATTCGATGTCAAAATACAGCAATTAGCAGTTAATAGCTACCAGTAGAACTTTCTACTTACCTCATTTGTCGAGTAGATTTCTTTAAGGTACGACGTTCTTCCTAGTTGGCTGAATCGAATCGATCATCAGGTGTAATATTTAAGTGTTTACAGCTGTCAATGTGACTACCCAGTAATTGCCTACTCTGTAATGAAATAGAAGCTTTTTAGAATAAAAAGAACAAATTTGTGCTTAGGTTGTCCCTTCAAAGTTAACAGCTGTCAGTAGTAATATCAACGTGTTTTATCATAAAAATCTCTTATTAACATCAAAGGAATGTGAATAGCAAATGCAGTTTACAAATTCCAGATAAGAGGTATCATCAGGACTGCTTCTCTGTTTTTTGTATCGTGACGTATTCATCCAGAATTTATAAGATCCTTATTTTTAATTTCATAATGGAGAGATCAAGGACTCTCATAAGAACTTTTTTTTTAAATCTTCTCGTAAAATTAAAATTTAATTTGTGAATATCTCGATCGTCTATTAGTTTGAAGCAAAAAATGATATTGCCGTTTAATATTCGATTATCTGAGTTTTCCTTCTTTTTGGCGTTTGGAAGCTGGAGACTTGATTATGTTCACTACAGAATTCAAAATTGTAAGCCTTTTTTAGCTTTCCTTCACAAGAATTCAAATTTTCGATTTTGCAAAATGTTTTAACTTTGAAATAATACATTATCAGCTATTGTAAAGGCTTCACAAAAATTGTCATTAATACAAAAATATGAATTTGCTGTTGCTGTCTCAAAATAAATATTTATCTATCAATGCAGAAAAATTTATTTTTCAACTATTTCATTTAATAATTGCACCGAATTCTAACAACTCTATTAAAGTACTAAATGCTGAAGAAACCGATTATAAGCGCAAAACAATAAATGCGATTCCGTCTTCATTACTTTAGCACCTGACTTCCCTTATGATGATTTCTTCACTAATGATTGTAAAAACAGTAATATTTGAGAATATATAGATAGAAATGATGTAATGGGTGTTATATGAAAAATAATAGTTGGCAATTAGAGTATACAAACAACTAAAATATTTCAACTGTTTTTTCCGAAGTAATGTAAAAGTCACTGTTCTTTTTGAAAATGATATCGATAAGGCAATTCTAAAAATAAAATATTTGACTGTTATTTTTTTAGTTTCTATCATCAACGCTTGTAAAAAATAGAGAGAATGAATCAAAAAATGATTTGCTGTCTTGTAAAAAAGTTACAAACTGCGTGTGAAAAATTATTTCATGAATAATAATCGTAGATTGATACATTCCTAAAAAAATGAAAAAAATATTACTGATAATATTTAGCGGATTCGTAAATTAATTGATATATTTCGAAAAAATTTACTTTAGTTTGATTATTTTAATGAATTATCTAAATTCACGAAAATATAATCAAATTTGTCGTCCAAATAGTATGAAGCAATTTATGCCAAAGAAACCTATTAAATTTAAGTTTATGATTTAGACGCTCTGCACGACCTCTAGGATTCTCCAAGACTTATATTAAAAACCAAGGAACGGTATGCATAAACTGCACTCTAAGGTGCAGGGTTTTCATATGAATATTGCATAGTTTTTATCAGGCTGTTGCAAAAAATCGTAGAACAGATTATGATGTGACATATGACAATCCCTTCACAAGCCCAGATTTTAGCAAACTGAATTTCATATCGATGATCGGTTTGGAAGTAGTGTCTCTTACAGTTATTGCCACTATTAGTGACCTTGCTGCATCTGTTGGAATCTAGTATGCTTATGAAAAATAAAGAGCTGTAATACGCTGTATTCACAGTATCATAGAAGCTCGGCAATTTAAAATTCCACCTGCGATCAATTAATGACGGTAAAATTCGATCTAGTATGCTGAATCGTGGTTGATGCTTCTTCCTGTATCAACTATACTATATAAAATAATAATTTGATATTTTTTTATTTGTCAAGTATTATATATATAAGAAGTAAATACGTATAACAAGCCATATAGAGATACCAAGTAAACAGTTTATTATTGCACGGTAGCCTTTCTTGTTACCGTTTCAATAATTAAAAAAATAGTTTATATTAACCAAAGATCGATCAATACTTTAGCAAAAATAATATGCATGCAAAAACAGATTGCATAAATTATTCACACTCGTGCAAAATTCCTTGATTTCAAATCCAATTGCTACAACTAAGCGTTTAAAAGCTGTATCCTCGATATACTTATATTTCATACAAGTTCTCAGAAATAGCTCTCACGGCAATCGCATTGGACGTGCATGTGAAACAAGTATGATACAATATAACCTAGCTATTTACACGTATCTTCATGACCCGGTGTACAATTATATGTATAATATGATACGACATAACCAAGCTATTTACACCTGTATTCATGGTTCTGTATACGATTATATATAATCTGGTATACACGTATCGATAGCTAGGCATAAGCTTATAGTAGTGTTCTTAGTATGCATACACGTATAAATAACCGAGCTGTTACCACGCGAATACACACCTCGGTATGTAACCTCGGTATGGTAACCTTAGTACGCATATGCGTTTGAATAACCAAGCTATTCACACGCGCATATTCACCGCTGTATAAACAGCTCGATATACTAGCATATCAACGATGATAAATATACGTCGTGGTATAAAGAGCTTGGTATACTAGCATATTAACCAAGGTAAATACACACCACAGTATAAACAGCTCGATATACTAGCATATTAACCACGGTGCGTATACACTAATAGATAGCCGCGCTATTTAACTATGTATACATACCTCAGTATACGAGTATAGGTAACGAGGTATACACGGATACAAATAGCTCGGTATGTACGTATATATACCTTGGTTCTCACGTATGATCGCACTTATATAACTTGTGTCACGTTGATAATTTCATACCCGTCTCACAGCTCGTCTGCATGTGTTCCTAAATCCATAATGTATGTCCTTATGGAACTACTTAAACTGTAATTATGACGTGCGATCAAACTCTATTTATTTAAGAGGGGGGGGGGTACAGGTGAAATCTTATTTTTCAATAAAAAAAAACGTTTTTCATTTTTAGCTTTCGACTTATAGCACCTACAACATAACCCATGTTTGATGTTGTTCAAAACCATCTAAAGAATCTATAAAAAAAATTTCAGCACAAAATATTATAAACTGTAGAACTAGTAGTATTTTAACTGCGGCTTGATTTAGAGGTGAATGAGTTTAAAAAATACTCACTTCTTTCTAAAATTATTTGTAACTAAATTTTGTTTAGAGGTTTTTGTCAGAGCTTGATAGTTTCCAAGATAAAAATTCATCAAGAAATTCACAGTTTAATGTTGACGTACTCTGTGACAGGCGTGTTTTGTTGGATGCACGGTCGCCAGGTAATTTTAATCATAAATTACCAAAATATAGATTTAAGTTATATTAATAAGTTTTTGACTTGCATTAGTCACATAATCCATACAAGAAGGATTAAAATACCAGAATTGACGATCTTCTCTAGATTCTTCACTTTTAGAGATGCGATAATTGGTAATTTAATAATTATGCAGGGATATATATTCGACGACTTTCGCCAGATGCTTTAGTATAAGAAGTGCGATATTATATCCTTGTCATAAATGCAACTTATGAAAGTACAATAATCGACACTCGCTGGATGCTTTACCATTGAACGTGCGTTAATGTGTACTTTAATAATAAGATGCTTTTTTGACACTCCGTGCGCGAAGCTCAATTTCGCGTACGCTATACAAAGTGACACGTGCGAAAATGGAGCTTCTTACACGTCGTGTCAAAAAATATTGTTCGATACTCGTGCGAGAAACTGATTTCTTCCTTGTGTGACCTTTTCACCCTCGCTTCGCTCGGGCGCAAACCGCCACACGAGTAAAAAATCAGTCTCACGCACTAGTATCGAAAAATATTATTTTAACTTTATGATCTGAAAAGACATTCAATTTAATAAATTTATAATCGTTTTTATTTATTGTAAATTATTAACTTTATTTGAAATAATCAATCTGCTTTAAATAAATTACAAATGGATATATTATTTTACTGAAATAAAGATATTTGCAAAAGAAACATTCTATTTCCTTTACATTCCAAAAGACTATTTTTAATAATTTATTATATTATTTATTAACTAAAAAAGCTAATTTTTTATATTTTAATTTATATCTTCAAACTTTAAATAGAATAATCGTTTTTATACATAATTGAATGTTTGATTTATGTATGAACAGTTGTATTAAAAAGTTATATATATTTTATTATTAACAATCAAATACTGATAATACTTTTTCATTAAAAGAAATAGAACATTCTATTTCTATAATCATTTTACTATATCTATATACATATACATTTTAAGTTATCTTTATTATTGGCTTTCGTAGGTAACTATAAAGCCGTACTTATACTTTTAAATTTATTATTACAGAAAATTATTGTATTTTATAAATAATGTCAAATTATTTATAAAATATTTATACTTAATTGATTAATTCTATTCAAAATTGATATGAGCCATTACAACTCCTTACTTCAGAATTATGATCATTAAAAATAAATATACATGCACATTTTTGGTTACAAATATTTTAATTAAATAATAATTTGAAAATCATTCAATACTTTCGCTGGCTATTAAAAACAATGAATGTCTTTAAATGGTCATTTTTAAACTTAATAATTTTAGTGAGATCATTTCATAATCATTTCATCAAAAATTTTTTCATGAATGATCTTTGTAAACATGAAATTTAGAAGAAATTCCTTAAAATCATTTTTCATGTGAGTGAGCATAGTGTAGATAAAAACGTTTTACAAGTCATTTATTTAGTTTGAATAAAAAAGATTTCGACATTTCATAATAACTAATTATGTCTAAAGTCACTTTTGAGCTTCAATATAATTTTGAATACTTTTAATTTAAAACATATGATGATTAAAAAGATTTTTACTGTTTTTATAAAATATTTGTATTATAAAATATGAATGAATAATTATTTTTAATGTTGATAATTGAAGGCCCGAGTCAAATAATGTCCTTAGCGCCGGCAAAGTGGGTCGGTGCTGAGGACCTTATTCGATCCAGACCTTTAATTGCTGAGTAACTAATTATCCAAATATTAATACTTATTAATAAATATTAACTTCAACGTTAAGATGTTAATTTTTCTATGAATTTTTTTTCCAAAACTATCAAGTTTTGGAGTCACCTTACTGTTTTATAGATGTTTTTTTCTGTAAACATTATTTTTAAACAGCTTTTTTACAGACATTCTTTATTTGAATTAGCATTTAGTAAAAAAAGACGTTTCTTAAAACATTGATTTAATATAAATTATAAAAGAATTTGATATTTCTGAATAGCTAATTTCTTCTAAGGTCACTTTTGGTTTTATTTATTGTAACGGGGAATATATTTGAACAAACTAAATTAAATATATTTGTGGGTTTCATGAGTACTTACTTTAAGTACACATGCACTTACCGTTAAATAACTGACTTTCGGTTTATAGTCGATCAGCCTAATTCAATACCGCTGATCTACTTCGTCTATCTATTTCTGACGAGGAAAATCAATTAAACAATATTTAATACTATTGCAGAACTTCGCTTAGAAGTTCTGCCTCCCGGACATCTGCTACGACGAAACCCACGGCGTGTACCCGAGAACTCTATCAAATACCGTTGATCAAGAAAGAATGTATTCAATTTTATTTGTGACGCGAGAATAAGATGATATATAATTAACAAGGAAATAAGATCATACTCTACTTAATAATTAAATTCACCCTTGATTTTACTTTACTTTATTTAATCATCTTATTAGAATTTGATACAATGAAAAGTAGATATATAAAAAAATAATGATGTATTAAAAGTAGAATTACACATTCTTGGTAAATAAAGAAAATAAGGCCTAACCTGACCTACAACGCAACGCGTCGACGCGGACGACAGTCTCTTACGCCGCAAGTTCGGAAGCAATACAAAAAGAAAACTAAGACACGTTAAAGTCTGCAGACTTACATTTTATGCTGATGTCTAGGTCAGAGCTTCTCTTCACCAGTAAATCGCCTGCGAGGTCTACTTGTTGCGGCACCGGATACACACGGTGCAACTTTCTGTCTCACTCGTGTCCTTTGTGAAGTTCTCGAGAAGAATTTTGTTGAATGCAGCAATTAACTAGGTGCTGAGGATTGCCTTTTTAATAAATCCAGTATTATCCTTACAAGACGGCGATTTTTCATCCAAAAAAAACTAACGGACGCTCAAGCACGTTCAGCAAGAGCATCCATGGTGGCCAACCGGCTTCACGACGCATTTGCTCTCGTATACCACTCGAATCTAACCGTCATGTCATGCGCGCGCCTTCGCTAACCGTCAGCCACGCAAGACGATGAAATATCTACTCTCTGTCTCACTCTTATACACACAAAGTAAGCATAAAAGCTTACAATAGGCTGTGCGACTCACAACGAGGAGAGAGACAGAAGTATACTGACATACAGTATACATATAATTTGCTATTCTCGTTACATTATATAATTTTGGACTCTATTAATTGAGAAGATACAATGATTGAAAAGATTCCCTCTATTTTCGTAAAATATTTATAGCCAAAAATGTGCATGCATACTTATTTTTAATGATCACAGTTCTGAACTAAAGAGTACGTCAACTTTAATTTTTGAATTTCGTGATGAATTTTTTTCTCGAAAACTATCAAGCTTTGAAAAAAAACCTCTGAACACAATTTGGTTACAAATAATTTGAGAAAGAAGTAAATATGTTTTAAATTATTATATCTTGTACAATTAAAATTTTTAAAATGTCTCTGAAGGACAGTTTGCATGTAATTTTGTGTTTTTAATCATAAAACTTAAATGCTTTCAATAAAATAATGGTTTTGAAATTATTTATTAGCTTCTTTTGCCATTTAGAACAATAATAGTTTTTCGGAATTAATAGTTCCAGCGAGAACATTTCAACAATTTTTTAATGCATGCTCTTTATTGTAAACATTTAATTTAAAAGAGATCTTTTAGAGAATTTATTTTTTTATTTAGCATAACAAGGACATAAGCGATTATTAACTCATGAGGTTTAAATGAAAAAAGATTTTAATATTTGGGAATAGATAATTATGTCTGAAATCACTGTTGGGCTTAATAATATAATTTTAGACTATTCTAATTTAAAGGATACAATGATTAAAAATATTACCACTATTTCCATAAAATATTTTTGATCAATAATTTGCATGTATATTTATTTTTCATTATGATAATTTTGGAACATGTGATTCGTCAAAATTTAACTGTGAGTTTATTGATGAATTCTTTTTTCGAAGACTATCAAGTTTAGAAGAATACTTCTGAATACAATTTGGTTACGGATGGTCTGAAAAACAAGCAAGTATTTTTTACATTATTATATCTAGTATAGTGAAAATTTTTTAAATATCTCTAAAAGACCAATCAACCTAATAGCATGTAATTTTGTGTTTTCAATCATAAAGCTTCTATGCTTCCAATAAAATAATGGTTTCAAAATTATTTTTTAGTTTTCTTTTGCCATTTAAAACAATATACGTCTTTGGGAATTCTTTTTTAAACTTTTCCAGCGTGATCATTTCAACAAATTTTTAATTCATGCTCTCTATGGTAAACATTAAATTTAAGAGAGATCTTTCAAAGACATTATTTTTTTTATTAGCAAATTTTCCAAAATTTAACAGTGAGTTTGTTAATGAATTTTTTTCTTGAATACTATCAAGTTTAAAAGAAAACTTCTGAATACAATCTGGTTACGAATAATCTGAAGAACGAGCAACTATTTTGATGAATTATTATACCTTGCGCGGTTTAAGTTTTTTAAATTTAATTTAAACACGTATAAAAGTAATAACACGCTATTTACTTTTCTTAAACATGAATCTTCTATATTTTGAATAAAATAATCGTTTTAAAATCGTATATTACTATTTTGCCATTTAAAACAATAAATATTTTCAGAAGCTTTTGTTTATACTTTATAGTTTAAGTGAGATTATTTCAGAAACATTATATCATAAATATTTTATGAAATTTTATTTCCTGTAAAAAGTAATCTATATAAGATCTTTGAAAGGCATTATTTATTTTAATTAGCATAATGAAGATATATGCGTTTCTTAACTAATTTTTTTTTTGTTTAAATAGAGTTTGATTGTACGTCATAATTACAGTTTCAGTAGTTTCATGAGGACACACATGATGCATTAAGGTACACATGCAGACAAGCTTTGAGTCGAGTATAATATTATCCACGTGACACACGTCATATACGTGAGTTCATATGTGTTAACCGAGAAGTGCATACGTGCATGCTGAGCTATTTTTATGCACGTTTATCACTTTACCTATACTCGTATACCAAGGTATGTATACGCGGGTAAATAGCGCGGCTATTTATTAGTGTATATGCACTGAGGTTAATATGCTAGTATACCGAGCTGTTTATACCGTGGTGTATATTTACCGCGGTTAATATGCTAGTGAACCAGGCTCTTCATACCACGGTGTATATTTAGCATGGTTAATATGCTAGTATACTGGGCTGTTTATACAGCGGTGAGTATGCGCGTGTAAATAACTTGGTTATTTAAATGCGTATGCGTACCAAGGTGACTATACCGAGATTACATTTCTAGGTTTGTGCGTGTTGATAGCTTAGTTACTTGCATATATATATGTAATGCATATATGTTTAGTATGCATATATGCAGTTAGTATGCATATATGTATATGCATACTAATGATAATACTATAAGCTTATGCCTAGCTATCGATACGCGTATACCAGGTTATATATAATCGTATGCAGAACCATGAATACAGGTGTAAATAGCTTGGTTATGTCGTATCATATTATACATATAATTGTATACCGAGTCATGAAGATACGTGTAAATAGCTAGGTTATATCATATCATACTTGTTTCACATGCACGTCCAATGCGATTGACGTGAGGGCTATTTCTGAGAACTTGTATGAAATATAAGTATATCGAGGATACATCTTTTAAACGCTTAGTTGTAGCAATCGGATTTGAAATCAAGGAATTTTGCACGAGTGTGAATAATTTATGCAATCTCTTTTTGAATGCATATAACATTTGCTAAAGTATTAATGGATCTTCGGTTAATGTTAAGTATTTTTATAATTAATCAAACAGACACAAAAAAGCTACCGTACAATAATGGATTGTTTACTCAGTGTCTCTATATGGCTTGTTATACGTATTTACTCCTTTCATATAAAATAATTGACAAATTAAAAAATATCAAATTGTTATTTTATATAGTATTGTTGATACAGGAATAAACATCAATCACTATTCAGCATACTGGAGCAAATTTCGCCGCTATTGATTGAGCACAGGTGGAATTTCAAATTGCCAAGCTTCCATGCTATTGTGAATACAGCGACAGAATTTTTCTTCGCTTTTGCCTTTTATGAGATGATAGGAGGTATTGATAGGCGTAATAGATATTGCAGTAATCAGAGAGTACACGTGAACAGCCAAAAATGGACGTGCAGTATTTTTTCTGAAACATCTATCTAGAGAACGTTTGTCCTATCAGCAAAAGAAAATTGAAGTAAAGGATTTCGTTTTAAGTACAGTCATTAAAGGTTTTCAGTTCTAAATTGTTTCAGAAAAAATGGATTAACGTGAAATTTGGTCAGAAGCTGGAGGATAGTCCCAAAAATTAAAATTATTTAGTACTAATGTGCACTTTTACCCAGGGATAAGAGCTACCTTTTCTAGGGGGTGAACAAAAAAATATTCAAAAAAACCCTAAGAATTCGAAGATACACATACACGCATTCACATACACACATACACTCACACGCATACACATGCAGACATACACATACACATACACACATTAACATACATACAAACACATACACATATACACATTCACACATGCACATACACATTCACACATGCACATACACATTCATACTTGCACATACACATTCACACATAGACATACTCACGTATACATACACAAACGCATACACACATTTACACATGCACATACACACGTATACATACACATAAGAAGAGTAACGTAATAATCATATTTTCATTTTAAAATGTATGAGAAATATGCTTACTTTTACGTCCACGTCGTACTCTCTGAAAAACGGAAACGTAGCGTCGCTGCTTTTAGCAGCAACGCAATAACGTTCATAGCAAAGGAAAACTATGGCTAGTGGTCCGCCTTATTCGATCTATAGCTCCTCTTCAGGGTCCGTGTTCGAGATTAGGGATGAGGAGGAGAAACTTTGAATATAAATGACCATGTAATATGAGGAGTGAGTCCGGAACGATATTACCTCATGCAAGTTTTGCTACACATCTAAATCTTGTCAGCGGTTCCGATTGGATAAAAGATCCAGTGGCTGGTGGCATCTTTACGGATTTCAGAAAAAGGTGAACTAACAAAAACATTGAAGGAAGGCTTGGGAATGGAAGCTCGCATATAATATCTCAAGAAATGAAGAGGAAGAATGGTTGTGCAGGTAAGCTGCAGCAACACGAGGTGGCTGTTGAAGGGCTTTTTGAGATTATAGAGGATAAGCAACAGAGGACAGGTAATAATACCACGCGCAATCTTGCACGAAAGGTGAAATTAGCATTGACGAACTTGATTTGACGCACCGTTTACTCATAACCTTTGGATGAAAATATTATTAAGATGGGAGGAACTCCTACATGCCGTTAAATATTATTAAGGCAAATTTCAAGACTATTAATCTATTGATTTTTAATGATTTCACATTTTCGTATTAGAATAATAATATTTTAAGAACTTGGAATTGGAAAATATTCCCATGTGTGTCAGGTGACTAATAAATGCGATCGTTTGAAAATTGAATTAGATAATAATTATTAATCACATTACAACCTGAGTCATTTTGTTTTACAAAATTAATATTCTTATTATGGTCGGAATGGAAGTAGCTTTCTATATTCGTCAGTAATAAAGAAATGTGAATTAAAATTTATATCTGAGTTCTTAATTAAACTTTCTGACATTCTGGATATCGCTTAACAAAGTTTAATTTGCATACATCCACAACAAATGATATGGAGAAGTTAATATCAATGAGCATTAATTTAACATTGATTACATAACAATTTTTATTTAAAATTATTCCATAATACAAAATAAATATTCATGCTATTCACCTAAAGTATGTACTTAATAGATAATTTATCTTACATACAAGCTATGACGATAAGTGGAATGTTTACGAGTAGAAAATAGTAAGTAAGAAATATTTGGTAGTTTCCACATATATTTGATTTATACGATGTTTATGTTACCCCTAAACTTTTATTCTATTCCATAATTTATACCCCATTCCGCATACACTCGGAGTAATGCTCGTCAAGAAGGAAAAACCAATAGGCAAACCCAGTGGGATGGATTTTGAGTAGAAAAACCTTCTCTGAAATGGGTCGGTGTGAATAAACGATTTGGTATTAGGTACCCTTAAAGAAATATGCTTACGACATATTTACCACAGTCTCCGCTTACATTGTAGTGTGCTTAGCACTTCCAAGCAAGCGTTAAACAAAGCGAGTCCAGATTGAACGAGTGGTGGTTCCGTGGGCGTTCACCCATCCAAGTACCATCCGCGGTCAATGCTGCTCAACTTTAAGAATTGCCTAGCATGTGCCAAACCACATGACTAATGCATCTTTCTAGGAAATAGTAAATATTTTCTATGCGGAAGCTCTTTCCACAATATTGTTTAATGTAATAAATAAGGCATGAAAAAAATATAACTTACAATCTGTTTGATTAATGTTATAATTTGGTTCAAAAACTTTTTCTTTTACATTGGATTGATGTTTCTGTTTAATATATATAAAATTTACACTTTTTATATTTAATAATCAATTAATTGTTCATATTAACATAGTACGATGATCTGGTAAAGGTAGAGTAAATGGCAAAATATTACGGTCTTAAAATTCAACTTCATGCCAATCACGAAGCTTGTCCATAGTGCATAGATCTTTCTAATAATTAATTTGAATCGAACTCATAGCACCCATCCATGCCTTTAGAAAAGAGTATGATACATGAATTTTTTTGAGTTGTTGCCAGCACATAATTATACAGTAAAACAAATAATTCCTATAGTAAAACAACTTTGTGATTGAAATATTAAATTTAATATTAAATTAATTTACTATCGTCGAAGCAGACAAAACGTTTCATTTAACTCTACCAGTTCCAGTTCGACAAATATTTCTGTAAATGGAGGAATTCTATATCTATATTGATGAAAATAAATTTATTTTACAATTAAAAACTCATATGCGATATCTAACCGTTAAGGGGATTCAACCCTAAGGATTCCTATACAATTCTAATGGGTCTACGATCCCTTTAATATGATAAAATTAAATTTTAAGCGAGCAAAATTACTTTTACCACACTCTTTATGAAACAATTTTAACTAGGACTTCTTCAGCGGGTATGGTAAAAAGTGTTTAAATTTGCTTAATACGAATTCGATATTAAAATACAGCAATTGGCAGTGAATAACTACCAGCAAAACTTTCAACTCACCTTATGGGTTGATTAGATTTATTTAAAGTACGATGTTCTCCCTGATTGACTGAATGAAATCGATAATGAGGTGTAATAGTTAACTGTTTAGAGCTGTCAATGGGACCGTCCTGCTATTGCCTACTCTGTAATAAAATAACATATGAACCACAAGCTCTGTAAAATAACAAGAACCAATTCGCTCTTGGGATCTCCTTTTAAAGTTGACAGCTGCCAGTAGTGATATCAACGTTTTTTATTATGAAAATCTTCTATTAACGTCATGGAAATATGAATAGCAAGTGCAGTTTCTAAATTCCAGATAAGAGGCATCATCAGAACTGCTTCTCTGTTTTTGTATCGCGATGTATTTATCCAAAATTTATAAGATCCTTATTTCGCATTTGATAATGGGAAGTTCAAGGTCTCTTATAAGTACTTTTTTTAAATCTTCTCATGAAATTAAGATTTCGTTTGTGAATTTAGTTTGACGCAAAAAATAATATTGCCGTTTAATATTCGATTATCTGAGTTTTCCTTCTTTTTGGTATTTGGGAGTTAGAGACTTGATTTTGTTCACAACAGAAACCAAAATTGTAAGTCTTTTTAGCTTTTCTTTACAAAAATTCAAGGTTTTGATTTTGCAAAATGTTTTAACTTTCAAATAATACATTGTCAGCTGTTGTAAAAGCTTCACAAAAATTGTTATTATTACAGAAATATTAATTTGCTGTTGCTGTTTTAAAATAAATATTTATCTATTAATTTAGAAAAAAGAATTTTTTTTACTTTTTTATTCAATAATTGCACAGAATTCTAACAACTCTATGGAAGTCTTAAATGCTAAAGAAATCGATTATAAGCGCATATCAATAAACGCGATTCCCTCTTCGTTATTTTCGCACCTGACTTTTATTATGATAAATTCTCCACCAATGATTATGGAAACAGTAATATATGTGGAGATGTAGATAGGGTTGATATTATGGGTGGTAAATATAAATAAATATTTGATAATTATAGTGCTCAAACAACTAAAATATTTTAATGCTTTTTTCCAAAGAAATATAGTTGTCACTGCTTTTGTAGGAAATGATATCGATAAGGCAATTCTAAAAATAAAATATTTGACTGTTATTTTTATAGGTTCTATCATCAATGCTTGTAAAAAGTAGAGAGAATGAATTAAATAATGATTAGCCATCTTGTAAAAGAGTTACAAATCGCATGTGAAAAATGATGATTTCATGAATAATAATCGTAGATTGAAATATTCCTGAAACAATAAAAAAAATATTACTGATAATATTTAGCGGATTCGTAAATTGATTGATATATTTTGAAAAAATTTACTTTAGTTTGATTATTTTTATGAATTATCTGAATTTACGAAAATATTATTAAATATTTTGTCGAAATAGTATGAAGCAATTTATGCCAAAGAAACCAATTAAATTCAAGTTTATGATTTAGACACTCTGCATGACCTCTAGGATTCTTTAAGACTTATATTAAAAACCAAGGAACGATATGCATGAACTGCAGTAGTATATAGACAGGTATAGCGAGGCGTAAACAAATGACGTCACTCGCTAAACCTATCTATGTTTACATAAACAACCCATTAAGGTAACGATATTTACATAAATAACCCATTAAGATAACGATGTCTACATAACGAATAAGATAACACTTTGATTACATAAACAATCAATTAAGATAAGATAACACTTTGATTACATAAACAATCAATTAAGATAATGTCTTATTTATGTAAACAAATATTGAAGATACGATAATAAATCATTTATTCAAACATATATTGAAGATACGATAATGACTTATTTATTTAAACAAACAATTGAGATAAGATAATGACTTATTTAAATAAACATTTTAGGTAACTTTGTATTTACACACACGCGCACATGCACACACACACACACACACGAATGCACGCACCCACACAGACACACACACACACACACACACACACACACACACACACACACACACACACACACAAGGGATATACTCAAGGTAAAAATAGAGGTTTCTACGTTTTTTTATTGGTGGTCCTGAAAAGGACCGATTATGGTAAGTATATTGTTTATGTTTTTTTATATCCCTGAGTTTTTGGAAATATGTATTCATTGAATATTTAGTGTTAAATTATATTTTTTTTAGATTTTTCATCTTTGAGCAGAGGTTTTCTGTCCTCTTTGGTTCCATCTGAATCCAAGTAAGATGGTTATTTCTGGACAGCAAGCTACACTGGAAACCCCAGATAGAAGAGTGCTGCAGGAAGCTCACCAATATGTTTTGGCTTAGCAGAAGAACTATTGGAAGGAATTGGGGACTCAAACCCTCAACCATCCTGTGGATGTTTAGGACAATTCTCATTCCTAGACTAACTTACGCAGCAGTGGTATGGTGGAAACGCACCAGCCAAACAACAACTGCGAAGCTCCTAGATAGGCTAAGGGGACTTGTCCTGAGAGCCATGACGGGGGCAATGAGGACTACTCCCATAGAAGCCCTGGGATTTTTGATGGGAGTGGCACCCTTACAACTGTATGTACAAGAGGCTGCTACAAGGTCTGCATGCAGACTGATTGCTCTCAACATGTGGACAGGGAGAGGTGAACACACGAACCCTCCTTGCCTTAAACAAGATGTACTATTAAAGACGAGGTCAGATTTGATGGTGACGAAATATCACTTCGACAATAAATTCAAGGTGATTTTCCCAACCAAAGAAGACTGACTGTCAGGAAAAGGTAATGATAGGATACCGAACTCAGGCGACATCTGGTACACGGATGGATCAAAATCCGCAACGGGTACTGGAGCAGGCATCTATCGAAGGAGGCTTGGGAAGGGGACTATGGTCCCGCTAGGCAAGCAGGCTTCAATTTTTCAGGCAGAACTGGTAGCCATACTGATTTCTGCTCAGATGGCACTAGATGCGAACAACCAAGACATAGTGAACATCTGTTCGGATAGCAAAGGGGCACTAATGGCCTTAAAAAGCTACAAAACTACGTCTAGTCTAGTGGAGGAATGCATCAACTCACTAAATACTTTAGGAGAAAGATGCAGGAAACTTAAACTTTGCTGGGTTCCCAGTCACGTGGGAATCAAAGGCAACAGGGTAGCAGACGACCTAGCAAAATTGTCTGCAGAAACACCACTAATTGGCCCTGAGCCTGCTTTGGGAATTCAGATGAGCCAAATTAAGGAAAAAATGTGTCAATGGCGAGAGACACAACATAGAACAATCTGGAGGGATACACCAGGTTGCGAGCAAGCTAAAGCTCTGCTTGGTAATGATCCTAATCATGCGTGGTTGGCACGGGGTCTGAACCTAAGCAGAGAAGATATAAGCATAGTCGCACAAATAGCGACAGGGCATGGTAAATTAAATTACCACATGTACAATATGAAAGTAGCTGGTTCTCCTGCATGCAGATGGTGCGGTACCGCCTTGGAGACGGTTCAGCACATCCTCTGTGAGTGTGAGGAACTAGCGACAACTAGAATAAGACACATAGGAATGGAGTACCCTGACATTAACATGTTAAGTCCTGGCTTGCACCAGGACTAAATAAAAATGTGAAAATAAATATGTATATGTTATTTAATTATATTAATTAATTGAATTAAAATATATATATATATATATATATATATATATATATATATATATATATATAAATTATGTATGTTTAAAATATAAAGATAGAAATGTATGAATCTAGTGGTGGAAAACTCCACCAATATTTAATTGAACGAAATCACTCTCACGATTGAATATTATTAAAGGATAAACTTAATTCTTGAAATAAAAAGTTTATTGAATAATTATATATTCTTACCTTGTAGTATTTCTCAGTAGATTGGTGCTAGGTATGGGCAGACAAACGAATAGGCACAATATGTAATAGATCCTCGAGGTTTATTGATATTTTTAACACTTTTGATATAATTGATTTTATGCGCGTATATATTTTAATAATTGATAAATGTATATTAAATAATAGCAATTGCTTTGAAATATAAAACTTGGCGGGCAGTGTAAACGTATTACCAATAAGACACCCGGGGTAATATTCCGTTTTTTCGATGATCTCAATTTGGTTTTATACTTATCTTTGTTTATAAGATTTTATTGTCTTTTACATCAATTTTTATTTGTAAATTTTCTTAAATTTTAATAATATGTTTCGTAATGTTTTTGAGGTTTGTAAAATTCATTTTGAAATTTCGAAACATACGTTTCGATTCTTTTCTGGTGATCTACTTAATTTCGCTTAATAATGAAATAATACGAGTGTTCAATAATTGAGGAATTTGATTTACCAATGTTAATAAAAACGATACGTTTGTGACGTAACACCTCGGTGCTCAAAAGATTGCATATCAGAAGAATAGGCAATCGAAAAAATAAAAGATAGGTCAATTATTGAACATTTACAATATTACGATTAAAATCTAAAAAATTAATCAGGAACTGTATATGTGTTTATCATTATTTTTTTATGAGTGGCCAACAGAAGGGTACGTTTTATGACGTAACACCTTGGGGCTCAAAGATGTTGCTTATTGAAACAAAAGGAACATAAAAACCTGAAAACAGTTACTGATTAATAAATCTTAAAAGTCTATTTACAATTAGCATGAATTAAAGTTTTATACAATTATTCGTGTTGTAAAACATAGGTTAATGACATTGTAATAACAATTCAGCAAAGTCAACGAAGAGAAAAATGTATGCAGCTGACACGTCTAAAAAAATTTTTTTTTTTTTTCTTTTTTTTTTTTTTTTACCATTGGTTTTCGTTGTTCTTTTCGGGTATTTAAAAGCTTATTTATATTTATTTTTTAACAATCATCATCATGTATCCAAGGAAGCAATATACCCGAGTTTGTGTAAGTATCTCTATTATTATCTTAATATTACGAGTTCAATATTATATTCTTATTTTTATGGATTTTTTTTTTTTTTTTTTTTTAACTAACTTATGAAATATTAGTATTTATATTTATTATTGAATTCTTGTTATTTATATCTATCCTTTACTTTTATGTTTAGTTTGGCGATTGGCAGTTAAAACGTCTGTTTCGCTCAATGGATCGGCGTGATAACGATGCATGGTGGTTGAACGGAGAACGTGATTTTGATGGCTGGAATTTATGCTACCTCTTCCGTTGGGAAGAACGGATTGCCATTGTCCACGGAAAGCGTATGTTGATGAGGGTGATACAAGACAACTTCTATATGTACGTCGGTGAAATTTTGATGTGCTGATACAGTTCCTGATTAATTTTTTAGATTTTAATCGTAATATTGTAAATGTTCAATAATTGACCTATCTTTTATTTTTTCGATTGCCTATTCTTCTGATATGCAATCTCTTGAGCACCGAGGTGTTACGTCACAAACGTATCGTTTTTATTAACATTGGTAAATCAAATTCCTCAATTATTGAACACTCGTATTATTTCATTATTAAGCGAAATTAAGTAGATCACCAGAAAAGAATCGAAACGTATGTTTCGAAATTTCAAAATGAATTTTACAAACCTCAAAAACATTACGAAACATATTATTAAAATTTAAGAAAATTTACAAATAAAAATTGATGTAAAAGCTTTATTTTCAAGAATCAAGTTTATCCTTTAATACTATTCAATCGTGAGAGCGATTTTGTTCAATTAAATATTGGTGGAGTTTTTCCACCACTAGATTCATACATCTCTATCTTTATACATTTTATAAATAAATTCAATATTTTAAACATACATAATTTATATATATATATATATATATATTTAATGCAATTAATTAATATAATTAAATAACATATACACTTTTATTTTCACATTTTTATTTAGTCCTGGTGCAAGCCAGGACTTAACATTTTGGTTCCGGTACAAATTTTCTAATTGAAAAATCGTATTGAAAATATTGAAGGATAATCAAAGAAAATTTATAATTCTTTACCTATTTATATATAAAGTGCATAAAAATATATTCAAAGAGCTTATAATACAGTGTTCAGAAGTGTGTTGATTAACCGCCAAGTGCGTCAAATAAAATATTATATATTAAAGGCACAAATCAAATAAATATACATAAAATTAAACGCGAAGTGCATTATTAAAAGCGAATAGCGTCATTGAAAATAAAAATATTATACGCGAAGTGTATTATCGAATACGAATAGCGTCATCGAAAATAAAAATATTAAACGCGAAGTGTATTATAAAATACGAATAGTGTCATTAAAAATAAAATATTAAACGCGAAGTGTATTATCAAATACGAATAGTGTTATTAAAAATAAATTATTAAACACGAAGTGTATCATTAAATACGAATAGTGTAAAAAAAAATAAAATTAATATATAATACGCATGGTGCGTAATTGAAATAATTTTTATATACGCGAAATTGGGCGATTTAAAATCATATAATACAATTTACATAAAAAAATTGTTAATAAAAATAAATGTAAAATCATTAAATCAATAAATAAATCTATATTTTAGCAAGAATAATTATAAAATCAAGTAAAAATTACAAATTCTTTTATAAACTGATTTTAAATAATATCATTTATTTAGTGCATTGAGAAATTACAACAGATATCAATAATTTTTGCATAATAATTTAATTTTAAAAGTGAAGTAAATTTCAAGTTCACGATTAATAAAAGAAATAAAAAGGAAAGTTGACTAAACAGTAAAAATTCAATATCATTTAAAACATATAAATTTTTATGAAAAGAATATAAAGTAAATTTAAAGATATCAAAATAAAGTAAACAAACGGCATAAACAGTTGTCATAAAAACATTACAAGTGTATTGAACTTTGAAAATACAAGCTCAGCAAAATTTCCTTTTTTTACCGTACGCTCTCGTATAGGTATAACAGCAGTGAGTTAATATCAAATTTCAAAACATAGTTCGACAAAATTCTTTACTTTTATGTAAGAATAGTAGGTCAGTGTCAAAGAATTGTTAATAACGTATGTTTACAAACGGCATTTAAAAAAAAAAAGGAAGAGAAACAGCAGTATTTATAATTTTTAAAACTTACAATTTTATGTACAAAATTTAATATTTTGAATAAATAAAATTTTTCATTGTTAAGTAAATAATGAAGATTTCAAATGAATAAAATAAATTTTGATCAGATAGCAAAATATATAAAAGAAGGAAAAACACAGTGGGTAATATCATACTCTAAATTACAATTATCTGAAATTTGTCAAAAATTTAATATACCTACTAAAAAAGACGAACATATTAATGTTATTCGTGAAAGAATTAGAAATCATATTAGACAAGCAGTTTTAGGAGAACATATTTACGAAAATATTAATCCGTTTCGCAAAAGCACTAAAATTACACGCTCTCTGACTAAAAATCTAGATCAAACAATTGAAAGTAATAATTTAAATAAAACCTTAGACGAAACAGTTAATAATAATACTTCAAATACAACCTTAGAAGAAACATCTGGAAATAATCTCTCAAATATAATTACGGACGTTCAATCAAATATTAATACAGATAATTCAAGTGAACAAAATACGCTATCAAATAAATATACAGGCACAATTCCAAAAACATTTCCACAAATTACTAAGACGAAACACAGCCATAATAAAGAAGACAGTTTTACACAAAAATATACTTTAGCGACAAACGTGACGATTTTATCAGAAAATAATACATCACTTAACGACACTCAGGAATTTTCAGTTAAACAGACAGGACATCAAGAAATAAGAAGTATTGAAAACGAAAAAAATATTACTTTAGCTGATAACACTAATATAACAGACAAAAACGTGACAATTTCATCAGAAAATAATACAACTATTGACGAAACAAATAACGACTTAGAGGAATTTTCTATTCAACAAGAGAGTTATTACGAAATAGAAGGTATTGGAAACCTGGAAAATATAAATTTTGATAATAATAATAGAAATAATAATATAATAAATAATAATAATATGCCTAACAATACAAACATGGCAAATACTTCAGGATATTCTTTGAAAGAGGTGTCAAGGTTAGTACCTGAGTTTACGGGTAAAAATATACCTTTGGAAAAGTACATAGATTCGTTAGAAATTGCAACAGATATGCTGACTGCGGATGAACAAAAGAAATTTATGAATTATATAAGATTTAAAGTATCAGAAACGATCCGTACTGCTATAAAAGGTAGTAACATTGAAAGTATTGCAGATTTTATCAAAACAATAAAGAAACTATATCCTGAAATTGATAATTTACATTCATTATATGCACAATTGGAACAAATACAACAAGGAGAAAATGAATCAGTGGTTGAATATGTAGAGAGAATAACAAAGTTAACATTAAAAATTAAAGATAAAAAACAAAATGAAGCGGGTATAGCAGATGATGCTTATCAACGTTTCACAAATGATTTAGCTAAGGATACATTAAAATATTTTAAACAAGGATTAAAAATGAAATCAGATTTGAATTAGGAGAGGTAGCAGATTATTCAAGTGCAACCATTAAAGCAATAGAAATTGAAAAACAACAGGAGAAACAGAAGGATATTAGGATAAAGACAAATTCGTCTAGACAGAAAATCATGTATAGTGAAATTTTTGAAGATAAACCTAAAAAAATTCAATGCTGTCAAATATGTAAAGACATAGATCATGAGGCATTATGTTGCAACAATGCAGGCTGCATATATTGCAAACAGCCAACTCATCCATCATTTAAATGCACAAATGCAAAAGATAAAATTATATTAATATGCAAGTTTTGTAATCAAGTAGGTCATTCAAGAAGCATGTGTAAATATTTAGAAGACAATGAATATTATTGCCAATATTGCCAGGAAAATAATCATCAAATAGGCCACTGTCCAATCATACAAAAATATGAATTATGCTTGAAATGCAATAAGAACGGACATAATACCAACTTGTGTAATCAAATTACAGAAAAAGTAATACACCTACGCAAATATGCAATCTGTGTAACAGTGAACACAATACTATTGATTGTGAAAAATTTAAGATATTTTTAAATCAGACTAAACCAGATAATCAAATACGATGTCAATTATGTGACAAATGGGGTCACTCAGGTAAAGAATGCAGAAATAATAACATCGGTCAGAATAATTTTAATCAGAATAAAATGTTCGTCGGAAATAACAGAAATAATAATTCATATGGACAACGAATTCAAATGAAATTTTGTAAATATTGCAAAAATAGAGGGCATAACATAGAGGAATGTAGGAGAATACAATACAAAAAACCTCAAAACGCAAATCAAAATTTACAATGCCCATATTGTAAAAAATTAGGACATTCAATCGATTCATGTTTTACATTAAAGAATATAGAGAGCAAGTTAAGTAAATTTTGCACATTTTGCAAAAGCATTAATCACACAGAGGAAGAATGTCAAGCTAAATTAAACACATCAGCTCATATACAGGGAAACGCATAAACTCGACTTGGAAAGAGCGTACAAGACGAGTTTCGCAACAAAAGTCGCTCAAGAATTATATTGACATTCAATTTTTTGCGAGAACACACGAAATTGATTATGACTTCGAAGTATGTGATGAGTTTAATGAAAATGAAACTAATAATGAGTACGTTAAAATTATTGAACAAAAAGAAACATTACATAATGCAATGGAATTTAAACCAGAAATAAAGAATGATTCAACAACAGTAAAACTACATAATGAAAAAAATATAACGAATAATGAATTGAAAAAAATTATACAATTTAAAACTGAAAACATTAATGATAATAATAATATACCAATTTATATATTTAAACTAGGTGAGACATTACAATTTATCGAGATACGAAATCCGTATACAAATGATTTATGTAAATTATTAATAGATACAGGTGCCCAACTTAACATCATAAAAGAAAAATTAGTACCACAAAATTCTATCAATAATAATATTAAAATATATTTGTCAGGAATTACTGATATTCCGGTTAAAACATGTGGTTTAATCACTTTTCCTATTAATAATTCGTATACAAATTTCCACGTAGCATCTGAAAAATTTTCAATACCTTACGATGGTATTTTAGGAATAGATGTATTGAGAAAAAATAAGTTGAGATTAGACAAGGGATATTTAGAAATAAATGGTAAAAAATTCTTTATTCAAACAGATTATGAAAACGATAAAAATTCATTGATAAATTTATGTACAGAAAACATTGAAATTAATGACACAGCAGTTAATAACGTTTTTCATTATATCATGCTAATGCAAGACAATAATCACATATTTTCGATTACACAATTTCTACAGAATAAGAATGAAAATATTAAAAATTTTATGAAAGAAATCAACTGTGTTTTAGAAAAAGATGAATGTAAAAATAATAAGAATATAGAATATAAACAATTTCTATTAAAACTTGAAGAAAATACAAATTTCAACATTAATGATAAAGACAAACAATTTCTAACATATTTTATGGAAAAAGATATTTTAACAAATTTTATATTAAATAATCATGAAGAAGAATTTCATAAATTACAAGAAAATCTAATGTATAAAAATGTAAATTATATTAGTGAAGAAAAAATGATCGTAGAGAAGAATTATTAAGTAAAATAAATTTAAATCATTTAAGTGAAGAGAAAGAAAAAAATATAAAGAATTTAATTTTAAAAAATGATGACATATTTTGGTTAGAAGGAGAAAATATTGGAAAATGCAATTTAGAACAACACGAGATAAATTTAACAGATAACAGACCAGTATATGTTAAACAATTTCCATTGCCACATAAATCAAGAGAAATCGCTATTACAGAAACTCAAAAATTAATTGATAATAATTTAGTAAGGCCATCTAAAAGCGCATATAACGTTCCAGCATCTGTAGTTAAGAAGAAACCAGGTCCTGATGGAAAAGAAAAATGGCGACTAGTTATAGATTATAGAAAATTAAACGAGAAAACTATACCAGATCCTTATTTAATACCATCTATAACTGAAATTTTTGATGATTTAGGCGGAAATAAATATTTCACTACCGTAGACATGGTTTCAGCTTTTCATTGGGTACCAATGAAAGAATCAGACATATATAAAACAGCTTTTAGTGTACATCCTTTAGGAAGATTTGAATTCACAGTATTACCTTTTGGCTTAACTAACTCACCACGGACATTTATGAGGGTAGCAAATACGGCTCTTGGTGAGCTAATAAATAAAAAAATATGTCATGTTTATATAGATGACATAATTATAGCTGCAAAATCAGAAGAAGAACATAATATTAAATTTAATCTGGTAGCTACAAAATTAAGGGAAGCCGGATTAAAACTAGAACCAAGAAAATGCGATTTTATGAAAAATGAAGTAACATTTTTAAGTCATATTATAAGTTAAGAGGGTATCAAAGCAGATCCAAAAAAAATTGATGCAGTAAAATTATTTCCAACACCAAAAACAGTTAAAAACATTAGAGAATTTTTGGGCTTAGCAGGTTATTACAGAAAATTTATTAACGATTTTGCTAATATAACAAAACCTTTAACGTTATTATTACAAAAAGACGTAAAATTTACTTGGGATTCAGAGAAACAAAAGGCTTTTGATAAACTAAAAGACACACTATGCTCTGCACCTTTATTGCAATTTCCACAGTTAGATAAACCATTTATAATCACTACAGATGCATCAGGATATGCTTTAGGCGCTATATTATCACAAGGTGAAATCGGGAAAGATAAACCCATAGCATACGCTTCTAGAGTATTAAAAGGTCCTGAACTAAAATATCACACTTATGAAAAAGAAGCATTAGGTATATTGTTTGGAATAGAAACATTTAGAAATTACGTATATGGAAATAAATTTACAATAGTAACAGATCACAAGCCATTACTATCCTTTAGATCTGCAGATAAAAATAACAGAGTTCAAAGATGGCGACTTCAACTATCAGAATACGATTTTGATGTAATATATAAGAAGGGAAAAATGAATGTGAATAGTGATGCGTTATCTAGAAATCCTATAGATACGGTAGAAATCAATGTGATAGCTAGAGCTCAAAAAGCAAAGGAAAATGAAGTAAATATTAAATTAACAAATATACCTTCGAATGAAATAAAAATACAAAAATTAAACGAAGAACGTACACGTATTAAAAATAAACGTGGTAGACCAAAAAAAGTAATCAAAGAAATAACCAACGAGGAAATTAAAAGTGTCGAAAACGAAGTCGAAAAACAAGAAGAAATTTACTTAAATAAATCTGATACTATTATATATTCTAAAAATTCTATACAAAGTAGGAAAGATAATATATTACATTTAATTACGAATGAAAAGATATCTTTGGATGAGATTCAAGATGAATATTTTTCACATAAGAATATTAATATAAATAACGATTTAAAAGATAATGAAATCAAAATAATAAATTATAAAAAGAGAAAAATTTTTATAATGTGCTTGAATATAAAAGAATCATCAATTTTAATAAAAGAAAAATTAATAAATAATTTAAACACGCTAAAAGATTTATTGATTGAAAATAATTGTGCTATATTTAGTATATCAAAAAATATAAAAATATTAAATATAAAATGGAATGAAATCGAAGAAATATTATACAATATTTTTAATAATACAAGTATAAAAGTTATAGTTTGCTTAAATAATACAGAATATGTTGAAAAGGAAAAAAGAAATGAAATTTTTGAACTATATCATTCTTCAAGTTTAGGAGGTCATTCGGGAGTAAATAGAACATATAATCGAATTAAGAATACATATTTCTGGGAAAATCTTAAAATTGATATACAAAATCGTATTAAAAACTGCGAAATATGTCAGAGAAATAAATTAAAAAGAAATAAAACAAAACAACCTATGATAATAACAGATACTCCAGAGAAAACATTCGATAAAATTTCACTAGATATAGTAGGACCTCTTAATATAACTAAAAATAATAATAAATATATATTAACTATTCAAGATCATTTATCAAAATTTTTAATAGCTGTCGCGCTGAAAGATCAAACAGCAGAGACTATAGCTGACGCATTTATAAAAAAATTTATTTGCATTTTTAGTTCACCAAAACTAGTACTTACAGATAAAGGTGCAAATTTTACAGGCAAATTAATAAAAGCTATTTCAAAAAGATTTAAATTTAAAAAAATAGAAACTACTGCCTTTCATCCACAATCTAATGGTTCATTAGAAAGGGCTCATCATCCTTTATGTGAATATTTAAAAAATTTTGCTGATAAAAAATTAGAATGGGATGATTGGCTTGAACTTGCACAATTCAACTATAATACTAGTGTTTATTCAAGTCATAAATTTACACCACATGAACTAGTTTTCGCCTACCCAGCTAGATTACCATCTAGTGAACCTTTAAAATCATCAGAAAAATTACAGACATTTAATGACTATATAGAAAAATTATTAATAAATATGAAAGATATTGCAAAAATAGCTCGTGAAAATTTAATACTATCAAAAGAAAAGTCTAAATTATATCACGATAGATTCATAAAACCTGTAGAATTTCAAATAGGTGATAAAGTATGGCTTATAAAAGAGCCAAAACCAGGTAAATTAGAAAAAAATCAAAACCTTGGACCTTTTGTAGTATTAAAAGTCCACGAAAATAGCAATATCTCTATAGATTTTAAGGGTGGCTCAAAATTAGTTCATGCAAATAAATTAATTTTACATGAACGAAAAAATTAATATTAATTTATGTTTCAGAAAGAAAAAGGAAAAAAGAAAGAAAAAAAAATGCTGTTAATTTTATTCATATTATTAGCTATTGTTAGAGAAAATGTTGCAATTATTGGATTCAATTGTGAGTCTACGGACCCAATCATCACTACATATTCTCTACTAGACACAGGAGAATGCGATTTTCAACAGGATAATATTACAATAACCAACTCTACAATAGAATTATTACAAATAGCGGAATTTAAAAAAATTAAAGTTATACAGTGTAAAATAGAAATCCAAAGAACGGTTTTTCATTGCGGGATGTTCAGTCACCTTGGATCCACTCCTCATGCTTTGCAAGAATATCTGTACGAAATTAGCCATGAAAAATGCAAATTTATTCACGATACAGGAATCTTTAAATATGATAATATACATACTATAGCAGACCTGAAAATAAATTCAACAAAAGCAGTTGGAATAGACCTTGCAGGCTCAGTAAAGGATAAAACTTGCACAGGAGCTTCATACACAGACAATTTTGGATCTTGGGACAACGTTTTAGTACAGGGTCTTATAAGAATAACTTTATTAGAAGAATACGCTCAAGTAAGTCTAAAAAAATGATAAATTAAGATTAAATTCAGGGACTGTATGTAAATTTTCGGATCAACATTGCATTGATTCACAAGCAGGGTATACTTTTTGGGAAAATTTACCTACAGAAGAAGGTTTTAAAACAGAATATGAGACTTTATACAGAGGCCCTGCAACTATAATTAATTCACCTAATCAAAATCCCGTATATACTGTAAACACAGAATCAATAACATTTTCTTTGTCCGCTTTAAATAATGTAAAAATTTGCGATAGAATATTAACAAAAACGGAACACCCTAAATTATTCATTTTAGATATAGCTTATAATAAAATATTATTTGACGATAATACACTAAGAAAAGATGTAACAAACTTAGATTTATTTACATATATAAACTCAAAATTTGTATATATTGAAAAACATTTTAGGGCTGATCTAACAGATTTATATTTTAACATTTTAAAAGAAAAATGCGAACTTGAAAAAAAAATTATACGTGAATCTCTATCCCTTGCATCCATAGCTCCCGACGAATTTGCATTTAATATCATGCAAAAACCAGGATATTTAGCTAAACTTGCTGGCGAAGCAGTACATGTAATAAAATGTACGCCAGTAGAAGTCCAGCTATATCATACAAATAAATGTTACATACAATTGCCTGTATCAACAAAAAAATGAAACATGGTTTTTAACACCAAAGACACATATATTACTGAAAACAGGATCAGAAATAAATTGTAATTCAATAATACCGCAATATTACAAAATCGGAGAAGATTGGATAAACCTTCTACCAAAACCAAGACCAACAAAAAATATAGTAAAAACTTTGAAACCAGATACAAAAAGATCATGGACACCAGAAAAAATAACAACGTTGGCAACAAGCGGAATATACTCACAAGATGATTTACAAGAATTACAACAACATATCATGTTTCCTTTTGAAAAAGCAGCTCTACTTAATGCCATAGCAAGAGGAATACAGGGAGAACAAAACACACAAGTAGATCTATTAAATAATCTACTTACAGAAAATACATTATCTCATATCGCAGAGAATACTTGGAATAAATTTATAAATAAATTAACAACATTTGGATCTATAAGCTCAGCCATAATAATGATATTAATTATTATTCAAATAATTAAATTCACCATGGACACAATTATAAGGGGCTATACCCTACACACTATTTATGGCTGGTCTATTAATTTATTGGGAGCAATTTTCGGCTCTATTACTCATTTAATGATTACATTAAAGAATAATCAAATAAAAAGAGAAACCAAGTATGAAGAAATTGAATTACAAGGAATAAAAATTGAGAAACAAGATATATCACAACCTATTCTTCAGCATCCTCTACCTAAACCAACCCCCCACCTCTACCAGAGAAGTCACCATATATTACTCCCACAAATAAATCCTCAGTCACAAAGCCACCAGAAAAAAAAAGATTCTAGTATTTAATATTATTTAGGATTAATTAATTATACAAATTTTGTAATTTCATACAATCGAAATTAGCCCATTAATGTCATTCAATTTTATTTTATTATATGTACATATACGTATATTTATATATATAAACGATAAGGCAGATACATATATAAGTATCTGAAAACTAAAACAAGTTTTAATTATATAAATAATTATTCATTTAGACTTATAATAGATTATAAAATTTATAAGAAAAACTTGACTGTATTAAATAATTGACAGTTTAGCGTTTTATTTTCATAATGAGTTTCTACGTTGTTAAATCGCGTGCGATTCAACTTTGGCGTGGAGAGAGGTGAATGACACCAAGCGAACATGTCATTCACCTATACAATATATTAACATTGTTTAATACTTCAACTTTAAGAAAAATTGATTTCTTTTATTTTTAATGATCATAGATCTATCTATTTAAAAAAAAAAAAAAAAAAAACAACAAATGAAAATGTGATATAGACATTCTAAATAATATTGTCATAAAGGAAACATACTGAAAGGAATTGACTTAGTTAAAATTAATAAGACTTATATAAGGAAAAGTATTTATAAGAAAAAAATGATACTCTAATTTTAAGCAAAATTTATTTCTTTATGTTAAATTAATTTTTAATTATCAAAGGTATAAGGACAGTTTAAAAAAAAAAAAAAAAAAAAAATGAAAAAGTAACATAGAAATTTGAAATAATATTTTTTTAAAGCAAATATACTAATAATATTATAAGGAATTGAATTATTTAAAATTAATAAAACTTAAATAAGAAAAAGTATTTATAAAAAAAAAAAAAAGAAATAAATAAATTAAGTATTAAAAAAAATTATTATCATAAATTAAGATATTTTCTTTTAGAATTTAAGTATTTTATATAATTAATATTAAAAATGAAAAGGAGCAGTTGGAAAAATAAAAAGGAAAACAAAAGATTATGACAAAAATAGATATATTATGAATTATATTGTACATTACTATTTTTTTTTACAAAAGATATACAAAAAAAGAAAAGAAAGGAAAACTAATCCCATTATTCTCCATAAAAAAATTTTTTAGATATATATATATATATTCTAACTCAGTCCCATGACTCTTCGGAGGGATTTTGAAGCTGACAATCGATCGGGACCAATTCAGGTGTTCTTCCCACTGGTAAATCATCTGATGCAAGTTTACCCCTGCACATCAAAATTTCACCGACGTACATATAGAAGTTGTCTTGTATCACCCTCATCAACATACGCTTTCCGTGGACAATGGCAATCCGTTCTTCCCAACGGAAGAGGTAGCATAAATTCCAGCCATCAAAATCACGTTCTCCGTTCAACCACCATGCATCGTTATCACGCCGATCCATTGAGCGAAACAGACGTTTTAACTGCCAATCGCCAAACTAAACATAAAAGTAAAGGATAGATATAAATAACAAGAATTCAATAATAAATATAAATACTAATATTTCATAAGTTAGTTTAAAAAAAAAAAAAAAAAATCCATAAAAATAAGAATATAATATTGAACTCGTAATATTAAGATAATAATAGAGATACTTACACAAACTCGGGTATATTGCTTCCTTGGATACATGATGATGATTGTTAAAAAATAAATATAAATAAGCTTTTAAATACCCGAAAAGAACAACGAAAACCAATGGTAAAAAAAAAAAAAAAAGAAAAAAAAAAAAAATTTTTTTAGTCGTGTCAGCGGCATACATTTTTCTCTTCGTTGACTTTGCTGAATTGTTATTACAATGTCATTAACCTATGTTTTACAACACGAATAATTGTATAAAACTTTAATTCATGCTAATTGTAAATAGACTTTTAAGATTTATTAATCAGTAACTGTTTTCAGGTTTTTATGTTGCTTTTGTTTCAATAAAAGCAATATATCCTTCCTTACCGGAATACTCCGGTATGGTCTAGTGGCTAGGATACCTGGCTTTCACCCAGGAGGCTCGGGTTCGATTCCTGGTACCGGAACCAAAATGTTAAGTCCTGGCTTGCACCAGGACTAAATAAAAATGTGAAAATAAATGTGTATATGTTATTTAATTATATTAATTAATTGAATTAAATATATATATATAAATTATGTATGTTTAAAATATAAAGATAGAAATGTATGAATCTAGTGGTGGAAAACTCCACCAATATTTAATTGAACGAAATCGCTCTCACGATTGAATATTATTAAAGGATAAACTTAATTCTTGAAATAAAGAGTTTATTGAATAATTATATATTCTTACCTTGTAGTATTTCTCAGTAGATTGGTGCTAGGTATGGGCAGACAAACGAATAGGCACAATATGTAATAGATCCTCGAGGTTTATTGATATTTTTAACACTTTTGATATAATTGATTTTATGCGCGTATATATTTTAATAATTGATACATGTATATTAAATAATAGCAATTGCTTTGAAATATAAAACTTGGCGGGCAGTGTAAACGTATTACCAATAAGACACCCGGGGTAATATTCCGTTTTTTCGATGATCTCAATTTGGTTTTATACTTATCTTTGTTTATAAGATTTTATTGTCTTTTACATCAATTTTTATTTGTAAATTTTCTTAAATTTTAATAATATGTTTCGTAATGTTTTTGAGGTTTGTAAAATTCATTTTGAAATTTCGAAACATACGTTTCGATTCTTTTCTGGTGATCTACATTATTTCGCTTAGTAATGAAATAATACGAGTGTTCAATAATTGAGGAATTTGATTTACCAATGTTAATAAAACGATACGTTTGTGACGTAACAAACAAAATCAGGGTACTTCCTCTAAATAATGTGATTTCCTTATATAAAGAGATCACGATACACTGCGTATCTAACTATGTCTAACCGCACATGCCCGGAACCCATCCATAAGGTTGTGGTGAAGGGTTGCTGGTGGGACTAAACTATGGAGTTGCAAAGGGCCTTTGGCCTAGGCAGCACTGGTGGTTCTATTCCCATAGAACTGCCTAACCGATATCCTTAATAATAATAATAATAAGATGGTTGTTTTAGTGTTCCTTTTACCTGACCCATTGTTCATCTCTGGCGTACTCTATAAATAATGAAATGGAAATAAAAGTCTTTACACAGTGTAAGTGTATTTATACTAAATATGTTATGATTGAAAATGAAAAAAGTGGAGGGGATAAATTAAAAAATTTTTGTTAAGTATTTTGTAATTTTATTAACGTATAATTTCTTGTAATACAAATATGATTAAATAATAATCGAATATTTTAATTATTCATTGTTTAAGTATTTATTATATTTTTTAATAATACAGGTTTGATAACGGATTTCATTCTTTCAATTCTCATTCCAAATCTCTCTCTGTCACGACCTATTTGTTCCCACTCACCACGACGCGCACTTTGACTTGCATAAGTCCATACATACATAACTTTAATAGCTGGTTTACCTTCCTTAAAATGTACACGCTTCATTTTTTATTATATTTACGTCATAATTTACATTAAGGTCCATACATTAAAGCATACAAGTCGTTGTGGATGTGTGGTAAAGTATACGCATTAATTTCTAAAATTACAATATCCAATGTAGATTTAGCTAAATCTTCATCGTCAAGCATTTTTGTTAAAACAAATGTTGTTACCTCGTGAATTTTTACAGTATAATATCGATTAAAACTAGCAAATGTTTTCAATGTAAATGACTTTATATCTTCCTCACCATCTTTCTTGAACTGCTCCTTAAGGTATTCTTGGATGTAGTTGATAATCCTATTGACTTTTCCAGCACGATGTTCCAATTGCAACAGATGCTCATCTATACAAGGCACTGCGAGCTTAAGACCATCAAATGACACTTTTTGCTAACAGGTTGAAGGCGTTTGGTACATAGATTTCCTTTTTTTGTTAGGTGATTTACTTTGCTCTTCCTCATCTACTGGTTGAACATGTACTGGTGGTTGGAATACTGCTCTCCCCTCGAGCACTATGGTTTTTGTATGGTATGATGTCGTAAATAAAAGATTGTGATTCTCTAAATAAAGTTTTGATGGATTTCTGTACTCACTAGGAGATTATCAGACCTCCGGATCACGGATTTTGGAATAATTATATATTCTTACCTTGTAGTATTTCTCAGTAGATTGGTGCTAGGTATGGGCAGACAAACGAATAGGCACAATATGTAATAGATCCTCGAGGTTTATTGATATTTTTAACACTTTTGATATAATTGATTTTATGCGCGTATATATTTTAATAATTGATACATGTATATTAAATAATAGCAATTGCTTTGAAATATAAAACTTGGCGGGCAGTGTAAACGTATTACCAATAAGACACCCGGGGTAATATTCCGTTTTTTCGATGATCTCAATTTGGTTTTATACTTATCTTTGTTTATAAGATTTTATTGTCTTTTACATCAATTTTTATTTGTAAATTTTCTTAAATTTTAATAATATGTTTCGTAATGTTTTTGAGGTTTGTAAAATTCATTTTGAAATTTCGAAACATACGTTTCGATTCTTTTCTGGTGATCTACATTATTTCGCTTAGTAATGAAATAATACGAGTGTTCAATAATTGAGGAATTTGATTTACCAATGTTAATAAAAACGATACGTTTGTGACGTAACAAACAAAATCAGGGTACTTCCTCTAAATAATGTGATTTCCTTATATAAAGAGATCACGATACACTGCGTATCTAACTATGTCTAACCGCACATGCCCGGAACCCATCCATAAGGTTGTGGTGAAGGGTTGCTGGTGGGACTAAACTATGGAGTTGCAAAGGGCCTTTGGCCTAGGCAGCACTGGTGGTTCTATTCCCATAGAACTGCCTAACCGATATCCTTAATAATAATAATAATAAGATGGTTGTTTTAGTGTTCCTTTTACCTGACCCATTGTTCATCTCTGGCGTACTCTATAAATAATGAAATGGAAATAAAAGTCTTTACACAGTGTAAGTGTATTTATACTAAATATGTTATGATTGAAAATGAAAAAAGTGGAGGGGATAAATTAAAAAATTTTTGTTAAGTATTTTGTAATTTTATTAACGTATAATTTCTTGTAATACAAATATGATTAAATAATAATCGAATATTTTAATTATTCATTGTTTAAGTATTTATTATATTTTTAATAATACAGGTTTGATAACGGATTTCATTCTTTCAATTCTCATTCCAAATCTCTCTCTCACGACCTATTTGTTCCCACTCACCACGACGCGCACTTTGACTTGCATAAGTCCATACATACATAACTTTAATAGCTGGTTTACCTTCCTTAAAATGTACACGCTTCATTTTTTATTATATTTACGTCATAATTTACATTAAGGTCCATACATTAAAGCATACAAGTCGTTGTGGATGTGTGGTAAAGTATACGCATTAATTTCTAAAATTACAATATCCAATGTAGATTTAGCTAAATCTTCATCGTCAAGCATTTTGTTAAAACAAATGTTGTTACCTCGTGAATTTTTACAGTATAATATCGATTAAAACTAGCAAATGTTTTCAATGTAAATGACTTTATATCTTCCTCACCATCTTTCTTGAACTGCTCCTTAAGGTATTCTTGGATGTAGTTGATAATCCTATTGACTTTTCCAGCACGATGTTCCAATTGCAACAGATGCTCATCTATACAAGGCACTGCGAGCTTAAGACCATCAAATGACACTTTTTGCTAACAGGTTGAAGGCGTTTGGTACATAGATTTCCTTTTTTTGTTAGGTGATTTACTTTGCTCTTCCTCATCTACTGGTTGAACATGTACTGGTGGTTGGAATACTGCTCTCCCCTCGAGCACTATGGTTTTTGTATGGTATGATGTCGTAAATAAAAGATTGTGATTCTCTAAATAAAGTTTTGATGGATTTCTGTACTCACTAGGAGATTATCAGACCTCCGGATCACGGATTTTGCTCAAACTTTGTGATAAGTTTTTAGATGTCAAAATATGAAAGGAAACAGAATTTTAGACCCCAACGCTCAATATTTCTCTAGTTACAGGCAATTAAAGAATATCACTAAAAAAGTTACTAGATTTTCAAACGCTTACAGTTCCTTAGCATTGATACTTAGGAGCATGAAACTTTTTTCAAATGGAAGCTGAGCTCAAACCTTTTCGAAATAGTAGTTATAGCATGTCAAAATAATATTTTTTCTCAAAGTTATAGCGTGATAAACATTGGACCTGATTTTTCTGTTTAAAACATTAATTAATAAAAAAAGCTGAAATTGGGTCTAATGTTTATTAAGATATAACTTTGAGAAAAAATATTATTTTCATATGCTATAACTACTATTTCGAAAGGATTGAAGCTCAGCTTTCATTTAAAAAAAATTTCAAGCTCCTAGCTATCAATGTTAAGGAACTACATGCGTTTGAAAATCTAGTAACTTTTTTAGTGATTTTCTTTAATTGCCTGTAACTAGGGAAATATTGAGCGTTGGGATCTAAAATTCTGTTTCCTTTCATATTTTGACATCTGAAAAATTATCCCAAAGTTTGAGCAAAATCCGTTATCCGGAGGTCTGATACTCTCCTAGTTAGTTTTGAATATGTTGTTTTCTTGAAAATAAGCGTCGATCAAGTCAAAATGATTTTTCAATAGCCTCCAGGCATTGATATCAAAATTAACCCATTTGCATGAAGAATTTGTCGATATTTTTACACAAGGTTTGTAATAACCACCGTCGTATTGTAAACCAACAGCTACACGTTTGGTCTGCGACTTGTTGAGAGAATACGTTGTCGACAAGAGCATGCTATCTAGAACAAGCATACCGTACTCTTTAAAACAGTTAGTGTCACGGCAATTTTCACTCGTTGATTGTGCCATATTTGATTATTATTATTATGGATAACTTTAGAGAGAAATAAAACTGTCGACTTACGTATAACCGAGTCTTACTTCAACTGTGTCTGAACTGGAACTGATCTGACTTGAGGTCTCGCTTGTGCTTTATATTCCTAATCCCTACCAAGTTTAAAAGCATATAGGGGGAAAGTATGTATCGTTTGATATGCTTTTTCCAAGAATATCATGTTTATGTTAAAATATAATATATAAAAGGTTCAACAGTTGGGTACTGTTTTCTTAGAATAAGATATTATGGTTCCTTGAAAATCAAGTTATAGCGGTTATATTTCATCATTTCCTGTTGAGATACGTATTTAATCACATCCTGTCCAAAATAAAATATTCTAATATCGCATAATATTATATTTCCTTGATATGACGTATGTGTCGTCTACATCTTCTGTTGTGATATTTAGTTCAGTTATATTGTTATTTCGCAACATCCTGTCAAGAATAAAAGATTCAAATGTCACATCTTATTCCGTAGTATGTAATATTATACTTCGTTGATAAACAAAATATAACGATCACATTATATCATTTCCTGTTAAGCCGTATTTTGTCATAACTTGATAAAAATATTTGTACCCTTTGTCGGTTCAATAGAGATTTATATTTCATCATAAACTGATGAATAAAAGATTCCATTCTCAACTTTGATTGCGTAATATGTGATATATTTCGAGAATATGTACCGTATATCAGATATATTTTATTATTTCCTTTTGTTATTAAAATATTAAATTTTTGCATTAAATCAGTTTAAATAAATAAAATTATATTATAAAAAAGATAGTATAACGGAATTCCATAGAATAAATATATATTTTCTCTGTTAAATGATAAGTTAAATAATTTTAAATAATAATAATACTAATGTGGAAGGGATAAGGTGTAGGTGAATAAATATTACGAAGGAAAAATGTAAATTTGATTAACATTTATTGAATATAAATTTCATGTTACAATAATAGATTTAATATTATATTCTCGAAGTACATGTTTGATTACAAAAGCCAAAACCTAATGAACGTTCGTTACTAAAAGCTTTTACAGATTTTTTACGCTTAATTTTATTCTTTATTAGTTTATTATAAAATTTTATAATTAAATTATCGTTCTTTTTGGAATCTCTTGAAAACTTACTGCAAAACGTACGTAAATTATGAAAATGAGACATATGGTATAAAAACATAATACAATATTGACCGCAAACTTGCGAATCATAGCTTTGCATTCGTTGTTTATTCCATTCGTATCGCGCACAATTTCTTTTGAGTCTATCGAGATGATATGATGAGAAAGGTGGCAATCCGCAGCTGTCAAAGTAGGTTCCGTAGCCATTTTTATTTATGTATATAGCAATTTAATGAGATCCACCTTTTGTATGGTCATCAACGTTTGCAACTATAGCTGCTGGAAGTTCGAGAATGTTCGGAATCCGATCTGCTGCATATACTCCTACAGTTCTAGCGTTGACTGCAGCAAGTGCTTTGATTATTTGACGAGTATTCATTGTTCGTCGTCATCATCATCATCATCTCCATCTGCTTCTGAATTGCTATCTTTCGATGCCTTGATGGAGTCTGTTCGTGATGCTGGACAATCAACTTCATCCACACCTCCGTCTGCAACTGCGCGAGCTAACCTGCGTGCTCTTACACGCTCAAGAAGTGCGTCGCTTAACCTCAATGGACTGTCGTTGATGTTGTCCTATGTGATACACAACGATAGTTTCGTATGCAACCAGTTTCTCAGCATATATGCCTGATTGAGGGCACATACAACTCTTTTATACTTATCTTTCGTACTATGAGTGACGTAGGAGAATCCATCCTTATGATATCTTGTAAAGAGTTCATTGAATGATGGTGAGTATATTTCTAGATTGATGATTTCTCCCGACATGGTCGCTTCTAAATACGTTGCTTTTTCGTAACCTCTAGTATAGATTTTTGAAGCTACTTTTGCAATGTTGTATAAATTGAGTAACAGTTGACCGATGGAAACGTCGCCTTCTATCCATTGAATACCATGATGATGATTTATCACAAATTCGTTGCTCCGTTTTACTCCTGATAGCAATTCTGAGAAATCATGTGGTGATTTTACTATTCAATGGGAAAAAACTCTAGTTTTTAAACTAAGTATTGCCACTTCCTTTGGAAAAAATTTATTGTTCCGGTCTTTTAGACCTTGAATATCTATGACGAAATTCATGACTTTACTTTTGACCACTTTCACTGTACAAAATGAGACTCCAGAAAGAGACTGATGATCAACGCAGTTCATCAATGATCTTTTATACTAATCACCCCCATCTGTGATTCTACTCCCACTCCTTTAGCGTAAGCATTAAAATCCGTTATAATATTATGACTTGAATCTATTTCCAGAACGTTATCGTATTCTGCGTAAATGATGCAATTTATTGTTTGTTCCAAGGCCTGATCAAATTTCCCTTCTACTCTTACACTACCACATTTGATAAGATTCCAGTGTAAAGCAGAATTTGCAGAAAGATCGGGTGTCAGATCAAATACAAACAAACAAAAACCTCTAGAATAATCTATTCGGCTGAGACAAAGGGACTCATTAGAAAAATGTATACCAGTCCCTGAAAATAAAGTGTGATAAGCTTCAACAAACTGTGGATTATCACCTGTAAATTTTGATTGTAACGGTTCACTCGGTACTTGTACTCCGTCAATGTAAAGTGAAAGATAATTAATGGAAAAATGTTGAAAGTTGAATGGATTGCATTGTCTATTTCCATTAAATGCTCTGTTATCGATGAATCCTATTATAATTCTTTTTGGTAGCTGGCCTAAAATTATGTTATCCAAAGTATCACCATGTATACCTCTGTGCATGGTATATGATTTTACTTCAACTCGTGTAATAGGATATTTTGCGGTTGCTTTTGTTAAAGCATTGGCATGGGCGAGTAATATTCCTGGGCTAATTTTTACACGACATATCATCAAAGAGGCTTCTTTTATACTAACACTAAAAGTATCATTCTCGGAAGCATCCATAAGACAAAATGCATCTTTATTTCGAACAAGTCGTACTCTTAGTTTAACACCATTTAATAAACATTTATTTTAATTGAAAACGTCACAATGTAAATGACCTATTAAATCTATTGTTTTTGAATTTTCCGTATAATATGATCGGTTTAATAGTCCATGATTAGCTTCACCTGCAACGCGTCCCACGTTTGGTAAAGCTTCCATTTTTCCAACAGTATCGAGATACCACAGGGACGTTGTTAGATGTGAATTCATTGCAGAGCTTGAGTAATTTAATAATGTTCCGATATAGGCTCTGTATGGGTGAGCATTGTTTGGTGGTGAGACGAGTTTTTGATTAAAGAATATATCAATTCGATTAAACAGTGAATGAAGAAAATTATTAACAGGTCCTACTTTACTATTCTCAGCGGGAATATTCGGTATAATTTGTACACGCACATTTAGCATAGTGTGTGCTAGATCGATATAATCTTCACCTCCAGATATTACAAATTCAATTGGTCCATCATCGGTAAACGATGACACTGGTTTATACTGAATAAATTGTGAAGATTGTAAAGATGTTTGAGTTGGTGGAAGCGTAAATAAGTCTAATTCTGATTTCATGCATTCGCATGAGTTTGCATGTAAGAACGCCATCTTGTTTTTCTAGTTAGGTCCAAAAATATCTGTCACACTGCGTAAAGCTTGTATTTTCTTTTTGCTAACTCTTTTACGTTTTCGAATACCAACTTTTTTCTTTTTTATAACACTTTGTTTTCTTTTGACTTTAGTACGAGCTGTTGAGCGTCTTTTGAGAGACTGACGCTTTCGCTTGGCAACACGACGTTTATATCCAGAACCCTTCATCATTTCAGAGATTTTATTAACTGCTTTCCTCTTGAGATTTCGACCCGATTCATGCATTCTCGTATTTACAGACTGTTTGAAATTTGTACCGTTGTTGGTAACATCGTCTAGTACATGCATACCTGCGCAAACAGCTTCTTTACCGACTGCTTTTGCGCCAGTGGTAAGATAAGGTAAAACTCTTCGAAAAAAACCTCCTAGAAAACTTCCTATACCATGTCCACGTTAGTAATGTGAACTGTTGAATACTCGATGGATTCCGCATCCGCCAATCTGCTCGGAATAATAGGCTGTGTAATGAGACATATTTTAAATTAGTGATTACGTTTAAAGTGAAGCGTAACCGTCAACGTCCCGTACTCAAATGGTATACGATGACCGTGTTGATCCCTTATACTAAAATGATATTCTGGAAAGTGTTATTGAGTAAGGGGATGTAATTTATAGGTGAAAACTGTTTCACTATGTTAGATCCAAATGTATACTTTGTATTATTAAATGTGACTATACTTAACAGTGAAGCTTGAGTATTTCCCACTGTGTAAGGTACGCACATATACTCCCTATGTACTGTCCTTATTTTTCTTTGCTTTCAAAGTAATGATAGCGTTTTTGCCATAAAATTCTTTTTCAAATCCGAAAACATTCCTAAGCTTTTCATTCATTTCAATATAATGTGTTTCTTAACACTCACATACTTGCTGCATCACGTAAAATCCTTTTCTTTTCTTCGAGACATCAAATACTGTATGTTTATTAATATCGCTAGCATGGTTATTGATTGCTCGGGCCAATTCACCAATACTTTCATATACTCCAGAGGGAAATGAACATTCAAATTGTTTGATGTTTCCCACATTCATAATATTTTGAGGAAGTTCTTCACCATCTATATAGAAGACAAGCTTCGCTTCAGATTCTTGAATGTGTAAAATAGTACTGGGTATATGAATTTCAGTCGATCCAACACTCCAATCACCGTGTAATCGTATCTCATGCGATAAGTGTGTAGTAAAGCAAGATGTTGTGTTATTTGAAAAGTATTTCATACTACTGTTACTAGGAAGAATCAAGTAAAAAGCATCCTCATCCATTTTTAAAGGTTAGTTAATTCACTCGCGTTTATCCAAGGATTGAATTTTTCAGGATACCCATACCATTTAACGAGTACTTGTTTATTTCGACCATGGCCTTGGCTACGTATTACACGCTCAATCTTAAACTTTTCTGTTTCACCTAAACGTTTTTTTCCAACTTTAACCAACTCTTCGGGATGGAAAAATCCATCAATTTTTTCCCCATTCAAATCTGACAACTTGTACGTGTAAAGCTGTTGCCGTCTGGATATACGAGAAATTTTAAAAATTTCTTTACTGTAATTTTTCTCGTATCCTTTCTCGAAGGTGCCTTTTGTACGACTGATGCAAACATAGGAACCCACCGAGTATATAGGCGCGTGAGATGGTTTTCTTTGACTAAGAGCTCTTTTCTTTAAATTCATTCTTGCTTTAGAAGCGTTATAAATTGTCACTTCTGCTGGTATCAATCTAATTCCACTGTGTAAAGTATGATTGTATGCTTTCACTATGTTTTGTATGACATCTATGTATCTATGAGTATTCTTATGCGTAAAATATCGAAACATACGTTCTTTGAGTGTGCGATTTAAACGCTCTACTACAGCTTCCTTGACATCAGGGTTTCGTACTGTACGAAATTTTATATCTCGTTTTTTCAAATAATCTTGAAAGTTCGCTCCTGTGAATTCTTTTCCCTTGTCCGATTGAACGGAGATAGGAACTCGAGCGTTTGATCTCTTGAGAATTTTGTCAAAAGCATCGGCAACACTGCTTGCACTTTTATCGCGAAGAATTTCTACCCAAGCATACTTGCTAAGCACATCTATAACAACAAGTAAGTAACAATATCCATCGTTATATTCTTTGAAAGATTGCATATCGCATAAGTCTATTTCCCAACAATCATCAATATTTGTTACATTATATCTTAATCTTGGGAATTTTCGACGAACAGGTTTGTGCAACGTATAAACGTCTTGATAACTCAACCATTCATAAATTTTAGTCTTCACGCGTTTGTTTCGCGCAACATTCACACGAATTAAATTACGCGCACCAGCATAGCCGGCCTCGTGTGAAGTATCATAATATATGTTTTTTAAAGACATTTTTTAGAAGCTGAAACTTTTCCACTTTTCCTTAATTGAACCTTTTTTATTTTTATTTCTAGTAGTATTGTATTCGTATTGAATTTTTTTATAACCAAAAGGTAACGAAAATTTTTCAGATGTATAACGACGCTTTTAATACAACACAGCAAGTTTTTGTTTCTTCTTTTGTTACAACTTCATGCGTTTTAGTTCGCCTAATTGCACTAAATCGAAGTTTAATTTTTTTACAAGGTTGATTCATACGAACATACTCATCATCGTCACTCTCATCATCATCAACATCATCATCATTATTTACGTTATCATTTAATTTAAATGCATCGTCAATCAAATTTTATATACTTGTGAAATTAATTTTACGCCCGTTTGAGAAATTTAACGCGATTCCTTTGACTTTGCAACATTCAACTCTTTCACCATTGGGTAAAATGACACAGTAAACATAAAATTTTGGGCCTCCTGATATGAAACTTTCAATATAAGAGTTATCACCGTAACATCTAAGTTCATCCGTCATATCACCGAGTTTTGTACCTATAAATGGATTATATTCCTTTGTATCTGCTTCACGAGATGTAAATATACAAGAATCGGTATCGTAATAAAGTAGTCGTGTACCTAATTTTTCTAAATGCTCGTACAGCTTTAATCGAGCTTCAGCCGTTGTATAAGCAGCGATAACAACACTTGTATGACCTGTTGGTACTACACGGAAAAAAAACAGTTGCGCTTACTGAAGACTTCAGTAAATTTAGCCTAAGTACATCAGTAAGAGTCAAACTTTCTGAAGTGGGCCACTAAAAATCGAGTAGTTAAATTTAATATAATTTTTCACAGATAATTAAAAGTTTATATGTCAAAATCAATGTCTTAAAATATTTTTGGAAAATTTCAATTTTTGAAATAGTTATAAACAAATGAATTTTTTTTGCTATTTTGATAAAATAGTGATTTCTCAGCAACTATTCGATAAAAATTAACGAAATTGGGTTTACATATGTATTAATACTAATAGAATAATACTCTAAAAATTTTTTTTATAAAAATCGAAAATTATTTTTAAAAAAATCATTTTGCAATAAACTATTGAAAATTTATTCAACTTCCCCTAAGGCTAGGAAATTTTTTCAGGGGGGATTTAATTTTTAAAGCATAAAACTAAAAATACGTGGAAGAAAATTTTAGTGCACTTAAGTAGAAAAATAATTATGCATTTTTAAATATTGGAGTATGAGCGCAGATTTACTGGTTTTTTGCTTGTAAAATGAGAACTAATAAAAGAATTACTATGGTGTCAATAGAAAATTTGTAGAAAATTAAATTATCAAGAAAATGAGAGGTTGAGCGATCTGATCGGTTCATTAAAACCGAAAAAAATTCTAAAGAACAGAAGAATTTTTTGTTTTTTTTTTCAAAAATTTATAACTTTGTTATTTATGAAGATTAAGAGCTGAAATTCGGCATCGAAGTAAATAATTATATCTTCTTTTAAGGTGCCAAAGGCAGATACTATCGGATTATTAGTTTCTGCGCATTTGCAATTTTAATTTTTTTTACGCTTTTTTTGCTAGGTTATCACTGTTTGAAATCGTTGTACATACTTTTCCAAAACGGTTTTGAAAACTAGAAATAAAATACTATTAATCATAATTTTAAGTTTTGATTAAAATAGTGTAAAAAATTAAAAAAATTAAACGCTTCACGGCACGCACCTGTATATCTATATTGCTTCCCCGTACATACCCACTTTTTACTGTCCTTCGCATGCTCGGCCGTTTACATTGATGTTATATAGTGCATATTTCATAATAACAACTTGGAATAATGTTTAATGGTATTTTATTTCTAGTTTTCAAAACCGTTTTGGAAAAGTATGTACAACGATTTTAAACAGTGATAACCTGGCAAAAAAAGCGTAAAAAAAATTTAAATTGCAAATGCGCAGAAACTAATAATCCGATAGTATCTGCCTTCGGCACCTTAAAAGAAGATATAATTATTCACTTTGATGCCGAATTTCAGCTCTGAATCTTCATAAATAACAAAGTTATAAATTTTTGAAAAAAAAAACAAAAAATTCTTCTGTTCTTTAGAATTTTTTTCGGTTTTAATGAACCGATCAGATCGCTCAACCTCTCATTTTCTTGATAATTTAATTTTCTACAAATTTTCTATCGACACCATAGTAATTCTTTTATTAGTTTTCATTTTACAAGCAAAAAACCAGTAAATCTGCGCTCATACTCCAATATTTAAAAATGCATAATTATTTTTCTACTTAAGTGCACTAAAATTTTCTTCCACGTATTTTTAGTTTTATGCTTTAAAAATTAAATCCCCTCTGAAAAAATTTCCTAGCCTTAGGAGAAGTTGAATAAATTTTCAATAGTTTATTGCAAAATGATTTTTTTTAAAATAATTTTCGATTTTTATAAAAAAAATTTTTAGAGTATTATTCTATTAGTATTAATACATATGTAAACCCAATTTCGTTAATTTTTATCGAATAGTTGCTGAGAAATCACTATTTTATCAAAATAGCAAAAAAAATTCATTTGTTTATAACTATTTCAAAAATCGAAATTTTCCAAAAATATTTTAAGACATTGATTTTGACATATTAACCTTTAATTATCTGTGAAAAATTATATTAAATTTAACTACTCGATTTTTAGTGGCCCACTTCAGAAAGTTTGACTCTAAGCAGGAGTTCAGTAAATCTAACTGAAGAAATTACGCTGTTCCAACTGAACTGACAGTTCAGTAAAACCTATTTAAGTTAAATTAACTAAATTCTTTAGTAGCTGTAACTGAGGAAGCGCCCTCTTGAGGTTACTGAACTAAGTACAGTAAACGCAACGGTTTTTTTTTCTCAGTGTACAGCTTCTTCTATGTACTGCCAGTTAACGTATAGAATTTCATTATTTACGGGTAAAATCTCGAAAACCTCTTTTTCCGGACATGTTAATAGTTTTAAGAGCTCCTCGCGTGACTTTATGATCTCTGTTTGTTTCAAATAACTTCTTCGACTAAACTTGTCCTAAAATGAATTCAAACATAATTTAGCTACTGCGCGTAGTCCAGCATTTTTTTCAATTTTCTCTTCATTCAGCCGTATACCCTTATCTATTTCATATTGATTTATATACGCATTTTTTGTCTCTTCATCCTTACACCACGCTGGCCATTCACTCGCTTCTTGTTTGATTTTTAAAAATGTATTGACGTGTTCTGGAAAAAGTCCTCCAGTACCCGAACTTTGATCATAACGTGTCATTTTGTAATGCCAAATTGTAAAAATTTCCGTGATTTTGTACCCAAGTTGAACAGCTTTTCGTAATTTATCGACTACCCATGTTTCACTGAATTCTCTGTCTTTTATATTTTCGTGCTTGCAATCGCGTTGGCGTTTTTCTTCGCAACAAGAACGACAAAGTGCAAAAAGCAAACAACCGTGCATTTTCACCTGTAATAAAGGTAAGTACGAATCTCGGGGAGGCAGGACTTTACATTTGACCAAACTTTCAACACCTAATAAATTATTATTATCACCATTTGTAAGTTTGTCACATTCTCGACCAACCAAGATGCGAGGGTGACCAATAGGAAATTGACCTCTCTTACAAGCATAAGGATAAAGGGAACATATATCTGTATACTTAATCTTCTCACCGTTGGTAATATTATATTGCGTAACTATATTTTCTGTCCTACCACCGAAAAAAGCATCACGAGGGCTTAAACTAATTTGATTAATTAATGGATGATTGGTTACATATTGCTTTATTTCAAAATTTTCAGCCTTGATTTTTTCGAAATCGCATTCCCACATTTCACGTATATCGTATCCGTGAGACTTCATTTTTTCAATTTTTTGACGGGTAGCATCGTAAACCTCGTTGAAAGATCGTCCATAAGCCATTAATTTGTCACGATTTTTAGTAAAGCATTTAGGGCAACCATGCGTATAACAACTTTGGAATTCAAATACAACACCTTTTGTTTCTGATGTTGAAGGCTCACATGGTGGTAAGAAACCATCTACGATGAATCTTTCAGGTAGCACAAGTTCTCGCGATCTTCGAGCATGAATGATGGATTTTTTAAGATCTCGTTCGCATTGAACCAACCATTGTAAGGCTTTTTGCGAATGTCTATCTGCCAAACGATATCCAGCTGTAGGAATTATACCTATTGTATTTTCACGTAAAAACTTTTTCGTAAAAACCACAGTATTTGCTGAGGCTATAGTAGTGGCTTCTGTAAACGGGCATGTATCTTCACATTCGATAAATATTTTACGAAATGCTGTACAAGCGAGTCTTAAAATTTCAACATCCATTCTGCAATATTCTACTATTTCACGTTGAAAATCAAATTTATATGTATCTCGATTTTCGTTGTACCATTTAATAAAACTTTCTCGCTCGTTAGTCGACATGGAATCCAGTGAGTAATACCCTGCATCCAGTAAGGGACCAATATAATTTTAATTGTCTAAAGTATTGAACAAGTGCGGAAAATAACCTTTTTTACTACAAGGTGGTAGTGCAAAAGTTTCGGGAAGAGCGCTTAATTTCATTTGGAAATAATTCAAGCTGTCAATAAATTTTCTACGTCCGCACTGTAACATTATCATATTTTGCCCGTTTAATATTATTGTAGGAATTCGTCTGGTTTTCTCCACAATTTCTTAGAGAATAAATTGACCATCAAACCCCTTTGAATTATGTGCTATACAAATGATTTGTTCAAATTGAGATTTTTCACGTATCGTCAAATTCAGTAAAGCTTTGACTGAATTATCACGGAATACGTATTCACGAATACCACATGTCGTACAAAGATTACCGATACTCTGTAATACTATACAATCGTCGCAAGCTTGTTGTACGACACAGAGATTTGGTATGTGTACTTTAATAGTAGGATGATCGAGATACGGGGAATCTTGACGCGTTTCAAAGTCATAAAAAATGAATAAATTCTTTTTTTTACTGTTGCACTGGCATTAGATGAAGAGTTTTGCTTCGGTCGTATAGGTTAAATAATTCGTATAGTATAGCATAATTCGTTAATATTATGATTTTTATGATAAAACATTACACCAATTTGTTCCACATTTGTGCTTAGGTCCATATACATTATAACGTTTGTTATACTTAGTACAAATTTTCACAAACCTCACAAATATTTTTGTTATTTTTCTTGTATGTGCCATTCTTTTTATGATTATTATAGCAATTTTGACCATAAAATTTTCGATTGAATTGATTACACAATATCACATTTACATTCTCAGACACGCATGGTGGTTTTACAAAACACGCTGAACAACGCGCAGAACAATCATGCTCGTTGATATATCGATAAGATTTATTACAATGGTCTCAAAAAAATCTATTACGCGAAGCACCTATCAAATTTAAAATAGTATTATTATGACATGTTACATTATCATATAAAAGATTTATTACACCCGATGATTGCGTATCTAGTTGTCTACGACCGTTAAAAAACGTAGGATCTCCATTTCCAAAAGACGAAGTATCGTATACTACAATTGCTATACCCCGTCCCGCATAATAATTTTGAAATATTTGAATTTCCGGTACCCCGCATCCTGTAGCTGGAATTATTCCATTAATTTTATTTATAAGATCACACGCGCGGTCTCGCTGTAAAACCCGTCTATGATCGCGAATATGATTCCAAATTTCACGTGTTTCGCCACTTACAGATTTTTTTAATTCAATAAAAGCCTCACCAACAACTAAAGCTCTTGGAAGACACATATTATCATCGTTTTGAATTGAAACAATAGATTTTTGATTTGATATATTAACAGTCATCTTTTGTCTTCCACGATAACCTTCACCAGCTGGTACATTTACAAACAAGATAGATACAATAAAACTTTTATCTATATGAAAATCTTCGTGACATTGGGTCAACCCACTAATTAATCCCCATAAATCATTATAGTTGAAGTTATTAAGGGGCCGAAATGATAGACCACTAGGCCCATGTGCGAAATTCGTACTTCGTATACTTACTCCTATCCTGTCGTTTACACGTGCTAATGAAATAATATATTCATAAATATCACGGATCGCCATTTCTGACCAAACGATAGGATTTATGTTTTCTGGGGGTGCATTTATTTTTAAGTTTAATTGCCTACCATTTATTTCATATCTAACAACGTAGCATTCAAAATCTTTAAATATAGTGAATCTTTCTCCAGGGGGTCTTATAGTATAAATATCATCATCATTTGCTTCTTCAACTTCTTGTTCCGCTTCTTCTTCGTCTTCTTCTACATTCATGGCTGGCAGAATTTCTCCATTATTTTCGTTACCCTCATGTTCATTACCTCTATCACCATCGCCCCCACCACCTACTTGTATAGGCTGAGATTCTTGTAAATATGATGATAAATCAGCATCATAGTCCATGCTTTCAGGATCATTCGATTCCCCATTGTTTTCAACATCGTTGATGCTAGACCCATCATCTACTGGTACCATTTGAGACTCTTGTGATGATAAATCACCATCATATTCTAAGGTTTCAGCATCGCTTGTATACATGGACGATATCGATGATGAGGAATCAGGATATACAGAGGTTGAAGAATCATAAGAATACTCATTAGCTGTAAAAGATTAAAAAAATTTTTATTTTCATTTAATATATACAAAAATATAATATTTACAAAATTTATAATATTTATTCTTCCGGGTGACCAGAAAAGCTTTCTGATATTCGTGTTAATAAGTCACACAAATCATTTTCTGTATAAAGCACAGAATTAGGATCTAAAGCTAAATCATATAGCCATCTTAATTCTTGAGCTCGTTTAACGTACATAATTCGCTATACTTCTACGTTCAAGAAACTCGGAAGCCTATCAAAGAGTTCGCTGCTCCTCCGGATAACTTTTGAAATAATAGATATATAAATTTTTAAACTATTTTATTATATATCATTATAAAAAATATGATATACTTACACTCATTAATTTGTTGATCCCGGTGATCATTTTGATTGAACTGATGCCACGTCATTTGTGTACGATCTACCTGGTAGTGAAACTGCTCATTACGTTGTTGTCCTCTCCAAAATGCATCGTACAATATATCTCTTCTTATTTGCCAGTATTCAATGTCATTAGGGTTCTCACTATTTCGAGCATGAGTGGAAATTGTATCTTCGATACGCCACCACATAGAATGTCTAGTTATAACGAAATTTCGCAAATATTCATTGTATTCATGCCCTCTTCTAAGATGGGCATCTTGTTCTTCTCTGGCCACTTCTTCAATATCATCATTTTCTTCTTCTTCTTCTTGTGCCTCAACATTTCTAGCGTTGATAGCATCGCGCAACTGATTATCAGCTGATGCTACTTCGTTAATAGCATCAGCGCCATCTTCTCTTATGGCATCAAGAATTTCTTGTGGGATATTATTTGAATCCTCATCATTATTTTCTTGAACGAATTGTTCTTTACGGAAGCCTGTAAGGCTCACCTCCGTACTGTGTCGCTAGTAGCGTACTTTTCTGCTATGCGTGGACTTGTAACAGATAGGCTACGTGTAGGAGATAGGCTACGTATAACACGTACACAAGTAGTATTTAGATTTTTTATGAGCGATTGAAGGATGTAATAATTCGCAATAATAAAAGTATTATTTAATTATAATATTTTATTAATTAATAATAATTTTGTAATTTTTTTGATAAACATAACCTGTAAGAAATATGATGTATTTTAGAGATGCAGAGTTCTATTATTATTTGTAGTCTATCTGTTACAAGTCCACGCATAGCAGAAAAGTACGCTACTAGGCTACTAGCGACACAGTACGGAGGTGAGCCCTACAGGCTTTCATACAAAATTATTTTAGATGCATATACTTCAAATAAATAAATAAAAAAGTATTTAATTACTTCTATTTTCATTTAATGACTAAATATTTTTATTATTTTGAATATTACATCCTTCAATCGCTCATAAAAAATCTAAATACTACTTGTGTACGTGTTATACGTAGCCTATCTCCTACACGTAGCCTATCTGTTACAAGTCCACGCATAGCAGAAAAGTACGCTACTAGCGACATAGTACGGAGGTGAGCCTTACAGGCTTCCGTAGTTCTTCGTTTTCTTGAGGAGCAATATTTCCACCATCATTTGTTTCATTATTTTGGATTGTATCGGTTTGATCATCCTCATCGTCAGATATATCCGACACATAGGGTGATGTTACGTTTGATGGTGTAACATAATACGCTCCAGAAAAGCTCCCAGCCTCTGAAAGATCTGGCGATGTTCGTACTGGTGAAACATCCGAATCGCTGTCCGTATCGCGTAAAAGAGCGCCAAAGCTATATAAAATCATAATTAAATATTAAATTAGTACAAAATTTCGACTATCATATTCAAAAAAATTCTTATTGAAGTAGATAGCGAATATTAACAAATATAATATGTACTAATATTCATTAATATATTAATAATTCGAAATGTGTGATATTTTTTGATTATGTATTATCATCCATTTAAATATAATTCTGTATTGCCCTATTGAGAAGAAATAAAATTTATTCTTGTACAAATTTGTTATAAAAAAATAATTTCTAATATATTACAGAAATCATTTATTACAAGTCTTATTCAATATCCATATCGAATACTATATTATTAGCAATATCGACTAAAGAACAAAAATTATAATTAAAATACTCGCCATATAATCATGTTTATCTTATGAGACATACATAAACTACGATTTTTAAAAATCATGAATTTAGTAAAAACAATAAATTCTTCATTGATATTCGTTTCTCTGGTACTCAAATAATATATGTACAGAAATTCACTATGATGTCTTTATTATTTCATGAGATATTCGTTTATGTATTGATTTATCGTTCCACTAATCCTACCGATGTGATTTTTGAAACATATATTCAATAAATCATTAAAAATCCGAAGGTATCATAAAAATTAATTCATACAAATAATTGATAGATTTAAAAAAATGTAATTTTGAGATTAGTCATCATACACAACACATAGTACATACAACTCTGCTTATTTTTTAATGAGTCATACATAAATTACAGTTTTTAAAAATCGTCAATTTTCGAAAAACAAGAAATTTTACAATACCGTTCCAATCCTTGCTAACCAATTAATATATGTACCAAAATTATCCACAATATCTTTATTAGATCGATAGATAATCGATCATGTATCGATTTTTAATCTATTGATCCTAGAGAGATGATTTTTTATACATATATTATTTGGCCAGCAGGGTATCGAATGGTGTTGTAAAATTTCTTATTTTTCTAAAATTCACGATTTTTAAAATTTGTAATTTATGTATGACTCATTAGATAAAATAAGTAGAGATATATGCTCCATGTGTTGCGTACGATGACTCATTCCGGAATTACAATTTTTAAAATCTATCAATTATCAATAAAAATTAATTTTTATAATGCCATTCGGATTTCGATATGTTCCAAAAATCACCTCATCACGATCAATATAACAAGAATCGATACATAATCGATTAACTATCGATCCAAGAATAATATCAGGGTGATTTTTGGTACCAATATTATTTGAATAGTAAGGAATCGAATGAAATCGTGAAATTTCATATTTTATCAAAATTTGCGATTTTTAAAAATTGTAATTTGTGTATGACTCATTAGATAAGATAAGTAACTCTGTATGCTCTATTCTCTTAATGATACCTACAGGCGTACAGTAACATTAAATTATTTTTATAAACCAATTTTATTATAAAATAAATTTTTACAAACTAAATGTATAAACTTCAATTTATTTATTCATTATCAAAAATAAATATTTGACATTTCTGAAAAATTTTATTTGAAAATGTTTTAATTCTTAAATTTGGTCTATATCATGAAATAATAAGTGGTCAAAATCGTGAAGAAGCTTTTGTATTTACATAAGCAAAAGACGTAAGAGTATAAGAATGTGAATTTTTTATCATGCTGTATGGTTCTGAGAATCATATAGATTATTTTAATTCTGATCTCTGTTTTTATTCACTATTTGTAACAGAATGTTATGAGTATTGAATAAAAAACAGGAGTGGCAGTCGTGGGGACTGGCCGACAGAAGCTATGCTTCCAGTATATATACATAGAAATTAGGAAGTGTGACATTTGCAAAATTATAATTAATTTTTTAGTGAAAACGTTATTTTTCATTCGATGTATTATGTATTTAAAAATATATTAATAATGTAGTTTTTTATTAATATCAATTATTAAAAAAACATATATTTAGATAAACGTAATTTTCGTCATGTGCATTGTAAATAGAAAAATACAAAAAAACATTATTTTTCATTCGATGTATTATGTATTTAAAAATGTATTAATAATGTAGTTTTTATTAATATCAATTATTAAAAAACATATATTTAGGTAAACGTAATTTTCGTCATGTGCATTGTAAACAGAAAAATACAAAAATTTTATTAAATTTTATTAAATTTTCATTTTTGTTATTAATGTAGTAATTAATAACAACTATATAAATATACACATATTAATAAACGGAGGAAGATAATGAGAGAAAATAAAAAATTTCTTGCCAAAAAAATATATTAAGATTATAATATTATAAATACAAACGCATATTTTCATACGTATACTAATTTTAAAATTTAAATTAAATAAATATTATTTACATAATTTATTTATTTAATCATCGTATTCTACGTCTATCCTTCTCTGTCCGCCGGCTTTAAGAATTGACTCTCTCCCTCTCTCTTTCTTTTTCATAAAGAATAGAGAGGGTTGCGTCTATCCTTCTCTGTCCGCCGGCTTTAAAAATTGACTCTCTCCCTCTCTCTTTCTTTCTCTTATATGTACAATAAAGGTAGCCGCGAATGGAGGGGGCTATGTCTAGCCTTCTTTGCCGGTTACAACAAGCAGTCTCTTTTTCTTTATCTTTTTTATACACATCCACTTGTGTATATACATGCATATTCTTAAGCGGAATGGGAGAGAGGGAAAGAAAGAAAGAGAAAAAAGAATGTTTGTATGTTAATAGCAATAATGGCATTCCTGTGCCGTATTCGTTCATTCACGCTGGGTGACATTTGGGACTGCCGATTTTTATACATTTAGTGCCCCTGCCGTAACGTCGCGTAAGAAGCATAGCTTCAAAATTTGAAATAATTTTGAAATATATTGAAAGTTAATTTATAAAAATATGTACAGAAAGGAATTTCAAATAAACACCTTTTTTGTTTATTAAAATATCAAATGTTAATAAATATTAATAAATAAAAATTAATTTTCATAATTTTTGAATTAATCTTTTTTTTCAGAAAAATTAATTATTAAAATCAATTATTAAAAAATTATTAAAAGTTATTAAAAATTAATAATTAATAAAAATAAAGACTTACCTTGTCTTTCTTCGAAGGAAATTATAATTTCATATAATACAGGTAATTGCTCCCATCCTCGTCGTTTTATAAATTCAACAGCTGCTTGATGAGCTGCATAACAACTATGGAATCAACTCCGATATAATTTGGCTATTTTCCACGGTCCGTATAAACTCAAAAGAAACCGTATCTCTCTTTTTAGTTCAAAGCACGATAATTTTTTAATGCGTTGTCGCCAACGAAAATCACATCGCTTTGATATAGAATGATACCGGTATTTCAGTTGGCGCGATAAGCGAAAAACTATATCACGTAAATCCTTCTCTTCTTGGTTCAACATCATTATTCGCATGATGACGACTGATGATAAATTATTGAAGGGTTTCTTTTTATACCCTCTTTTTAAATGAATTGTGGTGGGGAATAAATTATTAATAATAAACTTTATAGTGATATTATTAATTTTAGCATTATCTAAAAATTTAAATTTTTTCTAAGAAATCTTAATAATTTTTTAAGATATCTTTATCATGTAAAGAATATTTTTATAAATATCCTGCCGGAGTTTGTATTGTAAATTTTTCTCGTTAAAAAAGAAATATTTTCTTTTATAGGATCAAAAATATCTTTATCAAAAAATAATATTGGAGGGCGCATTAATTGTTATCAATCTTCTTCTTCGTTAAAATTTATATTTCTTCTAAGAAATCTAATTATTTTTAAAAGAATGATTTTTATCATATGAAGAATATTTTTATAAATATCCTGTTGGTGTTTCAATTCAAAGTTTTGGTTGCCGGAAAGGATATCTTCTTTGTCGGGTTCAAGACGTGAAAAAAAATATCTTTATTAAATAAAGAATATTTTTATTCACCACCTATATTAAACCGTTAATTCTTAGAAGATAAAATTTCGTTGGAGAAATATAAGATATTTTTTAATTAATCTGTTGATGAAAAAATATCTTTTCACTCTCTCCATCGTATGTAACCCAAAGAAAAAAGAGATCTACTTACAATAGATAAGAGTATTCAAACATAATGTTGAATTTATAGCATCCTGTTTGTAACTATAAGATTTTTGAAAACAATCACCGATGCTCAATTTATACAGTTGTTAGCCGGAGAGTCATCGAGTAAGATGGCTCTAAGACTAAAATACAACGATCTGCTAATACGCGTGCAAGCTAACGCAGTGCAGTGTTTAAACCAAATAAATATTTTAAAGAGAGAAATAAAAAAATATAAAAAGATTGTGGAAAATCAGAATAAATTAAAAATTATAATTAATGAAATAGAAAACAATCTAATTGAAAGTGAAAATTTAATCGCTAAAGATGTTTCACCTCTTTTACGTAGAGGCAAAGAGTGTGTCATCTGCCGCAATCAGTTTTTCGTGGCCACTAAGCGCAACAAATGGTTAATTTGTGTACATTGCCAGAGATTCCGCTGCGTTGCATGCAGACATTCTTCATGTCCATGCATCGAGCTTATGGAATCTCCTGCCTCTCCACTCATAGACGTAGTGAACTAAAAAGTTATGAAAATACTTTTAGTATAAAATAGTGTTAATATAATTTAATAGTGTAAGTGTATAAGTGTATTTTTTTACTGTATTCAAAGTATTTTAATAACGAACATCGCCAGCTATTCACCACAGGAAATAAAAAAGTAAGTGACATTTTTTTGTATTTTTCTAAATATATATATATATATATATATAATATTAAGATACGATAGTGACTTATTTAAATAAACAATTTAGATACGATAATGACTTATTTATTTAAACAAACAATTATTATTCACAAAAATAAATAAAAATTCAATTTATCGGATTGTTTATATAAACAAAGCAATATAATAATAATTGAGTGTATATATATATATATATATATATATATATATATATATATATATATGTGTGTGTGCTTTGTTTATATTAACAATCCGATAGATTGAATGTTTATTTATTTATGTAAATAATAATTGTTTGTTTAAATAAATAAGTCATTATCGTATCTTAGTTGTTTGTTTAAATAAATAAGTCATTATCGTATCTTAATGGGTTGTTTATGTAAACATCTTATGTAAACATAGACAGGTATAGCGGATGACGACATTGCTTACGCCTCGCTATACCTGTCTATATACTACTAACTGCTCTCTAAGGTGCAGGGTTTTCATGTGAATATTGCATAGTTTTTATCGGGCTGTGTAAAAAATCGTAGAACAAGTTATCATGTGACATACGACAGTCTCTTCACAAACCTAGATTTTAGCAAACTCAATTTCATATCGATGAAAGATTTGGAAGTAGTTTCTCTTATAGTTACAGTTACTTATAGTGACCCTGCTGCATTTATTTAAACTAGAAAATCCATGCGCGCAAGCGCGCCCTATATCTAATCTAAATCTATGAATTGTTAATGATTGACTGTGAATATAGTATTATTATTCACTGTTTATTATTAAAAAATAATAGTTGTATATCTACTAATTTGCATTAGTAAAGAAATTGATGTTATATACCAATGTATCAGAGCAGTCTATGCGACATTAATTAAATTTATTCAATACACAAGACATGAAAAACTTCAAGAAAAATAAATCCCATACAAAAGATATATTATTACTTTATTCATTTTCTTATTATTATTTTAGAAAATTAAAGAAATAGTAAACTTATATTATTTTTTAGACTTCTTAAATTTTAAGAGCGAGCAAGCATAACGTGAACTATTACAACGTTAAAAATTATTTTATAAATAGAGCTTTACATATATATAATTTTTAATGGTAACCTTTAAATACCGTCTTTGATTTCCAAGGTATCATAAGAGAATTCCAAAATCGATCTCTGGACAAAATCATGTAAAATTGTCCATGATTAAAAATATCTGTTTTTAATACAATGTAATGCGGTTTATAAAAACGACTCTTCCAGTTTTATCATCACTTAAAATTTCACATTTTAAGGAGATATAAAAAGGACACTACACCTGCACTCATGAATATTGACCATCTCTTCACTTTTTATTGCGAAATTTCAGGAAAAGAAATACATTAGATTATACAATTATAATTTAGTTAAATTTTTAAAGAAATCTATTCACTAGCATTTAAGAATATTTAATTTCTGGTACCAAATCGAAAAATTTAAATATATAATATGGGAACCCAAAATTCGAAATAGCTAATAAATGAATTTATTCAAAAAATAATAATGTTTCCAACAGTATATACGGAATTCATAAAATATATAAAAAATTAAATACACTGTAAAAAATTGCTTTGTAAAATTACTATCCTAGTGGCAATTTTTGTAACTTACTCTGAGAACAGTCTTAGAAAGTACTAATGTTTATAGTGAAATTAAAATTACTGTTCTTAGAGTAGGTTACAGAAATTGTTATTCTGAGAATCACAATTTCACTAACCAAATAGTAAATTGCGAGATTAGTAAAATTACGTTACTGAGAATAGTTAGTTTACTTTTCAACTTAAATATTACTAATTTTAGTTATTAATATTACTGTACTCAGAATATGAAAGTATTTACTACCTAGTATTAATATTACAAAGCAATTTTTTACAGTGTAGTTCAAATTCTTAACGATTTGTATATCGTTCCTATTTTTAAATACAAATGAAAATAAGAATTTTTCTAGTTTGCATTTTCTGTATTATACTATTTTGGCAAACAAAAGACTTTTAAATTTTGTTTTGCAGAAAAGCTGTTATTCTAGGAATGATTCAATTTGAAAAATTAAATAAACAAACTTAAAAAAAAATACATTTTAGGCAAGTTTATTATTAAATATTATTATTATAATAACAAAAGTTTTGAAATCAATCAAGAAATTGGCAAGTAATTTCTTATTCCATTGATTTTTTTTAAATATAAAAATAAATGGTTGATTACTTTAAATTATTATTTTTTAACTATATGTATGATCCCTATTATTAAAATTATTATTGTTTGTATTTTAATTATGACATTATAGTATATTTAAAAAAAAATTTTCAACCTGTCAATCTAGAAATATTTTAGATATTAAATTAAACTATCAAATTTGTATTACTTATCGATTTTTTATTACTTGTTTTCAAACGTTCCGAAATATTTTAAATCTCATTTGAAATTTACAAAATTACTTGTCAGGCTCATGGATGAATATTTTATGGTGCTGTCATAAGCTAAGAAGTTTATAACATTTGTATTTTCTAAATTTATGGCTATAATTCAGAAGTAAATGTCATGGAATTGTTATCATGTTCTAATTTTAAATATAAAATAACAAATGAATATAGAGTGATGCTTCGCACTCTCGACATCTTCACACAAAAGGAACGCAAATTTTTGTGAGCAGAAGTTGACGATGTATAATTTTATTTAAAAAATGAAATTATGACTTATAATTATAATTGAATAATTTATCAATGATTTCTATTATTAAATTCTAATTTATCGATTTTATATAAAAAAATTATAGTAAATCAAATTTCTTTTTCGCCAATGATATAATTCTATTGAATGTACCAATCATGTTCTTAGTATAAAGTGCTTCACAACATCCGGCCATCATTTTTTTAAAAGAGGATTTGGTATGCTTTTTAAAAAAAAGAGCTGATATAGAATTTCCCTCTGCTTTTGTCATATGAGATCTCATGTGAGATCTCATATGAAATCGTATATGAGATATCAAATGAGATTTACTAAAATATTCATTATGAGATTGAGAAAAATATTCATTATAAAATTAATATATAAGTGAGTCCATTTGAGATAACATATGAGATCGCATATGAAATCTCATATGAAATGGCCTATGAGATCGCATATGGGATCTCATATATATTCGTTGAATTTTAAAAATAAAATAAAATATAAGTGAGATCTTATATGAGATCGTATATGAGATGTCATAGACTTTTTTTTAATTTTAAAAATAAAATAAAATATATGTGAGAACTCATGTGTGATCTCATATGGGATTTCACATATATTTTATTTTATTTTTAAAATTCCATAAAATATATGAGATCTCATATGCGATCTTACATGAGATCTCACATATATTTATTTATTTTTAAAATTAAATGAATATATATGAGATCTCATATGCGAATTCATAGGCGATTTCATATGAGATGTCTTATATATTTTATTTGGAAAATTCAAAATAATATATGATATCTTAGTTGCGATCTCATGTGAGATCTCGTATGAGTTCGCGTGCCAAAAACTCATATAAAATATTATGTGATATTCTATATGAGATCGCATATGAGATCGCATATGAAATCTTACATGAGAGATCATATAATATTTCCAGTAGAATTATTTTGATACATTCAAAACCCTTAAAAAAATTTTTTAAATATAAAATTTTTCAAATAGAACATTCTTTAAAGTTAAAATTTTACATAAATTTGTTAGAGTATTGACATGTCTAATAACATTCTTTTGTTTTCACTAACCTACGAATTAATATCATTTGGGTCATATACGGCCATGCTGAGCAATATTTCGATAGTATTTAATCTGTCGATAGTCCCTTGGGAAGTATTGACCGATTGAATATCGTTGAGAAATGAGCATGGACGCATGTAATGTCTATACAAATTCAGCATGGTCTATAGATATTCCACCAGAAACGGTCTATCAGGACATAAATATATATGTGCATTATGCTGTTGTATATACCTACAAATACTTCAAATAATCAAAATATTTATATGCTTTGATAACTGAAGTGGTAAGGACCGTTAGTTTTCTAACGACAGTTCCCTTTATTTTAATGATGTCAAGACGATCGAAAACTAATTTAACGAGGATTCGGGATAATGACATACATTTTTAAATAAACAAATATTTTTATCTCTTTGTTCTTGAGATTTTTGAGATTAAATGGTTGAAAAAAAATGATTTTTGTCTTCAACTACAAGTTTCTAACAACAATATTTTTGTTAATTTTTATCTTACAGAAAAGAAAAAAAAATGTTTTTAAAAAAAATCTAAATTTTTTCACACTTAAGTTTTTACCTTATCACATTTATTTTTTAAGTTATTTTCAAAAATATATTATTAAAAAAAATATATAAAAAAGTAGTTTCATATAATATTTTTAAAAATATATCTAAATTGCTAAAACTTTGTAACGTTTTTATTTATCGTGTGTTAGAAAATAAGTATTTTTATGAACAAGAATAAAGAGAATGATAAATAAAAGCTTAGCCTTCTGTTATCGGACGCTTTAGAGAGTAAGCAGGATTCGAAGGCAGGAGGTGGATTGGGACGGACGGCAAAAGACTAAGATAGCTAACGGACTAGACACGTTTTTTTTTCTAAGCTTAGGAGTACCTACGTTTTATTTGAGTCAAAATACCCGCTTACAATGACGTGCAACAATTTTTGTGTTAATAATGCAAACTTAACCTAATCTTTATACAAAACTAAATAACTAACCTAAAAATAAATGCGCGTTGATACAATAAAAATAAAAATGCAAGTGTATTATAGAGCCACTTGTCGACAAAAGAAAATAATTAAATAAATCTTTAATCACAAAAAAAGAAAATAGACGGAACTTTAATCAAAACTTTAAACTAAATAGCCTTATTTTAATTGATTCAGTACAAGAAAACAAAATAATTGAATTTAATCAATCTTTATGGCAGGTGTCTTTTATCCGTCTATGGCCCGGGCGGTCGATGACCTGTCACGGTGTGTTTCTGTAACAAGGTCGTGAGAACAGAAACAAAAAGGTTGATAATACAAACATTAAAGGAACTAGGGTTGGATGGATGGCACCCTTTATAATAATATGGTTTGACCTAACGATAAAAATTAATAGGTGGACGACACCCTGAAAAAGATATAATATAATTTAAGTTATCGGTTGGCGCTATGGGTATATGGAACCCTTAATCTATCTATGCGATGCCAGCAGACAGACAAAAAAATATATGAGTGGACGGCACCCTTAATGATTAATTGACATAAAAGGCTTAGGAGGAGGTATGGGCGGTATACATGCAATTTTCTCTGGGCTACATCCGATCGAAGTGGAGAAGCGCTTCTTACCGTATTCACTCTGGATAAGGTAGTTGTAACGTAGTAATACTGGGATAAGGTAGTGAAAGGTTAAAAATTATAAGGAAACAAATTTTCTCAAAATAAAACTCTATTCAATATTGTGATTCAAGATTTGTACAAGTGAGCGTGTTGAGCTCCGAATACAGACTGACTAAAGGTAGTTCTTACAATTATCATGAAGAAAAGAATACGTCTCCTAAGCCAGGCCCTCTTTTTCTCGAATTTTGTAAAACATTTTTTAATTGGTGGAAAAATTTCAGTTAATAATTGAACTAAATAAATGCTGGGTTTTCCCAAATCTTAAAATTCTTTATTATTGCATCATAAACAACCCGAGCGGCAAGTCATAAGCAACATATGCATGACCGTCAATAAATGTCTTAGTTTTATTACGGTTTTCTAAATTGTTACTTTTTCAAATAATTTACCTGGCTTAGGAGATTATCCTTTAACAGAAAATTATGAATTTTCCGTAAATTGTAAACATAAAATAAAATTGGTAGCAATTTTTAAGTGTAAGATTTTAACCAAGAACACGTTTCTTAATTATAGGCGACCAGCATAAAAATGGCTTACTGTACTTATACGTTTTTTCCTTTTTATAAAATAAAAATATCAAATGTTCTCAATGTTTTTACTATAATTTCTTTATAGCATTATTTTATTTACTTTTTTCCTTCTTTGACTGTGCTTAATTTATATAGCTTTGTAGCGACTCGAACTGACGATGTCTGTCAATTCGTGCCGCTTACCTCGACACCCGGAGTCTTATAACCAGGGCTCACCCCGGCGAGGCTGTAACCATTTACCTCGACACTCGGAGTCTTGTAATCAAGACTCGCCCTGGCGAGGTTCTCATAAATTGCCTCGACACTCGGAACCCTGAAGACTCACCTCGGCGAGGCTGTTATTATTTACCTCGACACTCGGAATCTTGTGATCAAGATTCACCCCAGCGAGGGCGCTATTTCCAGGCCATGGGCGCACCCATGCACAGAAGCACAGTTCTAATTTCAATTTCTTCTTGCTATTTTTCTAATTTTTATTTGGTACTATTTTGTTCAAATTAAATCATTAAATTTCAGTCGATTATTAATTTTATTCAATAATTCATTCATTTATTTTCTTTGAATTATTCATTTTTCATTGTCCTTCATTTTATTATATATAATAATATAATAATTTTTATATAAATTATCTAAGTAATTTTTGTACCGTATGCCATGTTTATGCCGATTCCTTTACAGGTCTCTCTTTCTGAGCTAATGTATTTTCTCGCATATAATCTCAAACTTAAATTCAACATTCATTATAATGGCATTATTTTCAAGCGTTCTCGATTTTAATCGTAATACGCAATACAACTTAATATTATAACTTAAAATCTTTCGTTGGTTAAATTTTCCTATTAATTCAAATTAAAATAATATAATTTAATCTATTTTATTTTTTTCCTTTTTTTTTTAACGAAACTTTGCCGAAAATTTTAACTATTAGACTGAAGCGAAATACAAATATACTCTTAAAAACTATAATATATAATCTTATAACTAAAATTATTAATTCTATCCGTAACAATCCTCCCTCTCGTACAAAATTCATTTAATTTTGTACCTCATTCGCACCTAACAATTTAATTAATTTACGCGCAGATCTAACAAATTCTCCTGAGGAAGTTTGAATTTTAGCTACTCGCACTTGTTTATCTTCGCCAGAAGAGACGTAAGTGATAGTGCCCATTTTCCAATTATTACGAGGTGCTTGAAAATCCATAATCAAAACTATATCGCCTATTTTAAGAGGCTTATCGTTATGAGTCCATTTTTTACGAGGTATTAACGTTGGTAAATATTCACGCAGCCAACGACGCCAAAAATTATCAGCAAATTGCTGCGATATTCGCCATTGTTTTCTTAAACATAAATTTTTCGCATCATATTTTCCTAACTCTAATTCACCTGCAGATGTACCTATCAAGAAGTGATTTGGTGTTAATGCTTCTTGATCGCGTGGGTCCAGCGAAACATGAGTTAAAGGTCTTGAATTAATAGAATGTTCAATTTCAGTTAAAAGAGTGTATAATACTTCTTCGCTAGGAGCTTGTTCGCGTAATATCGTATGTAAAGAAACTTTGACGGATCGAACTAATCTTTCCCATACTCCTCCCATATGCGGGGCGTCCGGCGGATTAAATATCCATTCTATACGTTTTTTATTTGCATATTCTTTTAATTTATTTCCGTCAATTTCTGCGATAGCCTCGCGGAGTTCTTTACTCGCGCCGCGGAAATTTGTCCCATTATCGCTGTATATGATAACAGGCGTTCCCCGTCTGGCCGATAATCTTTGTAATGCCATTATAGCCGAGCTTGCGCTTAAGCTATGTGCGAATTCTAAATGTATAGCGCGTACCGTTAGGCAGGTAAAAAGAACTCCCCATCTCTTTTCTCTACGGCGTCCGATTTTTACCATCATAGGCCCGAAGTAATCAATCCCACAGTGACTAAAAGGTCTTTGTTTAAATGCTATACGACCTGCCGGTAGCGCAGACATAAGCGGATTTTGCGGCTTGCCTCTTTGTATACGACATACAATACATTTACTTATGAGAGAACGTAACGCGCTTCTTAAACCAATAATATGATATTTTTGTCGAATTTCGTTTAGAAACGTTATTGCTGCTAGCATGAAAAAACTTGCGATGATATTCGGCAATTATTAATTTTGTTGCTGGATGTTTATTATCTTGAATTATTGGTTGATTATTAAAATTTTCAGGATTTATTTTAGTTACACGTCCGTTTGCACGTAAAATATTATTTAATCTAAAAAAGGTCGTAAATTTGCAATTTTGCTCGCTCTTTTTACTTCTTTATTATTTTTTAATGCTTCTATTTCGTTACTAAAACATTCGTTTTGTATTACACGATACCAATATTCTTCGAGTGCATGTATATTTTGAACTAATGTTTCCACGCGCGCGTGTCCTTTCCAACGATAAAACATTGTTCGTATTCGTCTAGCTACTATAAGTAACCTACGCCATCCCATTAGCCTTATAGCAAGTGGAAAATTTAAAGAAGTCATTGAAACATTATAAACGAAGGCTTTACGTAATTCTAATTTCTCAATTTTTGATTTCTCTTGCGAATTCACCATTTTCTCAGCGGGCCATTTATCTTCCGATTGACGTAAAAATTCCGGACCACAAAACCAACGAGAATTCGTATAAAGTGTATTATTTGCTAATCGCGTAGCGTCATCCGCGAGATTTTGACTTGATGGCACCCAGCGCCATTCTGAACTTTGTGTAATTTCGTTTATTTCGCCTAATCTATGCGCGACACAAACTTGACGTACTCGTGGCTCTGATCTAATCCAACAAATTACTGTTGTTGAATCAGACCAAAGCCAACGTTGTACAATTTTTATGTCTAGTTCATTTTCTACATATTTAGCTAATCTCGCTCCTAGAAGTGCAGCTTGAAGTTCCAATCTTGGAATCGACAATGGTTTTAAAGATGCTACTCTACTCTTAGCCATTACTAAAGAAACATGAGCTGGGGCGTTTTCTATCTCGAAACGTAAATACGCGGCTGCTGCATAAGCCGTAAGCTAGCATCGCAAAAAACATGAAGCTGTGCGTTCGCGTCTTGTGCATTGATATACGTTAAACAGCGCGGTATTCGACATTCTTTTAAATTTTCAATATTTAATATCCATGATAACCAGCCTGCAAATTCTTCCTCGCGTAATTGATCATCCCATTTAATTCCGCTTCGCCATATTTGTTGCATAATTATTTTAGATTTTAATGTAAACGGAGCGAGATGACCTAGCGGATCGAACACGGACATAATAACGCGTAAAAATTCACGTTTAGTCGGTCTTTTATTTCCATTTAGAATATCTTGCAAAATTTTAGTAAGTTCGGTGTTAAATTTTAATTCATCCGTTCGCGTTTCCCAAAAAAGACCTAATACTCTCTCTCCCCCTCGATCGCATAAGCGTGTCTCAGATTTTTCCGTATGCGTGATTTCCGTTATGATACTTGACGCGTTACTCGCCCAGCCATGCATTTCGAAGTTGGCCTTACTGTTTATATTTATTACATCACGAACAAGATCTTTTGCCTCTATAATACCTTTTCGGCTAGTTAAAAAATCGTCGATATAGCTATCTTTTATAATGCTATTAACCGCGCTCGCGTTAGTCTCATTAAAACACATTGCATTTTTATTTTTTACATAAATTGCATTGCATGGCGAAGATTTTGCACCGAATATTAAACTTGTCATTTCATAAACTTCGGGTTCGTCCTTTCTATTAGCGCCGCGCCATAAAAATTTTTGTGCACCGCGATCTTCCTCTCTTACTTTGACGCGTAAAAACATATCACTTATATCAGCTTTTACTGCAATTACATATTGTCTGAAACGTATTAATATTCCCGGCAATGATTGTAATAAATCCGGCCCTGCCTCTAACTGATCATTTAAACTAACTCCTGCAGTTTTCGCAGCTGCATCAAAAACTAAGCGTATTTTATTTGGCTTATTGACATTAACGACACCGAAGTGCGGTAAATACCAATATCTCGGACGTTCTATTGAATAATTTACTTTTACCGCGTAACTGTTATCTAAAAATCGCTGCAATTCTTTATAGTAGAGTCGCGCATAAACGTGATCACGATCTAATCTTTTTTCTAACATTGCTAATCGTTTACGCGCGGTTGTTAAGCCATTTACGTTCGGCGCATATTCTTGTTTCCATAATAAACCGGTAATTCAATATTTTCCTACACACTTAGTAGTTTCTTGTAATATTTTTTCAGTTCGATCATAACTACTCTTTTGTTCTTTATCATTTGTAATTCCGAGTAAATCAATTTGAAAATAATATTTTATCAATTCATCTAAACGTTTTTCTTCTAAATAATTTTCCTGCTTTCTAGACTTAAAATTTTCGAAATCATTTTGCGATTGATTTGCATTAAAAATTGTTTGGATTGATTTTATTTGACGACACATGTAATCGTGTAATACCCAACCTAATAACGTACGCGAGATTGCTAAATCTGTATTTTTTACTTCTTTTATTTCGCGTGTTGCAATTAATCTCCAATTATCTTGACCTATTAGAATTTTTACGTTAGCATTTGTATAAAGAGGTAAGTTTATATCTTTTATATTTTCTTTAACACGCGTTATAATTTTATTGTTTATAGTTTGAGATGGAAATTTAATATTTTTAACCGCTACAGCGCCTTTTATTTTGTATTTTCCGGTAGTCCCTTCTACTATAACGTTTACCTTTTCTGACTCACTTGACACGGCTATTTTATCATTTATTCCTTTTAATGATAATTTCATTTTATCGCCTTTAATGCCTATCGCTTTTATTAAATCATTATCGATCATAGTAATTGTTGAACCTTCGTCTAATAGCGCGTAAGTATTCTCAAATTTTTGTGCATTATATATACGTATCGGAATGATTTTTAATAATACATCAGTTTCGTATAGTCATGCATTCGAAGAATCATCTTCTGTAGAAGCTACGCACGCTTTTTGCGAGTTTAATTCTTTTTCCGATTGATTATTTTTCGAATTATTTACGAATTTCGTGCTGTGCAATAGAGTATGATGATGTCTTTTACACAGAGTACACGCGGTGTTTCTACAGTCGTCTCTCATATGGCCCGATTTTAAACAACCGAAGCATAACTTATTTTTCCTTACGAAATCCCAACGTTTTTCTAGGGGCTCCCGTTTAAAATATATACATGACCCGAGCTGATGGTTAGTACGAGAACAGTAAGTGCAATTCATTACTTTTTTCGATAGACCCTTTGCGCGCTCTGACTCATGTCTCGCTGCGTATACAACTGCAGCTTTCGAAGACCGAGTATGTTTGTTCGTATTTTCCGATTTTCGAGTTAATGTCGTTGGCGTTATATCAAAGTTAATTATGCCTGCTGCAGCAGCTAATTTAGCTTCTGCATAAACATAATCTCCTAGTTTTTCCAACTCAGATTTTTCTTCGGTTACAGAAGCCGCATATCTATTGTACGCGTATTTTAATGCTGAAGGCAGTTTATTACCAATTAATTTCACTAACTCCGGACTATATAAATAACCCGTCATTTTTAACGTTTTAAAGGCAATAACGGCGTTTTTTAATTTTGTTGCGAACTGCACTAAACTTATTTTGCGCGAATCAACTTCAGGTAATGTTTTTAAATCATTCATTATTTTTTCAGCGACAACCCATTTATTTCCGAAATACAAATTGAGAGTTTTTATAATAGAATCGGCGCTACAGTTACTAGCAAGTAACGTGCTTACAATCTCTCGCGCTTCTCCTTTTAAAGCACTAAACAACCGAGCTACATTTTCGCGATCACTATAACTTCCTAATTCCGAAGAAAGTTGATATGCTTCTTTAAAATGAAGCCATTCTAAAGGTTCGCCAGAAAAATTCGGAAGCGATTTCGCAGTTGTTAAGCGATTAACTAAACGCAGATTTCCTTCACCTACAGACGATTCACGCACTGAATTTAAAGTCTTTTCAATTGCTTCTACTAAACGCATAGTAGGATCAACATTTAAATTATTACTTTGTTCAGATCTCACCGGTAATGAAGTACTATTTGCCCATCCTCTAGGCGGCTGCCGTGCGTTGTCTGCTGCTTTGGCGAACTCGATGTCATCGTCTCCGTTGACTGTTGCTTCAATTGGTGGCAAGGTACGCACTCGCTGTTGACGTGTATTAACGCTCACTCGTGTCCTGGTGCGTGCACCAGCCTCTGCTTGTACCCTTGTAGCCTCTGTTTGCTCGACAGTGACAGTTGGTATTACCTCTTGATGACGACCTCCTGTTGCAGTCTCGGTTGTTGTTAATCGTTGAGACAGAGTTCCTTGTAAATCAGTCTCCTGGACTTTAGTAATGCGAGGTCGTTTCGCCATACTGAACTTTCCTAGAAGACTTTCTTTTCGGCGGAATTTTGCAAAAAACAAATTAAATATAACTAATAAATTATCAGTTTCGACTTTATTTTATCCCAGTTTCCGGTCAAGAATTCCCGGGTTTCGGCACCAAAAATTGTAACGTAGTAATACTGGGATAAGGTAGTGAAAGGTTAAAAATTATAAGGAAACAAATTTTCTCAAAATAAAACTCTATTCAATATTCTGATTCAAGATTTGTACAAGTGAGCGTGTTGAGCTCCGAATACAGACTGACTAAAGGTAGTTCTTACAATTATCATGAAGAGAAGAATACGTCTCCTAAGCCAGGCCCTCTTTTTCTCGAATTTTGTAAAACATTTTTTAATTGGTGGAAAAATTTCAGTTAATAATTGAACTAAATAAATGCTGGGTTTTCTCAAATCTTAAAATTCTTTATTATTGCATCATAAACAACCCGAGCGGCAAGTCATAAGCAACATATACATGACCGTCAATAAATGTCTTAGTTTTATTACGGTTTTCTAAATTGTTACTTTTTCAAATAATTTACCTGGCTTAGGAGATTATCCTTTAACAGAAAATTATGAATTTTCCGTAAATTGTAAACATAAAATAAAATTGGTAGCAATTTTTAAGTGTAAGATTTTAACCAAGAACATGTTTCTTAATTATAGGCGACCAGCATAAAAATGGCTTACTGTACTTATACGTTTTTTCCTTTTTATAAAATAAAAATATCAAATGTTCTCAATGTTTTTACTATAATTTCTTTATAGCATTATTTTATTTATTTTTTTCCTTCTTTGACTGTGCTTAATTTATATAGCTTTGTAGCGACTCGAACTGACGATGTCTGTCAATTCGTGCCGCTTACCTCGACACCCGGAGTCTTATAACCAGGGCTCACCCCGGCGAGGCTGTAACCATTTACCTCGACACTCGGAGTCTTGTAATCAAGACTCGCCCCGGCGAGGTTCTCATAAATTGCCTCGACACTCGGAACCCTGAAGACTCACCTCGGCGAGGCTGTTATTATTTACCTCGACACTCGGAATCTTGTGATCAAGATTCACCCCGGCGAGGGCGCTATTTCCAGGCCATGGGCACACCCATGCACAGAAGCACAGTTCTAATTTCAATTTCTTTTTGCTATTTTTCTAATTTTTATTTGGTACTATTTTGTTCAAATTAAATCATTAAATTTCAGTCGATTATTAATTTTATTCAATAATTCATTCATTTATTTTCTTTGAATTATTCATTTTTCATTGTCCTTCATTTTATTATATATAATAATATAATAATTTTTATATAAATTATTTAAGCAATTTTTGTACCGTATGCCATGTTTATGCCGATTCCTTTACAGGTCTCTCTTTCTGAGCTAATGTATTTTCTCGCATATAATCTCAAACTTAAATTCAACATTTATTATAATGGCATTATTTTCAAGCATTCTCGATTTTAATCGTAATACGCAATACAACTTAATATTATAATGACTTAAATAACTAAATAAAACAAAATCTTTCGTTAGTTAAATTTTCCTATTAATTCAAATTAAAATAATATAATTTAATCCATTTTATTTTTTTCCTTTTTTTTTAACGAAACTTTGCCGAAAATTTTAACTATTAGACTGAAGCGAAATACAAATATACTCTTAAAAACTATAATGTATAATCTTATAACTAAAATTATTAATTCTATCCGTAACAGTAGTAGCTGCTATCTTTCCTCTCACGCTCTTAGTCAAGGAGCACCTTTAGCCAAGAGCGAGAAAAAAGCACAGTCGGCACTGCTTGCTTTGGCTTACTTTTTGATTCTATATATTCCTTGAGGCTGTCTTTTCCTTTTGTGGAAAAGACGCACGTAGCTCCTGAGCCCGGTACCACCGCGCTTGTTAGTAGTTTAGCGGCTAGGCAGGAGATTCAAATGCGCGGTATTCTATACTCTTCGCAACTTAATGGAACATATTGCTAGCTCATCAATACATATAAAAGAATTACCTTAAATTATAAAAGAATTACCTTAAATTTCAAATCTTGAGAGGAACTCATCTGTTTTTGCACTGCTTTTTTCGAAACAGCGAATAAGCAGTCTTATTTGATCATTACTCTGTTCATTTCAATGTTAATAATTTTAAAAAAATTTAGTCAAAAGACTTTTAAAATACTTTTGGGAATATTCTGTGTATTTTTCTCAGAAAATTGATTGTTTTTTTTTATTTAATGTTGAATGCTTTTAATTTCATTTTTGGCAGATATGATTATCTTCAATTAGCCATATCTCAGAACTTACTACACCTACAGAAATAAGAGAATTGCAATTCTTTTTTAACCGACTTAAAAAAGGAGGAGGTTCTCAATTCGACTGATTTTTTTTTTTTTTTTATGTTTGTTACCTTATAACTCCGTCATTTCTAAACCGATTCAAAAAAACTTTTTTTTATCTGATAGAGGATGTCTGCAGAAAGGTCCTATACGTGTCCTATAATTATTGGGCCAATATTTGGTTCGCATGAGCCAATTATCAAATTAAAATAACCGGGTGTTTCGTTTTCTCATTGAACTCCCTTATACTTCGCCTGCTATACTCTCTCTCTCTCTCTGTCTCTCTCTTATTTTCTTTCTGATCGGTTGCGTTCTTCTGTGACATCCCATGGAACTATGCCCTTAAAATTAATAAAAAAATATTTAAAGTAGTGTAATATAAAATAGTATAAATTATAAATTTCATTCTTAAAAAGCCAAAAGACGAAGTAGTTTCATGCGATATCCCGAGTCAGCAAATACAGAGTTGAGCGAACTCTCTAACGCGGACTTGCATTTAATACCAACGTTTGTAAAGGAGAGACAGAGAAGGAAAACAGCAGCTATTAACAAATAAGTTAATAAACTTTAAGGAGTTAACAATAGATGTTTGGAAATTTCTATTGTTAACTCCTTGAAGTTCATTAACTTATTTGTTAATAGCTGCTGTTTTCCTTCTCTGTCTCTCCTTTACAAACGTTGGTGTTAAATGCAAGTCCGCGTTAGAGAGTTCGCTCAACTCTGTATTTGCTGACTCGGGACATCGCATGGAACTACTCCGTCTTTTGGCTTTTCAAGAGTAAAATTTATAATTTATATTATTTTATATTACACTGCTTCAAATATTTCTATATTAATTTTAAGGGCGTAGTTCCATGGGATGTCACACCTTACCCCTCAGGTCGATTGTCGTCCCGACAATCATCGTAAGAGGCGCAGAATGGGCCGAGTCAATATATATATAATTAAATTTAATAAAATACATTATTTCACGCAATACATTAGTTTGTTATTCTAATAGTAATTGCGTTCAGGTGGATAAACTATCGGTAATTTTGTTATAATTCATTAAAGTTTCTTCGATATGGTTCAATTATTCAACAATAAAGGGTGAATAAATTATATGTAGTGTGTAACGAATTGTGTAGTAGAGATTGCAAATTTCATAGATCAGAAATATTTTACAGCTATGTTGGTAGGTTTCGAATAATTTTTTGTTTATCAGGTTCCTCTCTTCTCAAGTTGTTCTATATTATCCTGGCAGTATCGCCATTTCAAAGGGTTCGGTATTGTTTTATTAGTTAGATATGCTTATAGTTCCTTGCTGTAAACTTCTTTTTGTTGGTTGTTTTGTTAACGATGAATTTTTCTAACGTTTTGAGATGTGTTATAGTAACGTGACGTTGATTGTACGATGTTTGTGAATCTCAAGTTTCATTATATAAAATGATATTCAATAGAATATTTATTTGAAAAATGAAAAAATTATGAATTTTAATCACTTGATCAAAGTAATTTAATGTTTAATAGAATATTTGCTCGATATTATGCAGTTAATCTTACGCATAATGTCAATTTTCGAAGGAGAAGAAAAATTTACTTTCATATAATTTCTAATTATTATTGATTGTGTGGTAAAAATTTCCTAGCTACCTCGTTTGCGACTTGTAAATATTTTTCTCAGGAAAAAAAAATGTTATTGATTTGTTTCTCATTGATCTTACATATATTTATAAGTCCGTACGTACATCTACATCGACGCTAATATATCCGTACATAAAATCATACCTTACATTTAATTGTTAATTAGGTTGACTAAAATTTAATTCTTTTGATATAATTATATTTCATTTATTGAAAAATTTGTTTTCGTATCTATAAAGTTGTTCTAATTCAAACTATTGTGTGTATAAAAATAAATATTGAATAAATTGGAAGTCAATGAATTTTAATTATTTTTATGCTAATTAAAGATCAAAAAGTTTTCTAATCTTGAAATATTTATCAACTTATTAACATTATGCTTTTTACTCAAATACTATTTGTTTAATTATTTCAAATAAAGGAAAGTTGTTCTTTTATGAAAACAGTCGAATTCGTCAGGTTACTTATGTTTCTTTTTGATAATCTTATAAAAAGTATATATATATATATATATATATATATATATATATATATATATATATATATATATTTATATTATTGGTTTCCTTCTTGTCTAACATATTTAGTTTAATAAATATACAGAAGATTTTATATAGCGTTTGCTTGAATAAGAGTAAAAATTTTTAATTATTGTTCAATAAAATAAAAATGTGAAAGCAATAATTTCAGATAGCATATTTACTAAATTGGAATAATTTTTGTAATAGGCTGATTATTTTATATTGTAAATTTCAAAAAGTAAAAGTGTCATTAAGGTTAAAAAATGTTTTTCTGCTATGTATCAAAAAGTTGTGCTAATTATCTATAACCTTTACGCGAATGAAATATTTACCTAATTTTTAATAAAATATTATCTTACGTACAATACAATGTTTCAATGATGTAATAAGGCAATTTTTATACATTAATTGGTCTAATTAAAGCTATTTTGATAAAGATTGTATTAAGTTATAAATTTTTTTTTTTTTTTATTAGTGAGTTTTAAATTTCCCATTAATTTAAAATCTATCGTATACAATGAAGACACATTTTTTTGTAATACTTGTAAATAAAATACCTAGATGATTCCATAAAGATTTTATTATAATATTTCGACATGGCACTTATATTGGGAATTGTTGGAATGCTAAATTTGCACAATATGTGGTTCCAACATTAACCATCTGTTCTTATAGATAAAAAAAATACGAGGATTTGCTAGTTAAGAAATGAATTTTCTGAATTTAAGTATGTATGCACCAATATACATGATATATACGGTATGTTGTAATATTAATGAGTAGAACCTTAATTAGTTCTATTTTGCTAGCAGTATATTACTTTAAAATAGGTATTGAATAATATTTTTTTTACCAAAAAGAAAATTAATCAATAATATTTATAGTAATCATAATTATTTCGGTAATAATTTTGAATTTTGTAATCAAAAGTGTTACTAAATTATAAATTTCGAATGATTATAAAAATTTGGTTATTGATGAATATAGATATATCTATTCCAATAGTAAAATAAAATAATATGCCGTAAATAATAATAATAATAAATAAGGTAATGTCTAATAAAAAGTTGCTAATAATTCATATTCAACTGTAATCTCTAAGTTATCAAGATCAATTTATATTATACGATTATATAGTCGTATAAAGACGTGGTTAAGGAAATACACAACGGAACTATATTCCGAACGGTCTGATTTCAGTAAAAGACAAAACGAATTGTTGCTGGACTATTAGATAAACGTATTATAGATATAAAAGTGGAATTTTAAAAATAAAAGATGAAGACATATACATAGTTAAAATAGTAATTAGAGGCTATTAACGAAAATAAATGTTAGATCATTTTTACTCCTCAGTAGTAAGAATGTAACTTGAAAATTGTTATCTTTTGTGTTCAAAATTTGTTAATCAATCAAATAGAAGTCGAGACAGCAATTTAACGTGAAATTTAAAACTAAATCTGTCCGAAAATAGAAATAGAAGAATAGGGATATTATAGGAAAACTCACGTACATAAGCAAGGCAATAAGTCAGATATTCATATAACGTGAATTATTTAAATTAATTCTAAATTGATTCGAAAAGGCACTTTGTGGGAATGCAATAAAACTTATTAAATATTTCTATAAACAAAGAAATTAATTTCAAGGCATACAAAGATGTGCTATACTAGATTGTATATTGGTTGCTGGTTGGACATGTGATAAATAAGGCAGAAGATTCACGATGAGCGTATGATTAAATGGTATGATAATACTATATTTTAGAGACAGTAACTGAAGTAATTTATGAAACTTCAGTTTAAAGATAGAAAAACTCATTAATTTATATGAGGGAAATTCTGTCATTATGGCTAGATATGGCAGTAAAAAAAACAGATAATATTGAACATGATTATTGAAAATTATAAAAAGATATAATTGTCGTTGAAAACTTTAAATCTTATAGAAATGAAAAGATGTTTGCAAAAATATTTATTAAGATTTAAATGAATCAAAGTTTTAACAAATAGCAAGGAATTAAGATTAATGTAATTACATCATGAAACAATATTGCGGTTAGCAAATAAGATAGAAGACCACGTTGGATAATCTTTAATTACATAAAATTAAATGAAATCAAGGTTATAATAGTAAATGTGTAGAATAAGGAAAGAAAATTAAGAAGCCGTAGAGTAAATTTTTACTTAAACTATTGTTAGTTAATAAAACATGCTAATATTTACATATTTTATATCGAAATAGTAACTTGTCAAAAATTTTTATATTGTTGATTGATAGAGAGGGTTATACAGAGGTATTAGCTACTGTTTAACAGTCGTATATGACTAATGAAATACACCATTTACGATTAAAAATTCTATTTCATTTAATTTCATATTCTATTTAAGTCCAAGATCGAAAAAAGAATAAGATTTTTAAAATAAATTAAAAGGAAAATTTTGAAAAAGAATTTGTATTAAAATTTGTAATAAAATAATTAGATCGAAATGTTCTCTTTATTAAATTTAGTCTCTTTTGGATCTAAAAATTTGTATGGATATCTATTTTATTCGACTGTCTCGTGTATGAGTAGGTGTAATTATAGAAGTATAGGCGCAGTATTAGATTTGTGAAGAGAATGTGAAATAAATAGGTCATATTAAAAATTCGATTGTCAGCGCCGCAGCTTATGTGATTGAAAGTCAAATTCTCTGCTTGAGATTTATTGTCTGTTTCTATTTACATTAAGGTTGAGAAACTGATAAAAAAATACGTTTATTTTATAAGGAAAAGAAAATTTTTAGTTTTCCATTTAATGAAATAAGTTGATCGAAATTAAATTTAAAATTTTATGACTATACCTTGAATATGCTCACAATCCATGTAATGTTAATAAATTTAGTAGAATTGACGTGGAAGTGTTGATTTTAGTATGTTGTGTTTTAATCTTAGAATAAGAAGTAAAATTATAATATTAGTATGCCAATGAAAATGCAAATAAATTGATTTATATAGGTGAGTTCATGTCATTAAGAATAAAATTTTCTACTGTAAAAGAATTATATATTTTAAATAACGTAAATTTAGACGTAAGAGACTTAAAATTACTATATAATAATTCCATAATCATAAGTTAAACTGTGCAACACAAGATTTTACATACCAATGAAAATTAAGCATATTGATGAAATGGCTATTCTCCAATCACAAGCCATATGAATAATGTTGTATTTCACAAATGAGATATATTGAAGTATTTTGGTTAGTCCTGTTAGTGATGGGCGAGTTTTTAATATTATATTAGTTACAATACTACCCTGGTAACACAATCTGTTGCAAGCACGATTGCGCAGAACTTGCGTGGTCTGTTTCCACATTTTAATGCATATCTGCTGAAATTTAATTGCGACTGAAACGTGCGTCAGATTTGTAACAGATTGCCAATCGAAACTTGCAGCAGCATAATTTATAGAATTCCAAAGTTAATTAATAGTTTAAAAATTGAAGTCACTTTATAGAATAAAGATAATACATTGTATTTTAATAAAAAATTTTCATTGTGAATATTATTAACATTCAACTAACGAGAACATGTTCATAAGAGTTGTTGACAGATTTTAAGAAAGCAAATGTTGAATTTAAAAATTATAATTTATAATTTAATGAAAATATAATAATTTATAATTGCGATACATTTAATGCATTTCTTTAAACTTTACGTGTTCTTACTACCAATGCCTACACCTATAGGCACATATTGGCTAAGAGAAAAAAGAAGAAACGCAAAAAACAATCAACATATATGCACAAAGGGGTGGGCGCTGATATTATAGTATAAAATTATATACATGTAGACATTGGGGAGAAGAGAGGAGACCATTGCAGCCAACTGTCAAATGTAAAAAGCGTGGATAAAAATTTTTTATAATATCTAAGAAAAGTTTTAAATAAATTTCTATCAGTAAAAGATAATAAATATTTTGGTTCTACATTCATACGTAATTCTGTAGTAAAGTTTTGTCGCAAGATTCTTATGCGAGATAACTTCAAGTATGCTGTATGCTCGCGTGATTATTCTTATGATAAGATTGCATTTAACTTTTGTCCTTCTGATGTAATTTTAGCGCAAATCTGCTGCATGATTCTCACATAAAACTGTTTCAATCCTGCTGTACATTTGCGTGTTTCCCCTGGTAGAAAGTTGAGCATATTTTCAGTACATCATCCCGTATTTTATGGGCAGTCGCGATCATATGCTTTTAGATATCGCGATAAACCTTCATTACTCTTAACGAATTATCGCGATGGTATCGGGAGAATATGGTTAATGTTGAATTATACTATATTCATAAACAGCATATTACAAAGTGCGAGTGAGCACGTATGTGGGAACACAGTTAGTGAGAAAGAGAAAGACTGTTCACTCCTTGTTTCCTTTTCAGTTCCTAAACGGACAATCATACACTAAAAAAATAGTGGGGAATCACGTCGTTGGTCGACGATTTCAATGCGACCATGCACCGTCGAGGTTATTTAACTTCGTTCAACGGCGACATTTTAACGTGCTTTGCGTGATTTCACGTAAACTGAACACATGATTTTTAGGTTGAATCAGTTAGATGTTGCGCTTCAACGATGTTAAATAACATCGACGATGCATGGTCACATTGAAATCGTCGACCAACGAAGTGATTTCTCACTATTTTTTTACAGTGTATTCTCTCACACTAAGTTTCCATATGCACTCACTCACTCGCACTTCGCACTCACTAATTTTACATGGATATTTTATCCATAATCATACTGTGTATGTTCGCAAATAAATAAGTTATAGAATAAAGAACAGAAAATTTTAACGCTATTACAATAACAGTATATGTATCTTTAATAATTTTAAAGCTAAGTGTCAATCTAACCTGCACATACAGTGATGAAGATAGATGTTTATAGAAGACGAAGCGTCGAGTGATGCGCGCGCATACGATTGTACAAACAAGCGCCGTCGCGGGCAGCATGTATATATATACAGATTCGCTTTTTATAAACGATTTTAATTGAAAATTATTTACAACTCATATGAATTGTAATAATGAATATTATAATATTTATAATTTATTTCAAATCAGAAGAGAAAAATTTTAATTATTTTAGTGATTATATTTTATATCAACTCTGTAGTCTTTAATATATTATCGTGTATTTATCGGTCACTGATCGCGACTGCGTAGCGACGAGATATAGCCAACAGTTAGTTATCCGAGCATATCTTATCCTTAATTTTCTACCAGGGTTCTTCTCATCATTAAATTACACTTAACTTTTGTCATATTTATGCAATTCGGGGGTAAAGTGCTGCTGCAAGATTCTTACGGAAGACTGCTTCAATTTTGCTGCAAGTTTGCATGTTTATTCTCGTCATATAATTGCACTTAACTTTTGTCATTCTTATGTAAATCTGAGGTAAAGTGCTGCTGCAAGTTTCTGATGTAAGACTGTTTCGATTCTGTTATATGCTTGTGTACTTATTACGATTCGCAGAACAGCGCTTGACAATTTGCAATTCTTACGTCATTGTGCTGCAAAACTTTGTCGGGAATTATTTACTCAATTTTGTTGCTAGTGTCTGTAATAAGTTTTTTCCGCAAGTTTACTGCAAAATATCTTCAAGATTCTGCGCATTCTTTACGTTCCGTAGATTGTACTTTCTCTCTGCCAGAAACGTGCAATTCTGTTGCACTTATCTGCTGTAATTTCTTTTCATAAAAAACCCTATGGAATGCGGAAACAGACAGCACATGTTCTGCTGCAAGTTTTTGATTTTCAAGAAAATTGCAGCAAAATTGCGTTGACCATGTTACCAGGGTATTTGTCTCCCTTGTCATCAGGTAAAGTTTGTTTATTTCGTCGTTGGTAGAATTGACCCAGAGGAGTTGATAGTTATTTTTATCAGAGGGCTTGTTTTTGTCTTCCATACCTTTCCCCTCAAGTTTTGGTCCAACCTTAGATAAATTGTGAGTCTGTTTCGTTGGCTTATTTCTGACAATGTATAAGAATGTTTGGATAATTTATTGCCTGACGTTGGTATTTCTAGTGAGTTTGATGATGCTTTAGAGGCCGTGGGTTCGGCTTGTCCGGACCTGGCATATTTTTGCTTATAGACTGTTTTAGATCTTATGAGATTAGTTCTTTGATCCTTAAATGAATTTTGGTTTAATATTGATTTTAACTGTCTTTTAATTGGATAATGCTTGTGAATGTTTTTTGATCCAATTTTAATAATTTTCCTTTTTGATTGAATTATATTCTTTATAATGAAGGATAATATAATTTTTGTCGAAGATTTTTGTCGAACCTTTTTAATTATGTTTAATTGATTTTAAAATTTTAAAAATCTTTTGTATTTATTATGAGGTTTTAAACCGGATTTTAGGCGTGGGCTGAATATTAAGTTAGTTAGAATAGTAGTTTGGTCTAATTTTTGAGGTTGAATCATTTGGGTAGTAGCAGCGTCGATCACATTTACGTAATGCTCTTCTGCGCTCTTAAGTTCTTCTAATTCAGCAATCTTGTTTATATGTTCATAATCACAGACGGGAACATTAAATATTTCCGCTGTTTCATATTGTATCTGAGATTCTTGGGTCGATTTTACTGTGAACACGTCATTTAATACATTGGCTGATTTTTCGTCTATTACTTTATATTTTTCAAATTTTGTTGTTTGAGTTTTTAAAGCATAGCATTCTTTGGGATCAAAACACTCGTGTAATTTTTCGGCTATTTTCCAATTTGATCGAGAATTTTGAGAAATTTTCATTTCGAACGCGTCGTTTTTAGTAATAAAAGAAGTTTCTACTATAGCCTCAAAATCCTCTAACTCTTCGGAGTTGCATGTTGGTGATCTTCGTTTTTTCAAATCTGGATGATTATAGGAGGTTTCTGCTTTTTCATAGTCTATTTGGGACTCTTGTGCAAAATTTAATTGAGGTTCTCTTTTCTTTTTTTGTCGTCTTATCTCCAAGGTTGAATGTTCAGTTGGGGCTGTGTTTTCGTTTACATAAAAATTATTTCTTATTTGTTTTATTTCTAATTGTCCTGATTCTTCTTCCGTTTGAGCTCTGTCGAAAATTTCGTTATTGATTTCCCTTCGATGCTTGTTGTCTAACTCTAATTTATTTCTCTCAAGGAAAGGTATTGGGTCAGTCGGTCTGCTATTTATAATAAGGGCTCTAAATTTATAACACATTGCTGCACTTTCCTTTTTGAAATAAGGCAAGCCTAGTATGGCATGGTGTGAGATAGGTGTTGTTGATGGTAGGACATGAAATATATGGATTGAGCCGAGTATTTCTAATTTCATGCTACCTACTGTTTCGATCGGTAGAGACGATATTCCTCTTACAATTGTTGCATCGTTAGTATTGATGAGTGTATTTCCCTTAAGGGCATTACGTTTCACGGCACTGACACTAGTTGCTGTACATAGTGCTAAGGTCCCTTCTTCATTTTTCAGATTTGAGACCTTTAGGCGTATCGCTGGACAAGATGTAGATTTCTGTGCACTGTATATGTCTTCGTTTTCATACACGGAATTTGTACTGATTTTCTCAGTTGAATATTGTTCGTCAATATATTCTCTTAGTGAGTATTCATTATTTAGATCACTCTCATGGTGGTATGGTTGCTGAATCGTAAGGAAATCTTCAGGGCTGTAAGTTTGTGATTGACAGGTGTTTGATCTTTCGGATAGAAATTTTGGATTTATTTGATAATGGGGGTAAGGAGGATAAGGAGGATAAATAGGGTAAGGAGGGTAATAAGGAAACCTAGGGGAATAGGAATAAGGATCGTGTAATAGAAATTGTTGATGTTCAAGTGGATAGGGCCTTTGTGAGTACGGAAATTCGTTGTCATTAAAATCTTGATAATATGCCATGTTTGACGGTGTGGTTCTCAATAATTTTTATTCATGCATTTCGCCGTTTCCCTTTTTCCCATCTTCTCATTCACAGAATTTGGAAATAGTTATTTGAAATAATTAAATATTTTCTTTTAAAGGTTTGAGTTTCTTGCTTATTGTCATGATGAAAATTTCCGATAATTATAAATTATTATATATTCGAGATATAAGATGCATCAATTTTTATTTGGTATTTTAAAGAAGTATCGTTAAAAGTTTAATTTGATGATAAATTATTTTATAGCGCGATAGATGTATCGAGGTCACTAAGCTAATGCTGACTCAAGCAGATGCGGACCGAAGTTATTCGTTAAACTCATATTTATAATTTTTATCATTCGTTTAAAATAAGGATTTAAATATGTGTTATGAATAAGAATTATTTTTATCATTATTATTATTCTTCAAATATTATAATATTATATGTATATAGTATATTAACGATATGTATCTAAATGATGTATTAACTGTGATATTCCATATAAAAATTATAAATGCTGGTTTGTATTCAATTTTTAATTAATTTTCTTTAAAAAGATTTAAAATGATATGAGTTGAATGCTTGTTTCAATCAATAAAATTAATTTTAATTTATATTTAAGTAAATTTGACATACATAGGTATTATTCCGCGTGTAATAATTATTTCCAAATCGCAACAAAAATATGACGACTCAGCGGTCGTTGACCGAAGTTGTCGCTTATATAAGGAATTTAGATACAGATGAAGTTTATTACAAAAATGTTTTTATTCTTATTATTTAAATCTTTAAATCCGTAATATTTTAATAATGAAATATTTATTTATATATAACTTGTTATTTCTCTATAACTTGTTATTTCTCTATATAACACTTATATATGACGCCAATTATAAATTTTATAAAAATATAATTTATTATTAATTAATTAGAAGTAAATTATGGTTTACAAAATTTATAATAACTATTTTATTGTAATTTTTGTTAAATATGTTACTTAATCTATAGCTATCTTGAGAAATATTTACTATTTTAATAAAAAGGATATTTAGGAATTCTTAAAAATATTTTTTTTTTTTAAGATTTATTTGTAAATTGTAACCTTTTTTTATATAAATATTTATATTTACGAAATTAAATAAGCACTAAAGATAAAATTTTAATTTGTATAATAAAAACCTTTAAAATTTTTAATTAAAATATCAATTTACGTCAAAATTTTCTTTTATTTAATGATTTTAACTATGGTGATGAAGTGATATTATTACTCAAGGTTCGGAATTTGCAGGATAGTAATTTATCATAAACTAAAATCTTAATTATGGTTACTACAATTTATTACTTTAGAGTTTAATAATCTTAAAGTTATATTAATTGAATTAAAATGTAGTTTATCTATTCTAAAATTTCTGATTAACGAATATTATCTATGATTTACCCTTGTTTATATTGAAAAAAAAACACATAATTAGTTATTAAATTAAATGTTTTGAAAGATTTTAAAGTTTTATTAAAAAGGAAACGAAAATTTACTGTATTAATTTAAAGGTAAACGATAAGAGATACACAAATTATAAGATTCTGCTGACTCTTAACTTTTGACTTGTAGATGGTCGTTGACCGTACAATTAAAACAAAATGTTTTATTAGTATTTTGTGTAGTTGAATATTGTATTTCTTTATTTTATATTTTTATGTTATATTATTTATAGAAATTTATTTATCTATTATGTTAATTACCTGTTATTATCAAGGATAAATTATTAATATGAATTGTTTAATAATGCGTATAATAATGATATCCAGGTCACAATAAAAATATTTGACGACGCAACGGTCGTTGACCGAAGTTGATCGTTTATTAAAAAATTTAGATATTAACGATATTGATTATGAAATTGTTTTTATTTAATTATTTAAATTGTTAACATTTCAATAATAAATTATTTATATACTTATATAATGCCTTAAAAATCTAACTACTTTATAGTAGTGCAAATTTTATTTTAAATATAATAATAATGTATTTTTTTTACTATATATAACTTGTTATTTCTCCATATGACAAGTTATATATGACGCAATTATAATTTTTAATAAAGTATTATTTATTGAAATTAAATTATAATTTATAAAATTTTTATTAACAGGTGAAAAGTTTTACTGATTCCCCACAAGGGATGCCATTTGTTACGACCGAACTTCGTTCGGGCGTTGGATTCTTACCGTAACAAAAATTATTTATTTTTGCTAGGAACCAGTCGACAGTCCCAAGACTTATTTCGTCACCTTAGATTAAATTCTTATCAAATCTCTATTAGCTTATAGTTGTTTATTTTGTTTATAGTTCTTTAAATAATAAATAGACTAAATGTTTATTTACGAAAAATGAATTTTATTACATAACTCGTACTGGATACAATAATAACTTTCTTAATTATAAATTTGTGTCTTGAACTTACTTAATTGTAGAAGAGAAAGAGAAGGTGAAGATTCAATATGAAAATTTCAATCCTTCCGTCCGTAGTGGCTTAATTCTACACGATCAAGTACAGTGGCGAAGCTGATTTGATTTTCACTCCCTTGGTCTCTCGAACGATTGGCTACTATAGTTCTATCACCTGTGTCACCACTGTGTATATTCGTTAATAGCTGATTTAGAAATCGGTTTTCACTTCACTTACGGATGTCTTCCGATATTTGAATATTTCCTCCTTTATTTTATATGTGAATAGAATTTATATTAGTGAAGTAGATTTCTAAACTACTTACTAATATTACCTAAACGTAATATTAAATTAAAATTTCATAAATTATATACACTGATTCCTTTCAGTGGACCAGCAGAGCCGTCTATGGCGGATGCTATTAAGTTTCGACTAAAAGCCTCGTGGTGACATTGAGGATCAATTTTATAGCCTTGCGTCTAGGAAACCGACAGGTGCAAAGCCAATCAGACCATGCCATGCAAACGAAATTTCTAAACATCTATTATTAACTCCTTAAAGTTCATTAACTTATTTGTTAATAGCTGCTGTTTTCCTTCTCTGTCTCTCCTTTACAAACGTTGGTGTTAAATAAAGTCCGCGTTAGAGAGTTCGCTCAATTCTGTATTTGCTCACTCGGGACATCGCATGGAACTGCTTCGTCTTTTGGCTTTTTAGGAATGGAATTTATAATTTATACTATTTTATATTACACTACTTTAAATATTTTTATATTAATTTTAAGGGCGTATTTCTATGGGATGTCACATTTCTGCTCGCCGGCCACCGAGGATTCTTGTTTCCTGTTCGCACTAGTGCCTTGCAGCTCTCATTTGTTCACCTAGCTACTAAATATTTCAATGAACTTAGTATTGGATCTAATATAAATGTAACTTTCGAGTTGGGTTTAGTGACATATTTTAAGAAGCACACATTCGACTGGCTACTTGGTGGTGATCGTTGGGATTGGTGTGCTAAATCGGCGGCTCCAGTCTAAGTTCTAGTGTCGGTGGAGTCGTGGATTGGTTGCTACTGGCTAATGCACCATTATATTCTGTTCTAACTTTAACTTTAAATAATCTTGTTTATGTTTATTTTTGTATTATTTAGTCTTTATTTTTTCTTATTATATCTTTATCATATTTTTTAATTTTACTTTCATTGTTACTAAGTTTTTACAACGTTTTGTTATTATTTTCAGATTATTATTTTCTTATTATTTTTCTTTTTTATTGTTATGTATTTACATTGTACTACTTCATATTGAGCCTTACGGGGTTGTACCCCAAGGTTAAATAAATCATTGTCAAATCAAATCAAATCAAATCAAATCTCTCTCTCTCTTTGTCTCTCTCTTTCTCTCTCTTTCTCTCTCTCTGTCTCTCTCTTTCTCTCTCTTTCTCTCTCTGTCTCTTACCTATGCTTGAATATTTATACATGCACACACAATGACACTGTGCCGTTGAGCCTTCTCTCTTTCCTCCTATACATTACTTGGTATAGTGTACTAATGCATGCGTTATGAATTAATCATAAAAGTTAGGCGTCATTAGTGAGTCTACCTATATTTGTGCTTTTAGTAAGGGGATTCACTAAAAAATAAAAAATAAAAATTTTTTAACAAAAAACAAAACCGACTCCAAAAAAATGCACTAAGCAGTTACAAATAATCTATGATCTTTAATAATTATACGCATACTACGCATCCAACTTAACACATGTGTAGCAAACATATTATAGATTATCTAATCATTTGTAAACGACAAAAACAAATTATATTTTTTTATGAATTAAAAAAAATATAATTTGTTTGTGCTGTTTACAAATAATTAGATAATTTATAATATGTTTGCTACATATGTGTTGAGTTAGATGCGTAGTGTGTATATAATTATTGAAGATAATAATTATTTGTAACTGTTGAGGGCATTTTTTTGAAGTCGGTTTTGTTTTTTGTTGAAAATTTTTTTTGTTTTATAAACTTTTTTTAAACAATTTTTTCCGTTAAAAGAATTTTTTAAGTTACTTGAAAAAAACTACTGAAAACCTTCGTTTTTTAAAAATATAGTTTATATTTTTAATAATCTATATCAAAGAAAATATTGAATTATAGAAAAATATTCATAGAACATTTTCTGCTCACGATTGATTGCTTTATCAATTCTTAGAGTTATTTTAAATATTTTCTTGTTTGCCCTTTAGAAGAGGTGATTTCTATCCTTAGGCGACAGTGCACATTGGCACTAGATAATTTTAATTTTTTGCGCTATCCTCTAGCCACTGACCAAATTTCATGTTAATCCATTTTTTCTGAAAAAATTGAGAGCTAAAAACCTCCAATGACTGTACTAAAAACGAAATTTTTTACTTCAATTTTCTTTCATCGATAGGACAAGCGCACTCTAGATAGATGCTTAAATCATCTTACAAAACATATTTTATGTCCATTTTTTGCTGTTCGCTTGTACTATTTGGTTACTGCAATATCGTTAACGCCTATCAATGCCTCCCATCGTCTTAAACAAGACAAATGCAAAGACAAATTCCTTATCAGCTCTTTCTTTTTTATAAGGAAAAAATTTAATAGATGCAGCAAGGTCACTAATAGTAGCTATACCTATAAGAGAAACTACTTCCGAACCTTTCATCGATATGAAATTCAGTTTGCTAAAATCTGGGCTTATAAAAGGACTGTCATATACTACATGATAACCTGTTCTACGATTTTTTGCAACAGCCTGATAAAAACTATGCAATATTCACATAAAAGCCCTGCACCTTAGAGTGCAGTTTATGCATATCGTTCCTTGGTTTTTAATATAAGTCTTAGAGAATCCTAGAGGTCGTGCAGAGCGTCTAAATCATAAACTTAAATTTAATAGGTTTCTTTGGCATCAATTGCTTCATACTATTTCGACGAAAAATTTGATTATTTTCGTGAATTTAGATAATTCATTAAAATAATCAAACTAAAGTAAATTTTTTCAAAATATATCAATCAATTTACGAATCCGCTAAATATTAATAGTAATATTTTTTTCATTTTTTCAGGAATATATCAATCTACGATTATTATTCATGAAATCATTTTTCACACGCAGTTTGTAATTTTTTTACAAGACGGCAAATCATTTTTTGATTCATTCTCTCTACTTTTTACAAGCGTTGATGATAGAAACTATAAAAATAACAGTCAAATATTTTATTTTTAGAATTGTCTTATCGATATCATTTTCTAAAAAAGCAGTGACAACTACATTTCTTCGGAAAAAACGGAATTTTAGTTGTTTGTGTTGAAATGTAGACTCACTCAAAATACTAGATTGGGTAAGGAAGCGCCACCTTTATTACAGCATCAGATGACCGGCAACTTTCGTCAGTTCATGGATATCGCTCGAAAAGAAAGGAGCTTAGAAACTGATTATTTTATAATATTAAATTTTTGTACGATTAAAATAAAAATTATTAATTTATTATAATAAAAGTGTACACTTTTTTCTAAATTCTTAATAATAATATTTAAAAGGTTATGGGCGCCAGCTCACTTCACTTTGCGCATCTTAAATAAAAATATCGCGACTTTTGCAAGTGTAAAGAAGAAAGTTTTTTTTTGTGTGTGTGCGCGCAGGGCACTGGACATTTCTCATACACGATAAAAGGAAAAAAGATGGCTGAATCAGAGCGACCTTAACGACAGAAAAGCGACCGTGGAACGAAGGAAGGTGAGAAAGAAAGTGTGTTTCTATTCAGCACAATCGTGAAAATCGCGAGTGAAAATCTTACGCGTAACGACCGGCACGTGGAAGATCGAAAATTAATAAAAATAAAAGATGGCTGCTGATTGAAGCGCGATACAGGCGTAAAAACGGACAGTTCAAGAAAGAAAAGTATTTTGTCACTAAATTCATAAAGACGGTGATAATAAAAAAAAGAGGGTTTTTCTTTGTGAAGAGTGTTGACGGTATAATGAATTTACAGAGTGAACTGCATGGAAACGGATGCATTTCTACGGGTTCATGCTGATGTGTGAGTGGCGTGATTCTAAGAAATAGAAAAGACCGGGACGCGAACAAAAATGGCGGTCGTGAACGAGAACAGGAAAGACTGCGTGACTAAGACTTACATCGAACGAAGATGACGTGCACGCGCATGAGAGAGACGGAACGATAGTGTCTAGAACATCGCGCGAGTATGCATAGAGACTAGCTAGTATAAAGACAGCGTGACTGCAAATGTACGAAATGTATATGTGTGTACGTATATGAGCATGTTAGTATGTATACGCTTATACGTGACAAGAATTACGAAAAGAATGGTGCCATGTCACACACTATAAATGAAAAGACAGAAATGAAGTAGAATTACAAACGTTTGTAAATTAAAATGTTTGTACACAAATGACTGAAAAATAAAATAAAACGCGTTTGACTGAAAGTGTACATATATACAAAAATACGAGATGCTAAAATTAAAATTTTCATGTACAGATGAGACGAGCCTGTTTTTGTTTCTAAAAGCACAAGAAGCAATAAACGATTTCAGATGGAAGCATGCTGAGGAGAAAGTGCATGCAACCATCAAGGGCGATAATATAGTTTTTATAACTGAATATGGAAAGGAGTACGCATTAGGTACTGCACCAAATTAATTAAAATTATTTAAACGAGCTTGTATGTATGAGTACATATAACATAAAGTGCATTAAATATGTTATATGGAAAAATACATTAAAAATTAAATATATTATTTAAAAATTTAACATACTAAAAATTAATATTAAATTTAATTAGCTGACCTTGCACACATGATATTACTTATGTTCAGTATATTGTGTGTGAAAAACAGCATATATATACATATAAAAAATAACTGGTCAATATTGAGGAAAATTAAGAGAGATATTGCTTGTGTTTGGTACATCGCTCTGAGCTTATAACCTCAAAAATTAAAAATCAATTAATATTGCTTGTGTCCGGCATATTAAACTGATTATTTTTTTTAAAGTCCCAACAGTCTGATGAATTAGTGTTCAGTATTATTTTAAATTTTAATAAACTTGTGTTCAATAAACAATATAAAATCTTTAATAAAATTTAACTTATTGATCAATTATTATTGCTTGTGTTTGGCATATTAAATTGAGTTTCTTTTGAAATTATAATAAAGATCTGATAAATTAAGTGCTCAGTATTAGTGACAAACTTGTGTTCAATAAATAAAGGTTAAACCTTAACGAAAAATTCTTTTTTAGCGAATTCTTAATCAATTAGTATTGCTTGCGTTCGGCGTATCAAATTGAATCCAATACTAAATGTTTATTTATTTTCTACATAATTTATATGTAACCAACGAGAAATTCGACCTTATCAAAAGGGCTGTAAAAGAAAAAGAAAGAAAAGGAGAAAAACTGTCGATGCCGTACTTTTCAGACCAGGAGTCCTCTCTCAGAAGGGAAAATAAAAAGACAAGTGGCCACAATAAGACAGAGAAGAAAGACAGAAATAGTGAAGACAGAGAGAAGGAAGATAAAAAGAAATAAGATAGAGAGAATGAAGATAAAAAAGACAAGGCAGATGAAGACGACAGAGGTACGGACAAAACAGTCATGAAAGCACAAGAAACAGTTGATAAGACAAAACAAAAAACACGAGGTAAACCTATTATTAAGACTAATGAAAGACTTATAAATAATATATATATTAAGAGGCGGTCGGAACCAAATCGGTGACTTGCGGTATATATCAAGTCAGCATTTTTCGCTTTACGATAATATTTTGTATATTTTTATGGCTTAAAATATTTCAAATTATTCTTTATATAGATGACTAGAGGAAATGACTATATTTTTACCATATGAATAAGTAAATAAATTATTATAAGCATTTATTACAAATATCAAACTGACTTGACATATACCGCATGCAAAAAACTGTCGTGTTGATTGTTAGGTGGCATTTTTGGCTTTATAACAATATTTTGTATATTTTTGTGGCTTTAACTATTTTAAATTATTCTTTATATATATGAATAGAGGAAATGACTATATTTTTACCATATTCATAAATGAATAAATTATTATAAGCATTTATTACAAGCACCGAACTAAGTCACCGATTTGGTTCCGACCGCCTCTTAACAAAAGTTTTAAAATTAAACCAAAAGTAGAAGCAAAAAATATTAAAGAAAATGTCACTAATAACGAATTTCATAATCTAGACTTAGACAGCAAACTGAATCAAGTGTTGGAGGAACTTGGTTCTGTCAAGAAAACGATAAAAGAAGTCAAAAAGAACGATCAGGTACGACATAATGAATTATTGAAGGTGATTGATGGTTTAATGGCAGCATTTATCAAAGACAGGTAAAATATGGCAGACTACTTTGATAAAACAATGGACAAGCTGAAAACAAAATATCAACAGGAACAAGTAGTAAAGAATGCAGTTGAAAATCAGATGACAGATGAAACGACAGACAGGAAAGTTCATGGAAAGACCAACACTAAAGAAAGAAAAACGACTGTTAATACAAATATGAGAAAGTCAATAGATAATATAAGTAAAGAATTTAATATTTTTGACTCGGAAGAATTAAAAAACTCGACTAGTTTATATGACGACGGTGAATATATAAACAAGTCAGAAATATCGCGAATAATTCAAATAGAAATTGATAAAGTAGTCAATAAAAACGACAGTAAATTACATGGTGTTTCTAAACAATCGACAGAATCGTTAAAAACCGGATTGACTAACAAAGACGGGTCGGTAAAACACGACTACAAATTAACAACACAAATAAACTTTGAGAATTTCTTGGACTATTTTACGTCCGAATTAACTTGGTTAGATTTATTGTATGTTATTGATAGTTCTATTGAAATAGATAATAATTTAAGTGAGACGACAAAAGAAAAACATAAGTTCAAAGTTCGTGATATTTTAACAAATAGACTAGAATCTACCTAATGTAAAAGTCTTGTCCGAAGAAGACAAAAGAAATGCATTTTACAACGCAGTCGTAAATAAAGTACCTCAAGTAGAAAATTTAGACTTTATGACTGAGAATGTAACAGAAAAAGGACAGATATACGATAAACTAAAGTTGCTCATTATGCAGGTGGAGAGCAGAAAGACAGAAACACTAGCAATGACAGCAATGGTATCCAGCACTGAAACCACAAAGAAAGTTAGGTGCTACGAATGTGACGGTTTTGGGCACTATGCTGATGATTGCCCACGAAAAGGGACAAAAATAAGAAAATACTTCTTCTGTTCAGAATTCACATGAGATCATATCGCTGCAACTGGCCCAAAACGACAGGGGCCTGCAGGACTTACAAAAATAAAAGTAGGACGGGACAAATTGGCTTTAAACGTAAACAGAATGAGACGTATGATTATAATAATGCAAAACGAGCGAAATTCTATATTGAAAGAGGTCGTGGAAACTTTCGTTAATTTAGCAGAGGAAGAATTCAGAGAAGAAATGTAAATTTCAAAACTATCACCGAGAATAAAAAGTCTAACAATCAAAAGGGTGAGTGCATAAAATTAGATAAGACTGAAAAATTTCGTGGGATATTCAAACGTAACAAGTATAAATAATGAAAAGACGGACAAAGCATTACTAGCAAAATTTATAGCTGACAGTGGAGTGACAGAACACATGACAAATTCGAAATTAATTTTCAAAACATTCTGTAAACAATTAAACGAAATAAAATATGCGAATAAAGACAGTAATGCATATCTTAAATCGGAAGGAGAAGGAAGCGTCAACATTAATACAACTGATAATAAAAGTATAATATTAGACTGAGTAATTTGTGCAGAAAATTTAAACGAAAATTTGTCATCTTTGCGAAAATTTGCAGATTTAGGATTAAATATTTATTTAGATAATAAAGTAATAGATATGTATGAGTCAGTTTCAGATGAGTCATTTTTTTTTTTTTTTTTTTTAACAGAAATTTATGAGAAACTATACTGGGTCATTGAATTTGAAACCAATAATGAGACAGAAAATAATGTCTCAGGACAAAGACAGACTGTAGCCTATTTAATGACTAGCAAAATGGCAAAAAGGCAGTTAGATCATGAAGACAGTCGAAGTAATAAATATGAGAAAAAACAGCTAATTGCCAACAAGGAAAAATTACCAGATTTTGAAAACACAATTTCTGACAGGAAAACACATAATTCAAATGATGCTGGAATTAGTGAGGAACCTGAATGTGAGACTGAAACTCCTAAAATGACAGATAATAAGGATTCAAATAATTATGCCATGTTATGGCACGTTCACATGGGCCACGCATCAGCTGAATATTTAAAGAAACTACAATTTGAATTTTCCGAAATTGAAACTCTTAAAGAAGCGAAGTTTGACAACATGATCGCAGAATGTAGAATATGCATGATAGTAAAGTTTAATAAATTCCCATTCAAGACAGTTAGGCAAAAAGCGACCGAAGCTCTACAAATAATACATTCAGATACTATGGGTATTATTAATCCATCGACTTATCCAAAAAAATACAGATACATCTCAGCTTTCATCGACAACTATTCTAGACTGGCCATGGCTTACCCCATGAAAACCAAAGATCAGACAGGTAAATGTTTAGAATTATTTGTTAAAAGTGCAAGAAATCTCTAAGGCAGAGACGCAAAAGTGTGCTATCTAGGGACAGACCAAGGCTTTTCATATACAGAAAACTATACGAAGGAAGTCTTAGACCGGTTGGGAGAAAATCAACTAGCTTGCCCCGACACTCCTCAAAATGGAGTTACAGAGTGATTTAAGGGCACAAAACACCTTTCTTCGGTCCCACCATCGAATTTGGGTTTATTGCTTTTTTCTATAGAAAATTTACTGTAGAATGAGCTTCAACAAGTATTTTAATTCTATCTCATTTAGTTTCGTTTTTATGAAGAAATTAGTAGAATAAACTTTTAATTGATTTTTTTGTTAATTTTGCTATTTTGCGATTTTTCTCAAATTTTTAGCTAATCTTATTAAAACACTATGAGAAATTATTTTTTTATTACTTGATTCAATAATTCATAAATCATTAATTAATCTCCAAAAAGTTTTTTTTAAGAGATTTAATTTTCGTTATTTATTAAGTCTATAATGATATAATTTTTACAAATTAAAAAAATGTTAAGAATTATTTTAAATTGAATTTTTTAAATTTTTATTGATTTTTTTTAGGTTTAATTGAAAAAAAAGAGTCTATTTTTTTAATTTTAACAAAATATTTATCTTGATTTAAGTTCTGAAAAGTTTTCCATCCATATTTTATTCCGTTTTGATTTTGTAAGGAAACGAGTGGCATATAGTTATTCGTGTAATTTTTTATCAATTTGAATTTCGCGCGTTCGCGCTTTCTGCTCGTATCATTTCGTTACATGACAGTCAGTCTCAGCTATTTGTTTGGTCAGTTTGCAGTGAGTTTGTTTACTTAAAGTGCATTTAAAAAATTATTAGTAGGTTTTGTGGTTTAATTTACGTAAAATTATTAATTTTCAATAAATTACACGTTCGTGAGTTATTTATATTTTTTTATGTGCACCTGAAATTCTACTTTCATCTTAGTAGAAAGTGTATTTAAAGTATAAAAAGCTTAAATTGACATTAAGAATACGAACCTCAAAAATGTAAAATAATGAAAGAGATACCAGAGGCAGATTTCATAACCAACATCAAGATAGAAAACGATCTACAGGAAGATCTAAAAAGAGGCCAAGGAAATTTCTTAGTAAAAGTGAAAAAAATTCTTCTGAAGCTAAGAGAGGTAGACCCTCTACTTCTTTTTCTAAACTGAAAAGAATAGAATTTTCAAGTTCCAGGGCAAATGATAGAAATGTTGATACCAACGTTCTATCTTCTATGTTGGAAAAATTGTGTTGCAGTGTGTGCCATCATAAGATGAAATTTATTAAAACCTCTTTTGGAGGATAAGGATTCAAAATTAATATGATTTGTGATTTTTGTGATGAATAAGCAGCTGTAAACTCTAACAAGAGAGAAAGTGCTATGGACAATACGTATAAAGTTAACAGATATAATGTTCTTGCTGTTCGTGTACTTGGCCATGGACTTGCAAGTTTGTCTAGTTTTTGTAGTTTAATAGATTAATCAAAGCCAGTTGCCCAGTCAGAGTTCAGTGCTATAAGTTGTTAAATAACAAAAGTATACGAACAAGTGGCAAAAGGTTCTACATCTAAAGCTGTTAAAAAATAACTTGAATCGACTTCCCCAAATAGTGCTGATCTTGATATAACTTTCTCAAGATGTTGGAGAAATTGAACATCGAACTTGGAAATGTATCTGTTGAGTGGGTCAAGACTTTGAATGATAGAAGATAATTCTATGGTAGAGTGATCACGTTAGTCTCATTCGAAAGAAGCACATACTCTGAAAAGAAAAGTACGAATAGGTGTGATGGATTTCTATACACCAGGTGCATATTAAATTCATGTAAGTGTGTAATTCTAATTATTATTACATATTTAGATATAAATTCTATTTATGAATGTTAATATTAATCAAAATATAAATTTTAAATCTAGATTTTATTTCCTAATTTTGAATTTGAATTATAAAATATAAAATGATTACTCCATATTAAATATTATTTCTTAGTTTCCAGCTGATTCAAGGTTAGTATGAGTGATTCTTACAACCATCAGAGTAACAAGTAACTATGTATTTGTTGATTCTTACAACAAATACATAGTTTCATTGGTGAATAAGGGTGAGTACAGACAAAATATCTTATAATAAGAAAGATTATTTTTATTGATTATTTTAATAACATATCTTTTTGCATTTCAGCTTTATTCAGTCGATAACAAGGTTCTCTTGTCTGATATCTTTTTTTCATATTGTTAGCTAATATAAATAAGAAATACCAGGAAAGAATTATTTTATGAAAGATAAGTATAACATTGATAATTTTAAGATATAATAATTAAAAACTTTAAAGCTGTTTTTCTCAAATATTGAATTTTTGAAATTTTAGGTGCTGCCCCGTAAGATTTGAGCTGAACCGCTGGATGGATTTGACTTTTCCAAACTGATTTAACTTTAGTATTCGCATCGTTCTCACGTGAAGGGAGGGTTTTGAAATCGAATGACAAGAAGTCGTTAAAAAATCCAAAAATAAGGTATAAAAATAAAAATTCATTTAATAAATTAATATTTTTTGTTGGAAAGTAAAAAATTTTTTGCGTTTCAGGAATTCCCTCATTCACGCGAGAATGATGCTAATACTGAAGTTAAATCAGTTTGGAAAAGTCAGATCCATCCAGCGGTTCAGCTCAAATCTTACGGGGGAGCCATTATAAGAACAAGAATTCATCAAATGATTATGGGACTACAGCTAAAGCAAAATGAGCTTATAGAAGCTTAAAATAAAGGTTTTTTAGTCTACTTTCAAATATTATTTCCATTTACAAAGAATTTAATTAAATCTTATTAATACATATCTTTTTTTACTAGCAGGGGGAAAAGGTGTTTTGTGCCCTTAACCAGAAGATACAGAAGAAAGTAAGAGCTCTCATGTATGATTCCGGCCTGCCAGAAAATACGTGGGACTCAGCTTTGAGTGCAGTAGTATATGCCTACAATCGAACGCCTATTGCAACCATTAATATGGAATTACCAATAAATAAATTCAAACCAGACTTTAGGACGGACATTAACCAAATGAAACGGTTTGGATGCTTTGCATATATGAAAGTGCAAAGAAAAATTAGTCCAAAATGCCGTTTCATCGCTAAACGAGTTGGATACAAAGAAACTGGATAAATACTGCTTAAACCAGAGGAAGGGAAACTCTATGAAAGTAGACAGCATTCCTGAATGGTTACTTAAACAGTGAGGTATATATGGAAATATCTGATGGAATGTAAGTTTCAGAAAAAATCAAGAAAACAAAAAATTTGCAAACTGAAAAAGGCGCTGTACGGCCTAAAAGTAAGTTTAAAATGTTGGAACGAAAGGTTTAAAGGGACAGTAGAAAAATATGGGCTAAGGCCATTTAACAATGAATTATGTTTATTTACCAAAATTGACCAAGACGGTTTCCTGATTTTTATTTTCTACGTAGATGACATCTTTTCAGTATGTGATAATGTAAGGATGTTGAAAAAGATAAGATCTGATCTGAAAAGAGAATTCAAAATGACGGATATTGGAAAGCCCAATAGCTTCTTGAGGTTAGAAATCAAAAGAGACAAACAAAGGAAACTAATCAGTATAAAGCAAGTAAAAAATTTATAGGATGTTGATAAAATTTGGTTACGATCAAGCACATCCTCAACGAACACTTATGGTAACAAACCAGGTAGCTAATCGAGAAAGAAGACAGCGAGAAGAAACTGAGAAGACAAGCGAGAGACTATATACAGAAAATCAATGAAACCGACCTTATAGAGAAGCAGTGGGCACACTGATGTATCTGGCAAACGCCAGCAGGTCAGACATCATTTATGCTGTAAATGTCTTGAACAGACATCAAATAAATCTGACAGAAAGTGACTGGCATTGTATTTAATATTCAAAGAGTTATTACATCGAGACTTATCACCAATGACACTTTGGTGTGATAATAAAGCAACCGAATTAAGTGTAAAGACAGGTGGTGATAACAAACTAAGACATATGACAAAAATTAAGGAATATTATGTTAAAAAATGTGTAACAAGAGGAAAAATAAATGTCAGTTGGATCTCCTCCAAAAATCAGATAGCCGATATGTTTACTACGCCATCGTCGTTTAAATTGCATGAAAGACTGTCAAAATTAATATTTATGAGGAGGTAACGTATCTCTGTCCTTTTCCAATCAAAGAATTAATTTTTTGCAAAAACTAATAACTTTGGCTAAAAATAAAGAGAAAGCCGCATCTCATATTAAAAAAAGCAAAATTTTCTTTGATAAGAAAGAATTAATTTTATTGCTACTTTTTAAAGAAAACCTTGAAAAACCGAATTGCTTAACCTAATCTTTATGTTTTCAGTTTTTCAAAGTTTTCTTGTAAACGAAGCGATAAAATAGATTCGTCCTCATCAATGAAAATATTCCTTTTTTTAATACAAGATGCGGCTTTCTCTTTATTTTTTGCTAAAATTATTAGTTTTTGTAAAAAAATCAATTCTATGATTAGAAAAGGACAGATATACTCGTCCTCCTCTTAATGACTGATAAGGCGGATTATTTTATTATTATATTTACGTCTAAATTATTTTGCTAATCATTTATATTTGCATTTGCGTGTGCATTTCAGATACTAAGTGAAGCTATGACGGAAGAATGGCGAACCTACCAAGGATTAAAACAAATCAATCATTTATAAAAAGAATTATTTAGTTTGTCATAAACGACCGTAATTTATTTTGACTTATTTCATATTTAACTTGAGCGTGGGAGGGAATGTCACAGTATGGACACGCTCAAGATGCTAGATTAGGTAAGGTAGCGCCACCTTTATTACAGCGTGAGACGACTGGCAACTTTCGTCAGTCCATGGATATCGCTCGAGAAGAAAGGAGCTTAGAAACTGATTATTTTAACATTAAACTTTTGTACGATTAAAATAAAGATTATTAATTTATTCTAATAAAAGTGTACGCCTTTTTAAAATCATTAATAATAATATTCAAAAGTTTGAGTACTATAATTGTCAAATATTATTTTATATTTATCACCCATTATATCAATCCATCTCTGTATTTTATATCGAATTTGTATTCAGCAAATTTAAACACCTTTAAGTTACCCGCTGAAGAAATCCTAGTTAAAATCTTTTCGTGAAGAGTTTAATAAAAGTAATTTTGCTTCCTTAAAATTTAATTTTATTATATTCAAGGGTGGGTACACCCATTTGAATTGAATAGGACCCCTTTGGCTTAAACCCCCTTAATAGTTGAATATCACATATTTTTTTATTGTAAAATAAATTTATTTTTATCCCTATGGATACTCCATTTACAAAAATATTTGTCAAACTGGAACTTGTAGAGTCAGATGGAACGTTTTGTCTGCTTCGATGATAGTCGATTAATCTGATGAAAATTTGAAATTCTTATTACGAAGTTGTTCTAGTATAAGAATTATATACTGGCAACAACTAAAAACAATTTATGTATCATTCTTTTGCTTTCTCATAGAGAAAGCATTGTATCAATAAAAAAATTATTTCCCTATTTTTCAATTATTTGTGTATATTTGGACTCAGGGAGTCGGAAAAAGTGATTTCCAGAAAATGTCTGTATGTATGCTGCCCTCCTAAGAAAGAACGTCCTATCTCACCAAATTTATATGATTGAAAATTGTTCATTTTTGTATGATCTACAACTTTCGCATTAAACATTTTTTCTTTCGACGTCAACTTTAGCCGGAAATTGCAAATAATCAATTTTTCCTCTCCTTACCCCCCAAATCTATTAGACCACTTCCCTCCTAGTACACGAATTTTTTTTTTTTCATTCATTACTACCCCCTTTACCAAATCCACATGATACAGTCTGGATATATTTTTTATTTTTTTTTTTCATTAAAATTGTGCTAATTTGCCTGGACTATTACACTTAGATACAGTTGACGGTTGAGTTTTTGCAATGAGTCGGTATTGGGAAACCGCTGACTCGGGACATCGCATGGAACTAATTTTGGTTGTTAACCTTTTGAATAGAATTATAATTGAGATTCATAATTTTTAAATTTAAGAATGTTTTAATAATATTATATTGATTTGAAGGGCTTAATTCAATGGGATGTCACAATATAAACTTAATCATCTATTTATATGTAATCTTGATTAATTGATTATTATTAATTAGATGAGAATTCACGATAAAATTTGTAATAATGAAGCTTGTTCGTAAGTCTACTCTAGTATCGGCATAGATCCCTACCTTTATTTGAATTATGAACTTGATCATGATCTAATATGAATTCGGATACTCATAATCAGAAATTGCCGCAGTTATTAATTTGAAAATTTTTTTTAAATTGATTATGATACTATAACTTAATATTAGGGATAAAATCAGGATAAAAGCTGCATCCCACATGCAAACTATTCCTGTGAGTAACTGTAAACAATAATAAATAACTGTGAATAAACTTCAAAATATGTCAGAATTGAGAAATAAATAATAGTTATTGCAGTTATTTACAATTATTTACTATTATTTACTATTATTTACTATTATTTACAGCTATTCACAGTTATTTACTAAGGATTTTTTTTTGCTGGCGTGCTTATAAAAAAAGTTATACATGGTTGAATATTACTACGCTGAGAGAAAATTCATGCCAATAGAGCATTTAGTTTACGTATCCAAAGTTAGTAAGTAATATCCTATGCTTTCATAACAGCGCCATATACTCTTACGAGGTTTATGCTATCAACAAACGGTTTGTTTACATGCTTTGGTAACTCCTCATTTTAATATCCTTCGATAGCTGACGCTGTATCCTCTCATGGGACGTGACGGGAAACGTGGCTTGTCCACTACTCTTTCTTTACTGCTAACTATGTCGTTCTTTCATCACTCAAGTCACCTCCTGCTTTGGGTGCCGACGCGAGCAAACACGGCTGGTCTATATCCAAAATCATGTCACAAGTTTCGTTAACGTATTTTCGTTGCGTTGAGTCATTTATAGCAAACTAGATTAATAATTACTGTACTTAACATAATTTAGAATACATATCAACCAATTCAATATTATAATTGAAAAGTGTTTTCTTTCCGATCCTGGAACACAAGACCTCTATTCTCAACATGGTAGCAGAGCGTGGTTGAAGGTATGCAAATAAAAAAACCTGGTTGAAAAAAGTACGAAAACGTGGTCAAGAAAAAATTAGAAAACGTGGTCAAGAAAAAAATAAAAAAACGTGGTAAAGAAAAAATAAGAAAACGTGGCCAAGATAAAATTAAAATGCAAGAACGTGGTTCAACAAATAGAAAAAACGTGGTTAGTGAAGCAAAAACGTGGTAGCTTATTTAAGTCAAAAAAGATAACTAAAAAGCAAAAGTAAAGTGAAAAATATATAAAAAAGTGAAAATAAAAAATTATTATTCATCAAGAGAAAGAAATAAGAAGAAAATTAAGCCGAAAATACGTTCGACGCGAACGGATTAAAAATTAAATCCACGTGGTCGCAAAAAATCAGGTTAAAAGAAAATTATTTTGAGGTTAAATCATAGCACGTGTTTGAAAGATAAAAGAAAAGAAAAAGAAAACAGGTGAAAAAAGGTAAAGAAAAATAATAAAAAATAGATGAAAAAAAATAGACTGTACGAGAAAATTGAAAAAGTAACAAAATAAAAAAGATCAAAAACGTAAATTCACTAAAAAAATTAAAAAGTGAACTTAATAATATACTTGATGAGAAAATTAAAGAAATTTTAATGAAACAGGCAAAAGCTGAAAATATAGTGCTCATTAAAGAAGAAAGCAGTCGTTTAAGAAAATTTTTCCTCAAAGAATTGAAAAAAGTGTTAAGTGCAGTAAAAGAAATTGATAAAAATATAAAATCAGAAAAAGAGAGAGAAATGGCTAAACAAGTGAAAATAGATGATGTTTATATTCCCATTTTTGATGGATGCAATTATTCAAGCTGGGAATTCAGATTATTGAATATTTTAGAATATAAAGAGTGTAAAGAGCAAGCAACAAGAGAATCAACTGCAGCAGATAATCAAGATGCTTAGAAAAAGCAGATTTAAAGGCAAAAAATATACTGATTAGCTTGATATCAGATAAACAATTAAAGTATATAGGAGAATGCAATACAACATTTGAAATGTTAAAAAAGCTAGACAGTATGTATTCTACAAAATCTACAGCTCTATAAATAATATGTAGAAGTAAATTAGAAGATGTAAAATTAAAGAATTATGACAAAGTTGAAGACTTTTGTGTAGATTTTGAACAAGCCTGTAATAAGTTTAAAGCAGCTGGTGGAACTTTAAATGAACAAGAAAAGATAAGATGTATAATAAAAGCGCTGCCACCCAGTTACAGCTTTATTGTTGACTTTATAGATGTCATACCAGAAGAGCAAAGGATAGTAGAATACGTAAAGTCCAAAATTCAAGAGAAAAATATGACAAAACCTGAAAGTGAAAGTGAAAGAAATGTCAGCACTTTCAGCATAAACACAAAAGGACAATGTTTTAACTGTGGGAAAGAAGGCCACAACAAGAAAGATTGTTGGAGAGCACCACAATTCAACCAAGGCAGAGGAACGCATACCAGTCAAGGTAGAGGAGCCTACTACAACAGAGGTCGTGGTCAACGAGGATTTCAACGAGCATATCCACGATCAAATTCAAGGGGGTATTCACAGCGAGGCTATGGACAGAACAGATCAAGTCAGCCAAGAGAAGAATCTTCTAGTCAACGTAACGACAACCATAATGCAGAATCATGGGTAACAATGGTAAACCATAATGAGGTAAAAGAAACCGAAATTTACGAAGGTAAAAATAAAAATGAAATAAACTGGCTTTTAGATAGTGGTTGTACTGAATTTGTATTTAATGAAAAGCTTTATAGATAAATATAATGAACATATCTATGCAAATAAGGTAAAATTAACAGATGAAGAAAAATGGCACAGGGCATTAGGCCATGTAAATTTTCAATATTTAAATAAATTAGTTGATGAAAAATTATTGAATGGTTTACCAAATAAATTAGAAAATAATAATATGGAATGTGCAAACTGTATTCAAAGTAAAATGGCTAATTTACTGTTTGAAAATAAGAAAATTAGATCTACTGAGATTTTAGAATTAATTTATACAGATTTAAATGGTCCACACAGTACAGCTGGTTATAGTGGAGAAAGATATTTTTTAACGTTTATAGACGATTATAGTAAATGTAGTAGAGTTTATTGTATTAAATGTTAATCTGAAATAGCAGGATTTTTCATAGAATACGTCAATTTAGTTGAAAATCAATTTAATAAAAAAGTAAAAAAGCTACAATGTGATAATGGTAAAGAGTATTTAAATCAAGAAATTTATAAATTTATTAAATACAAAGGAATTGAATTATTACCTTGTCCACCCTACGTCCACATGAATTAAATAGAGTAGCGGAAAGATTTAATAGATCAGCCATGGATATAGGCAGATGTTTAGTAAGAGATGCCGAAATACCTATAAGGTATTGGCCAGCAGTGATGAAAACAGTTTCTTATTTAAAAAACCGTACAATAGCCAACACACATGAAAATAAAACTCCATACGAAATACTTTTAAAATCCAAACCTGATGTGAAACATTTGAAAATATATGAAAGCAAAGTTTTTGTAAGGGTACCAGAAGTATTAAGAAAAAGTAAATGAGACGATAAAGCCAAATTAGGTATACTTGTTGGATATACACATAATGGTTATATTGTGAGTTTTAATTGATAATAAAGTGATAAATGCCAGACATGTTAAAGTAATTGAAGAAGATACAGAATTAATTTGTATTGAAGAAAATCATGAAAATTGTATTGAATTAATTTTAGAGAAAGAGAATAGTAAAAGTAAAATCAATTCTGAGAATGAAGGAGATGAAAATAAAATAAATGATGATGAAAATTATGATAGTGAAAATTCAAATTCTAATAGTAAAATAAAAAATGATTCTGGCAAAGTAAATAAAAGATTTAAAAAACGAAAAAATAATTTAGAAGTTGAAAAAACCTCAACGAGAAAGAAAAGTCCTATAGAAAGATATGGTAACCCAATAACGCATTATATTTATGTAAATTATGTAAACGCTAATGTACCGAATACATTCGAGGAGGTGATAAACTCCACAGGAAGTAAAGAATGGCAAAAGGCTATGGATTCTGAAATTAATAGTTTAAATAAAAATAAAACATGGACTATTGTAGATAAACCAAAATATAAGAAAATAATTGATGTTAAATAGATATTCAAAAGAAAAGGGGATGATTCATATAAAGCTAGATTAGTAGTAAAAGGCTTTCAGCAAACAGAATATTTAGAAAATGTATACTCTCCAGTAGGAAAAATGCAAACTTTAAAAATCTTGTTAAGCTATTGTTGTGTAAATAATTTAGATATGGAACAAATGGACGTTGAGACAGCATTTCTCAATGGTACAGTAAAATCAGAAGTTTATATTTATGAACCTAAAGATTATGAAACTGGAGAAAATTAAGTATGTAAACTTCAAAAGGCACTCTATGGTCTTAAAGAAAGTCCACAAACATGGAATGAAACATTTAATAACTATGTTGAAAAATTAAATTTTGTTAGAAGCAATCATGACCATTGTTTATATGTAAATAACACAAGCAATGATCCTATATATATGTTGGTATTTGTAGATGATATTTTAATATGCTGTAAAGATAAAAGCAAGATCAAGAAAATAAAAACAAAATTAATGCAAAGATTTGCAATGAAAGATTTAGGTGAAATAACAGGATATATTGGAGTTGATATTAATCATGATAAAGAAAAAGGTGTAATGACTTTAAGTCAACAAAAATATATTGAATCATTGGCTGTGAAATATAATCTAGAAAATGCTAAACTTTATGAAACACAGATAGAAACAAGTTTAAAGCTTGATCAAGCAACTGAAATAGACGAAAGAATTAGTTATAGAAATTTAATAGACGAACTCTTATACATAAGTACAGGAACAAGACCTGATCTATAATACAGTGTTAATTATCGATGTAGATATCAGAGTTGTTACAACGAAACACATTTTAAGTATGCTTTGAGAGTATTTAAATATTTATATAAAACTAAAGACTTAAAATTAACTTATTATAATAATATAAACAAAGACAAATTAGATTGTATGGTCGATTCAGATTACGCAGGTGATCATATTGATAGGAAATCCACAACAAGATTTGTTATTAGAGTACTTGGTAATGTAGTTTATTGGAAAACACATAAACAGAAAACTGTTACAAAAAATTCAACTTTCGCTGAATACATTGCTATGTCAGAAGCAGTGACAGAAATATTATTTATAAAAGATTTATTAAATGATGCATTTGAATTTAATATAGATATACCAATTGAAATTTATGAAGATAATTTTGGTGCGATAGCTATAGGTAAATTTGGTAATCTTACAAAAAATTCAAAGCACATTGAAGTGCAATATCACTATATTAATGAAAACTATGAGAACGGCATAATAGATATTGTTAAAACAGAAACTGATGAAAATATAGCTGATATACTAACTAAAGGTCTATGTAAAGAAAAATTTGTTAAAAACAAACAAGAATTAAGATTAATTTAAAAGCATGTGAAAACGATATTGAATACAAAATAAAAGAAATAGAAGCCGCAAATTTAAGGAGGCGTGTTGTAATATGTAAATGTAGCGTCTTTTATCTATATGCGTATCGCCATCCATCGGTAAATGCGTACTCGACCATACATATGATACAGCAAATCAGCTGAGAAAGAGAGGCTCTAGTCGAGCTCAAGCAGTCTGTTGAACAGAGTCTAGCAAGCGCCATGTAGTGATAAAGACAAGCTCTTTACAATCGCATGTGTAGAGAAAGCTGAGCCATTTATAGCAAACTAGATTAATAATTACTGTACTTAACATAATTTAGAATACATATCAACCAATTTAATATTATAATTAAAAAGTGTTTTCTTTCCGATCCCGGAACATAAAACCTCTATTCTCAACAGTAACCATTAATAATTCATTTTTAACTTAAAATTTAAATATTTTAAACAGCTGGGGGGCAGATGAGTATGTACGATTTTACGCCAAAGATGTTTCGAAATAGCGTTGGTCTAGTGCGTAACGTTCGCGCTTCTCCTTTTGAGTGCGCGAGTTCAACTCTCGGTGAGAACCATTTTTTTTAAACTTTTTTTTATTATTCCAATATTTTTTAGTACTCTTTTTATTTATATTTTTTATATTTTCTATTTTTTATTAATTTTAAAATCTATATTAAGTATGCTTGTGTTTTAAATAAATATTTTTAATTAAATTATTTCATATACGAAATAATTAAAAATATTAATAAATAAATAATAGTGATTTTTACAATACTATAGTTCAATTTTGTCTTTATAAACATATATCAATATATAAAATAAATTATCACATAAATAAATACCTCAGTCTTATTTATTTATTGTAATTTATTGTAAATTTTATAAACTCAATCATAAATAAATAAAACTATACTATTATAAAATAAACATCACTATTATTTATTTATCAATATTTGTAATTACTATCTATAAAGAATAATTTATTTTTAAAAAATTTTCATTAAAAAAAACGAGAATACTTATGGAAAATTAGATTTTAAAATTATGAAAAAAATACACAAAAAAAATAAATATAAAAAGAAATAAAAAATATTAAAACAATATAAAAAAAAATTTTTTTAAAGTGACAATAGCCGAGAGTTCAACACGCGTACTCAAAAGGAAAAGTGCGAACGTTACGCACTAGACCAATGCTATTTCGAAACATCTTTGGCGTAAAATCATACATGCTCATCTGCCTCCAGCTGTTTAAAATAATTAAATTTTAAGTTAAAAATTAATTATTAATAGCTACAAAGTTCAACAGATTATATTTATAATGTCTCTCCCCTCATAGAAAAAGAAAAGAAAAGAAAAAAAAGATTCACGTAAAAATAAAAAAAAACGACTTAAACTAATTTGCATCTTTAAGAAAATTTTTATTTTGTCTGTTTTTTTATTTCTTCTTTTGTTTCTTGTTCTACGACCAATAGAACGAGAGTTATTTCTGCTCAAAGCATGACCTTATTCCAAAAATTTTTTCGGAAATTTTTTTAGTCTAATATATATATTAACGCCTCCTATCAGTATAATCGTATCTCAAATACCAATGCGGCATAATTTTAACTCGCTAGCAATTCTCTATGACCGTAACTCAGCCATGAATTCGGTATAAACGTAACTCAATAGTAAATTTGGCATAATCGTAACTCAATACTTAATTCGGCATAGTCGTAACTCAGTGACCGATTCTACAGAATCGTAACTCTGTCGGTAGTTCGGTATCATCTCATTTAAATTATTGGAAATTCATTAATCAGGTGATATTCTACATAAAATAAAATTTATAATTTTTTTGCTAAGAACGCGATATAAAAATAAACTGAATAATTTATATTTTGAACAGCAAAGTTTTAAATTATCTGAGATAAAACTAACCTTTATTTTTTTTTTTTTCTTATATGGCTTAGTTTTTTTGTCGATCTCTAAATTGCCACTTTACAGATTGTAGACCCTTAGCTTTAAAATCATTTGAATTTTAAATGAAAAAAAAATTTATTTTCCTATTGAATTATTTTCACTACACAAATTTGTCTTCATAAATTTTCGGATATAAACTTACCTATACAAGAATCAATTGCTAACTGAGCAGAACAATAAAACTAAGAGACATCCTTTGATTATATTATAAATATTTGTTTTCCTTCTATAATTACTGTACACTTGGCGAAATAGTCCCCGGTACGCCGATCTTTTTTTCACCTGATTATCTACAGGCTGATATTTTGCAAATACGTTCTTCTTGACGAGTCCTATAACTTTTCTATCTACGAAAATTCTTGATAAGGCAGCATTCTTTACTGCAAAGTCTCGAAACATGCAAATTAAACGGTGTAAGTATTTTTTATTACCTACACTTTTTAGTCAAGTTTTATCTTAAGATTATTATACTACAAACACGAAAAAAAGTTGTTTTACAAATATTTTGAGCCGTTTACAGTGTCCGACACCCTTAATATGTTGTTATTTCAGAGTACTGTTTTTTTATTACCTACAAGCTGAATTTTTCAGTATTGCTTCATAAAATTATTCTAAATTATGTGGTAATTGTGTCCTACAAAATTCACACCTCACTTTTGGAGTCCGATGCGAAGATTATGTCGATTTTCTGGAAGCCATTTATTTATTACCTCTCGTAGGACAAAAATAATACATATTAAAAAGCGTGTTCTATGTAAAAATCAAAGAGTGTCCGACAAGAATAGTGCGCTATATATCTTGTCCGACAAAAATGATTGAAAACATCGTGATTGGAAATTGCTATAACATAATTACAATGATATACTTTCATTTTAAATTTACTTATGCTTATGTAGATTATAAGAAAAGTAATATGTGCTGAAAATATTAGATTTATTGTTGCCTTTTATTATTGTTGTATTCAAATGATCTTAATAATTATTATTCTAATAATAGAACCTCAAATTCGCAATAATTGATAAATGGATCTACTTAAAAATTTAACTCAATAATCATAATATTCACTATAAACTAATAAATTTTTTTTGTTGAAATTTTGCAATAAAATAAAAAGATAATAGATATAGATATTCCTATCTCCTAAATCACCTTAATCAAATTTATTGAAAAAACATAAAAATTTTTAAAATAATGAATTTGCGTTGTGTGACTTCGTAATTATGTACAGATAAATAAATTTTATAATTTAGATCAAGTTTGATTTTTAAAATTATATATGTTTATTAATTAATAAAATTTATTTGAACAAACATGATGATTCAAAAAAGAATATAATGAAATAATGAATAGAAATGAAAAATAAATTAATTTAAAAACAAAATTGAAAGAAAATACATGAAAAAATAAATAAAATGCAATAATCCGTTGTCAGGTTAGCGATGACGGGTGTGCAAAGTCATCTCCGAGGAAGTTTGTGGGAAGGCATCTTAAGGCCAAGGCGAATTAATGGTTGTAGAAAATGCATAGGGATAGGGGAATGTATAGGGGGAAATATAGAGCATAAGGGAATGTATAGGGAGAATATAGAGGATAAGGGAATGCATAGGGGGAAATATAGAGGATAAGGGAGTGTATAGAGGATAGGGGAATGTAAATGGTTTGGGGAATATAAAGAGGATATGAGGATATATAGGGGATATGGGAATATATAGGGGTAAGGAATATATATATATAGGGGGTAGGGGAATACATATAGGGAAATGTAAAAGGGATAGGGCTATGTATAGAAGATACAATTAAATACAAGCTTTTAAAAAAAGTACTCATAAAAAATTCAATTTTAACTAAAAAGTAGAAAATAAAAAATAAAAAAAAAATTTAAAACACATTTTTATAATGGAGAAAATACACTAAAAAGTATTAAATTAATTAATTTATTAATTTTATATATATAATTTTACAACAAAAATTTTTTCTTAATTATTGTAATAAACTGTATAAAAGTAATTTCAAGGAAGTGAATTAGTTTATTTAATACTTTTTAGTGTATTTTTTTCATTATAAAAACGTGTTTTTAAAATGTTTTTTTTTTTTTTTAATTTTTTTTAATCATAGCTATTATTACGTTGAACAGACCTATTAATGTATTTTACATTTCATAGAAAATGCAGAAAAAAATAATTTTACTTCGTAGATAATGAACAAATGAATCACAAAAATTGAATTTTCATACATGAAATTATATTTTTTAAGCAGCATTTTATTGAAAACGCTGCCATTATTATGTCAGACACATCTATAAATGTATTCAATACTTCATAAAGAATTAAAAAAAATTGGTTTTGGATTGTAGGTGATAAATAAATGACTTTCAAGAAATCGACATATTCCTCGTATCGGACTCCAAAAGTGAGGCGTGAATTTTGTAGGACATAATTTCCACATAGTTTAGAATAATTTTATGAAGCAATACTGAAAAATTCAGCTTGTAAGTAATAAAAAAACAATACTCGGAAATAACGACATATACGACTCTAAACGGCTCAAAATATTTGTAAGACAACTTTTTTCCGTGTTTGTAGTATAATAATCTCAAGATAAAACTTGACTAAAAAAGTGTAGGTAATAAAAAATACTTACACTGTTTAATTTACATGTTTCGAGACTTTGTAGTGAAAAATGCTGTCTAATCAAGAATTTTTGTAGATAAAAAAGTTGTAGGACTCGTCAAGAAGAACGTATTTGCAAAATATCAGCCTGTAGGTAATCAGGTGAAAAGAACGTCGGCGTACCGAGGACTAAAAAGGATATTTTTCCGAATGTTAGCCTCAAATGGCAAAATCGCATATTTTACCACAGACATAAGACAATTTCAAATTATAGAGCAAATTTTGCATCATCGTTACTCACTACTTAATGACATAATTTTAGTAAACAAACAATATTATTTTCTTTTTTCATGATCCGAATTATAATTTTATGAAATAAAATTTTTATTTCTCAGTTCAATAATCGTATAGAATCTAATATTGTTAATTGAAATTATGCAAGCCATAAAATTTTAGTAGTTAGCATTTGAATTTTGCATAAATAATCTATATGAAAAAACAAAATAATCATGATGCGAAACTCAATGCATGATTCGAACTTCTCTTACGTCTGTGGTAAAATATGTAGCGCTGCTATTTGAGATACACATTCGGAAAAATATCCTTTCCGCCAAGTGTACGTATCTGTACACTTGGCGGAAAGGATATTTTTCCGAATGTGTACCTCAAATGGCAGCGCCGCATATTTTACCACAGACATAAGAAAACTTCGAATTATGCATTGAGTTTTGCATCATGATTATTTTGTTTTTTCTTATAGGTTATTCATGCAAAATTCAAATGATAACAATTTAAATTTTATTGCTCATAGAATTTAAATTCACAATATTAAATTCTATATGATTATTGAACTAAGAAATAAAAATTTTATTTAATAAAATAATAATTCGAATCATGAAAAAAGAAAGTAATATTGTTTGTTTACTAAAATTATGTCATTAAGTAATGAGTAACGATGATGCGAAATTTGCTCTATAATTTTGAATTTTCTTATGCCTGTGGTAAAATATGCGATGTTGCCATTTGAGGTTAACATTCGGAAAAATATCCTTTCCGCCAAGTATACATCACTACATGTGACGCAATATATTTATTCATCGGAATATTGAAATAAAATTATTTTGTATTTATATATTGTTAAACACTATGAGCTCATTGGTATTATGCTTTATTATATACACTCAAGGGGGTATTTATTATAAGTAAATACTGTAATAAATAACAGAACCAACCTCATGGTAATTATTTTCTATAAAAAAAAAATTAAAGGATTGAAAAAATTAGTATTGAAAATTAAAAATTCAATACATAAAGTAATTACGTATAGTATGAAATATTAAATTAAAAAATTATATTAAAAATATTAGCCATTATCGAATCTCGATATTATGCATTTTTGAGATTCAATCATACTAAATCTGCCGCTTAATTAAAATTATACTGAATCGATCTCTGAGTTACGATTATGCCGAATTGACTGCTGAATTAAGATTATATTGAATTGCAAGTGAGTTAAAATTAAGCCACATCGATATCTGAGATACGATTATACCAATAGGAGGCGTCGATATATAGATACAGAAGTTTTTTTAGAGTTTTTTACAGTTATTCGTAATTATTTACATATTCAAAAATTTTCACGAAACTCAATTTTTTTATGTATATACATATATATGTAAAAATTTTTGAAAATATGAGTGACTGTAGAAAATTGTAAATAACTATGAAAAATTGTAAATAATTATAAATTATTAAAAACATTTAATTATTGACTTATTTGAAAATTTTTTTTATTTTTTCCTCAACAGTAATAGCCTCTTTATTAACTCGTAAAATGGGCCAGAAGTTGGATATAACTGACTTCTAAATATTAGTGAGGATAGCATCGACCCAAGATGGCAACGGTCACAAAGAAGGCTCCTGATAGAGTTAACGAAAAAAATAATAGAGGACGACCAAGAAAAGTTTTATCAATTGTAGTTTGCATAATTTGTGGAAACACGTATCAAAATGAAGACTTTGTCAAACTAATTAATACAAAAAATTTAGGAGACAACTTAATTATTTGTCCGGAACATTGCCACCTATCAAACATAACCTATAAAGATGGAGAAGATGAACTGAATGAGACGGCAAAGATGATTATAGCACAAATAAAAATGAGAAAAGATGAAAAAATTAGAAAGGAGATACTCGAGGAAATATCTAATAAAACCCAAGAAGTGCATGAAACTACAATAAATGGTACAAATGATTATAATGTCATAGTTGCAGAACACACACTATTGAAGCAGTTGAATAATGAACTATTGGAGAAAAATCGTGTATTACAGGATTCACTGGAGATATATAAAAATAAAGAATGTATAAATATTAAAAAGTCGTATGCTGAGGTTACAGGAAAAATTAAACAACAGCCAAGTAAAGTACCAAAAGTTATAATAAAAACTAATATAGATGACCAAAATGATGTAAGAAGTACAGTAACAAACTGTTTGATAAAATAAAAACTTACTCAAACAAAAAATGTTTTTGATAGAAATAACAATGAAATAGTCGTTGATTGCCTTAATATGGAATGTGTTCAAAATGCTGAAAAAATTTTAAAACAAAAATTAACAAATTGTGAGGTAGAAACAGAAAATTTGGATAATCCAAAGGTCAAGATAGTAGGTATAGATAATTATACAAATATAGATAAGGCAACAATTGAAGAAGACATTAATGTTAGGAACTTTAATGATGTAAAATATAATGGTACAGTGTTACATATGTACATAAACGAAAGCACGAATCATAGTTCGGTTATAATGAAGGTATCACTTGAATTATATTCAATTATTGGAGAAAGAAATAATAGATTGTTCGTTGGACATCGAGTTTGTGTGGTGTATGATTTAATAAATATAACAACATGCTATAATTGTGGCAGATTGAGGCACAGTGGTAAGAAATGTAAAAATGAGACAATATGTACAAAATGTACAGAAAAACATGAAACAAGTAAGTGTGAAAGTAATAAAAACAAATGTGTAAATTGTGTTTTCAGTAACGAGAAATATAAAAAAGGTTATAGTACGGATCATTTACCATCAGACTCAACTAAATGTGAGATACTTAAGAAAAAGATAAAGAAATATATTGAATCAATAGATTATCCTATAAGACCTGTTTTATCGGCATGGAAACCAGCTAGTGCTCAAAAGATGAATACAAAACAAAATACGAATAATAGGAAAAGTAAAAATGAAATAAATAAAAATGGATAGTAATTGTGAAATTTATGATCAGATAATATTGGACACTACTATAAAAGAATAGTGATTTACGTTACCAGTGCAGAAAGTAGGCGATAGCCGCACGCGCAAAGGTTGACGCTCGAGCGAAGCGAGAACAGCAACGCGCATGCAGCTATCGTTTGCTTTTTGCACGTGTAGCGTACATTATTTTTCCTAACAAGTCTCGGAAAGTTCGATCAAACAAAATGGAGGAAATAGTATTGAAAAAAATGTAATGGCTGATTCCATTCAGATTCATGCAGGCCGTCACTGATCGAATTTTTTTTTTTTCTTCTAAGTAATAAAAATACCTTCTATTATGTATATGAAGATAAAATTTACCTCATAGAACGCTCAAAAATTTTTTTTTTTTTACTACAGCAATTTTAGTGTTGGATGTAAAAACGAAAATTTAAAAATTGAAAATGAACCTCTACTTTTAAATGACTATAGCTCCGTCAATTTTTAACCTTTTTGGACGTTCTTTTAACAAAAGTGTGCAAAATTTGGTCTAGTTTTAAATACGATCTCGATTTTTGTAATACAATTTGATCTCGCTGAGTTATTTACGAAAAACCGAAAAAAGCGATTTTTTTCAAACACGATTTTCTCAAAAACTATATTTTTTTTTTTTTGAAATTTTTATATGATTTTATACATAAAAAATACTAACTTTAAGGGTAGGTGAGAATAGGAGCGCGGTGGCGTAACGGATAGAGCTCTTGCCTTCAACGCGGTGGGCATGGGTTCGAATCCTGGCCAGGCACCTCTGACTTTTTTTTCGAAAGAAAATTAGTGTATGTGCTACCCATATCGCGACTCTTAAGAAATCTGACCTCATTGAGTATCGGTTGATTGTTAGTCACAAAAGTGGCTGACCATCCATCGGTAGTCAAAGTTTTCGGTATGGCGGTGTCTGACAGTCTAGCATGATGTAATGTGTTAAACGGTTCCGGGCTGGGCTCCCTCGACATCTCCATAGAAAAAGGTTAATTATATAGAGGATAACAATATCCTTTATATATTAATCTTTAAAAAAAAAAAAAAAGGGTAGGTGAGAATATGCGATTTTGCCTTATTTTTTTTAAACAGATTTTTAAACGTTTTTTTTATATTTTCGATTTTAAAACATTGATACCATGGTGCATCGTACTATTTTTCCAACTTTACGTGTTCTTACAACTATTTTTATGCTTTTATTTATTAATATATCAAAAATATCAACAATAATCTTTAAAATAAACCCCGGATCGAATATTTTGATCAATTAGAACAAAAGTTATGACGATTTAAAGTTTAAAAAAAAATGCTGGAACTTTAAATAAATATATTTATTTTGAATTTTGAATTTTGAATTTGAATTTCAAATTTTGAAAAGGTGAATTTTTTAAATACTAAAATATATTATTTGGTCATTCCCAATGAACAAATAATATGCGATACAATTAAGAAATGAACACTAATGAATTGAGAACTAATGTGAATAAAAAAATCTGAATTTGAATAAAACCTTTTAATTTACTTCTTGCCACTCATGTCTCGAAGTTTTGGCAGCGTAGATTTGGTTTCGTTTACTTTTTCTACAGTGAATCTTTTCAATACCTTTAATTTCTTTTGCATTTCCTAACTATTCCATTTTTTTTGTCTGTCGAAAAACTTCTAACTCATCCTTGCGGATAACAAGAATGTTAATCGATGGAGTATATTTTGATACGTGAGTGGCGAAATTTTCAGCGTTTCTAATAAAATCTGCATTCTTCTTGGACAGATTATGCGTGGTAGCATAATGTATAACTAAATCACCAATACCATCACAAGCGCCTTTGCCATGACCTGTTGCAGAAAAAAGCCATTCTCTGTTTACTTTTGAGTTTTGAAACTCATAGAATTGATATCTATTTTTAAAATGAGTGGCAGCTCCATCAGAAATGGTTATGATTTCATCAAGATCTTGCGCAATATGTTTTTGTTTTAAGTTGTCGATAATTAAATTTATAGTCATTAGGGCATGAGACGAATCATGTTTAATATCGTCAGAGACGGTGACATAACTGACTGTCTTATCATTTCTAAAATAGCATACTGACGTAAATATTGATATTTGGTTTTTACTCTAATGATAGCTTTGAATTTCATTTTGAAGCAGAACTGTCCAATTTTCTGCAAAATCGACATGAATAACTAATTGGAAGTCATTATTTTTCGCTAAAAGTTTAACCTCTTTAATTGCTAAACGTTGAATTTCTTTGACCAATTTATGAGCTCTTACAGTGAGAGCACGCTCTCTTAACTCTATTAAGAAATTTTCAATTGTGCTAGTTTTATTCAGAGTCAGGCTATCTGATACGGGCCACTAAAAACCCACCATACAAAATTAATACTGTTTTTTGCAAATTGTTAAAGTTTTATATGTTAAAAATAATGTCCTGAAGTAATTTTTGAAAATTTTCATTTTCCAAAAGTTTTTAGCAAACTAACCTCTAAGCACTTTTTTTTTCGAAACGCGATTAATTAGAAACTATCAGATAAAAGTTAACGAAATTTTATTTACAAATTCAAAAATAGTTAAAGAATCGAATAGAGTATAAAAAGATTGAAAAAAATATTAATTATTAATAAAAAATTAGCCATGCAATAAATAAATGAAAATTTATGACACTTCTCGTAGGGCTAAGAAATTTTTTTTCCTTAATCATTTATTCCTTAGACTTTCTCTTATTCATAATTGCAATAAAATTTGGGGGATCTCTTTAAGGAAAAGATTTACAAATTTTTTAAATCTGCGGTGTGAATGTTTAACGCATCAAAGATGGCGGCGCACGTTCTAGTACTTTACCGTTGTATGGATCCTTATGCATCACGCCTTTTCTTCTTTGAAAAATAAGTTAAATAAATCGTAAGTCTGTTGTTCCTAGAATACTATACTATTTATTGTAGAATTAAAGTTCAATTATTTTTTAACATTTATTACAGCAGATTTTGAATAATTTGAAAAAATTTTACATTCTAATTTTTCCATGTCATATGGCTTATAGCAGTGGAATTTACGTGTTCCAACAATTGTTTTTGCCGAACTAAAGCGATTTTCTAATTTTTTCTGATGATTTTTATATTCATTTAGTGAACAAAATTCAAAACTAATTTTTTTTGAAGAAATCAGATGCCCATTCAAACAGTTTTTTTGTTGTAGTTATCGTCTTATCTTGTAAACTGGCTCTGTATGCATGTCTTTTCACACATCCACCGATACCATCACAAGCACCTTTTCCGTGTGCAGTAGCGAAAAAATGCCATTCTGCATTGATTCCAAAATCTTTTTCATGATGCAGTAAATTTGATAAATTGAATCTATTTTTGTACTGGGAGCCAGCTCCGTCCAAAAAATAATAAATTTTTTTAATTTTTTGTGCACAAAACTTTCTTTTTAAAAACTCAATCATCTTTGAATTGTACAGATGCACTCCAGTGGCGTCGTGATTTTCGTATTCAGAGAAAACAACATAATTAATGTTTTTGATAACTTTATCCTGTTTGTAATAAATCACGTATACATGTAACGTAGCTTGGTCTTTGCACCAATGTTGCGATTGTATAGCATCTTGTACATGAAATGAATAATTTTCAGAAAAATCTAAGGTTACAATGAATTCTTCATCTTCAAGTTTTTCTTTTAGCTGTTCTAAATACGTTGCTTGAGTCTGAGCAATGAAATCATGTTTCAAAACATCGGGTAAATCGGATGCAAGATTTTTAAGAAAAATATTAACAGTCTCAGTTTTATGAAGTAATTGACATCTAAAAAAATAATTAGGTTGTAAAAAGCTAATTATCATAAAATATATAAATATATCTGTTAATATAATTACCTATCAGTTGTAAGCCATTGATTATAAGAAATTTTTTTAATTTTTAATTTTTGTAAAGACGTTTTCAAATCTTTAAAAATTTGACGAGTACCAGGACATTTTTCACAATTTCCCAGAAAACATTCTTCAGATGGATTTAAACAACATATATTATTTAAGAATTCTCTATAAGTTAATTTAAAATCAGATTTTTTTCCAGAAAATGCTTCTTTGATTCCTCTAAATTTAAGTCGAATGTTGCCATGGATTTTGCAAACGCAAACATTATGCGTTCCTTTAGCACCAACTGGAATGCACTGTTGAGGTCTTAGCGCTTTAAAAGATGCCAATGAAATTTTTTCATTTGGATTTTTGCTCAAAAAATCTTCATGTAAATCTTTTATATTGCTTAACAACAAACGTTTCTAAAAAGAAATATTGCTTTTACATATAAAAAATATAAAAATCGAATTACATAAATTTCTCCAGAAAAAAAATTTAATTTTAAAAAATACCATAGAAATAAATTGACAACTTTCTGATTGTTTAAAAATCACTATCATTGTTTTTTTTTATATTGCTTACCGTTTCTAGATGTCTTTTGCCATTAACAATAACTGACTTGACATCTTTCACTCCTGGCATTACTCGGCTGACTTCATCCGAAAGAAAAAAATTATTAACATTTTCAACTAGATCTACACTCATAGCTCGACCTTTTCTTACGTCTGGCAGAACATCATGACCTTTATCATTATTCAACTTCTTTGCAGTAGAAACCATGCGCCTACTAACATCAAATACTTTCGCCGCTTTTCGAATTGACCATTCATTAGGTAATGTCATTAAAAGAACAATTTTTTGATGTCGAGTAGATGCGTGAGACAATGCCTCTTTGACTTTACTTATCCATGTACAATTTTCAGATTTATTGAAGATATTCAAATTGCTACTATTAATTGTTTTCTGCAATATCTTCTGATCATCATTCGACAAATTAAGGAGCATCTTTTTTTTAGCCGGAGCTGCAATCCATTCTTCAAATGAAGATGCTAATTTCTGTCTTTTGATATTATTCTCAACAAATTTGCAGACAAAATCTTCATCATTTTCTTCTTTTTCTGACTCCTCTATTTCATTATTTACTTCTTCTACGTGCTCTTTATTTTGCTTATTTGTTGTATTATTAACCTCAAATTGAATAGAATTTTTATTTAAATACAGTTGTCGTCTACAAGAAGCACAAACGAATAAACCAAATAAAGCACTGAACTTTGTGTCACGATTTTTTGATAAAAAAGTTAAATTTTTCCGAAAACAACTATGATTTTTTTTTGGAATGGATTACAACACTTAGGGGGTGGTGTCATGATGATAGCCATAACATTAATGAATATTAACAAATGCATGTTTGATTATGCAAAAGAAACGATTAGCTTTTGTTTATTAAGCGATTCAAATGCGGCCGCGAGCAACAAAACCGTTTTCACTGTCGCGTCTATCATCGCTACGTGATATTCAAAAATTTGTAAATCTTTTCCTAATAGAGATCCCCCAAATTTTATTGCGATTATAAGTAAAGGAAGGTCTAAGGAATAAATGATTAAAGAAAAAAAATTTCCTAGCCCTACGAGAAGTGTCATAAATTTCAATTTATTTATTGCAAAACTAATTTTTTATTAATAATTAATATTTTTTTAATTTATTTATATTCTATTCGATTCTTTAGCTATTTTTGAATTTGTAAATAAAATTTCGTTAACTTTTATCTGATAGTCTCTGAGTAATCGTGTTTTGAAAAAAAAGTGCTTAGAGGTTAGTTTGCTAATAACTTTTAGAAGAATGAAAATTTTCAAAAATTACTTTAGGACTTCATTTTTAACATATAAACCTTTAACAATTTGCAAAAAAAACTATTAAATTTATACGGTGGGTTTTTAGTGGCCCGTTTCAGGTAGCCTGACTCTCAGTAAATTTGATTTTTCTGAATAAAATCTGCAATGTCTTGTTTATTCTCTTTTTTATAACTATTCAAAGCATCTGTAAATATCATATTTATTTAAAGTTTCAGCATTTTTTTTTAAACTTTAAATCATCATAACTTTTGTTCTAATTGATCAAAATATTCGATCCGGGGTTTATTTTAAAGATTATTGTTGATATTTTTGATATAATAATAAATAAAAGCATAAAAATAGTTGTAAGAACACGTAAAGTTGGAAAAATAGTACGATGCGCCATGGTATCAATGTTTTAAAATCGAAAATATAAAAAAAACGTTTAAAAATCTGTTTAAAAAAAATAAGGCAAAATCGCATATTCTCACCTACCCTAAAAGTTAGTATTTTTCATGTATAAAGTCATATAATAATTTTAAAAAAAAAAAATATAGTTTTCGAGAAAATCGTGTTTGAAAAAAATCGCTCTTTTCGGTTTTTCGTAAATAACTCAGCGAGATCAAATTGTATTACAAAAATCGAGATCGCATTTAAAACTAGACCAAATTTCACACACTTTCGTTAAAAGAACGTCCAAAAAGGTTGAAAATTGACGAAGCTATAGTCATTTAAAAGTAGAGGTTCATTTTCAATTTTTGAATTTTCGTTTTTACATCCAACACTAAAACTGCTGTAGTAAAAAAAAAAAAAATTTTGAGCGTTCTATGAGGTAAATTTTATCTTCATATACATAATAGAAGGTATTTTCATTACTTAGAACAAAAAAAAAATTCTATCAGTGACGGCCTGCATGAATCTGAATGGAATCAGCCAATATTATTCTTGTATGAAAATTAATGATATTATCATTAATTTTTATACAAGAATACAAATTATTGTAAGATGCGGGAAACATTAAACTAAAAATTAAACAATGAAATGAGATAAACAAAGAATGTGATAAGCGCGTGCTTTTTGTACGTAACGTCCTTGTTTCTTCATTTTTCAGTATGATAGATGCGGCTTTACTTAGAAGAAGGGATAATTAACAACTGTTAAATTTCATTTTCAATGATAGCTAAAAGCGTGTGCTCTTTAAAGTTTTCGTTTCCCCACTCTTTAGCTTGAGAGGTGGTGCTTTACGTAGAAAAAGGAGTAATTAACAACTGTTTCATTTCACTTTAATTAATAGATGTAGCATTCAGTTTCGGTTAATAGTTTGAACAAGCATAAATTTTCTTTTCCTTTCGAACGCTGTTAATTTATTAAATTAACAAAATAACAATTTTCCTACATAACGCCGTGCCAAAAAAATTAAAAATATTCGGTTACATTGTCATGAAAAATACTATACACAATTGTGGAGAAAATTTGATAAACTATAAATAGCGTATAATGTGTAACGAGGAATATCATTAAATAAAGGATTTTTAAATTTATTCATATTATTGTTTTTTGAACAAAGAATATGTTTTAAACTATAGTTGTAAAAATAACTTTCACCGAAATTATCTACTTTTATCTACTTTTCAAAATGAAATGCAAATGTTCTTAATCATCCCCTCTTTTAAGTAAAGACATACATAGCATATTGAAAAATAAAGAAACAAAGATGTTACGTATAAAAAGCACGTGCTTATTACATTCTTTGTTTAATTTTTTTTAATGTTTAAATTTCAGTTCAATGTTTCCTGTATTTTACGACAATTCGTATTCTTGTATAAAAATTAATAATATTAATTTTTTTTTCGAACAAAGAATATGTTTTCAAATTATAATTGTAATAATAAATTAACAGCGGTTGAAAGAAAAAGAAAATTTATGTTCGTTCAAACAATTAACCGAAATTGAATGCTATCTATTAATCAAAGTGAAATTAAACGGTTGTTAATTATTCCTATTTCTACGTAAAGCACCATTTATCAAGCTAAAGAGTGGGGAGACAATAACGTGGCGCATAAAGAGCACACGTTTTTCACTACTTTATAAAATGAAATGTAACGGTTGTTAATTATCCCCTCTTTTAAGTAAAGACGCACATAGCATTTTGAAAAATAAAGAAACAAAGACATTACGTACAAAAAGCATGCGCTTATTTTACATTGTTTATTTAATTTTTTTTAATGTTTTAATTTTAATTTAATGTTTCCTGCATTTAACGATAATTCGTATTTTTGTATAAAAATTAATGATATTACTTTTTTTCGAACAAAAAATATGTTTTTAAATTATAATTGTAATAATAACTTTCGCGTAAAAAATATAGATCACTTTCGGAACGGAAACGCGTACCGAAAAACGGACTTTCCGAACGCCATTAGGAAAAAAATATATAATGATGTTGAGGCTCTCAATCGTGATTTATACTCGAATGATGATTTGAGAATGTGTATAAATATTAGAAGTATTAATGCAAATTTTTCAAAATTGCAAGTTTATATTAATGGCTTAGCTACGAAGCCATTCTATATTTGTTGTACTGAGACTTGAAATGTGAACAATACTGGTTTTTTTTTTTAAATTGAATGGATATAGAATGTACTGCAATGAAGGTGTCTTGAATAAGTCTGATGGAGTGGTGATTTATATTAAGGAAGGATTATATAAAGATATTGAAATTGTGCAGGTTGGTAGGTTAAAAATTATTAACACAACATTTCAAATGAATAGGGGTGGTACAACACAAATATCTGCACTGTATAGGTCACATAAAATAAGTAAAACTGAATTCATAAAGAGCTTAAAAATATTTTTGACAGATGAAAGTAAAAACTGTAAAAATCACCTAATATTAGGAGATTTTAATATTGATCTGCTTAAAACAGATATATTGACCTAAGAGTTTTTAAATAATTTTCTTGAGATGGGTCATCTACCAGTTTTTCAAGGGGTCATAAGACCTTACACAATAAATGATATGGAAGGCACTTGTATTGATAATGTCTTCTATAAATTGAATAAGGTAAAAATCAAATCTTTTATAGTTCATAATAGTATTACAGATCATTTTACTTCATTGTTTAAAATTAAGAAATGTCAATTCAAACAGGAAAATACAAAAACTTTTAATTATATCGATTACAATGTTTTGCTGGAAAATGCAAATAGTATGAATTAGGCATCAATCGACCAAGTTACAGATCCAAATAAATCAATGGATTTGCTTATAAGATATTTAAGGTTTTGCGTGGATAATGCTAAATTTATTAGAAAAATTAAAAATGAAATGAGGAAATCTTGGGTAACAAAAGCTATAATAAAATCATGTAAAGAAAAGGAAAAACTGTATAGCATATATAAAAAAAATCGAAACACTAATAATCTAAATAAGTATAAACAATATGTCAAGATTTTGGATAAAGTAATTGCAGAAGCTAAAATAAATTTTGAAAAGAAACAAGTTGAAAGATATAGAAATAATCCTAGAAAACTGTGGAATTATATAGGTGGCAAAATAAATAACAACAACAAGAATGATAAAGCTAAGATTAATAGGGTTATGGACGGAAATGGTCATATAATAAAAGATGAAACTGATATGGCTGATTGTATGAATGACTACTTTTGTACGATTGGTGAGAAACTCAGAAAAAGGATTAGAAATGATGCTAATTATAATGTTCAGATGCCTACAAGAAACCCAAAAACTATGTTTTTGAATCCTATTAATTATAATGAGATTTATAGTATTATAACAAAATTCAAATATAAAAATGGAGAGGTAAATATAATTAATACTAAAGAATTACAAACAGTAGTGGTTTATATATGTGAGCCACTGAGTTATATTATGAATCTCTACATTGAAAAGTCAGTTTGACCAGATTCAATTAAGGAGATGTAAAACGGACACTACACCTGTACTTATAGATATTAGCTTCCTTTCTATTTTATTGCTGAATTTCCAGAAAAGAAATGCATTAGCTTGTAGTATGTACCATGATAATTATTTTGATAAGTTTTCAAATAAATTCATTCATTAGCTTTAGAGATATTTGGATTCCTGTACAAAATTGTAAAATTTTAATAAATAATTTTGGAACTCAAAATTTTCAATAACTAATGAATGAATACATTTAAAAATTTAACTGAATAATCTTCATGGTACATACTACAACTTAATGCATTTTTTTATTGAAAATTTTGCCATAAAATGTAAAGATAGTGAATATTTATGAGTACAGGTGTAGTGTCCATTTTACATCCCCTTAAGACAGCTGATGTAATTCCTATAAATAAAGCTGGTAGTAGAGGTTGTATTTCAAATTATAGACCAATTTCACTGGTGTCTAATATTGCCAAAATATTTGAAAGGATTATACATATAAGAATTCTCAATTTCATTAAGGAAAGTAAAATATTGGCTGATAGGCAGTATGGTTTTGTAAGGAGAAGAGGTACAAAGGATGCTCTAAATTATAAAGCCAATTTAATATATGATAAATTGGATAAAAGCATACCAATCATGGTAACTTTTTTGGACTTGGCCAAGGCTTTCGATATAGTAGATCACGAAATTTTGTTGGCTAAACTGGATTATATGGGATTGAAAGGTAAAAGTAATCTACTCATGGCTAGTTATTTACGTAATAGGAAGCAAAGAGTTAAGGTTGGTGATAAAATGAGTGATGACAGATTGCTGAATATAGGCGTGCCACAGGGTACTATACTTGGTCGTCTCCTTTTTGTTCTATACGTGAATGATTTGATACAAGGACTGCCAGATGAAATCAGCTAAATTTATGACAACAGAAATGTTAAAAACAATATATTATACTTACTTCCATAGTATAATTAATTATGGTATTATAGTTTGGGGAGGTGCATATAACAACAGCCTAAAATGTTTGCAATCTTTACAAAATCGAGTTCTAAAATTGATAAACAAAAATATATTTGTAAATGATAGAATACCACTAAATGTAAAGCAATTGTATTGTCTCGAAACACTTGTATATTATTATGAAGATTCGCAAAATCAATATGTTTGTTCTACGAGTATTACTAGAAATAAATCTATTTTGTTACCTTTAATCAAAAAAATAATAAGTTGTAAAAATAGCTATGTAAATGGCATTAAATTATATAATTTGTTGTCACCGGATCTAAAAAGATTAGATATTAAAAGAAAAGCAAATAAAATTAAATAGAAAGACTGGATTATTGCATTATGAGTAATACAATTATGAATTATATGATATAAATAAATTATGTAAGATTATAGGAAGTAGCAATATTTATATAGGTTTTGTTATTATAGTTACAATAAATTATATTTTGATTATAGTTTAATTTTAGCATGGTTAGTAAGTTTAGTTTTAGTCACCAGTCCACGTACAGAGATTATTGTTCTCTCTGCGGTTTGCGTGTGAATATTTACATGTAAAATTTTATATACTGGTTTAATAAATAAATAAATAAATAAAGTATTTTATTCCCGCAAATAATTACTTTATTCCCGCTGAATAAAAAATTTGTAAATTTGAACAATTTTTCTTAAAATTTGTAACAAATGATTGAATTACTTAATGAAATTAAAAAAAAATACTATATTATAATAAAAATTAATATTCTGAAAAAAGTATGAAATTGTATTATTAAAGTTTTAAGATATTTAAAATAAAACAGAGATTTTTCCTCAACAAATATTTATTATGACAATTTATGTTCATAATTCCCAACAATATGTAATTATTAAATTAATTTATATTTTAATCTCTTTATTCGGGCCCGCTTTTTCAAAGTTAATAAAGTGGCCACGGTTGAGGTAGGAATAAAGTAAAATATGCAATACAAAATAAAGTCTATTTCTTCCTCGGAAATGTACTCCCCTCGCTTCGCTCGGGTCGTTAATATCTCCTTGAGAGTAATATGCAACTTTACTCCCTGATTGCATAATGTACTATTAACGTAAATAGCTATGAATAGTTATAAATATTTGTAACTAACTGTACAGGACTGTGAAGAATTGTAAATAATGGTAAACAACTGTAAATAACTGTTGATAACTGTTAATAACTGTAAATAATAGTAAATAATTGTAAATAATTGTAAATAATTGTAAATAACTGCAAATAACTATTATTTATGTCTGAATTCTGACATATTTAAACAACTATTTTGACATATATATACAACTATTTACTATTATTTGAACTTATTCACAGGAATTATTTCCATATAAGATGCAGCTTTCATCCTTATTTAAATCCTTATGTTAACTTAAAGTGTCAAACTTAATATTTTTAATGTTTAAAATAAGTATCTGCTGCACTTTCTGATCATCAGTATTTAAATTTTCATTAGATCACGATCAAGTGTATAACTTGAATGAAGGTAAGGTATAAATTACACTATTATAAATTTGATGGTGAATCTTCATTTAATTAATAATATTATTAACATCATAATACTCAATAGATTACGACTACGTATAAGTAGATGATTAAGTTTATAGCATAATATTTTAGAACAGAGCACATGGTGGGTTTAAAGCAAATATAATAATCATAAAAATGTCAACGAAAAAATTCTTTAAAAATCTCGAAAATAAGATTTAACATGACTTTATTCATTATTTTTGCAAGAATACTTTTTTTTTAAAGAATACCTTAGAATGCTTTTTTAACACTCCGTGCGCGAAACACGGTTTCTCATGCTTGTTTTGCGTGTGCGAAACCTAATATTTTTTCATAATGTGCGAAACATGTACGCCATGTTGCTTTTTTTTAGACAGCAAGATTCACAATTGTTTTGCGGACTTATCCTCGATATTTATGTCATATAAGGTTATTTTGACAGGAAATTCGAAACAAAATTTATTTCCAAAAATAAAAAGGGGGAATTGTTTCATATGTAAAAAAGTGGTTAAATGATATTTTTCAAAAAGATTTTACTTTTATCAATTATAAAGTTGATTGGTAAGATAGTAAATATTTACTCATAATGTTTTTCACAGGTAGAATTGATGTAAAACATTTAGTCACTTTTAAAATATAACATATATCAGATATAAGAGTAACATATATATAACATATATGTCACTTTTACTATATAACATATATCGTAGAATTAAAAAAAAATTAAATTTTTCAATTATGAATGTTTAATTTTTTTTTTTAGAATTTTCTTGAAAAGAAATTCAACTTTTTTGACAGTTAATTCCAGAAACTGTTCTAATGAACAACTAATAACTTTAGCTGGTCAACAATTAATTTGAACAAATCTGCTAAATAATGAGCGTTTAAATTTGCTCATTTGAATTTGTTTTAAATCAGAAATCTTCTCTAATAAGTAAATGTAAATAAAAGTTTTTATTCGCAAACATAACAATATTTATTGTATTAATGATGCAGTTGTAGATATTTATGATTTATCATTTATTTTTTATTATTTACTCGTCTAATTGTCACCCTCGCTACGCTCAGGAGACAAATTGACTCGTCTCGCTCCTCTGGGTAAGTAATCGCAAAAATAATCGTGTTTCGCTCACGATATGTTAAAAAATAGTATATGCAACACGTGCGCGGTACAGGTGATCCACGTACTCGTCTTTTTTTTCGCCCTCGCTTTACTTGAGCGAAAAACTCGACTCGTGCGTAAATCACCTGTTTCGCACACTAGTTGCGTAATGTACTATTTAAAAATTTTTTTTAGGATGAAAATTAAAGAAGATACGCTTTTTCAAAGTCGGAGCAAAAATTTGATAACCTGCTCAGAATTATTGCCCGGCACTGTATCACCGTATATTATATAGTTATATAAAAAAAAACCTCCTCTCCTACCCTTTATTATTCCTCCCCTTATCTTTTATGCTTAAAATATCACAATTCACCCCTCAAAATAACGTGAAAATCTGTCTAGAAATGATCTTTTTTGAAAAAAAGACACCCCTTACTACCCAAGTCACCCCTCTCTACCCAAGTCACTCCTTTTGGTACCTCTCGTACATCACTCATACACCCCTCAGATAATTTAGCTTAATACACCTTATTTTACCAATGGATTTGTTATTCATTCCCTATACCAGTACTACCACCCTTCCCACTATTACCCCTCCACTACTACTCCTTATTATTTTTCTCTCCACCTCAAAAAATCACAAGTCACCCCTCAAAATAACGTATAAACATATCTAGAAATATTTTTTTTTGAAAAAAAAGGCACTCCTCACTACCCAAGTCACCCCTCTCTACCCAAGACACCCCTCGCTCTACAAGTCACCCCTCATAACCACTCATACCCCTCATACACTCTTCATAAAATCATTATAAACTATTAAGAAAAAAATTTAAAATATTTTTTATTATTCAATTCATATTATAAATTATTAATTGTAAGGTATTATTGACAGTACCTCTTCGGGTGGTGTGGAAATTTGTCTGAAAAAATATATAATTAATATTTTATTAATAATTTTTGTCAGTACAAATTTCATTACTGACTGATATTTTCATTAGTGTAAATATGCACAGGGGTTGGCGAGCAGCGCGAGCAGGGGATCCCCTCTAGTATATATATATATATATATATATATATATATATATATATATATATATATATATATACATATATTTATATTCAGATAACATATACATAGTTCTTACTAAAGTTACTTACAGTGAATTATTATATTCGCAGATTGCTCTTAATAATTTATCTGCATAATGAGAATCATTTTACGATACTTTGTATTAGCCCATGTTGCAGAAAAATCAAAATGGACCACGTCTAATAATCTAAACGTTCGCGACAAAAACCTAGGCCTTGATTTTCTTCAATACAATATTTTATATAGAAAATGTATACATTGTTAGGGGGATATTTCAGATTTCCATCGTGTGAGTTGTGCTTTAAGATATCCTAAACCACAAATTACACGATCAGAATCCGAAAAAGCCCTCAAACAATGTCTAACATTCACCGTGAAAGCTTTGAATCTGAACATAGAAAATGTACTTTTGGTGTTACTGAAATACCAAAAGTACATGCCGTGTTTTTATAAAATACACGGAAAAAAAGTTAGGCTGTGGTAGCATAAAAGTTGGGCAGTTTTAGCGTAACTGACCCAAGCACTGTGATCAGCGTAACTGACGCAAGCACTGTGAAAGTTATATTTTTTGATTTTCCTAAATGTATTTACAATAATATTTGCTTAAAATACACTCCCCTCCACATGCTTTTGCGCACCCAGAGAAAAAATTGTAAGAGCTAAAACATTTTATTACTCAGCAGCTAAAAGTCGTAACTCAAAAAATCCAACGGCGTTCGAAAGAGCAGGTGAAAAGCTTTCGAAAATACTATTGTGAACTTGAAAAAACTTAAATTTAAGTCGTTTGGAAAAGTTAAAAAACAACTAAAAAAAAGCAAAAAAATTGGTCTTTTTTTAATTTGCTGCAGATTTAGATCCAATAATCGTAGCTTAAAAAAACAAACTGGGTTTAAAAGGGTATTTATTCAGCTTTAAAATGAGGGGTCAAGCATTTGTTTTTGTCATTTTTTACCAGAGCTACAAGATTAGAAAAAAGTTACATTTTTACGTATAGAAAACAAACTTGCAGTTTAAAATGAAATTCAAATAAAAAAAATTTTTTCGACTTTTAAATCTACTAAAAAATTATAAAAAATTTATAAAAAAAAAGTCGAAAAATTTTTTTTATTTGAATTCTATTTTAAACTGCAAGTTTGTTTTCTATACATAAAAATGTAACTTTTTTTTTCTAAAGTTTTTTTCTATCTCGCTTACTTTTCAAAATATTGGCATTTGAAAAGAAATGTGTTTTTTAACAAAAAATCTTGTAGCTCTGGTAAAAAATGACAAAAACAAATGCTTGACCCCTCATTTTAAAGCTGAATAAATACCCTTTTAAACCCAGTTTGTTTTTTTAAGCTACGATTATTGGATCTAAATCTGCAGCAAATTAAAAAAAGACCAATTTTTTTGCTTTTTTTTAGTTGTTTTTTAACTTTTCCAAACGACTTAAATTTAAGTTTTTTCAAGTTCACAATAGTATTTTCGAAAGCTTTTCACCTGCTCTTTCGAACGCCGTTGGATTTTTTGAGTTACGACTTTTAGCTGCTGAGTAATAAAATGTTTTAGCTCTTACAATTTTTTCTCTGGGTGCGCAAAAGCATGTGGAGGGGAGTGTATGTAAATGATTCACAATTCCATTTGAAAACGGCATTCTAGAAATTTAGCTCATAGATTATCAATAAAAAAATTTTTTTTATAAAAAGCAAAAAAAAAAAAAAAAAGATTCAAGTAAATAAAAAAGTGTTCATTTTTCGATTTTTCTACCTTGCGATAACGCTACTACAAAGTTTTTTAAATATAATAAACTTCAAGAAATTTCTAAAATAGGAAAAGTACATCAATTAGAAGAAATTTTAATTTTTTTTTCTTCAAATGATATTCTTTTTAAATTTTCATTTTAAATATGCATTTGTTTTGACACAAAAGTGCATCAAAAAGTTTAAAGCTCGCGCGAAAAGACCGATAAGAGTCCCATAGAAACAGAGATCAAATTCAATAACTCAGTAGCGTACATACAGAAAAATTAATTAGGACCTTACATTTCTTTCTTTTCTTCTTTTTAGTATATTTACAAAATTACTTCTTGAAATTATTAAAAAACATATATATTTTAGTTATAAACAATAACTTATAAATTTTTAATTATTTTTTTTGTAATGTATGATTTTAAGAGTATTAATCTTATTCTTTTAGAAAAATGATGTAAATTATATTATTGTAAATTAACATAATATAAAATTGTTCTAATTATTTCTAAATCAAATTTTAAATAATCAAAATAAATCATTTTTTATTTTAGTATTCCATTCTTAATATTTCTAATTTTACAATATTATAATAGTGAATCTCGTTCGAATTTGTTCAAATACTTATTAGCAATTCTATTTAGTTGATTTATAATAAATAGAACGTATTCTTAAATGATAAAAGAACAAAATTTATAATTTAAACTTGCTTGATACAGAGTTGACTTCAAAAGACGGTATTATGTATCAAATACCATACCAATCATATATAAACAATAGGAAGCATAAGCGCGCAGCGCATGACTTTAAAAATGTTACACTTGTCAAACTCATTACAAATCTTTTAATCAAGCAAGCAACACTCCAAAGTTTTATTCAAATCAGTTTTTATGATTGTTACAAAAGTTTTACATCTTTTTATTAACTAATTTTTCTTTACGATTATTACAATGATACATAAAATCTTATTTATTTTATTTCAAAGAAAAGAATATTTAAACAAACTATCATAATTTACTTACAAAGCTTAAGAGGGGGCCGTATAGCTCTGTCCTTATCTAATCTAAGTTTTCGTTATTATTAATAAATTAAATATTGTTATACAAAAATAAGGGTATAGCCCAATAGATTTCAGGACGAGCAAACGATCCTATTCTATAAAAAAATATAAAATTTTCATTAGTTTTCGAGTAAGGTCTGAAACGGAAAAACAATTGAACATGATAACTGTTTTTTCCGTTTCAGACGCTACTCGGAAACTAATGAAAATTTTATATTCTTTTATAGAATAGGATCGTTTGCTTGTGCTGAAATCTATTGGGCATTACCCTTACTTTTATATAACAATATTTAATTTATTAATAATAACGAAAATTTATATTCGACAAGCACAGAGCTATACGGCCTCCTCTTAACTGCAAAAAGATTGTTTTCTAAAAACAATTTAATTTAAAATTTGTATTTTTTGTAATTCATAAAAGAAAACAGACAAATAAAAAGTAAGTGCCAAATATTTGTTATTATTATGTATTTCACCTTCTTTCTATTTTATATTAAATATTATAAATTCATATTACTGTATTGCTATTTCGTCTACGAATTCACCTTATTAAAAAAAAAAAATATTCAACCATAAATATAAAAATAATACTCTTAATGCAGCCATATATTTATATATGTTGCTCTCCAGCCCAAAAATAAAAAATGCTGAGAGGAAGTGCTTTATTAACATTATATTTATGTATAATATGGACAAAAAATAAAGAAAGCGAAGAAATTTATAAGAATATCGTTTTTTTAAAAAGATAAATACTTACAATTAGTAGAAACTAGCTAGTGGGGGATGGACGATGTATTTTCATTAAAAAAAATTAAAAATTAATAATCATAATTTTATTGAAAATGATATAATTGAAATTATCACAGATTATTTATTAAAGTTATATAGAGAGAAATATAAAATTATAGCAAACCTAAAAATCAAAACAGCTTTATAAAAAATTAAATAGGTAAAACCAATCTAAATAATAATGGTGATTCGAACAAAAAATCTAAGTGCGGTCACTGTAAAAAAAGTGGGCATAAAGCTGCTGATTATTGGAAAAAACAAGCAGATTCTAAACCAAACAGTACCCTACTACTAGTGAACACACCTTGATAGTATCGGAAAGTTATCTAGTCGTCAGCAGCGCTATGCGCATGGAACTAAGCAAACGTCAAATTTGATATGTTGATAGCGGTGCAATGTCACATATGTGCCGAGACGAAAGTTGTTTTCTTCAGCTCGTGCCGATCGTAAATCAAAAAGTTAAGTTAGCAAACGGAAACACTACTGATATAAAAGGCATTGGAGTTATAAAATTGAAAATATCAAACGGAAAAAATGACGTAACAGTTAAGTTAGAAAATGTGCTTTACGTACTTACGCTTAGCATAAGTTTATTTTCAATCTCCAAAACAGTACAAAACAGTCGCGGCGTGAATTTAAGGTCAGAAAAAGCAAAAATAGTTGATGAAAACAACGAAATTATAGTAGTGGTACACCAACATGAAAATCTATATTTTATTGAAAGCGACGTAATAATTGAAAATATTTTACATATTGCTAACTGCATAATCAGATAGTCTGACAAGGAGAGTATCACATGTGCGGGTCACAGATTTGTCTGAAACTGTGAGAAATAGTTGATCTTATCTAAAAAACATGTTTCCTCAAAGTATAGAGTCTATCGTTCAATATTTCGCTAGTTACATGTAATTAAAGAAAATCACTAAAAAAGTTACTGGATTTTCAAACACCTACAGTTCTTTTGCATTGGTAGCTAGAAGCTTGAAACTTATTTTGAATGAAAGCTGAGCTCAAATCCTTCCAAAAAAGCACCTGCAGTATGTCAAAATATTATTTTTTCCCAAAGTTATAGCGTAATAAAGATTTGACCTTAATTTTCCTGTTTGAACATTAATAAAAATATAGCTAAAATAAAAGCTAAAATTCGGTCCAATATTTGTTACGCTATAACTTTGAGAAAAAATAATATTTTGACATACTGCAGGTGCTTTTTTGAAAGGATTTGAGCTCAGCTTTCATTTAAAATAAGTTTCAAGTTTCTAGCTATCAATGCTAAAGAACTGTAAGTGTTTGAAAATCTAGTAACTTTTTTAGTGATTTTCTTTAATTACCTGTAACTAGCGAAATATTGAGCGTTAGACTCTATACTTTTAGGAAACATGTTTTTTAGGTAAGATCAACTATTTCTCACAGTTTCAGACAAATCTGTGACCCGCACATGTGATACTCTCCTTGTGAGTAACCTTAATAAATAGCATAGAAGGTATGGACATCTAAATAATCATGGTTTGTAAGAGTTAATCTTGAATAAAATAGTAAATGGAATGGATTTTAATAAAAATGAAAGTTTTTCAACTTGTGAAATATGTATTTCAGGGAAACAAGTCGCAACACCATTTCCAAAGAAATCCGCCACAAAAAGTGAAAATACATTAGATTTAATACATTCAGACGTATGTGGACCAATAAGAGTAAAATCAAATGGAGATGATCGTTATTTTACTGCTTTCATAGACGACAAGTCAAACTGGATAGAGGTGCATTTTCTTAAAAACAAAAGTAATGTAAAGGGTGCCTTTAAAACATTTAAGGCTCAAGCTGAAAATTGCCGTGAAATAAGAATAAAAACATTAAGGACAGACAATGGTCTGGAATATTTTGGATCAGAGTTTACAGAAGAGCTTCGTATTGCAAGTATAAAAAGAAAATTTACCGTAGCAGAAACTCCTCAGCAAAACGGAAAAGTGGAGAGTATGAACCGCACGTTGGTGGAAATGGCACGTGGCATGCTTCTCGAATCTGGACTGTCTCAAAGTTTCTGGGCTGAAGCTACTGCATCCTATATTAGAAACCGCTGCCCTTCAAAACGTTTAGGCGATAAAACTTCATATGAAATTTGGTATGGAACGATACTGAACATTCATCACATGAAAACTTCTAGTTGCAAGGCATACGTACTGAATAAATCACAAACCGAAGGTAAATTTGATTCAAGATCAGAAGCTGGTATTTTCGTCGGTTATTCAACTGAATCTAAAGCTTGCAGAATATGGAATCAAGAGAAACGTAGAATTCTTAGAGCACGTGATGTTCATTTTGTAGAAAATTTTGAAAAGAATAATTCTTCAAATGAAGCGGAAAATTCTGAAAATTTTCAACCTTTATTGTTGCACAGAGAATCCAAAAGTATCTTTTCTCTTGAAAAGCACAAGCTTTAAGTTGAAAATGTGGAGAGTTCTTCTGTAAATATTCGTAGCAAAAAAAGTAATCAAGAAATTGATATTCAACCAGCTGATGAGAATGCTGAGGGACATGCGGTCCCAATCACTACTAAAATAGGGCTTGGCAGACTGAAGTCGGTTAAAACAGGCAAGTCAGGAAGGCTTATGAAATCATTCCAAACAAATACTCACAGTGCAAGTATGGCATATGAAGAGCCTATTTATCCAAGCGTAGACGAAGCCCTGTCAGGGCCATACGCAGCCGAGCGGCAAAAAGCCATGCAAGATGAATATGACGCTTTATCCCGAAACAAAACTTGGACATTGAAAGAGCACCCTGCAAATCTGCAAATAAATCTGTAATTAGAAGTCAATGGGTTCTTAGGACAAAATTCGGAGCAGACGGAAAAGTTGAGCGGCGCCAAGCACGTTTAGTAGCCAAGGTACACGCCCAATCATTATTTTTATTTTTTATTTTATGTTTCATTAAAGTCAACGTGGTGTTGACTTTAATGAAACATTTTCGCCAGTTGCCCGTCTAAGCTCCATAAGGTTAGTAACAGCTCTTTCTGCTTAATTAGATCTCACTCTATATCAACTAGATGTTGTAGTAGCTTACATAAACGGAGACCTTGAAGAGCAAATTTATATGGAACAAGCAGAGGATTTCAGTGTTCCAGGAGAAGAGCAACACGTCTGCTTACTTCAAAAGTCAATTTATGGATTAAAGCAATCCGGACGCCAGTGGTTTAAAAAATTACATAAAAAATTAATAAACTTTTGACTAAAGCAATTGTTAACAATAAGTGTATTTATCACATGAATGATAATGATATTATATTACTGGCAGTCGTATACGTAGACGATTGCAACGAATCATGACAAAATCTATGTTGAATTGAGAAATGATTTGTCGAGAAATTTCAAATTGAAAAATTTAGGAAAATTGCATTACTGCGTAGGCATAAAATTTACTCAAAATTAAGATACTAAATCCATTATTATGTCGCAAGAATAATATATATAAAAGATATTCTAAAAATTATCTTCTAAAAGTATGGAAATGCCAAATTAAATTGCCAAGCCCATAAGTCCTTCAAGTGAATTGGAAAAGAAAAAAATGAACAGGGTTCCTTATCAACAGCTTATTGGATCATTGATATATTTTGTAGTATGCACACGCCCTGACATTGCTTATTCGGTTAGCTCATTAAGTCAATTTAATTGTAATCCAGGAAAGGAACATTGGGCGGCAGCTAAACATGTCCTACGATACTTACATGGCACGATTTCTCGTAGACTAATTTATAAAAAATCAAATACACAATTAATCAGATATGTTGATGCGGATTGGAGAATATCACTCGATGATCGAAGATCATACACAGGCTTCATCTTTAAATTAGCTGATTCTGCAATTTCATGGGAAGCTAAGAAGCAAGCAACAATTGCGTTGTTAAGCACGGAAGCCGAATATATAGCTCTAACCGAAGCTGCAAAAGAAACTGTCTATCTGCGAAATATTTTTAAAAAAATTGGATTTCTTGATAAAGATCCTACAGTTGTCTACTGCGATAATCAGGAAGCTGAAAAATTAATGTGTAACCCTGTTTCTCACTCACACACTAAACATATAGATATAACGGTATCAATTTGTACGTGAAGTTTATGAACGAAAGAATCTCGTTGTCAAATATATTCCAACCAGTGAACAAACCGCTGATGTACTCACGAAGGCGCTTTTTGGACCAAGTCACTACAAGTGTATGAAACGACTAGGTGTTCATGATACTAGCTTCGTAACACATTTTTGAGAGGGAGTGTTGTTTATATTATTTTAGTACAATAAAATAATTTAAACTTGTGTATTTTAACGTTAATGTATATTTCATATGTAAATGGTGTCTTCTGCCTCAATGTACAACAACTACGTATATTGTAACGTTAGACCGCTTGGAACCTTTGCGTAGAGCGGACAGTCCTCTCTTGAGATTGTAACATATTCATAATAAATAAAGTTATTCATTTATTAAAAACTAATAATAATATATTTAAGTTTTATTTTTTTATGAATATGATTCATATTTTATGTAAGCTAACATTTATAAGTGTTTAGAATATATTTTATCGTTTTCTACAAATTGAATTTTTTTATCGAATCTAAACATAATTTAAAATTAGACAATCTAATAATAATTGAAAAATTATAGCAAACATGAGAAATTTTGTTTATGAAAATAAATATTTGTCTGTTTGCTAGCGACAATGAAAAAGAAAAATACTTCTAATGCAGCTTTATATTTATATATGTTGGTCTCAAGCTCAAAAATAAAACATGCAGAAAGGAAGTGTTACTAAATTTGTTTCATCATAAGCTTTTGAATGTCTTGTTAGACTATATTTTCTTTTAAAATTTTAATCCCATTAAACACAAATAAATCTTTGAGTTTTATCCCTAATAACACTATACATGTTGGAAGAATAATATAATTAACTATCAATATATTAAAAAAAGACAAAATGTTTGAGGTTAATCGAAAAAAATTAGTTTTTCTATTATTTTTGGGGGGTTGGCGAGTGAAGGAAGCAGAGGGCACCCCCCCTAGTATATATGAATATATATATATATATATATATATTGTAATGGTATTCTACCGTGTTTGAATCTTGCGCGCTTAGGTATTAAATAGGATAAACGCTCGGTCATGTATCTCGTCTAAGACGAGTAAAGAAGTGCGTATCTTGACGACCAGTACGCGAGAGAGAAGCTTGCCGGCCGCGAGGCGCTTTAGAGAGTATGCGGCTACCGTTGCGATAGCACGAAACCTAAGCCGCGCTGTGCTCATTAGAGGATTTCGCCACGTGGTCGTATAATACGGTAGACTAAGTTCGCATTTGATAGCGCGAGACTTTGTCTTAATTAAAAGTCATTAGTTTATACCGACTAGCGTGTTATATCATATTTGCAAGTTGCACCTCTCAGAAATTTTCTCTGTAGAGTTTTGCTTGACCACTTTTCGCGCGTCTTAGCGGTCCACGAGATTCCACCGATCTACGTCAAGGCAACCACGTTGGCAGAGCTCAGCGGAATTCAACGATCGGGAAGAGACGTATTCTACCAATCTATTTCAGAGCATCTACGTATTGCTTACGTATAGGGGAGAAGCTACGATAACGGGCGAGTGTCATCTACGTGCACGTAGGTAAATAGTGAAAGCTGGCCAGTGCGTTATTGTAAGTATAATTATACTGTGCGATATCCAAGTATCTTTTCCTCGAGAGATACTTGTTCAGGTATATTGTATCATCGGTTATATAACCGATCAACGTCATAAGCGAGTATCATTTAGTTCGCGACGCGCCCTTCCTTTGCTCACTCTCTCATAGACGCGTACATTACTTTTCATATATTATACAGTTTTATTTTTGTTCAATTCATATTTTATCTTTATATTCTTATTCGTCTTATAATAAATTAATTCCGTTTCTCTATTAAAAACGTGCTTCCAATTGATTCAAATTGCCTGACTATATTTAACATAAAATATATATTTCCCGTTGCTAACTCCGACGCCTTCGCGGTCCTTGTGAGCAGTTATAAATTAATTAGTAACGTAATATTATATAAGTTCAATATAACGTATTTTGGAACCTGTCTCACGAAGGAAAACTGCGCTACCGGCAACGCGTCTCTTGATCAAGTAAGAGAAAGAGAGAGAGAGACGCAGTGTGTGCAGCAAGCGACAAGTACATCATATAAGATTTTGTCGTTTATCAATAGGATTGATTAGCTAGCACAATCAGAGTTCGCTGTATAATATTTAGTAAATTTCTTATAGTTTCAGCGACTTTGCGTAAAATTAAATTTAAAGACTTAGCTAAAATTCACAATAAATTAAAAGCTAATTCTTTTTTGTAACGGGCAAAATAACCGTTACAAAATGGCGCCCAACGCATAGATGCGTCAACGGGATCAGGCTTACACTCGTCGTTTAATAAATCGAAATTTGCAAATGGCGTCAAGCGCGTAGTTGTAGTCGACGCAAACCTTAGAGCATATACTACTGGAGGCAGCTCTGAATGCACCGTGCGCGTGGTTAGGCTAAGAAAGAGAAAAATATACTAAAGTTGATAGCTATCTCTATCTCTCAATCATGTGATAAGGGAGTGGGAAACGAAACAAACCAATCACGTTCCAGAGAAAAAGAGATATCTGTCAACCTTAATATACCTTTCTTTCTCTCAACTTAAACACGGGCACGGCCCATTTGAAGCTGCCTCCAGTAGTATATGCTCTAAGACGCAAACAGACTTCGCGTTGTTCTCAAAGGATCTTATATGAAAGATGGCGTTTCGCAATAGTTAAATTTTAATATCTGAAGTAGCACGTGTAAAATTTTTTTTTTTTCAACAATAAAATTGTTCTCGTTTCTAAAACAAAAGTGAATCAAAATTTTTTTTGGAAAATGAATTCGAGATAAAATTTTTTTGTGTGTTAATAGAAAAATTTAACGGATTTGAATTGAATTTGCTTCTTGAAAAATACATTGCTAATCATTTTTAACCGACTTCAAAAAGGAGAAGGTTCTCAATTTTTTTTTTTTTTTTTTTTTTTTATGTTTGTTACCTCATAACTCCGTCATTTTTTAACCGATTCGAAAAAACTTTTTCTTATCTGGAAGGTCCCATACGTGTCCTATAATTATTGGGCCAATATTCGGTTTGTATGACCCAATTATCAAATTAAGAAAAAAACCGGGTGTTTTGTCTTCTCATTTACCTCCCTTATACTTCGCCTACTTTCTCTCTCTCTCTCTCTCTCTCTCTCTCTCTCTCTCTCTCTCTCTCTCTCTCTCTCTCTCTCTCTCTCTCTCTCTCTCTCTCTCTCTCTCTCTCTCTCTCTCTCTCTCTCTCTCTCACTCACCTGAGCTTCAATATGTATACATGCACACATAACGACACTGTGATGTTGAGCCTTCTTTCTTTTCTGCTATATATTGCTTGGTTGTGTACTAATGCATGCATTATAAATTAATAATGAAAGTTTAATGTAATTAGTGGGTCTACCTATATTTGCGTTTTTAGTAAGGGGATTCACTAGAAGATAGAAAATAAAAATTTTTTAACAAAAACAAACAATTTAAAAAATTTTTAATAAATAAAAACCGACTTTAAAAGTATCGAATAAAAACAAAATTTTTTACAAAAAATAAGATTTTAAAAACATTGCACTAAAAAATGACAAATAAAAATTTTTAACAAAAAAAAAACTTCAAAAAATGCACTGAAAAGTAACAAATAATTTATTATCTTTAGAAATCATACAAATAATTGGTAAGATACAATTTTAGAAGTCGGCGTCTAATTCTAAATCTGTGGTGCGTAAGCAGAACGACTTAGTCCATTTTTTCAAAAATAACGTTCACATTCATTGTTCAAAAATAACGTTTACATTTATTGTTAAAAAATAACGTTTACATTCATTGAGGAATTAGATGCCGACTTCTAAAATTGTATTTTACCAATTATTTGTATGATTTCTAAAGATAATAAATTATTTGTTACTTTTCAGTGCATTTTTTGAAGTCGGTTTTTTTTTTGTTAAAAATTTTTTTTCTGTTACAAGTTTACGTCCCCACGTGTTCCAACAAAATTTTATTTTTTTTCTTAACGCGCAGACATTCTCGCGCCTTAATAGCATAGTGACAGAGATAAAAGATATAACTCTGTATGCCTTATAGTTCGCTTCATGTGAAAAAGCGAACTGGCAGTCGAGATTTTCTAAGAATTAGAATAGTCCGTTGTTGTGTGTTACCGTATTACCGATCAGGTCGTTAATAGTATATTACAAATTTTTATTATGAGAGAGAAACATTGATTTCAACTGGCGAGGAAGTTGAAATTAATCTAGTTGAAAAATAACCCTTTAATATAGGATAATTTAATATCATTAACATTAAAATTTTTTTTGTATTCTGATATAATATTGAATTGAATAAAAATAAAAATTTTTTTTTATACATATAAAAGGGCCGGAGAAATTTTTTTTCTTGTATAATAAGTAAAATTTAAAATTCAAACTTTTATTTTTACACGTAGTGGTAATTTTTTATTTTTTTCTTTTTCTTTCTCATCTACGACTGCCAGTTCGTAGCGCGGCAATCGACTGGCGCTATGAGTGTTGTGGAGAAAATTTAGAATTTTCTCGAAGACTTTAAATTAGCATTGATTCTTACACTACACATTAGATACACATGTATAATAAATAAATTGTCCCTACACAGTTAGGTGTGTATTTTCAACAAAAGTTTAAGAGCGCACAGATTTTTGGATTTAGTTATACATGTTAATACTTTGTATTTTAAATGGACTAATATTGCAAAATGTTGTTTAGTAATAGATGATAAATTAATTTTAATTACAGAAAATTCTAATATAAATCCAAAAATAAAAACATTTAATTTCCAATATACAGTGGCGTGCATAAGTTTCTGGCCAAAAAAAAAAAAAAATTAGTCAATTTTCAAAGTTTTATATCTTTGTAAAAAATTTAAATTTCTTTAAAAATCAAACGGCATTTTAAAGTACAATTGAAAATCTTTCAAATACCGGCGGGTTTGTTCAAAAATATTAAAAATTGGATTTTTTACATGAAAAAAAAAACTATTTTTATTAAGGTTTTTTTTAGCCATGAAAAATTTGATATAATTTTCGAACCACTAGACGGATTTGAAAACAACCAATATAAAAAAGATGCGTATTCATTCCCTCTTTAAAATGAGCATGGCTGGATCAATTTTTATCAAGCGGTTCAAAAGTTACATCATTTATCGCGAAAAATTTCGCTCTTTCTTCAAGCTTCATTATCTAAGTATCTATGCACCGCAGAGAAAAACTCAGAAAAGAAAAAATGATCGTTTTTTGAAGTAGAATAAGGGTACATTAGAAAATTTATCATTTCAGATAAAAAAATTGATTTACTTTTTTCCACAGGTATGATGATATACAATTATATTTAATTTTTGTTTTAAATAATATTTTTATCGATTTCGATGCATTACAACGGACTTAAATTATTTTTATTTAACAAATTATTTCCTATTAATATGTTTTCATACATTTTCGTAACATTATATAAACAATAAACATTATTACAATACATCGAAGTCACGTTTACAATAGTTTTTCGTCATAATCATTTTTTTAAGTAACGTTAATAATAAACGTATAATAGACGTATTATGATAAATTTTATTCAAATTATATTCTTAGAAAGCATATTAGAAGGAAATTATTAGTTAAATAAAAATAATTTAAATCCGTTGTAATGCATCGAAATCGATAAAAATATTATTTAAAACAAAAATTAAATATAATTGTATATCATCATACCTGTGGAAAAAAGTAAAAAAATTTTTTTTTCTGAAATAATAAATTTTTAATGTACCCTTATTCTACTTGAAAAAACGAACATTTTTTCTTTTATGAGTTTTTCTCTGCGGTGCATAGATACTTAGATAATGAAGCTTGAAGAAAGAGCGAAATTTTTCGCGATAAATGATGTAACTTTTGAACTGCTTAATAAAAATTGATCCAGCCATGCTCATTTTAAAGAGGAAATAAATACGCATCTTTTTTATATCGGTTGTTTTCAAATCCGCTTAGTGGTTCGATAATTATATCAAATTTTTCATGGCTAAAAAAAACCTTGAAAAAAATAGTTTTTTTTTTCATGTAAGAAATCCAATTTTTTATATTTTTGAACAAACCCGCCGGTATTTAAAAGATTTTCAATTTTACTTTAAAATGCCGTTTGATTTTTAAAGAAATTTAAATTTTTTACAAAGATATAAAACTTTAAAAATTGACTAATTTTTTTTTTTTGGGCAGAAACTTATGCACGCCACTGTATATACATATTCAGTAAAGTTTTTCTGTTACGTATGTATATGGTTTTAGTATAACTATATACAAACGATCAGTAGTATAGTTTTCTTCATAAAATAAACGTGCGTACACATACACACAGCGAGCATCAGTGAAACAGCGTGCGACTAGTATACATAGAAAATATCTCAAGAAAGAAGATAGGAATATTTCTACGAGATGGCAACACAAGTCACAGAACAGGTATCAATAGATACGCAAACAACTGCTATGCAAACGGTAGATGGAACACCATTTCTGATGCCAACAGAAATTATGAATTACCTTTATGCTATGCAAACGCAAATAAAAGCACTGGCAGAATCAATATCAGCTTTGGCACAAAGAATTGAGGAGACACCAAACCCCAGATCATCAAGCACACGAATAGATGAGCAGCGAAGCATACCACAAGATGTGAATATTGGCCAGAGACCACCAGGAAGCCCAAGAGTTAACTTCCAGCATACGTTTAGGATAAATACCAATAACGATGATGGTTTAATGGCAGTCGTACAATTGGACTTACCTCCAAGTGAACTCCCAGGAGTAAATACAGTCGGGGGAGGGGGACTCCTCGCACTGGAAACAGCGCGATTGATAGCATAGATTATAGGCACACCGATTGTCCGATGGATACATATAAAACAGTGGATGTTGATCATATAGTTCGCCGCTGGAATCTTATATTCACAGGCGAAAAAGGACAGTGCATAGATCTCTTTATGGCCAGGGTAGAAGAATGTAGAGCAGTAGCAAAAATGAGCAAGAGTGATCTGCTATCCTCTCTTTCTGAACTGCTCACAGAGGTTGCTGCGACCTGGTATCGAAATAACAGGCATTCGTGGCGAACCTGGGCTCAATTTAAAAAAGCTGCATTGCGATGGTATGGATATAGCAGACGTTTCCAACAGAGATTGTTAGCAGAAGCTAATGCACGTACACAAGGCAAAGATGAGCCTGTACGAGATTATATTATATGCTTACAATCTATAATTTTAAAACAAGTTCCGTTACCTGATATTAATCAGCAGCTTGATTTATTGCACCGTAACCTCTTACCAGAAATTCAACGTATGGTCAGAAGAGATGAAGTCACGGACATTGAATCTTTATTAGAAAAAACTGTAGAAGCTAAATTGATACCCGAGGCGGAGAGAGTCTATAGGCCACCTCCTCCGCCCGAACAGTCATTGTTACCTGACGTAGCTTATAGGCCAACGAATAAAATCAAAGACAATGAAGTACAAATAGCAGCAATACAGGAGGAACAAGCTGTTAATGATCAGGCTAACATAGTCAAAATGATGATTGCAATAACGGCTAAGTTAACTAAACTTACTGAGGTGTTTGAAAAGCAGCAGAGGTTTAGCGAAAACAACGCACAAGGACCTGCACTGCATGAATTACCTAGAAGGAAGTCTGCTAAGCGTCATAGGAATTTTAAGAAGCGATCTCGGAAACCTTCTCAAGATGACAGTAATTCGGAACAACAGAGCCAACAGCAAAAGGATAGTTCTTCAGAAGATACAAATCAGACGAAACCAGGTCAAGAAAACCAGAAAGGTTCGAAAAATCCTAAACGTAACCGAGAATGTTATCGGTGAGGATTACCTGGATATACTATCTGGTCCTGCCCATTGTGTACGGGAAAAGGACCAGGGAACGAGTAGATGAGGTACCTACCGTTTCCAGTCAGGCTTATGAGATCTCGGAACCTTCTACTAGAAAGGTATTAGATAAAAATCTACCTGAAGACTTAGTAGAAACACAAGTTGAGTCTCACACTTGCCAAGTCGAGACAAGTGAACAGGTAGAGCTCTGTATGACCCAGGTGCATCACGCACGGTCATGAACTCGCCAGGATCACAGCTAGCAGTAGCTTGTAATGTACCTTTAATACCAGCTACAGGTAGATTGGTTAAAGTGGCAGATGGTAGACCATGCTTACAAGTTGGCTATGTTGACCTTCCTTTCACTGCAGGCGGAATTACCAAGACGATTCGCTGTGCGATCATGCCTAGCTTAAATGAAGAATGCTATCTAGGAGGTAACTTCGTACGAGCTTTTAGAGCTATTTTCGATCCTTGCGAAAATAAGCTTTCTTTTAAAGGTACTAATGTAAAGGTGAATTGAGAAGTTGCTGCTTTTGAACAACTGTACATTAAAAAATTAGAAACAGTTGGTTTAGCTGATGTTTTAGCAGCTGATCAGGCTTGTGTAAAAAGCTTAGTTGCGGGTAGAGCAAAAGCGATTCACAAAATAGATAATTCAGTATGCAAGAAAAATAGAATACTCTCTCTAGCTGCTCAAGACATAGCAAGTAAGCTTGCACCAAAATTTGTTGGTACATATGTCGTTACAGCTCAATCTGTATTAAATACACACAGATTGTTAGACAGGGATAATAACCCATATAGTCCAATTCATAGAGAGCATCTGAGAGAATATCGCAAGGCAAGAAGATGATCTGCAACCTCAACCACCGTTGAAATCAATGCGTGCAAATGAGACGATGAGCGACCCGTCTCTTGCGAGCGATGCAACTTCGTGTGCCAACGAAGGATCAGGCTCAGATTGCGTGCGACCACCTACAAGCGGTGATTTTCCCCATATCGAGAAACCGAATAGGAAGCGAAGTCATCCGCGTAAAGCGGTTATCGTCCTAACGCAAACTGTAGAGCATATGCGTCAAGCTGAGTCTGAACCGATCAGGCGTAAACGATGTAGGCCTAAAGGTTCTACCAATGTGAAGCATAGTAGTTTGTTCACCGGGAAAAACGCGTGTTCAACGAAAATTATTTAGTGGTAGAAAATCGTAAATATTAACATTGCTTAAGACAATGATTGCATACCTACCACACGATAGGCAGAGAAGCAGAACCCGGTTATGCTGCGTCTAGCGGAGGGGTATAACGGTATTCTACCGTGTTTGAATCTTGCGCGCTAAGGTATTGAAATAGGATAAATGCTCGGTCATATATCTCGTCTAAGACGACTAAAGAAGTGCGTATCTTGACGACCGGCACGCGAGAGAGAAGCTTGCCAGCCGTGAGGCGCTTCAGAGAGTTTCCGGCTACCGTTCCGTTAACAATAAAAATACTTGAAAAATTATAGCAAACATGAGAAACTTTATTTATGAAAATAAATATTTGTCTGTTTGTTAGCGACAATGAAAAAGAAAAATACTTTTAATGCAGCTTTATATTTATATATGTTGGTCTCAAGCTCAAAAATAAAACATGCAGAAAAGAAGTGTTACTAAATTTGTTTCGTCATAAACTTTTAAATGTCTTGTTTGACCATATTTTCTTTTAAAATTTTAATCCCATTGAACACAAATAAATCTTTGAGTTTTATCCCTTATAACACTATAAATTTTGAAAGAATAATATAATTAACTATCAATATATTAAAAAAAGACCTAATGTTTGAGGTTAATCGAAAAAAATTAGTTTTTCTATTATTTTTGGGGGTTGGCGAGAGCGAAGGAAGCAGAGGGCACCCCCCCCCCACCTAGTATATCTAAATATATATATATATATATATATATATATATATATATATATATATATATATATATATATATATATATATATATATATATATATATATATATATATATTGTAACGGTATTCTACCGTGTTTGAATCTTGCGCGCCCAGGTAATAAAATAGGATAAACGCTCAGTCATATATCTCGCCTAAGACGACTAAAAAAGTGCGTATCTTGACGACCGGCACGCGAGACAAAAGCTTGCCGGCCGCGAGGCGCTTCAGAGAGTTGCCGGTTACCGTTGCGTTAGCACGAAACCTAAGCCGCGCTGTGCTCATTAGAGGATTTCGCCACGTGGTCGTATAATACGGTAGACTAAGTTCGCATTTGATGGCGCGAGACTTTGTCTTAATTAAAAGTCGTTAGTTTATACCGACTAGCGTGTTATATCATGTTTGCAAGTTGCACCTCTCAGAAATTTTCTCTGTAGAGTTTTGCTTGACCGCTTTTCGCGCGTCTTAGCGGTCAGCCATTAAGTGCCAACATATACGTTGATCGGCGTGTATAGGATTTCACCGATCTACGTCAAGGCAACCACGTTGGCAGAGCTCAGCGGAATTCAACGATCGGGAAGAGGCGTATTCCAACGATCTATTTCAGAGCATCTATGTATTGCTTACGTATAGGGGAAAAGCTACGATAACGGTCAAGCGTCATCTACGTGCACGTAGGTAAATAGTGAAAGCTGGCCAGTGCGTTATTGTAAGTATAATTATACTGTGCGATATCCAAGTATCTCTTCCTCGAGAGTTACTTGTTCAGGTATATTGTATCATCGGTTATACGTTAACATCTACTATTTCATGATATATTGGGTCAAATATTTAGATACTCCAAAAAGGACAAGGAGGAGCCACAACGATCAAGTATACTGGCTCACTTAAAAATCAGAATTCTCGATTTCCAGAGGTTCGAATGAGGCGTACAGAGGGTCGTGCCAAAAAATTTCAACGCAAGTCTGTTACACATATTAAGAACTACTCTCAGTTGAATTTCGGTGTGTTTTTATAATGATAAAAAGAGTATCAGTAGTCTGAAAATGCAAAAAAAACACGAGTTTTATGAAAATTGCGATTTTTAAACAATTGTATCTCTGCTTGCTTTGAATCGATTTTAATTAACAAAGGCTAATTTTAAAGTTTTAAAATAATGCTTGAAATAAGATTAGTTAAAAGCATTTTTTTTAATATATCGCCTTTGGTGGCAGTTTGAATATTAATGATTTTTTTAATTTTTTTTTACCTAATACTTCCCAAACAGAAAGACATTGAAAAATCTGAAAAAAGTTCTGTGAATAGTTGAAAGAACAGCGAAGAAAATTTTTTTATTACTAAGACTTTGTGCAGCGAGTTAATTTGTGTATTACTGCTCCTTAAAAATGTACTTTTTGAACGTTATTTTATCACTAATTTTCATGCAATGAAATAAATAAAAGATCACATTTCAGTTGAAATTCATAGAAGCATTCTTTTGAGCACCCCACCAGTACAAACCGTTTAAAATAACAATTATATATGCAAAAGTTTTACATAGAACTTCTTGTGGTACTAAAAATACAAAAACTTCCCTTTCGGGCGATGTCCTAATTATTAAGTGAAAAATTATTATTTTTATTATTAAAGAATATTAATAACAATTTATCGTATCCTCGAGATGTGAGTAAGAATGCATGTGATGTCTGTACCCATTTAACTTGCTGTATAAATTTGGCCTGGATTCAGAATTCTTCGTACGCCCAAGTTATGTAGATAATTTTATGTTGCTGTAGGCCGTATGAGGAACTGCACAAATATTATTTGAAAATTAACAATATTTATTTTTTTTTTTAAATAAATTAAGAATAATATTTAATTTTGAATTAAAAAAAAAAAGCAAGTCACCTATCAAATAAAATATGATAGAATCTTGATAATATAGAAAGTAACTCGTTGATATAGATTGAAAATAACATAGGGCCTAAAACGCTACCCTGGGGCACACCAGCAGAAGAAAGAACCATGTCGGGTGTCACGTTATTTTAATCAGAATCTGAATAGGATCTATTACTCAGGCCAGATATGAATAAACTGATAACATTATTTTAGCAGTTTAACAAACGAAGTTTCTAAAGAAGCCGGTGGTGAGGAACAGTGTGGAATGCTTTTTAAAAGTTGAAAAAAAGTAAAATGAGTGTCCTCCAAGAGTTTAAGAAGTACAGTTAGAATGATATTAATCTATAGAATCCACTTTTGTAAGGAGTCGAGTAGTCCTTTTGATTCAACACGTATGTTAAGCTGGAGAGTCAAGTTTGTCAGACTTTGCCAGAGACATTAGACGAGCCTGTTTTTAACATGATAAAAAGATTTTTATTCTCTTTCTAGATGTGAAAGACAAGAGGATTCGCGAGAATCAAACACTTCAAACAAAATAGAATCTACTTAATTCACGTTGATATTTCTAATGTATACGAAAAGTAGAGCTGAGAATCAACTCTATGACTATTGGAATATTTTATAAATGACAAGAAAGGTCGTCATTATAATTTTGATTTGTAATTATCGAATTTCAAATGAGCAACCCATAAAATACCTACTAATACACTCAGGTTTGGAAACTATTAGCAACCATCATTCTGTCTGACAGTTGCTCAGTATATTTCACTTCTGATACCACTGTTCCCTGGTAAAAAGAATCTCCGGTGTTTTATCATGTCAAAATATCATGTAACGATTTTTTGGGTTTTTACACGTTTCTAACCACGCTTAGTCAATTCGAAACATTTTTGAAATTTTTTTAAATTTCTGAACTTAGAAATTTTTTTGTAAAATTAGTCAGAATTTTTTCTAAGACCAAATTAAGTAAAAAATTTTCAAAGTTCAAAATTTAAAAAAATTTTTAAAAACTGTTCTATATTGTCTAAGCATAGTTTGGAACGTGTAAAACCCAAAAAAATCATTACAGGATGTTTTAGCATGATTAATCACCTGAGAAATCAGGTGATTTATCACCTAATTTTTTCAACAGAGTTGGTATTTGTGAATATAATCTAAGTAAGTAAGATAACCATAGTAGAAACCGCCTTATTTATATTCATAAAATTTAACATTAGGAATTACATTAAGTTGACAGTTATAATTTTCAACTGTGACTTCTAACATTAGATGCGAGGTTGGTGACCCAAGGAACCTCTTTATGTATTTTAAGTTTTTCTAGAAAATACGATCAACTGACAGTTTTATAGGCAATTGTCAACTGTTAAATGTTACTTCTGACGTGGGATGCATAGTCAGCAACATAAAAGGCTTTTTACGTATATATTTGTATGAGTTTTTATAGAAAATACGACTATTTCATAGCTCTTTCAGAAGCTTTTATTTGTCAACTGGTAGATTGACATCTAATTTGTTATCAAAAAATCCAATTAGAAATAATAGCAATCAAAAAACTTCTAATCAGGAGAGGTTATGACCTGCGGGTTACAGATTTTAATGAAACTTTGGAATTTGTATTTAGGTACCAAAATATGAGTAAAATCAGAAAAATATGATATAACGCTTCAAAAAATTGAAATTAAAGATTTTAAGAAAAATGTAAAAAAAGAGCTCTCAATTCAAGTGTGAATAATTCAGTTTAGAAATGTCTTAAATAGATTAACAAGGACTAAAATAAAAGTAGAGAAAGCAAACTTTAATTTGCTGTTTTTTTAATTAAGATATTGATAATTAGAACCAGAGATATCCTTGTTTAAAGTTAAGTAGCAAGAAAGTACCGAAAATTACCGTTTTTCAGTATGTAGGTTATTTTTGGTACTTTCTTGCTGCTTAACTTTAACAAGCATATCTCTGGTTCTAATTATCATTTCTTAATTTTGAAAACAGCAAATAAAAGTTAGATTTCTCTACTTTTATTTTAGTCCTTGTTAATTTATTCAAGACATTTCTAGACTGAATTATTCACACTTAAATTGGGATCTTTTTTTACATCTTTCTTAAAATAAAACTAGAAACATCTATACTTATAATATTTCGAAGCGTTAAACTGTACTGCTCTGGCTTCACTCATATTTTGGTACCTAAAAACATATCCCAAAGTTTCATCAAGATCTGTACTCGCAGGTCATATCTTCTCCTGGTAAGTACACCTTTTAAAAACATGATTAGAGCAGTTCTTCTGTTACTTCTGACATGGGATTCTTATTAGTAATCCATGGAACACCAGTATGTATGATTGTTTGAGGTTTTCTCAGGAAATATGAGTGACTGACAGGCCTAATGGCAATTGTCATCAGTTCTGATATCGGATTTGTTATTAGCAATCTCGAAAATCTCATCACGTTCGCCAACGAAGTCATATTTCTCAATTCTTCTCATGAAGAGTGTAGTGGAACATTTTGTCTGCGTAAAATACGATTCCACCCCATTCAAGAGTTAGTATACCCTTGAGAATAGCTTGAACAAAACAAATAAGTTTAAAATAGTAAAATTCATCTATTATTACTCTTATAAATAATCCTTAACGAAAATATCTGTTAAAATGGAGTTTGTAGAATCAGATGAAACGTTTTCTTTACTCGGACGTAGGCTAATTAAAATAAAAAAAAACTAATAATCAGTGAAAGATAAAAATTTAGTATTTTTGAATACTTAAAAACTTTTAAAGCTTAAAGTTTTTATCTCATATTATATGATTTGAAAAATCGTTAATCAATAATTACTTTTTCATTATGATCAGCGAAATTGTATATAAGTACGTTTCCTTTTTCCTTAGCTTGTTTCTTTGCTTTTTCAAGTAAAGCTAATCCAGATTTCTCTTGTAACATCACCATTTCGTAATACGCTTTACATACGTAATATCTATTAATAATTTTAAAATAGATTACAAAATTTATTTAAATGTAACATACTTTGTTCAAAAAATTATTTAAACTAAATTTATATTTATACCTCGGGTATGTAAATTTTACAACTTTGTGTATATCATCAATAGTTTGAAATGTCTCCTTTATCTCAGCAATGATTTTTATTGCTTCATTAACATTTCTATAATCTATTTTTGTAACTATAAAAAAAATCTTACGTCACTTCAACAAATGTTTATAATATATTTTCAATTTTTTTCGTACCGTAACATATAATTAAACCTTCTAGTTTTTTCAATTCAGTCGTAGCTGCTTGTACCGAATACTCAACATACCGAGTCTTTTCAACCTACAAATTATTTAAATTTTTCATCCATAGAAATATGATTTTATGTACTTACCTTTCTATTTTGCCAAACAGTAGCAGCTTCCCAATCACCGATTCTAACATACCTATTAGAATAAAAATAAAAATTTCATTTTGTTTCAGAACAATTTTTTTGCAAGAAAATAATAAAATATTCTAGTATATACCATAACCACATTACAGTAAAAAATCTTTTAGCTGCTTGAGGATCTCTTAATATAATAATTTTACTACTTTCTTCCTGATAAAACTGTTCACATTCACGAAGTGTTACAATAGCTACTCCTGTTTCTAGCAACATTTCCATACTCAAGGAATAAAACCAAGTTTTACCTGATAAATCTATATCATCTTGTGAAATCGTTTCTGTTAATAAAAAATTATCATATTTAATTATTTATATGATAAACAATAGACTTTTACATATAATTAACTTAATTTTAATCCAATTTTAAGATAATATATCTTTTAATTGTATTTTCTTAGAATTATTTAAAGTACATCATGAATTTCAAAATTTATATTTGAGATTTATTGTTATTGAGACCTGTCCAAAAAAATTACTATCGTCAAAGCATTGCAAATACTGAGGCCGAAACATCGCTGATACTTCAGCCGAAATATCGCAAATATATCGGAGATACTTTGTGCGAAATATCGGAAATGCTTTAGGCGAAACATTGGGAATCAAGCGCCAAGTTATGTCCATATTACCGCAAAATAATTTATTATTTCACCAATAAGCTAGTCCCAGGTTTTGCCCTTATTTTTTGCATGTATAGAAAAATTTTTAAATTGTAAATTTTTCGATAAATTTCCCTAACGTATAGGTGATGGTTTACCAATGTACGTAGAAAGTTTCAAAAATAATATTTTCAATACCCTGCTGAAAAATGGAGCATATTTTAGGTAAAATTTCTAGTCAATAATAAGTTAAAATAACACTTATGAGAGTCTCGTTCGAGCCATCTTACGGGTAAGACGTGTGTTCACAAGCTCGAGCTAGGGAGTATCAATGTATCTGTTAATATACATTGGAGTCGGCTATAAATTTGTAGTGAGTGAATTCTGTATCGTGTCTAAGTATATTGCTTGGCATAAATAAAATAAAAGCTTTCTTTTGCAAGTGTCAGACTACAGGAGCATTCGCATAAATTTAAGCATAACGTACAATCGTCTTATAGCCTAAAAAAATATCTACACAGTAAAATACATATTCATCAATCACGCAACAGGGAAACCTTCATACAGACGAACGAGCTATCCTATTGGACTCTATGAATGGATATGCTATACGAAAATATGCAATTGCTATACGAAATATGCTATACGAAAATATGCCATGTGCGTGTATACTCTAGTTCCGCGAATTTAGTACAACAGCTAACTGATGGTGATAAAATCGTAAAAATTGACTCAAACATTCTTAATATATGTCCGTTTAATTCACAAGCTCAACGAATAATAATATCAAATGCTAAACTTTCTATTTTGAACGTATACATAGAAAACAAGTTAAAAAAAAACAGTAGTGGCAGTCGTGGGACTGGCCGACAGAAGCTATGCTTCCACTATATATATATAAACTAGAAAATGTGACATTTGAAAAAACTATAATTATTTTTTTAATAAAAACTTGTTGCTTTTAATTCGATGTATTACGTATTTTAAAAAATATTAATAATATTACAAATTGATAAATTTATTAATTAAATTATTTGTTAATTAAATTTTTTTATTTATAAATTTTTGAAGCTATGCTTCTTATGCGAGGTTACGGCAAGGGCCTATAACGTATAAAAATCGACAGATCACGAATGTCACCCCACGTGAATGTATGAATACGGCACAGAGTGCCATTATTGCTATCAACATAAACACACTTATATTCTTTTCTCTTTCTTTCTCTCCATCTCTCTCATTCCACTTATGAATATGCGTGTATATATACGTTACCTAAAGTAGATGTGTGTGTTGAATGTACTGCGATTGATGCTTGTAGTGTGTGTATATATATATATACACACAACGTGTAACGCTCTAGTATATATGGATACTTTCCTCACAATTTTACTCTATATATATAGTAAAATTTTGAGGAAAGTATCCTTATATACTAGAACGTTTATAGAAAAAAACCAAGCGGGTACTCTTTCTCTTTCAACTAGGTTTCCTTATACCCTCTCACTAGCACTCACGCTACATATAATATCTATCTATATTTCTTTGGTTACAATCGTAATTACGTGTACCTAATTATGTTTTTTTAATAATTTATATTACTTATTAATTGATATTAATTAATAATTATATACTATTTTTAAAATTAATAATAAATCAAGATAAAAAAAATATTTATTTTTCCTAGTCTTCTGACATCTTTATTTCTTAAATAATTATAAGTGAATAAAGTTATATAATAATAATTGAAAAAAGTTAAAAAATTCCACAAATTTAAAAACTATATAAGCGGTAAAAAAAAATAGAAAAAATGACTTAAAAAATTTTTACAGTACCTAATGAAATTCGTATTTTATCTCTAGTTTAATTTTTTTTTAAATTTTTTATTCTATGTTTCTATTCAAAACTTCTTTACCAAAAATTTTCCGGAAATTTTCGCAGGGTATTGAGAAACTAGAAAGTTTTATCGCTTTGTTTTTCTATATCAATAAATCTTTATAAGCTACGTATGAAAATTTTTTTCTTAAAAGAACCTTTTTCTTTAAGCCAAAACATATGTGTAACTTATAACGAATATTTTGACTATTGTTTTAAGAAACAATTTTTACTTTAGTTTTGACTAGCCACTAGCTTCGTAAAGATCTAAGTTTGTTCGTTGAAAATAAAACGTAAATATAATATATATATATATATATATATATATATATAAATATAATAAATTATTCGACGTGTTTCTATCTCATTTCCAATATGAATTTTTTAAATACATAATACATCGAATTAAAAATAACAAATTCTTATTAAAAAATTAATTATGATTTTCAAATGTCACACTTGCTAGTTTCTATACATATAGTGGAAGTATAGCTTCTGTCGGCCAGTCCTACGACTGCCACTCCTGTTTTTTTTTATTATTAATTAATACCAATCAATAAGTAATATAAATTTAAAAAAAACATATTTAGGTACACATAATTACAATTGTAAACAAAGTAACCAAAGAAATCCAGACATATATTATATGTAGCGAGAGTGCAAGTGAGAGGGTATAAGGAAACCTCGTTAACATGAAAGAGAAAGAGTACCTGCTTTGTCTTTTCTTTTAACGTTCTAGTATTACATGGATACTTTCCTTAAAATTTTACTCTATAATATATATATATACACACACACAGTACAAGCATCAATGGCAGTACATTCAACACTCATCTACTTTAGGTAACGTATATACACGCATATTCATAAAAGGGATGGGAGAGAGGGAGAGAAAGAAAGAGAAAAGAATATAAGTGGGTTTATGTTGATAGCAGTAATGGCACTCTGTGCCGTATTCATACATTCACGTGGGGTGACATTTGTGATCTGTCGATTTTTATACGTTATAGGCCCTTGCCGTAACCTCGCATAAGAAGCATAGCTTCAATTAGTGTTTCGCTAGTGTCCACTATTAGCACTCTCAGAGCTGGAAACTACATATTATGAATTTCCGTAGACAAACATACGTGAATCTAGAATTTATTAATTTATTTTTCAGTAGATAAACTCACCTGCTTTCTTCGCAAGGAAGAGGGACATTTAGCCCGTCATTGCAAAACTCAACATATTTATATACAATATCCACCGATGCAACTGCTACAGTTCTCCAATCCACTCAGGACAATCAACCCACGAATCAAAAAAACTCCTCTCCGCTTTTTCTCGAAGCAATCCTACAAAAACCTCAACAGAATAATATATCAGCCAAACCAATAAAATCTGTAAACGATAAATCAACAAAACTTATGATACCTCCTCCACCACCGCCAAAAGAGCCATCTCTACTTCTAGTACATCTAAAAGTAAATCCATCTCAGAAATTTCTGCACCTTCTATGAAAGAAATTAGATTCAAAACAAACAAAAAATTTAAAGTGGATACTTCAACTATCACGAAACAAGAGGTTAAAATTATGCTTGAGCCAGCTAAAAGTTTTATCGAAGAAAACGGTTCCCAAAATTCATATTAGAAAGTCACGGTAAAAAAAACATCTTAGATATAACGAGCAGATACGGAGTTAACAACACATTGCTACATGATATGCTAACAGAGGTATGCCCGTACCTAACAGAACGTTGCATTGAATCCCAATTTAAACGTATGAAAAAAACTACCCTTAAGAAATCCATTGGCTACTATATGGAAGTTACAGAAGTACATAACGATACGATATTAATTTTATCTGAAGATTTAGAATATAGCTCAAACAATTCATATAGATAATAAGTTGTTTAATTTAATATTTTGAAATGTTAGAAGTATACAAAAACATAAACATGATCCTCAGCAGCTTTTAGTCAAAACCGATATACTTATATGCGTGGAATCTTGACTCACCGCACACGACAGTATAAACTTTTCTGATTTTATTATTGTACGTGAATATAGACATCACTTAAGAGATGGTCGTACTGTTATGTTTATTGAAAAAAATATTACATTTTTTAAAACAAATGATACAAAAAAGCTACATAGAACAGTTAAATTACGTACTATTGAAATCACCAATACACAACCCACTTTAAATATATATACTTGTTACCTAAGTCCAAGTATAACTCTCACAAGGAGAGTATTTGATCTTCGGAAAACGAATTCGGCTGGAATAGTAGGATATGATTTTTTGATTAAAAACTAGGGCGGTTGCGCGCTAACCCCCCCTTTTGGTTGGTTTTATGCAAAATGCTTACGCTTTTGAGTAGTTGTAGGGGAACTATGGGCCGTCGAAACAAACCCCCAGCTACCACCTCAAAGGTTACTGACCACTAGATCAATAACCTCTGAGAAGGCGAAGTAGGGGTTCGTTATGCATAGTACCCCGAATAACTGGTGGGTCATTTATCTCCTCCTAGAAATTTAGAGTGGAGATGAACTGGGGGGTCACTTACCCCCTCCTACAAAATTTTGAGTGGGGATGAAAAATATTTTAATCGATATTTCAAAATTATTAATTTAAAATTTTATTATATGTAATATAATCCTTTTCAACTATCGAAATAATAAAAACTTATAATTAATTATAAAATATGAATTTAAAAGATTTTAATCTAATATTTTCAATTATTAAAATTATAAATTTTTATGTTGAATCAGAAGATATAAAGTTTACATATAAATTATTGTGTGCATAAATGATGAGGAGTTGGAGACAGACAAGGTGATTGAAATACTTACGTTTTAAAGTTTAAAAACATTTATTCATAATAAAGAAAACATACATTACAACGTAGCATTCATACATCTCATTACTGTGTACACATGATAAATAATGAATTCATATATGATTATAAATAAGTCTTGTTTTCCTAAAATTAGATTCTTATTTTTCAATGATTGTACTTTTTATATTGCTAGGATGATAGTACACATATTGAGATTCTTGTTTTTGTTCTAATACATTTTTCATATGAATTACCATTTCTTTTTAATATATAATCTACAGATTTTGCAACAATATTCAAATATTGAATTCTATAATCTATACGTATCGATAATTCTTTTCGACGTTCAAATGTTACACGTTTAAATACTAACGATCGACTATATCGGCCATGTTTTTTCGATGGTCCAACACTCTCTCCTGCTTTGGGTTAAGAATCATTGGGTACCAATTCAAAAGCTCTCTCGTTAAAACTAATCATGAAGCGGATAGTGTATCCAGGTATAGAGAGTCGCTGATCCAACATAGATTCCTCATTATAACAAGTGAAAAATTCTCCAATTTTATCAAATTCCTGCTTCAACACCTCCCAACAGTCGACTGACAGAGGTAGACCTTGAAAATTGGATCTGTAGAAGCGCACTACAGGAACAAACTCCATTTTTTTCTTTTATATTCTCCAGGCCTACCGGATAATTTTTCCAAAAGAGCTGTTTAGCCCGTAGACCATCGGTAGAAGCTGCTGCCAATAATTTTTTTTGCTATTCTGTTTGATTAAATATTCCAAGCCGTTACCAAAGTATTGCTCCAGGCTTCTCATTTGACCAGCCATCTTGATAAGGTTTTGTTGCTTGTTACTGCTGTCACCGTCGATCACACACTACTGTGGCTAGACCAAGTGGATGCTGCTTCTTTTATACAGTAAAAAATTGATTGAAATGTCGTAAAAAGGTGGCGCGCAACCAATCAGAAACAATCAAGTATCAAATTACGTATAGCAAGTTTTCTCTACAAAATTCTTGACTATAGTATCATTTTTTTGCAAATTCTGCGAGAAATTTTCCAAGGATTTCTTGAAACTCAATCCGCTAGACATATAACACGGTAAACTATTTTCATGTTACAATACTGTGACGACTCATTATACAAAATTCAACAGTGTAATCACAGTTGCATGCGCACTCGCGTCATTCCTTCTCTCTTCGTCATCGCCCATGCCGCGACATATGTAATATATAAGAAGTATGATAAATGCGAGTAACGTTGCTTCGTTATTATATTATAAATATATTTTTTTATCCTATAATGATAGATTCATACGTACAAAATTGGCTGCATGAGAACGAATTGTCTGCTTTGGTTAGCATTTTCAAATGTAAGTATTGTTTCTTTATAAATCTATAGTTATTTTAAAACTAACCTCTAAATCAAGAACTTTGTCTTTGATGTTGACTTTGTTTTTCGTTATGCGTGATAATTTTTAATTTGTCTTTTTGTATTTATATAAATTAAAATATTAATAATCTGATACAGTACACGGCGTGAAAAAAAGCAATTTTCAAACTCCTTCATTTGAGGAAATAGATGAAATTATACCGAATGATTTGCAAAATATTAGAGAATTGTTTAAATCGAATTATAAAAAAGTTTTGTGTACTGATCTTGGAACATCTTATGAAGAAAATTTAACATTAAATAGTGTAGCAAATACTTATTTATCTACACCACTGACTGACATTACGAATAATGCTAAAAGTATTAAACCAAAACAAGTTCCTATTGATTCACATGCATTGAATGAATTTAAAACAGTGGAATTGCTTTATAAAGATGGTAAATATTGTTCAAAATTCTTTTAATGAAGGTGGGGCTATAATAAAATGGAAAAAAATTTTTTACTTAACTTCCCTACTGAAAAAAATAACATGAGATCTTACGTGAGATCTCATGTGAGATCACACACGAGATCTAACATGAGATCTCACGATTGAAAATGAAACGAGATCTCATATGAGAACTCATATGAGATTTCACGTGAGATCTCATGTACCGCAAAATTTTATTTTTCCTGATGCCCGATCTCACGTGAGATCTCATGTGAGATCTCATGTGCGAAAAGTATAATTTTTCCCAATACCCGATCTCACATAAGATCTCACATGAGATCTGATATGAGATCTCGTGTGAACTAAAATAAAATTTTTTTGGACATAAGATCTCATGTGCAAAAAAATTTGATTTTTTCCTACACTTATTGTTGTAATTAATGTCAACAAATATAAAATCTAAATTTTGGTCTATAATTCAATTTATTTATATATTATATATATTAATGAAATTACGATTAAATGATTCTACACTACATCTACAAAACAATCGTTATCTAAAGCATGCTATTATGGATTATGGTTTTAATCTATATTCGAGCGTAATTATACTTGGCGATTGAATAATAATAGAAACAAAATTTTTACGAAGATTTAGACGTTATTTACAAGTAATATTTAAGATACTAGTCACTACAATTATGCATATCGCCTTTTACACTCGAGAAGGCCATCACTTTTCAGTGAGGTCTGGAGCCATGACGTTCGTATACAAAGGTTTGTACAGAATTTGTGTATTCAAAAATTGAGATACTTATTTCATATCACAGACGAAATCATGTATACGAGGCTCGGGGTCAGTTCACTGATTAATGACAGTTTTTCTAATCAATAGGTAGTGTCGTTCTATGACGCACGCTGCATCTGGTTCAGATTTACGGCATAACACGTCTTACCAATTGTTACACAATTTGCATGTCGCCGTAAAAACAGTTGCAGCTTCATTTATGTCTTAGAACATTATGACAAACTACCTTCAATGAACTGACAGTGACTTGGTACTTATTATCTTTTTTTTATCATACTGATAAATTATTTTTACATATCATTTACAATAGCGTCTTATAGATTTAAATAATATAGGTTTTTCTGACTCAAGAATTATTGATTTTACTTTTATTTTAAAGTAATATCGCAATCTTATTGCTTCTTTCCATGATTCAGTCGTGAATCTACCGTATTCTGAACAATTTCAAAATCGCGCTCGAATATAATTTCAAACCATGATATATAATCATATTCATATAGACTATTCACATGGTTTTCATAATAAGAATTATATTTGTATGCAATGTAAGTCGAAACGTTAAAAGTAAGGTAATACACATATTTTAGTATTATACTATTTTACATGTTAAGAGGCGGTCGGAACCATTCGCCGCTTGGTGGCGCTGCGGTCAGGTGAGAGAAAAATATAAAATATTTTTTATACAGCAATTTAAAATTTACTGAAACAATAATATACTTTTAATCTTGTCATTTCCTCTAGCCATATATATGTAGAATAATTATTAATATTAATCTTGTTTGAAAAGTCTAAAATATTGTTATAAAGCGAAAAATGCGGCGCGAGGTAGAGTCGACGTAAACATTAGCATACATCATTCTTTAGTATTGCTCTCTCTGTTGCACTAAGGGAAGGTGCACGCATGTTTACATCGGTCCTACGTTGCATCGCATTTTTCGCTTTAGAACAATATTTTAGACTTTTCAAACAAGATAAGTATTAATAATTATTCTACATATAGATGGCTAGAGGAAATGACAACATTAAAAGTATATTGTCGTCTCAGAAAATTGTAAATAGCTGGATAAAAAATATTTAATAGATTTCTCTCACCTGACCGCAGCGCCACCCTATATGTAGCGGCGAATAGACCCGACCGCCTCTTAAAGGTCAGTTTCAGACGAGGTTTTAGGCATTTTTTACTGATTGAAAGTAGCTAAAAAGGTTATTCAATTTCTTTTTAATAAAAATACATATCATAATTGCTTTCACTTGTCAATATCTATTCATTTTATCGTATGAGAAACGGAAGTGTGTACATTAGTCAAAATTCTTTTCTAGCTATTTTCGATCAGTAAAGTTAGTCGGAAGCTGATCCTTAATTGGAAAGTGACGCCATGAAATACCATGCAAAAACGAAAATTAGAACTGCTAACCCCGGGCAAGATACGTTGGGTCATATAGCTTTACTAAATTTATTGAATATGATGATGTTCTAGTGTGCGAATACGTATTTATAATATTAGTGTAATTATATAAATTGAGGGCATGGTGATGCTTCCCCCTTCTGATAATATTTTTGATCCAAGTTTATGTTTCACTTCAATAAAAAAATTAGTAGGATTCAACTTGAGTGCGAACAACTAAAGAAATCTACCAAATACTTAAAAAGTTATGTACAAATTAGCAATTTATAGTATTTCGGGGTTAGGTTTGGCAACTTTGATATATTATTTGCGATTCAAGTTCATAAAAAAATAACCGCTTTAAAGGATTTTTTTATTTTAACTAAAATAATGGTATTAATATAGCTAATGTCAAAATTTGTCAAAATTTAAAGAACAAGCCGAAAAAAATAAAAAAGTAATAAATATCTTTTTCAAATTTTTTAAATTGAACTAGCTCGCCACAGCGGCCCGAACCTTGGTCCTTTCAGAGCTTCGCTTCGCTCAGCTCTGAAATGCCCTCGGGCCTTGCATCGCTTCGCGATGCAAGGCATGCAAAAAGCTCCGCTTCTTGCATATAAGGCACGACCGAAAACGCTCGCGCTTCGCACTCGCTATTTGATATTTAAAAAATATTAAAACAAATCATTTACAAACGCAAAAGCCTTAAAAGTTAATCTTATTTTTTTTTTCATTGTATTTTTTACCGCATCTTTCAACAGGAGGTTTGAATTTATTGTATTTATTTGAAAAAACAAATTTATAATTATTTTAATTTTTCTTGTGAATTAAGTTGATTGATTTCGAAAAAATTTATGTTATGTGAAAAAGACATATTTTCATTAATGTATACTTTTTAAAGTTTTGGGTAGGAATATCTATCAAAAGTTATAAGAAAAAAAATAGTTCAGTAGCTTAAAAGTAAAGTTTTGTATTAAGTTTTTATTTGATCTGAATCATTCCGGCAGAGGATGATTTAAAACAATAATACAAATGAATATTGGCAGTTTAAAAAAAAATCGTTCGAGCGGTTTTAAAACAGTTATCCCTTTAGAGGTTAAAAAAATTATTTTTTGGTGATAACTTGAAAAAAACGAATTTTGAAAAAAAGTATATTCAATAAAATTTATAGAAAAAAATAAGATGCATCTTTTTAATATTATATATATATTTTTTTAAATAATATTTATCAAATTATCATTAAAAAGCCTTTAATTTCAACATTTTTCATAAATAATTTGAAAAATATTAACTTTAGAGAAAAATGTATAATATAAAAAGGATTTACTTTTTATATTCTATAACTTTTATGAAATTAACTTTTTGAAAAAAAATCGTATTTTTCAAGTTATTACCAAAAATCCATTTTTTTGACCATTTAAAAGGCGCCTATTTAAAAACGCTCCCAACGATTTTTTTCAAAATAGGAACGTTTACTTGTGTTATTATTTGAAACAATTTCCCGTTTGAATAATTCAGATCGGATAAAAACTCGTCGAGAAAATTCATAAACTTGATTTCTCACACACATACATCCATACATACATTTTAAGGAAGCCTCGTAATAGTCTTATTTTGCTATAAAAATAAGTTTTTTATCATAAAAAAACATATTTTAAAGGGTTACATTTTTCGCGATGTCGAAAATATAAGGCACTTCCGTATAGCGGTCGTGCCTAATAAAATATATAAGAGATCCCATGTGAGATCACATATGAGATCGCACACGAGATTGCATATGAGATGTCACGTGAAATCACCTATGAGATCGCATATGAAATTGAATGTATATTCGTTAAATTTTTAAAATAAAATAAATATATGTGCGATCTGACATGAGATCTCACATACATTTATTTTATTTTCAAAATTCAACGAATATATATGAGATTTCATAGACGATTTCATATGAGATCTCACATGAGAATTCATACAATATTTTTAGTAGGCATGATTTTTCTCGGATTGTTCTTTAAATTTAAACATATTTACACTCTTCCGGTTTTCATTTATTTAAAATAAGTTCATACCTATAAGTAGAATAGGTGGTAGCGCAGGGACTAAGGCTCTTGGCTCATGCTGTAGTAGACCAAAGTTTAATCCCCGGGAAAATTTTGGAAAAATTTTTCTGAAATTTTCTCTGTGAAATAGAACTAGGAGACCACACTGAAAAACTTCTCGTACGAAAACACTATGATGAAAAGCAAAAAGTGTTTTGGCACGAACGTATTAATGCTCTAGTTTACGAATGTTCGTAGTTATTCAGCACGAAGATCGTAGTGCATGAGCTGCAGAAAACGGTACAAGTAAAACCCTCTGACGCTCGAAGTTAAGGGCTATGAATTTCGTAGAATATATGATTGATACTAATATCATATGTGTATACTTTGAATTTCGTAGCTCAGCACTATCAGCTTCGTAGTAAAATCACACGAACATTCAAAACTCGAAAAGAGAGTCGAGTGCGGCTCTCCCACTCCTTCACACAAAAAGCAAATAAGGGGAAAAGATAAAACTCACGCTTTATGAGAAAAACTGCCTCGATTGAAATGGCGTTCTTTAATAACATATGTATCATTTATATATAGATATAAAATTAAAAATATATTTTAATATTTTACGCAATCTAAGTGTGAAAAAAATTTAAATAAGCATTTTGAAAAGCCATTAATTCAAAGAAATTATTTAATCTATTTGTTAAAATTATTCTAATTATTGTGTCAGCCAAATTTTGCTAGAAAAAAAGTGTTAAGAAATATTTTTATTGTTAATCTATAGTTCTATTATATTTTTAGCATAATAAATATAACTTAATATTTTTTAAATATTTATTTCGTTTGAATGAAATTAAAATTATATTTACATTAAAACTTCTTAACAATACTATTGGTTTTAGTTTTTATATAAGAATAATTTGATGTAAAGATATATTTGTTATATTCTATTGAAGATAATAGTATATACATGTCAGCAAATATTCTATAACTACATTAATAGTAAATATAATAGAAAATTTTTTAGTAAAGTTTTGTGTTCCTCAAAATAACGGAATGGAAACTGTTAAAAAATTGTTTAAAAACAGTGACATTATAAGTTAAAAGTTCTAGAGAATTACTCAAATTAGCGATACTAAAAAAATAATTTTATAAAACTAAAAAAATTTCTATTATATTTACTATCAATGTAGTTATAAAATATTTGCTTACATCTATATACTATTATCTTCAATAGAATTATAACAAATATATCTTTACATCAAATTATTATTATATAAAAACTAAAACCAATAGCATTGTTAAGAAGTTTTAATGTAAATATAATTTAAATTTCATTCAAATGAAATAAATATTTATAAAAAATTAAGTTATATTTATTATGCTAAAAATATAATAGAACTATAGATTAACAATAAAAATATTTCTTAACATTTTATTATTAGGAAAATTTGCCTGACACAATAATTAGAATAATTTTAACAAATAGATTAAATAATTTCTTTGAATTATTGGCTTTTCAAAATGCTTATTTAAATTTTTTTCACACTTAGATTGCGTAAAATATTAAAATATATTTTTAATTTTATATCTATATATAAATAATATATATGTTATTAAAGAACGCCATTTCAATCGAGGCAGTTTTTCTCATAAAGCGTGAGTTTTATCTTTTCCCCTCATTTTCTTTTTGTATGAAGGAGTGGGAGAGCCGCACTCGACTCTCTTTTCGAGTTTTGAATGTTCGTGTGATTTTACTACGAAGCTCATAGTGCTGAGCTACGAAATTCAAAGTATACACATATGATATTAGTATCAATCATATATTCTACGAAATTCATAGCCCTCAACTTTGAGCGTCAAGGGGTTTTACTTGTACCGTTTTCTACAGCTCATGCACTACGATCTTCGTGCTGAATAACTACGAACATTCGTAAACTAGAGCATTAATACGTTCGTGCCAAAACACTTTTTGCTTTTCATCATAGTGTTTTCGTACGAAAAGTTTTTCAGTGCAGGAAAAAGCAATTACAAATTCTCCCAGGCTTATAAAAATTACGTGAGTAAGGTGAAATCACGGGTCTCAGTCCACAGCGATCAAGAGACCCACTGGCAATAAAATAGAGGAGAAGATGATATCTCCAATGTGGTTCCCTAGTGGAAATATAAAATGTGCATCACTTATTGAAATAGTTTAAAATTAGTCAAAACTGTTTAAAAATGTTTAAAACTGTTTAAAACTATTCAAAATAGTTTATAAATGTGAAATTTGGGACATTCAAAACAGTTATAAACAGTTTTAAACATTTTTGAGCAGTATTGAACAATACAGAATAATTTAAAACTGAAGTGAACATTTTCTCGTTTATATTATATACATTTTAATATATATAAGAAAATTTTTACAAACACAAAATTATGAAACACTGTTTGAAATCGTGTCAAACTTTTTAAAACTTTTTAAAACTGTTTAAAACTGTTTAAAACTGTTCAAGTTAATAAAAAATAGTTCAAATTGATTTAAAATTGTTTCAAATATTTTGAATATTTAAAATAATCTACAACTTTTTAACATAAAAAATTCAAAACTATTAAACACCGTTTGAAATCATTTCGAACTTATCAAAACTTTTTGAAAGTGTTTAAAAATGTTCAAAACTGTTCATAACTGTTTTGAATGTCCTAAATTTTGCACTTATAAACAGTTTGAAACAGTTTTGAACAGTTTTAAACATTTTTAAACATTTTATATTTCCGCTAGGGATCACAAACAATTCCGATATTTATTCATATGAAAAAAAAACGAAATTTATTTTTAAACTATATTTGATCGATAAAGCAAACCCTTAAGAATTTTGTTTTATAATAGGTCATTTATTTTTGTCCTTTTCTAATCTTAATCTCAACTTTATTGTATATTGTGTCATGAAACGAATTTTTAAATTAGTGTTATTCAAAAACTAAATAATAATAAAAAGATATAATATTTTTATAAATTATTAATTTTTTCAATAATATAGCATAAAAGAAAAGAATAATTGGACATTAGTGATATTAGATATTAAAAGAAAACAGGCACGTTTTTTCTAAATTTATCCTAGAGCAGGTGGCTCATCTTTGTCCTTTCATATTAACGAAATGAAATTTCATTTTTAACTGCAAAATGTTTAAAAAAAAATAGGAAGCCTTATTTTCCACCATGAAAATAGTTATTATACATTGTTTTGAAATGATATTAAATTAGTATGTTCAAATGTTCTTTTTATCACGGAATTTCACGCAAAATTTGTAACTACACAGCATAAAAAGTTTTTTTAACTTTAAAGAAAGTGTTTTTGAATATAAAAAATACGGTGCAAAGAAATGAATTTCTTTGAGTCGAAGAAAAATCATTTTTAAATTAATAAAATAATTTTTAAAATAAAAAAAAACCTTGAAATATTCTTTTTCTTCGTAAAATATTATATTCGAAAAAAACAATGTTCGAATTCAGAAAAATATCTTATTAACTTTAAGAAATTAGTTACTTCCAAAAGAGTATTGAAAGTCAGTAAAACTTTCTTAAAAATAATGCTATATTTTTTTATTGAAAAAATGTAATATTTATTTAAAATAATTTTTATATAAAAATGAAAAAAATATCTTACATCAAATAATTTCTTGATCCAAAGACATCATTTTTAAATTGAACAAATTAGTTCATGACTTCCATAAACCTATCTCTTTTCAACAATAGAATGTTTGTTGATGCAAAAAAGCGGTGTAATAGATTACATTTCTTTACATTATAAAGAGGATTTTGAATTGAAAAAAAAACAATTGTCAGAATGAAGAAAATATAACTAAAAAACTTAAAAAATTTTCTCATTTTAATAAAGTAATTATTATTTTGATTAAAAACGTACATTATAGTAAAAAAAATTTCACAACAATTATTTATAAACATAATTACAAAAAATGAATTTTAATTAAAATCATTATTCAACTGTTTTAAAGAAATACTTCTTTGAATAAAAAAATAATTCTTTGAATCAAAAGAGTTTCAGTAATTAAAAAGAAATTAAAATTTATATTGCAGAAAAAAAACTTAAATTTGTTGAAACATTTATTTGAATTAATATTTTTAATTTACTTGCAACAAATTATTTCTATGCTTAAAAGTAATGTTTCATGTTTTCAAAATAATATTTTTCTACAAAAAAATATTTTTTAGGCTTGAAAAATTCAGATATATTTTTAAAAAAAGATAATATTTATTCAATGTATAGTTACTTCCATTTGGTCCGCAGAAAATAATTAATACGCAATACTTTTTATATGCATAAAAATATTTTATTATAGGAAAAAAATTTTATTTTAATTATTTAACTTAATTTTTATTTTGACATTACGAGATATAAATTTAAAATAAAATTATCAATTTCCAGTATGAGATATTGTTAAGTTCAAGAAATATCTTATGTATGTTGAGAAATATTTTATTGATATTTAAAAATTTTATTTTCACTGACGGAATAAATGATATTGATAAAAAAAATATTTTACCGATTGCCCGAAAGAATATATTCGATACAATAAAATTTTTTTCGATACTAATATATTTTTCTTCAGTGTAGCTATTAACGAGATCAAATAACGGTTGTATCATCTGTCTTTTATTCTTATCATGGAGAGACAAAGACATAATTAGGTTCAAGTAACAACCGCTACTTGAGTTGGGTCTATGAATAGGAGCCTAAGATCGTCTATGATAATAAAAATTTATATGGTTGGAATATATATTCAGAATAGATTAAATTAAAAATATTATTCTCTTCATTAAGAAATAATAAGTTGATTGAAAAAAAATTTTTTTCTTATTTATCTTTTAGTCTATTTTCAATTATAATTGATTTTATTAAAAACGAAGCAATTTATTTTAACATATTTTAACAATGAAAATAATACTTCTAATTTTCGTAGAAATAATACTTTTAATCATATTTAAAAGTACTATAAAAATAATTTCAATTTATAAAATTCATAGTAAAGGATTAAATATTTTCATCTTACCTGCAAAAAATGAAATGTTGGCTCTCGAATATTCGCTTTTGTGACTCGAAGGACTACAGTGAATTTGACAGTGGTGATTTTTAACGAAGTGAAATCCGTTATTATCAAAGTCCTCACAATCGTCCGGCACAAAAGACACAAGAGTATCTTTCTTTTTGTACTTTCCTAATACATCGGCTTTGTTCCAGATGCTTCTCGGGGTTGCACACGCCGTATTCGCAAAATTTATATATATATATATATATATATATATATATATATATATATATATATATATATTCATGGGACGTTTCACGTCAACTCACCTAACAAAAAAATAGAAGTCGTCGAAAATCTGTGAAAATGTTCTATTTGATACCCAAAATATACAAAAAAAATTTTAGAGATCGAGGTCAAAGGGGTCAGGATTTAAACGTGATAAAATTTTTCGAATTTTCCAAATTTTTTGCTAAGTAAATATTTTAATGAATTTTTTCCTCAAAAACTATCAATTTTTCGTTAAAACTTAATAGAATACTTTTTCTTGGAAATTAGATGTAGAATTCACCTGAATTTTTGCAAATTATAATATACTGATTTTTATGCTTACTTGATCGATTTAAACATACTATTTAGTATATCTAAAAATCGAGCAGGTTAAATTGGCTTTTCAAAGTCTTATTTTTTTTGTTTTTTTATGAGCAAAAAATATACGAAGCCTCCAGTTGGGCAGCCTTCTTAAAGTTACTTAATTGTGCAAAAATGTCTGAAAAAATCGCTATTTTGGATCAATGATGAGATTCGTGATTTTTTTTCTGAAAAAGTATTGATTTTTGGGACAAATGTATAAAAATGTTTTTTATTGGAAATTGTATGTAAAATGTATGTAAATTTTTGTAAATTATTATTTGCTAAACATCACAAATTATAAATGAAATTTTGAAATTTTAAAATTTATTTTTTGTTAAATTTTTAGTATATATGGTTCATAATGTCTTAAATTACAATTTGTAAAAATATGTTTATATTCTACACATGATTTCCAATAAAAAACATTTTCATACATTTGTCCCAAAAATCAATACTTTTTCAGAAAAAAAATGACGAATCTCATCATTGATCCAAAATAACGATTTTTTTCAGACATTTTTGCACAATTAAGTAACTTTAAGAAGGCTGCCCAACTGGAGGCTTCTGTATATTTTTTCCTCATAAACAAAAAAATAAGACTTTAAAAAGCCAATTTAACCTGCTCGATTTTTAGATATACTAAATAGTATGTTTAAGAGCATGACGAAGCTGTCCGCCTTCTAATAATATTTCCAATCTCAATTTATGAATAAACGATGCGTTTAATTAAGTTTTTTTGCTATAAAGAAAAAATTTGTAAGATTAAACTCTAGTGCGCACAACTCAACAAAACCACCAAAATATTATACACACAAAGTTATGATAAAAACTTTCAATATATCGTATTTTAAGGTTAGGTTTGTCGAGTTTGATATCTAATTTCCAATCCAAGCTCATAAAAAAATAACAAGTCCAAATGATATTTTATTTTAACAACAATTATTGTATTAATATAACTTTAGTGCGGACAAGTCATTATATTTGTTAAATTTAAGAATTAAAAAAAATATCGATAAAATAAAAAAAGCAAAACTCGATTGCTGCAGCTCCGACATGCCGTTAAATCGATCAAGTAAGCATAAAAATCAGTATATTATAATTTGCAAAAATTCAGGTTAATTCTACATCTAATTTCCAAGAAAAAGTATTCTATTAAGTTTTAACGAAAAATTGATAGTTTTTGAGGAAAAAATTCATTAAAATATTTATTTAGTAAAAAATTTGGAAAATTCGAAAAATTCCATCACGTTTAAATCCTGACCCCTTTGACCTCGATCTCTAAAATTTTTTTTGTATGTTTTGGGTAGTAAATAGAACATTTTCACAGATTTTCGACGAATTCTATTTTTTTATTAGGTGAGTTGACGTGAAACGTCCCATATATATATCGCGAGCATTTGGATCAAAGCCGATGTATTACTAATGTATTTATATATATATATATATATATATATATATATATATATATATATAAGTATTGCATCATATGGATGCGTTTACAGACTTTTCATTGTCTTGCTTACAAAATTACGTTCGCATACAAATGGCTGTGTTAAACGCGCTTTTTGAAGTTGCGCACCAGTGATGCTTAGTATATTGCTGTGTCCGAAAATCTACTGCACATACTGGGGGTTTCTTTATAGATAAGCTGTATCGACCAATCAGAAAGCTTCTTTAGAGCTATTTAACGCGTGATAAATTTTGTGAACACGGCGTGCGCAACCCCGAGAAGCATTTGGAACAAAGCCGATGTATGAGAAGAGTACGAAAAAAGATACTCTTGCGTCTTTTGTGTCAGACGATTGTGAGGACTTTGATAATAACGGATTTCACTTCGTTAAAAATAATCACCGTCAACTTCACTGTAATCCTTCGAGTCGCAAAGGCGAATATTCGAGAGCCAACATTTTATTCCTTGCAGGTAAGATAAAAATATTTCAACCTTTACTATGAATTATATAAATTGAAATTATTTTCATTATTTAAGAGGCCGCTGTATCTCTGTCCTTTTCTAATTAAAAAATTGACTTTTTTCCCAAAATTAGTAACAAGAGGCAAAAATAAATAGATGGTTTCGATGTGTTTAATAAAATGTAATATTTTCTTTGATTAGTATAAATTAATTTTATTGCTTCGTTTTTAAGAAAAGTTGGAATAACTTAAAAAATTAGAAATTAGTGTCAAATAATGGGATTTTCAAGTTATTCCAACTTTTCTTGAAAATAAAGCGGTGGAATTAAATTATTCTTATCAGAGAAAATATTGCTTTCTATTACACGAATCGAAACCATCTCTTTATTTTTGCCTGAAGCTATTAGTTTTTATAAAAAATAAAGTTTAAATAGATTCGGTAAATCAGGTAACTGTGTCGGTATACGGCTGACTCTTAAATAAGATTAAAAGTATTATTTCGAGATAAATTAAAAGTATTATTTTCATTGTTAAAATATGTTAGAATAAATTGCTCTGTTTCTAATAAAATTTATTATAATTAAAAATAGACTAAAAAATAAATAAGAGAAAATTTTTTTTCAATCAACTTATTATTCCTTAATGGGAAAAATAGTATTTATTATTTAATCTATTTTGAATATATATTCCAACCATATAAATTTTCATTATCATAGACGATCTTAGACTCCTATTCATATACCTAACTCAAGTAGCGGTTGTTACTTGAACCTAGTTCTGTCTTTGTCGCTCCATGATGAGAATAAATGATAGATGATAAAACCGTTACTTGAGATCTAATAGCTACACTGAAAAAAAAATTTCTTTGTAACGAAAAAAATTTTATTGTATCGAATAGATTCTTTCTGGTTATCGGTGAAATACTTTTTATATCAATATCATTTATTTTGTCAGTGAAAATAACATTTTTAAATATCAATGAAATATTGCTCAACATACATAAGATATTTCTTAAACTTAAAAATATCTCATACTGGAAGTTATTAATTTTATTTTAAATTAATATTTCGTAATAAAAATAAAATTTTTTTCCTCCAATAAAATATTTTTATGCATATAAAAAATATTCTCATTTGTTAAAATAAATAGATATTTACAAGTGAAAGAATTTTGATATGTATTTTTATCAAAAATAAACGAAATTACTTATTTATCTACTTTCGATGGGTAAAAAAGGTCTATACCTCATCTTCAAGAGTAAGCTGGAACAAATGTGGTTACCGACCGAGAGCTAAAAATATTATTTAATCATAAATTAAATAATTATACTGTTTTCAAGAGGAATTGTTATCGAGCGCAATTTTTTATTCATACATGATTGTATAATAGATGTTTTTTTCATAATATTCATCATATTTTAAACAAAAAGTAAGTAACCGTACTTACAGTTTAATAAACAATTGTAGTATAGAATTTTTTAATTTTTAAATTTTCCTTCAATTATTTTGGTGAGTGCAATAGAGAAATAAATTTCGTTTATGTATTTGAAATTTTAATGCATTCCATTACGTTTAGCAGGAGAAAATTAAACAACGGATGTTCAATTCTCGGTCAGTATCGAATCTGCTTCGACCTGCTCTTGACGAATAGCATAATAATAAGATCAATTTATCATCTTACTTCTAATGTTTGGACTTAAATTGCATGCAAATATAATTTTTACTATGGAAACTCTGTGAATAGTCTGTATGAATATGATTATATATCATGGTTTATAATTATATTCGAGCACGATTTTGAAATTTTTCAGATTACGGTAGATTCACAACTGAATTATGAAAAGAAGCAATAAGATTGCGATAATACTTTAAAATAAAAGTAAAATCAATAATTTTTGAGTCGCACGTTTTTGGAAATATGCCTTGTGTACAAGCAATGATTCCATAAGCCATCGGGAAAAAGTTCGAACGCTTATAGAGCATACGGACTTTTTCCCGATAGCTTATGGAATCGTTGCTTGTACACAAGGCATATTTTCAAAAACGTGCGTTCTGAACTTTAGCAGTAGAGGGCGCAAGGAAGTATTCCTGATTTTTTCGCATCGTGTATGATTCTGTTTATAATTCTATTAGTAAAAATATTTATAGTAATGACTTTTGCATAGGAAATGTTACTGAATTAACCACAGTGGACCTCTCAATTTTATATAATGATATTATCTTATCTGAAGAAGAGGCATTAGATGCATGGAGGAATTCATTTCAGCAACGTAATAAAATATACCAAAATAAAAATTTTGATGATATAGTTAATGAGTTTGGTGTATTAAGAAGTAAATTAGGCTCAGAGTGTGTAATTTATTTACTTTTTAATTGTTGCCTTTCTTAAATTTTATAAAAGAAATGTGAATATCGTTATTTTTTAGGTTTGAATTGATTTTGAATTGATGTTTGCAAATGCTCATTAGGATAGTGCAACTTCTGAATGTGGATCAGTCACTGTATCAGAGAAGTTAATGGATAATTGGAATAAAATTTCTAAAAAGATAGTGAAAGTTGCAATTAATAAAGTCGAAGACATTCGTGCAGAAACTTTGAAAAAAACTGGAAAAGGAAGAAAATCGTCAAATAAATCTCAAACTGTAGAACCATCTGAAACAAGCAATGAAGCTGAAATCAAACGAATTGATATAAATTACTTGAATTTGGTAGAAGTCATTGAAAAATATCATGACTTGACTTTGACAAGTGAGTAGTTGCATAAATTTTTATGATGTGGATTAAGAAGTTGATTATCATTAAATATTTTGCAGGCACTGAAATCCTAGCGTTTTTGCTCTTACCTTCATTGATTCCATACACACCGCCAAAAAAAAAGCAATGATGATAACTGCTCTTATAATCTATCTGACAAAGTTCGATATTTGTTTGAGCATATAGAGGTATATTAACATACTCCATCTTTTACATTTAATTAATTTTCATTTTATAGTATTATATGCAAAACGTTCATTAGGAAGTGTCTAAATAATAGTTTTTTTATCTATAGGTGCCAGAATCTTTTGAGGCCCTGGAAAATTTGATTTCTACAAAATATAAAAATAGTATAGAAAACAAACAAACTCGTGTTCAACCGTATATTATTCTATGTGGCCAATTGTCAAGCATTGAGAGTGTGTACGTTGCGATTGGATGTATATTATACCCATGCGAATCAGTTGTTAAAGCAATCGATCTATGTTTTAAATCGATTTTTGCGTTTGATTCAGACTTTACTCGACCTTGTCAACATATTTGGAGTTTTTTTCAAAAATATATATTTGGACTGATTGAAAAAGGCAAACCAATGATAGGTATTAGTAAAATAGATGATTTCTGGAATATGATTCAGAATATTGAGTAATTTTAATTGTTCAAAATAATAGTTGCATTATACGTTAAAAAACGTAGTAATATGCCCAGTATTCTTTTTATTGTGATTTAGTCTTAAAGAGTTATTAACTTCTGATGAGGTAACGAACAGTTAAGAGTGATAAAGAAATAAATCAATTTACGAGTTATACTGTTCAATGTATTTATTATAGTAAACACAACGTTTCGACTTCACATATGGAAGTCCTCTTCAGGTAACTGATAACAAAATAAATACAAGTGCCAAACAATTTTTCTCGGGTTCAGAAGGCAACCAACAAAATATCTTACCTAAGTACATTTTTCAAGTATACATTATAACAAGAAAGTGAAACAGTCTTTAAGTCGATTGTAGTAAGAATGTATACCTAACTAATCAACATTATCTTTTCCGACGTGAACATACATTACGTTTATAAAAGCGATTACACAATAAAACTGACAAAATATTAAGGTTCTAACACGAATATAAAATAACAGTATGAATCTATTTTAAATATTTACAAATATACGGTCTGAAAACGGAACTCAATTTTTGTGTATCGAATTGTCTATTAACATTGTTTTTAAATTTTGTAATATACACCATCTCAGAAACCAGTCGTTGAATATAAGAATTTTCTTTATCCAAGATCACGATGAAATCTCTGTTGAAATCGAACGTATGTCCTGTCTCTGACATATGCGTATATAAAGCTGAAGTGGTTAACTTATTTTTACAATCCCTTTCATGTTCCAAAATACGTTTTTCAAGGATTCTACCAGATTGTCCCACATAACATTTAGAACAACCCATACAATTTATTTTATAAATACAATTTAAATTAAACATTTTGCCGATTGGATCTTTACCATTGTCATTTAAAATTTTTAACTTATTAGTAGACTTGAATGTTACTCTAAAATTCACTGTATTTAAAATCTTATTAATAGGAGCATCAATATCTTTCAAATAAGGCAATGTCAAAATTCCCCTACAATCAGAATCAATACTTTTTACAATATTAGTACTTTGTATCACTTTAAGACGAGTTTCAATGTGTTTTTTTATGGAAGTTCTTGGGTAATTGTTCGCTTGTAAAATTAAAAGGATGTATTTCAAATTTTGTTGATAAAACTGAACGTTTGCCAACTTAATTGCGTTATCAACTAAAGATTATATGATAGCAATTTTCTGGAATTTTGGAGAATGTGAAAAATAGTTAAAGTATAGCCCAGCATGTGTTGGTTTTCTATACCAATTAGTCAAAATATTTCCTTTTTCATTTCAAGAAAGTGAGATATTTAGAAAATTTATGCTATTATCAATAGGACGTTCTAATGTAAATTGGACATAATCGTCAGTTTGATTTAAGTGGTCAAGTATTTCATAGACCTTGTCAGTAGGAACACAAGCAATGATATCATCTACGTAAATTTTAATAAATAAGATTGAGTGTGGACAAGTAATTAATAAAGTATTGATAATGTCTTGCATGACTATGTCAGCAAGTACAGGACTACAAGGACTGCCCATAGCTGAACCAAATTTCTGTTTATAATATTTCCTAGTAAAGACAAAAAAGTTATTATGCATTATAAAAGATACTATTTCCAAAAATTCTTCTAAAGACAAGTTTGTCTTTACCATAAGAAGATGCCATCTACGTTCTATTGCTCTTTTGACTGCACCAAAATAAATATTGTTGAACAATGAAACAGCATCTAATCCAATCAAACAATATCCTGTAGGTATGACCAATTGTTTTATTTATTCAACAAATTGTAAACTATTCTTCAAATTTTTATTATACTTTCATAAATTACTATTTAAAAAATTAGAAATCCACTTTGATAAACTATATGTAGGTGAACCAATAGCAGAAATAATCAGTCTCATAGGGTTACCCTGCTTATGTACTTTAGTTAATCCATAACAATGGGCTAAATTACTTTTATCTTTAACTGTAAAAAATTGTTTTTTATCATCACTATAAATGTTTACCTTGTTCAGTCTACCAAGAAGCAAATCAGTTCTTTTAATCAGAGAATTCAGTGGACAACGATCCACTTTTTCATATAGGTCACCACTGTTGAGGCAAACTTCTACCTTATTAATATATTATTTTTTTTCAATTAACACAAAAGAACCACCTTTATCAGCCTTACTAATGAACAACTCTTTATGTTCTTTTAAAAATTTTATACTATTATCAATATTATTTTTAATAATTTTGTCAACTAAACTATGGTCAGAATTTAACTTTTTTAAGGTGTTCTTTAAACAATCCAACAATTCAATTTTTATATTATTATTATTATCAATATTGCTATCAAAAGATCTATTAATGTTTTTCAAAAAATTCAAGAACATTTTTTATCATCACCAAGTGTGGAATTAAAATTTTTACCTAGATGTAATACAAAATTAATACACGGGGGAATGTCAATTGATGACAAATAATGTACCCAATTTTTCTTTATATCTTTAATGTTTAGTAATTCATTATCAGTATGTTTATTTTTATTTGTTTTTTTATCTAAATTCGATACTATATTTAAAAAGGTACTAGTATTAATAACACCTGTATCATTGATATTATCATAATAGTTACATTTGTACTTTTTAAAAAACAAGGTAGAAATTTTTTTGTTCATAACATCATCAAATTTTAAAATAAATATTTTAACTTTTTTGTAAAAGAAATTTTCGAACAATTCAAACATTTTTATTCCTAACTTTGAAATAAGAATTCTTTCTAATGATTCAATCTTATACTTCAAAAAATTGATGTTAATATTTAAATCAGCTATTTCATATTTGAGTATCTGAAGTTTAACATTATTAGAATAGTTTAATGATTTAACTCTCATAGTAGGACCATAATAATATAAATTATCCAAATTCTTGAAACAATTATTAATATGCTTTGGTAAAAGTTCATAAAATTTATATAACAACAAAAATTTGCATCTAGACCTCGCAATATACAATTCTTTAGTAACCTTGTAGAATTTCAATAAATGTGAACTCGTTTCAAACCCATAAGTCAGCTTAGCAATATGTAGTAGATACGTAACACTTACATAAATCTTCTTAGTCAATATACTCCTTAAATTATCCATATTTAATTCCAAAATGACATATGTTTCAACCCAATGTCAGTGAAATAACTTCTGATGAGGTAACGAACAGTTAAAAGTGATAAAGCAATAAATTAATTTACGGATTATACTGTTCAATGTATTTATTATAGTAAACACAACGTTTCGACTTCAGATATGGAAGTCCTTTTCAGGTAACTGATAACAAAATAAATAGAATAAAATAAATACAAGTGCCAAACAATTTTTCTCGGGTTCACAAGGCAACCAACAAAATATCTTACCTAAGTATATTTTTCAAGTATACATTATAACAAGAAAGTGAAACAGTCTTTTAGTCGATTGTAGTAAGGAATTTAATTTTACAAGCAAACAATTACCCAAGAACTTCCATAAAAAAACACATTGAAACTCGTCTTAAAGTGATACAAAGTACTAATATTGTAAAAAGTATTGATTCTGATTGTAGGGGAATTTTGACATTGCCTTATTTGAAAGATATTGATGCTCCTATTAATAAGATTTTAAATACAGTGAATTTTAGAGTAATATTCAAGTCTACTAATGAGTTAAAAAATTTTAAATGACAATGGTAAAGATCCAATCGGCAAAATGTTTAATTTAAATTGTATTTATAAAATAAATTGTATGGGTTGTTCTAAATGTTATGTGGGACAATCTGGTAGAATCCTTGAAAAACGTATTTTGGAACATGAAAGGGATTGTAAAAATAAGTTAACCACTTCAGCTTTATATACGCATATGTCAGAGACAGGACATACGTTCGATTTCAACAGAGATTGCATCGCGATCTTGGATGAAGAAAATTCTTATATTCAACGACTGGTTTCTGAGATGGTGTATATTACAAAATTTAAAAACAATGTTAATAGACAATTCGATACACAAAAATTGAGTTCCGTTTTCAGACCGTATATTTGTAAATATTTAAAGTAGATTTATACTGTTATTTTATATTCGTGTTAGAACCTTAATATTTTGTCAGTTTTATTGTGTAATCGCTTTTATAAATGTAATGTATGTTTATGTCGGAAAAGATAATGTTGATTAGTTAGGTATACATTTTTACTACAATCGACTTAAAGACTGTTTCACTTTCTTGTTATAATGTATACTTGAAAAATGTACTTAGGTAAGATATTTTGTTGGTTGCCTTCTGAACCCGAGAAAAATTGTTTGGCACTTGTATTTATTTTGTTATCAGTTACCTGAAGAGGACTTCTATATGTGAAGTCGAAACGTTGTGTTTACTATAATAAATACATTGAACAGTATAACCCGTAAATTGATTTATTTCTTTATTAAAGAGTTATTGCTGATTCATTTGCTTGTGTAATTTAACGAAAAAATATTTTTATAATATGCAAATCCTACAATGGATTTTAACAGTAAAATTTTTAAAATAACCACTAAGTTGTTTAGTAACTTAAGATATGCGGAAAAAGATATAGATGTAATAATTGATCTTTTAATAAACTTTATTAAAAATGTTTATAATACTTTTATATTAGACAAACTAAATTGTATTGGAATAGATCATAAATATATAGAAAAGATTAATGCGATATTTGAGAATAGTAGTCATTCATTAAATAAGTACAGCAATCAAGACAAACGATTACGTATATATGCTAATGTTAGTTTGTATGTAGAACCACAGTATAACAATATATCAACACGTGTCGAAATGAAATCTGTTTTGGATACTATAATGATAACAAAAAAAGACATTCACACAGTCCACATTCCACTCAAACATTCTCTTACTCTTTTATTACAAATAATAGGTCTATTAAAAACAACATAAGATTACATGCAATTCTTGAATTCTCAAAAATACCCATCCGAAGATTTAGGAAAATCTACGGTCTTATTTAATTTCATTCAAGGGAGTCTTTGGAAAAAACTGCTAGAAGATTTTAACAAAAATGATGGCATAGTATTACCTCTAGTAATTTCTTTCGACGATTTAAAAACAGGTAATGCTTTTGGTTTCCATGCTGGGAAAAACCAACTTGGTGTAGTCTGCGCGACTATACCATGCTTTCCTCCAAATTTTGCCTCAAAACTGAAAAGTATACTTATTTTGGACGTTTTCTATTCCAAAGACAGAAAAACTGTCGGTAATGCTGCAACATTTTAATTATTAATTGAAGAATTATCTAATTTGAGAGAGCATGGTCTTGAAATTTATGTTGACGGAAAAGTTTATAAAATTTATGTAAGCTTCGTGCCCATACTCAATACTGCTGGTAAGAAACCGTCTCGTGTCGGTCACTGTAGGTAAACGACATGAGCTTTAGAAGAGAGAGAGACACAGATAGAAGATGGAGCGTTGACTCTATAAGATAGAACTCTATACAAAATATTGTTAAACTGGGATAATCTAAGATAAGTGAATTAATTAAAGTTATCAGAATTTTTTACAACAATTCTGAAACTGTGAATTATTGTTAACCTTGTGATTGTTGAGAGATCCATTAAGTAATAGGCTTGATTGTTGATTCTCTTATTTTTAGGTTAGTTAGCACGTGTTCCTTGTAACATTGTATATAATATATGTATTAATAATAAAACTCTTATTTTTAGACGAATCTAATCGCATTGCTGAATTGAATCAATTCCTTATCTTACATTTATTTTATATTTTCTTTTATGATTGGTGATAACGCAGGTCTCAACAGTTTATTAGGTTTCGTGTCTTTTTTTTCACAAACCGTGTCTTGCAGAATATGCTACGCTAATCCGGATCAAATAAAAAAGTTAACAAAAGAATCAGAGTCCTTGTTGCGCACAAAAGATAAACATTAAACTGATTCAAAATTGATCAAAACACATATAACTGGAGTAAAAGAAAGATGCGCTTTTAATGAAGTTCCTGGTTACAATGTTATCGAATGCGGTTATGCAGATTACATGCACGATTTCCTGGAGGGAGTTGTTAATAAAGTAACGACAAGAATATTACTAGCGTTTATTTCTTTAAACTGTTTTTCAATCAAATTTCTGAATGATATGATAAAAACTATGAATATCGATTTCGAAAATAGTAATTTACTGCAGGAAATCGATCTTGATTACGTTAAAAAAAATGATCGCCTCAGGATGTCCGCATCCGAAATGTTATATTTCGCCCGATATTTTGGACTGATGGTAGGTCATTTTGTAGATACAAAATCCAAATGGTAAATCTTATATGTATGTTCACGTTAGATTATAGATATATTATCAGCACCTTTCATAACTGAGGCTGATTTATTAAAATTGGAACAAGTAATTACAGAAAACCATCAGTTATACTTAGAATTATGTGGTTATTTAACAATAAAATTTCATTTGTTGCTCCATTATATTCGATTACTTTTACAAAATGGTCCACCTATACATATATCTGCTCTTCGATTTGAATCAAAACATCGAGAGGTGAAATCCATAACTTCACATACCTGTTAAAAAAAGAATATTTTGAAAACTAGCTAAGAGATATCTAAAAAGTATTATGAATCTGAAGTATGATAGATACGAAATAATGAACTTTGTATTAGGATCTGTAGAAAATGAAGAGTTTTACTTGGATGGCTTTTTTCCGAATTCAATAAAAAAATATAGCTATAAAAATATTTCAATTGAAGGAACTCTTTATAAAAAAAATACTATTATTGTTGTTTCTATAGGAGAAATATTTCCAGAATTTGGACAAATTGAAAGAGTCTGTATGGTAGATGACAAGATATTTTTTATATACACTCTCTTTAAAATAATTAGGTTCGATTATGGAAAATTTGCGTGGAGTGTTCAACTAGACGTAGATGAAATGCTGAAAATCGATTACGACTCAATAGTGTCGAAAACTCCTTGTATTACAGTTACAAGAGATAAGATTCAGTATATTGCTACTAGACACCGTCTTAAAAAAATGTTTTTTGTATTCAATTAAAAATAACTTGCAAAACAGATATTTTTTTTTTATTACTGTATGTTTTTTATCACTTATTGCACTCATGTACCTCTATTACGAGATAATACCAATAAATAATTTTTAGTTATTGATTAATTTTCTAAATTTATAATAAAAATATAAAAAAACATACTCCTATGTATTAAAATTATTTTAATACATATAATTTATATAATTTTGTGAGTTTTGAAAGTTTTTTTCGTGTAATTTGTTATTAACAAATCAAGTTGAAAAATGTAACTTTTTTATGAAAAAACGTGCAACAAAGTGTTAAGTATATTTTTTATAATTGTATTATAATGTACCCCCATCATAATCATACCAATCACGATGATTTTCAATGATCGTCAAAACGAGCACCTAGAGTTCCGATCATCTTCGAAGCGATCACCTCGAATTTCAGTGATTGTCATAGGGAATTTAATAATCATCATGGTAAATATCGATGACGTTCCTGCGCAAGCTTAAGAAAATAAGGTTAATGGCAAGCATTAAAATCTTACGTGATTGATCATGTATTATTATCGTGACAATATGTTGATTTTGAGTGTTTTCAATCGGAATGCACGTGATATCACGTTTTATTACCATGAAAATAGTTTTACGTGAATACATAAACATGATACAATAATGACCACAAACGTTGGAATATTCGCTTTGTAAGCATTTATTATTCAATCTAAATTTTCTACAATTTTGCTAAATACGTCGTAAATGTTGTGGAATTTGCGGTGGCTTACCAAGACTATCGAAGTACACACCTGTGCCATGCTTATCAACGTATATGGCAACACAATGCGCATTACGCTGGTTATAATTTTGCGTATCAAGCACGAACGTACAAGGTTTTACCCACATCAAAGAAATCCGATGCGCTGAATAAACGCCTACTGCGTGAAACTTGATCCGTATCAGATATCGGACAATCTCTTTTCAATTCATTGCGGAAAATCACGGAAATTTCTCCCGAAATCAGCGACTTTACGCTGGGATCAAGTTTTAGTAAGCAATGTTTCAGATTAGCAACGTCATCTAGTGCACACGCGTAATTTAAATGAGGTGATTTTATGTAATGCTGCATGCACTGTACACTGCTGAAATTTAAATTCCTAAAATCTAAACAATCTTATTCTTTCTCTAAATTTTCAATCTTACAGGTGGTGAGCTTGGAAAGTAGTTCAACCTTTTCTTGACCTCGCACGAAAAATGTACGACAATGCTTGCAAATATCTCCCAAATTTTTGTATAATCTTTTTATCAATATATTATCTTCGCACCACTCCAGACCATGATGATTCAGTGTCACTCAGTTGTTCTGTCTCATAAAATTTTTAGGTGAGCGTCTTAAATTACAAGGAGGCATTACAATCCAATGAGCGATGAAGTTTTTATAAATAGCAAGTACAGTCACCTCATTTGTTATCAAACGATTTTTGTTGTCCTTTATAAACTGCACGTCAATCACCACGTCCATACTGTTTACGATAGAAGCTGCTCGCTGACTGAGATAATAAAGATAGCTTTGCTCCACTTGAACAGCGAGAAATATATCCCTATCATCACTATTTAACCGCCATGATCCACGACAACCTGTCTCAACGAGTCTATTTCGAGCAAATTTTCGTATTCAGCATAAATTATATAATTTACAGCGCCCTCTAGTGAGTCGTCGAATTTAACATCAATTCGTACTTTACCATTTTTATCAAATTCCAATGACTACCATCACTCGCCGATAAATTAGGTGTTGAATCAAGAGCGAATAGGCAGTAACCGTTCGGCTAGTCTTTACGGGCAATCGAGTTGCTTAAATTTACAAAGTGAATACCAAAGCCGGAAAAAAGTGTATGATAAGCATTAACGTATATTTTGCTTTTTTTAAATCTGGCTGTGAGTTTTGATGGGACCTGCATTCCATGAACATACGGACACAAAAAATTTATATTAGAATTCTTGAAATTGAACGGGTTAAGACTTTTATCTCCGTTGTTAGCTTTATTCTAAACAAAACCGAGTATAATTCTTTTTGGCAGTTGACCTAATATAACATTGTCAATTTTCCCCATTCACACCATTGTGCAACGTAACAGCCTTAAGAGCAGGTCAAATATATCTATCCTTTTCTAATCAAAGAATCGAGTTTTTTGCAATAACTTATAACTTTAGGAAAAAATAAAGAGATAGCCCTATCTCGTATTACAAAACGCAATATTTTCTTTGACGAGAAAGAATTGATTTTATTGTTTCGTTTTCAAAAAAACCTTGAAAAATTTAAAACATAGAGGTTAGGGTAAACAACTTGGTTTTTCAAGGTTTTCTTGAAAACAAATAGATAAAATCAATTATTTCTCATCAAAGAAAATATTGTTTTTTGTAATACGAAATGAGGCTATCTCTTTATTTTTTGCTCAAGTTATTAGTTATTGCAAAAAAAATAATTCGTTGATTAGAAAAGGATGGAGATACGTGACCTCCTCTGAACTTCTACACGTGTCAGTGGGTATTTTACAGTAGTCTGCGACAGAAGTTTTTTGTGTGCTTGCACAAATGAAGGATTAAATCTTACTCGACGCACAAAAAGCGTAGCCTCGGTAATATTTACTATGAAAGCACCAGCGGGATCCACAAGACAGAAGCCATTACGAGAACGCATGAAGTTAGAGCCTTACTCTAACTTCAACACCACCCAGTAATAATTTGTCTTGATTAAAAACATCACAATGTAAATGGTTAAGTAAATCAATCTTCCTGTCAATCATAATCACTTTACGTTGACTAAGACCTGGATTACCACCTGCGGTATCGTCTATTTTCCCTGCTGTATCGTCGTACCACAAACCACACGTTAAATGAGACCTTTTAGCTTTCAGGCCATAATTTAGTAATGTTTCAATGTAAGCTCTGCATGCATAAGCATTATTTGGCAGTGAAACAGGTTTCTAATTGAATAACACGTCCACTTGATTGAACAACGAATGCAAAAGATTAATCAATAGCCAAACGTTCGGATATTTAGGTGGCTCAGCACTAGTGCATATTACACTTACACTCACACTTAACATTGTGTGAGACAAGTCTAGATACTCAGTGTTGCCAGGGATGGTAAATTCAATTGGTGCCTAGTTGTTAAGTGAAGTTATTGGTTTGCACTGTACCCAGTAAGAGCCATCAATTGCAGTCTGTGTCAAGGATAATTCAAAGAGTGATAATTCCGACTTGATCGACTCACAAGATTTTGTATGTAACAACACCATCTTGAAATTTTAACTTTCAAAAATATCTCTAGCTACACGTGCTTTCTTATTCTGCTTCTCCTTCTTTTTTGCGTCTTCACCACTTTTCGAGCGTTTAGCCATTGAGGTGTTTGTAGTACCAGGTGCACTTGGTGACTGAGTTAATAATGTCTCATTCTTCTTTTTATATCCTGATTCCTCCCCCTCTTTCGCACTTAACTCACCCAAGAGCAATTTGTCCAGAACAACGTTAGCTTTTCTTTTAAGATTCTTACCACTCTCGCGAATGCGCTGTTTGGTTGCCTCTTTGACCGTTCTACCACCTAGAAAGACATCATCTAGGATATTTTTATTATTTTGCACCTTGCTTGATCTTCAAAATAGCTAATCAGAAGAGACCTTTAAAAAAACGACCAATTCCTGCACCCGAATGGCGATAACCAAAACAAGGTTTACTAACTATAACGCACTCACCCCTACCACCAACCATTTGATTATTGAAAAAAATCTTCAAATTCAGACATTTTATCGGATATTCTTTAATCAAAGCGTTACAGTTAGCGTACCGTAGTCGAATGAAATGGGAAATCCGTGCTTGTTACTTATATCTACTTCGATCAACTGAAACGCTGAAGACAGCAGTGGTAGGTACATGGGTGATGAAAAGTTATTAATTTCAACACCTTTGTAAACGTAATCGTGCAAACGAAGCGAGACAATACGTAGTAAGCTCGTGCGCATGTCACCTGTTACATAAGGCTGACAAATGTTGCTGTAAACTATGAGTACGGTTGGTAATCCGTTTACAAGATTTGCTGGACGATTACCAGCAATGTAGTATTCTTTATTACCTTTGCAAGAAAAAATTGATACATTTTCCAAACCTCAAATTCTAAGTGATTTTTCCGATAGTGTAATCGTATGCATATAAGTTGTACAATCTTCATCACATCGACATCCAACCTGTGTATATCCACCAGCTTGACTTTCGAAATATAAATGATTTTTCACATTCACGAGATTATTTATTTCTCTTTAGAGACTTTCAATGTCACGATAAACACCAGGCTTAACTCAGGCAAACATCTCAGCCCTCTGTTGAGTCTCCTCTGTTTCTCGCAAAACATTTCCCACTTCACGTTTGGCTGTTTTAACAGAAATGACTTCCTCTTGCTCAACCATTAATATATGCTGAAATGTGAGAGGTATTTGAATTTCTGTGAGTTCTACATACCAGTCACCATGAAGATAAAAATTTTGTGATAATTGTGTTGTAAAGTGTGTCGCCACATTGTGTGGAAAAACAAACTTGCTGCTGTTGCTCGGTAAAACCATGTAAAATTTATCGTTCATTGTATATTTTTTAAATTTTCAGCCGCAATCCAAGAATTGAATTTTTCTAGGTACCCCCTTAACTGACCAAATATTGTTTTTTCGACTCCCTACTTTTGCTTTTCAAAACCTCATCAACCTCAAAAGTTTCGCTTTCTAAATCCTTGCGCACTCGGCTCAACTGTTCTTCGTAAAAATATCAGACAATTTTTTCTCCATCAAGATCTAGCGAAGGATAGACGTGTGGTTGTTGCCTTGTGTCGACTCTAACAATTTTAAACAGTTTCAGAGTCCAGGCATACCTCATATGCTTTCCTGAAGGCTGTCTTAGCACGACTGACATGAACCAGATCGCCAACGCTGTATTTAGCTACTCGAAACGGCTGTTTTTTGCTACAACGCAACATCAAATTTCGACTTACCACGTAAGCATTATATGAGTTGACCTTAGAAGGGGGAATTTTTGTGGCACTGGGACACGATGCGTTGTATAATTTTTTGCAAAATATCTATATAACGTCTTGTGCGCGAATTAGTAAAGTATCGCCAGATACGACTTTTGAGAGTTCGAATAAAGCGTTCTGCAATGGCTACCTTTATATCAGGATCTCTGACGACTCGGTAGGTAATATGTTTCTCTTAGCACCTCTTGTACCTCTTGACCGATAAATTCTTCACCTTACCTTACAACTTTTCGTTGGTAACAACGTTGGAGACTTCAGACACATCTTTACCTTTATAAGTCTGTAGGTAAATATGATGTCTACTATTTCATCGTGATAAAATTTTGTCTAATGCTACAGCGATGCTTCGGCTAGTTTTGTCGAGAAGAGGCTCTGCCCAGACAAACTTTGAAAGTGCATCAATGATAATGAGAATATAGCTCTACCCATCATTGTAGGTTTCAAGTGATCTAAAATCTGCCAAGTCAGCTTCCCACACTTCAAAGGGGCTAAAAACGTTGTCATGTCGACGAGGAAAACGATGTGTCACGAATTTGTGTAAAGTTTGTGCATCCTGACTCCCCAGCCATTTGGCAATCATATTAATATCAAATTTGTTGGGTTTTGCGTGTTTCAGTAGATAAGCACCAGCGTAAGAATGATGGTGCAGAAAGATTATATTATTAATGCTTAAGATCGTCCAGCTTTGTCGTCTTCTTCTTTTTTTTCTCCTTCTTTCTCATTGCTCCTCCTCCTCTTACAAACTAGCTTTTTCTCTCTCTTTCGTTGTCTTTTAAATGTATTTTTAATGCGTTTCAAAAATTTATCGAACGCAATTTTGCTGATCATGCACAAAACGGTAATACCAGCTGCAGTCTTTTCATCACCATCCGCAGTCTCCGAGAACATGCGTGAAAATGCTCGTTTAGCCAACAGTCTGTCGGCTTTTATATGATTCGTTATTTTTTTATTTGAATATGAAATATCGTGCTCTAGACAGGCATTGTCAAGAGGATTTTTTCTCTCTGACCACGTCTGAGACGCTCTTCGAGTTGCGTGCCAGGACCGAAAAACTGGTAGCCTGGTAGATGCATTTCAAAGGGTACAATTAAAATTGATCGGTCTACGAAAGCACCAGTTTTCTTTTCTTCCCCCTTCTCCACTTTCTCTTTCTTTATTACTTCCTTTCATGCTTTCACATATGGGTCCATCTAAACTGTTCAATGTGACTCCTTTTTTGCAGGGGTTGATGGCGTAGCTGCCAACTCGCTATCAACTTTTTTACGCTTTCTCGCACTCTCAACTTCTTTCTCCTTTACGCTTGTTTGACTAGTAGCTGTTGAAGTATAATAGTTATTAAACCTTTGTTTTCTGACGACGATGGCAGCGATGACTCGGGGCTATAAGATGCAATCGTGCGCCACAGTTGATCGTTACCAATAAATTCTCGAGGTATACTAACTTGTCGCAAGACGCGTGCAAACTGTTTGTATCCGCGTAGTGGTGGCCTTTTTCCACCTCTCATAGCCTCATTCACTAAATCGACAATATTAGTACTCTTGACAACAGCGCCGTCTAGCTTGATTACACCACGACTATCCCTTCCAATATTACCAGCTCGTCACAAGTATTTAATGAGATGCCTTGCATTGTTTCAAAATTTCTGCAGTACTGACTCGATAAGTTGTTCAACGTCGATTTCGTCATTATTGTCTGTACCTATTGTCGTTCCCGTTCCTTATACTGTTGTCTTGCGTGGACGTATTATACCCTCACTTTCGTTCTTTCTCTCCTCTTTTAGATCTAAGTAATGCTGCAAGATTTTCTGATATTGCAAAGATTTTTGGCGCTGATCACCCGCAGAATGTAAAATTCTACTTATTCCCTCGTCGAGGCGTGTCGTGGCTGTACCAGGTGTCTGAACACTGGATGGTGGTTGTGTATGATTCGTAGTGATTACGTCATGATGCTGCCGCTGTTGTTCCAAACACTTTTACTGTACTTAAATCCTTTTCCTAACGTACTCCATATCGATAAAACAGGTTTCACAATTAGCCGCAGTAATTATGCTGATTTTACTACCAATTTCCCTTTTACCTCCAAACTAGCTGGTTGAGCGAGTTTTCACAACAGAGGTGCAGCTTTTCGCAATTGTCTCTTATAATACTTGCTAAGTGGAATATTTCCATATAAAGTGTTCAAAGCACACTTGCGAATGTACGTTATAAGTTTAGAATTTACTTCACGTAATATGGGCTTGAGTTAACAAAGTTCGATTTAACACAAATAATGTAATTGAGTCCAGTAATTTTCTGGTATTGGCGGGCTGCGACTACGTGTTACCAGCTCCTTTACAATCGTACGACTCATACATTATTGGTGCGCAACGAGGCTCATAAACATACACTGAAAGAAAAACTTGTATGTCGAAAGTCAACGTGCGCGTAAACTATATACAATTAGCCTTTCAAAGACTGCGCACAATCGTACTTGTAAGTTACAAACAAGTAAAATGTTTGCTGTTTAGAAACGATTGAAGGTGTTTTGCTTAGCAACAGTTATTAGTGAGCAGGTTACGTTTATATTACATTAATTATTGATATTCATAGAAATTATAAATAATAATACGGAATATATCGTTAATACAAGAAACATCGTTACTTACGAACGCAATTTTAAAAATCAATTTATTAAATGTAGAATATAGTATTAACAAAATGCTGACGGCGAATTAAGTTCGTGTGCCAATGTTTATTGCAGGCAGAATGCGTTTGACTATGTGTAAGTAGCTAACATTTTACTTGTAAGTTACTAACAAATGCAAATACGTGCGATCTACAAAAGACCGCTTGCATATAGTTTACGCAGTGTGTTGGTATTTCGTATACAAGTTTTTCTCTCAGTGTACTAATGTTTGTGCAACGGAAATATACAAGTACGAAATCTCACGTTTTCAGGCGTACCCTGTTTCAGATCTGCAAAAAAATAGCCGTGTGGCTGTGATGTAGCATCGAGATATGCCTTTTGCAAAAAACGAGGCTCCTCGGGGCAGACTTGACGTGCCAGATAATTTATTCGCGCTTGATCGCATGGATTTTTAAATACCACGATTTAATTAGAGTTTAGAAAGATTTCTCGCTGACCTCGATAAAAGAGATTTGGCGAGATAAAGATGACATTCAAGTTATTGTGATTACTGCCTTTGGTAAAGAGATTGAAAACAGCTCTGCTGGACGATTCTCTGTCAGATCGTCGAGAATCAAGAGTTTTGCTCGTAGATCATAGGCATAATCTTCGCTCTTTAGTAAGCCCTTGTGAAATTCGATTACCTCACTCAACTTCTTATAAAGTAGCTACCACTCAGTATAGTACAAGAGTATAAGCTCGAATTTTGTATCACTCATGCGATCAATGTAATGCGAAAAATTCTCTACAAATACAGTTTTACTACACGAGCTGGGTCCACAAATCATCAAAGTCTACGGATGCACCCACGTGCAAACGTCCATGTTACTGCTGCCGCTAAACTTCTACTACCAACTTAATCAAATCCTGAAACTACTCTACATAGTATTTATTACAGTAGGAGCATGTAGGTTTATCCTCCTTTTTATCTAATCGATAATTTTCTTGTCGATCTCGTGAAAAGCTTCTATCACGTGTGTAATTTTTATCCGGTGTTGAATGTTTCTCACGATTTCTTGAATCACATCTAGAATGGCTCCTATTTCTTGAATGTTTTTCATATCTATCTCTTCTGGATCTCTCCTCATGTTTATTATAATTTCTATTTCGAAGTTCTTCATCTTCTTTTCGGAGTTTTTCTTCGTATAAAGCTTGTTGATACGCTATCGGTAAAGTGTGTGGTCGATTTTGTTGTACGGCTAAACGTAAGCCTTCTGGATACAATCCTCTTATAAATTTCGAAATCGCGTTTTTATTCTCATAATTCCGGTGCATATCTCTAAAATCGTCGTTTAAACCATCTATTGAAATCTGTATTCGACGATTTATGTTATGATATCTTTGTATATAGTCCGCCACCTTTTCATTTGTTCTCTGTCTTATAGAGTTACGCATTTCAGCTAATTGATCGTATTCAAGTTCTAGTTTTCCAAAGTGTGTGTTTAAACATTCTTCGAGTTGCACTGCCGTAGTCACTTGATTTCTTTCAACTACTTCTTGTGCCTTTCCCTTTAGCTTAACTGCTATTACCTTCCGTATAAGCGCTGATATTTCCTGCTCAGAGCTAAGTTGTCGGGAGGCGCGAATGATTTGATCAATAAATGCGCTAACATCTGTTGATCCATCATATTCCCTTATCTCTGTTAAGAGTTCACGTATTAATAAATGATGTTCTCTCGTTAATACTGGGAGAACATTTAATCTAGGGTTGTTGTCTCTAACTGCAGGTGGTATACTCGGGATTGGTGGTGGATTTTTATTTTCTGTCATCTGAGTATTTAAAATTTGTAATTGTTCTGTCAATAATATTAATTGCTTTTCGAATGCGTCGGCCGTTTCCTTTTGACGTTGCAATTCTTGCACTACATTTTGTTCGTCTTGATCGCATTGCGTTATGTCTTCATTGGATTTAAATTTCTTTAGTAAACTGTCCATCTTTCTGGGTTTTAAATTTATTTTTAATTTATAAAGACCGTCTGTAGTGTCGTAGAAATTGTTAGAAACGTCAGAAAGGGAAGTAGGTGATCGTGGGGTATTTTCCGATCTTACACTATCGTTATCGTCTTCACGATAATCACAATACATACGCGGGTGATGTTCCTATGTGTCAACCTCTCAAGCGTGTGTGCTCCAGCTTGAGACGTTGTATGTCTTATAAATAACTTATAAATAAAATGAATGTTACAGAAAGTTAGACACGCCTTTATTTTTCGGCTTGTCCCGCTGTGTGCTTAAAATTATTGTACGACTTACTTGAAGGTTTTTAAGAGATGATGTTTTTGAAGATCTGGTTGGCTGCGTCTCTTTAACCGCTGGCGGTGCAGAAGTCCTCTTTTATTATATAGATGATCCTCTCTTTATCCCTGGGGATACAGACAAAGCTTGATGAACCCTTCAACTACTGGTAGTCAACTCCTGAGAGTGTGGGCTATTGTCACCAGATTAAAGATAAGTTTTCTTGATTTTTAAAATTCTCTGTTTCCTCCTAAGAGAAGGTATCCTGAGATATCAGAGTTTTGTTTAATTGTCTTTTATCACTTGGCTTCTTTTAATTTTAAAACTCCTCCGTTTTCTCCTGAGAGAAAATATTTTAAGAAATCGGAGTTTTATTTAATCACTTTTATCACTTGGCTTCACTATCCTCTTACGCTGCCACCAATTTATGTTAACAGTTAGAACTGTATTTATTAATTTGTAAAGTTTAATTTATTAAACTTTATTTAATAAACTTGATTTATTAATTTTTATAAATTTTTAATTATTATTATAACTTATTTTTGTAATTTAGGACGTTGGTTCTTTAGGATAGGTATCCAAGAATAGAAGAATATTTATATATATATATATATATATGTGTGTTGTATTGAGCTTATCTTTATTTCTCCTCCTTAACCTTTAGTACAATAATTTCAGGCAAAGTGTAGCCTTAGACAGTAAGTATGAAATTAAGCTGGCGAGCTAAAGACTCTTGGGTTTTTATACTATGGGTAAAAGATAGTTGCATTCCTTCGTATGTATGATATTATTGATACTTTTATAATTTCGGGGAAAAGACTGATTAAATTTTGCATGTGATGCAGTTTAGAGTTCGATCGCCTCTTGTGCGTCGCATTCTTGTGTGTCGCATTCTCGCGAATGTATAACGTTATTGTTTGCTATCGCAGTCTTAAGGTAGAAGACTTGACATATGATGCGTACGGAGTTCAATCACCCTTGAGTGAAATGTGCAAGATGAATATAAGTATAAATGTGTTACGAATGTTTGTCTTTGTTTACACACGTATTTTATTTTGTCACCCTTTTTTGCATCGTAAATTTTGACTGTATTACCCGTACAACCGCCAAAAAATGCTTCTCGAGGATTCAACGGTTCATGCCAATTTCGCATCTTATCGATGTACATCTTCATACTTTTGTTCTGTGAGTACTCATAATCAAAATCACATTTCCACTTTTCGATTAGGTGATAACCGTGGCCTCTCATATTTTCAGATATTCGCGTGGTTCGCTCAAAACGTTCGTCCATATTTTCGCCGTTTACGAGGCGTGAGTCATGATTCACTGTGTAACACCATACACAGCCATGCTAATAACACCCATGTAATTGTAAAACAATTTTTAAGATCACAGTAACCATTCACTAGAAGGCCTTCGGAAAGTCTCTTTTCTCGAGTTCGGACAGTATACTGAATTTAATGATTCAGCACATTTCCCATCCAGCACAGCTATCGCATCCCCTTTATAGACTGCTTGTTTGCTTGTCTATAACCACCCTGAGGTATGATTCTTATAGTGTCTTTTTGTAAAAAAATTTTTCTATATACATGCATACAAGATGATGCAATGGTAGCGCACTCTACGAATGAATCTGTATTACCACATTCTATGAAGGTTTTGCGAAAGGCCAAACATGCCAATCGTAAAATTTTTACATCTTGTCTACAATATTTTATAATCTTATTTCCAAACTAAATATTTAATTTTTATTTTTTTTTTTATTATAACACTGCATAAATTCTCGTCACTCATCGACCTTCATCGAATCTGGTAAAAAAATCAACACAGGTGGCATTTCTTCAACGTAATTTTGATTCTCTGGTTAGTCAAACAAATAAAGAAACATACCTTTCTCGATATTAGCAAGACCGTAAGCTTTTGGTAGTGCAACTAAACTCATGTGTAAGTAATTTAAGCTGTCTATGAATTTAACAGTTGAAATTTCCATTATAATTATTTTTGACCCGTTTAAAATTACATATGGCTTATCTCTAAGATCTGTACGTCCTGTCAAATTAAAAATCGAAAAGCGCATAATATTCTTAAAATAATTTTATTTCTATGATACTACAACCTGTTTCGGGTATCGTAACTCTCGCAGCTTTGACAAGATTCAACTATTCCATCTGTCATGATAAATACCACTTCGCATCTGACCACGTATAGCATATACATGAGCAGTGATTAGCAAGCGTGGAAGGCAAAGATTGTTGGTATTTTGTATATTTGTAATAAATTTCTTCAAAACTGATTCGCTAGTGAGTGACACCCAGTCCCTCTGGTTTAGAAATAATGCTGACTTTCACGTTTAAGGCGACTTCGGATTTTAGGTTAGGTTTTATTTTTGAGTTTACAAATTACTCTTCCAATGTGTAAAATTTTTCAGATTTTTTAATTTTCCACCATTCTACGGATTATAATAAATGATGGAAAATTAAAAAATTCAAAAAATTTTAGAAACTGAAAGAGTAATTTGTAAACTACAAAATGAAATCGAACCGAACTTAGTCGCCTTAAAACATCATTGATTTCAAAACTGTCATTACTCTGTGCTACACAAGCTAATTACTCGAGTAGATCTGTCGGTGAAAAATCACGAACCAGTCTAAAAGAAATTCATAAAGAACCGTGAACAAATCGGTCAGAGTTTATAGTTATACCGATATAATCTGAAGGTCGCGCATATTCACACACATGACGATATAAATCATTTATTGCTGCCTCAAACCACGTATAAACAGTCGCATTAGGTGGTGGAGGTAATATTGACACTCTTAATTGTCCACCTTGCAACTTAAACTGTCGGTGATATCGTGATGATTCTTCATGAATCGTAATGTAGGTCTGAGTAGTAGTAGCACTATTTCCCTGTTGAAGATATTTGTCTATTAGTATTTATGACATTTATGATAGTATTTATGACTTCTCTTACCTCTTCGGAAGGTGGTAGTAGCACAGGCTCTCTTGAATCAGTCGCATCTTCTTCTGACAGAAGCCTTATTAACAATTCATCCCCAGTACTGTCCTCCATCATATTTTGCAGGTCTGTAAAAATTTATGTAAAATCTGCTTTGTTACACTATTTTGAACAAAAAAGTCTTATTCCGCTAAATTCTGTGATCATAAACAAAGAGTTTATTGATTATTGATTATTGATTATTGATCCAAAATTGATATTTTCTTGCAAATTTCAGATTTATTAGTTTATTCACAACAAAAAAGTATTTTATAGCGAAATTCTACGATAAACAAAAAAGATATAAGCTTTTAAACGGTAACAGAAATTATAAATAACTTACCCTCAATAACACGGTGATGTAACATGAGAAGCCTGACTTGTGACGCATCTTGCATCCCCTGTTCTAGATACAGCGACCAGCAATGTCGAGTATTTCATTATCATTAAAAATACCTCGCTTAAACATATAAGCTAAGGTACGTAACCTGCAAAGTCCTAAGATAAATTAAATTTTTTTCAATAATTCATCATTAGACCAAATGTTTAGACTTTTGCGCCATGAATAATTGCAAAATAATTTAAGTTGTGGCTCCCGAACTAATTTAATATTTACAATACTTATCAAGACTTTGAGTGTATTTTTTCTAACAATCTTACTTTGTGTTGATCTTCTCTGGAACGTTGAACTTCAACTGTTAATCAGACCTGTCAATCTTCGTGCATTTATAGTACGATTTAGACATAAATTTTAAAGTAGGGATGAGGGGTTATGAAGGGTTAGTATGTGCACAACATTTAATATATCAAGAGTTATCTTAATTTGATATTTGAAACCATCAGCACATGTAAAATAATGTTAGTTTAGTGAATCGTGGACCAGTGTGCATGTAAGTACGTAAATTAATTCTGTCATAGTATAAATCAAAATGCATATAATTCACCATCATTTCGGTTACGAGTGGGCGGGAATTTTTTTATGCAACGCGATCACTTTTGGGCGTGTTCTATATCGTCCACCTCGCTAGTGTGTGTCTTAAGTAAAGAGGCGTTCATTGCTCAACACACATAATCGTAGTGGTGGTTATTATAATGTTATTATTTGAATATATACATGAAATAATTTGTATATAATATCTACATATATTTTGCATATGATTAATACTTATTTGCATATATGCATGTATTTAAATATATTTAGTGTTAGTAGAATAACTGCATAACATTTTACTTGAATTATAATAATAATATTTATGTAGTTATTGTAAAAGATATGAATGTTATACTATTCTACTTTCTGCTATACTGATACTTTTTATTATTTTTTCATAATAATCTCTTGTTTTTTACATAAAACATTTGAATTTGAATGTATTTATCATTTGCATATGGATAACGCAATGCAAGTTATTTTCATATAAACATTAAGTAATGCACTTACTCATTACCGTATACTTTTATGACATTGTAGACCATATTCAGTTTAAAATGATGAGGTCTTATTAAATTTCCATTTTTATGGGTATATATATATACATTGAATAAGTAATGTACCTACTCATTATATACACATTTATGACATTGTAGCCCATATTCTGTTTAATGTGAAAAGGACTTGATAAGTTTACAATTGTATATATATATGTGTGTGTGTATGTCTGTCTGTCTGTCTGTCTGTCTGTCTCTCTTTCTCTCCCTCTCTCTAAATATATATATATATATATTAGACATTTCACGCCAACTGAAAGAGCAAAAAAATAAAAATTGTTGAAACTCTAAGAATATATTCTTCCCGTTACCAAAATATGTGAAAAAATTTTCAATGATCAAGATTGAGAGAATCAAGTGCTATAGATCCTTGAGATTTGAAAATTTTTCAAAATTTTTCGAAAAGTCCCAACTTTATGATTTTTTTTCTGAAAATTCTGATGTTTTAGAGAGAAATTCATAAAAATACTTCTTTTCGTAAATGAAGAGAGGAGTCAGCATAATTTTTTACAGACCTAAATTTTGAAGTTTTCTATTGGTTCTTACATATATTACATGATAATTGAAATTACTCATTGTTTGCCACTTGAGAAATTGCTTTTCGAGGGCTTTTTTTCGTCTATTCTTTATTAACTTCGAAATAAATCTTTGATTATGTAAGAAAGAGCCACCAATAAGGAGTTACGACAGTTTAAAATATATATTTTCATGTATGATTTATTTTTCATATTGAAAATAAATACATGAAAATATATATTTTAAACTGTCGTAACTCCTTATTGGTGGCTCTTTCTTACACAATCAAAAATTTATTTCGAAGTTAATAAAAAATAGAAGAAAATAAGCCCTTGAAAAGCAATTTCAGAAGTGTCAAACAATGAGTAATTTCAATCACCATGTAATACATGTAAGAACCAATAGAAAACTTTCGAATTCAGATCTGTAAAAAATCATGCTAACTCTGTTCTTACTTTACAACAAGAAGTATTCTTATGTATTTTTCTCTAAAACATCAGGATTTTCAGGAAAAAAATCATGAAATTGGGACTTTTCCGAAAATTTTGAAAAATTTTCGAATTTCAAGGATCTATAGCACTTGATCCTCTCAATCTAGATCATTGTAAAATTTTTTACATATTTTGGGTAACAGGAAGAATATATTCTCAGAGTTTCAGCGATTTTTATTTTTTTGCTCTCTCAGTTGACATGAAATGTCCCATATATATATATATATATATATATATATGTGTAGGAACTATACCGTCTATTTAATGTTAATGTTAAGTTCATGTCATACTATCTTTTGCCTTCTACTCTTCTGATACTTTTTATCATTTTAACATCGTTTATTCCCGATAATCATTGGTTTATGAATTCTAAAATCTTTTAATATAATATACTCGATTTTGATAAATATTTATATTTACATATAATTTGTATATGTTTGTATATTTATATAAATACAGGGTGAGGAAAAAGTATGGAAAACCCTGGGAATTTTGCGAATTTTATAGTAAAACGAAACAAACAAAAGGCATACCCTAAGTAATGTTGAACAAGGAATCAACAAAGGAAGTGCTTGTACAAATGTTTTTCCAATTAAAAAATGTTTATCATTTAGATTTTTAAATTTTGTTTGCTCTTGATTTGTACTAATTATAAGTTAAAACCATATTTTTTGTTGTCATAGTTTTTTCATTAGACAGACTCTTGAAATAAAAAATTACTCGACCAATAAAAAAGAACAAATAGTGATTTGTGGTTGAACTAATTCGAGAAATTCGTCAAACATTTCTTAATTCTTCCTTTTCTTGTTGGTTATAATAGCTACATTACATTTCTCTTCAAAACTTTTAAAATGTTTCGTTTGCCCGAAAGAGAGCGAATATCACTTCTGATGATGAGGGGTTCAGGTGATCTGCAAAGGTCGTATATTAATGTTGTTAATCTCTTTAACCCTTTGAGGGGCAGTGGTACGTATTTGTCCCACCTATTTGGTTTTGGATTTTTCCGTATTTCTAAAACGTATATGCCTTTTTAAGACATCTATAAGACTTTTTGAACTCTGGAATACCTGATTTATTAGATTTTATAGAGAAATTGCAAATATTCATTAATTGAAGTATTTGTTATAAACAATTAATCTCAAAAAACCCGTTTTTTAACAGAAAAATGTGCCCCTCAAAGGGTTAATGCAACATTTCGAAACGGCGATGATGACACTTCTTTGTTTAAATCCACAGTTTAAGAGACCTTAAAACGTTTTAAAGAAACGGGGTCTATTAAAAATCATGCTGTTACTGGAAGTCCACAAACAGCAACAAATGAAGAAAAATCTTTTGGTGTTTTACTGTCTTTTGTGGAAAACCCACATGAATCATCTCGATCAGTAGCTTTGCAACAGGACATCGATCAAAAATCTGTTTTTAAAATTTAAAATATAAAAAAATTTCATTCTTACAAAATGAAACTTGTGCAAGAATTGAATGAGGATGATCCTGATCGCCAGATTGAATTTTGTAATACTATGATGGAAATGATAACTAAAAATCCAATATTTTTACAAAATATTGTTTTTTTCAGACAAAGCGACATTTCAATTAAATGGTAAAGTCAATTGTTATAACTTTACATATTGGCCCGATACAAATCCTCATTGGATCAGAGAAAGTCACACACAATATCTTCAAAAATTGAACGTGTGGGCAGGAATGGTAGGTGACACAATAATAGGTCCCTTTTTTATCGAAGAAAATTTAAATGGCAACTCACTGTAAAAAAGCACCCCGGAGTGAAAGGCAAGGGGAACTCACTGTAAAAAAGCACTCGGAAGGGAATAGATTCCTTCTATGTCCACGTCGTTGTTCCTAGGTAGCGCTAAAAGGAGGATTGGGAATTATGCTATCTTCGGACTTGAATTGTTTCCACACGTACGATTTCCTACTCTTTTCGGATACAGCATCAAAAATAGTGGTTCGAAGATGAGGTTGACCCTGAAATAACTTTGAAAATGAAGTTCCAAGTGAAATTAGAGGTCGACGTTAGGTTCCTCATTGAAAGTTACCTAGGGTATGCCTTTTGTTTGTCTTGTTTTACCACTTAACTAAAGAGATTTTCAAGAAGTCATACTTTGACCTCTATTTGACCTCTAGAGGTTGCATTAACCTCATACCTAAGCACATACACGGACGTAAAATTTTCCGCTCTTTTCGATTACGGTGTAAAGAGTAAGGGTTCCTATTTTAAAAAATGAGGTTGACCTTGAAATAACCTTGGAAATAAGGTTCAAGGTCAAATCCAAGCTCACCATCAGATTCCTTGTTCAAAGTTACCTAGGGTATGCCTTTTGTTTGTTTTGTTTTACTATAAAAGTCACAAAATTTCCAGAGGTTTCCATACTTTTTCCTCACCCTGTATATGTATGTATATATATATATATATATATATATATATATATATATATATATATATATATATATATATATATATACAGTTGTTCTTAGTTGTATACGCAACTTGGGCGTATTAACAATGAATGTCAAAAACACCTAATCGCAATAGGTAGAATAGTTATACTTCTTATGTTTTGGGCTCCTGATACTTTTTATTATTTTTGTATCACTCATTCTCTATATTTATTGATTCGATATCTTGGTAACGTAATGTAATAAAAATAAATATATGGGACATTTCATGTGAACTTACCTAACAAAAAAATAAAATTCAGTGAAAATCAGTGAAAAGCTTCCATTTGATACCCAAAATACACAACAAAATTTTCAGAGGTCTAGGTCAAAGGTATAAAGAGTAATGAGTAATGAAAAATTGAGATTTTTCAAAATTTTTTGTAAAATTACCAATCTAATTATTATTTTACTCAAAAAATAAGGGGTGTAGAGAATTACACATTAAGACATTTCTTATTGCAAATTGAGAGTAGAATCTACGAAAATTTTTATGAATCACAGAATTGCTATTTTCTGATTGGCTCGCTTATTACTTTCATGTAATTTTCAATTGCTCGAGTTCGGCCACCTTGATTTCACTCATTAAGAACTATTTTCTTTCTTCTGATAACATTTTGAAGTAAGCTTTTGCTCTACTTGGGTAAACTATTAGGAAAAGAACTACATAATTTTTAATATTTCAAAATATATAATTTTTTATTTAACACATATACTCTAGATTTGGTTCTTCGATATTGATGGGTAATACAATATATAAACAAATGATTGTTTAAATGTATTAAAATGTATCTATTTCTTAATAACTATCGATTACGTAAACATCATCAAAATCCAACCCAAACAATTTTATGTATTTCAATAAATTGTTATTATAATTATTTTGTATACGGATAAAGAAATTACTTTAATAGGTGTAATAAATTTGAAAATTAAAATTCATATCATATTTCTGGAAATAAAAAATATGAAGTTGAATAATTTTTATATACATAAGATATATTTACTATAAAAATTTATTTGAGAATGAAAAAATCTTTTATTCATGGATCGTGGAACTTTTAACAAGTATTCTATCCCCATTATAATGGCACTTTAATTTTGAAATACTTTTTTAATTAAAAAATAGAGTTATGAGTAATGAAAATTTAATACAGAGCAATAATTAGTTCTGTTTTTTTTTTGTAATTATAACCTTAAACAAAAATATCAAAAGTTTATTATTACATTCTTCTGGAAAATTCTATTGAGTAATACTAATGATTAATTTTATCATTAAAAAAAAATTTAATCAAAATTAAACAGGGGACAATGACTAGTACTACAGTATTTTTTAGAATCTTAATCCAAAGCAATATTTAAAGCTTGCTGGCTTCATCTTAATTATTCAAATTCCAAGAATATATTAATCAAAATCTAAACTATACTTTCAATATTATAATTTAAAACAAGAATATGAAAAGCAAGTTCGCTTTATCTCAATGTTTCATTACTTAATATAATGAATCATCTTTAAATCAAAAAGTTGTTAATGCATGAAATCTACGTTTAGAACAGCAATTACAAAATAATATTGTCTGTACATATCTTGTTTTCTGAATATAGCTTTGCTCTAATAAAGGTTCAAAAAATAATAACGAGGTGAAAAAATTCAATATCTATTAATAATAGTTCCATGAATTCCAATAAATTAAGATTATTATAATTGTAATACATTAAAATATTTAGATTATTTTTCCAATTTGATTCCGAAAACGATCAATTTTAATTATGTTTCAATAATTGATTTAAATAATATAATAATATTACATAGGCTCTTGTTAAACATCCTCCAGATCCTAGCAAATTATGGTGTGAATAAATAATAAATTCAAATTAAAAATTGAATTGAAGTATCTGGAGTAAAAAAACCTTAAAATGCCACTATATTTGATATAATTTTTTTAATTTTTTCATATGAACCATGACGAGTCAAAAAATATAACCAGGATAAAAATGAAATCAGAGGTGAAGGGGGAGAGGAAGTAAGAGTTTTGAAATTTAAAAAAATTTGCACAAACTAAAAATAAAAAAGAGGGGATGATCTAGAGAACATCATGAAAGCACATAATAGAAACCTGCAAAAAGAAAACAAACAAGCTTTTTAGCTTGACAGCTTTTTAATCATATGGAATAATCTTGTTTTTACCTGAATAAGACTGAAATTTGATAGATGATTTTGTCAAAATCTGCATCAAAGTTCACTGACTCTGAATTCTCCGTTTATAATGTTAATGTTAAACATAGCAGGAAACACTATAATATATTAATATACAAGTTGTTGATACGGAAGTCCGTTCAGGACATCACGAAACGCATACACATACATGCTGCATGTGATACATTCAATCACTCTGCATCTATATTGCATATGAAAAGAATTGTTTTTATATCCAATTAATAAAGAGATCTCTTTTTTAACATATCTTCTCTTTCGTTTTTTTCTTGTCGAAATAATCCAACTATATACTATTTAAATCTTTAGATAGACTAGCTAAATTTGTTTTTATCCCATAGAATAAAAACATTAGAGAAAAACTTCGCTATGCGAGTATAAGTTAGAGCCATGAACTATTTCTACTTAAAGAATTTTTAAGTATTTTCTTTTTAAGAATATATTTCATAGAATAATAATGAGTTATACCAATTACAGAGATTATTTCCTTACAAATAGAAATACAAAAACAAGTCTTTTAGGTTGAAATTTATAGACCCAACTCAAGCAACGGTGTTACTTGAGTATCAATGTTACTTGAGTAACATTTATAAATTTTAAAATTTTTTTGTCTGTTGTCTACTGAATTTATAATCTATGTCAGAAAAAAACATGTGTATTTAAGTCATGGATCATGATTTCAATAGAGATCGGAAAATAAAATTTTAAAACGTGTGACGAGTAACATATAACGTGTAACATGTAACATCATTGACGAACGGCCGTCAGCTAAAAGTATCAATATTAATTGAGTAACATTGATACTCAGGTAACACTATTGCTTCAGTTGGATCTATAAATTCCAACCTTATGTAGTATAGATGTTGTATCACCAACCGTATCACGTACTAAGGCTGAAATTCATAGACCTAACTCAAGTAACGGTTGCATTATCTATCTTTTTTTTCATCATGAGAAAGATAAAGACAGAATGAGGTTTGAGTAGCAATCACAACTTAAGTTGGGTCTATGAATTCCAGCCTATATGTATTGTGTTATGACTACATGATTCATGCTTTGAAACTCGAGTTTATAAATGTGACGTCTGCTTTGTTTACATCAATAAATGTTTATTTCTTATACAGGGTGTCCCATTTTAAAGAAACCACCGAGATATTTTCGACAGTTGGCGTTGTATAAAAAAATTGTTTAGGCCAAAGTTATTCGGAACAATAGGAACTATTTTTCTATAAAATCAGTTTTGACCTTGAGATTTAGTTTCAAGGTCATTTAAAAGTCAAAATGATTTTTGGAATTGGAACCCCCATTTTTTATCCCGGATTCGGAAAGAGCAGGAAATTTTACGTTCAGATAAGGTATTATATGCGGGGTGCGGTTGACCCCTCCAAGGTCATGTAGGGGTCAAATTTATTATTTTCTTTATCTATGCTCACGAATGATCGGGCAAGGGTGAAATTAATAATAATAATAATAATAATAATAATAACAATAACCCAATAACCTTAAATCCCAATATTTCATAACCCAAATAACCAAAACCCAATAACCCAAATAAATAAAAGTCCGTTTATCTGAACATTTGCTCATTGAATGTGTTTATACCACAATTAGGTACGTGAATCAATCTAAACAATCTAGGCAAAAAGGGAGGCGAGGTACTGATTATCCAGCTAATTAAGGCAAGGTGGGAACGTCCAGCCGATCAAGGCAAGATGATGGCTATCCAGCCAATGAAGGCAAGGAATTGATTACCCAGCCAATTAAGGCAAGGTGGAAATGCCCAGCCGATCAAGGCAAGACGATGGCTAACTAGCCAATAAAGGCAAGGAATTGATTACTAAGCCAATTAAGGCAAAGTGGAAACGCCCAGCGGATCAAGGCAAGACGATGATTACCCAGCCAATGAGGGCAAGGAATTGATTACCCACCCAATTAAGGCAAGGTGGGAACGCCCAGTCGATCAAGGCAAGACGATGGCTACCCAGCCAATTAAGGCAAGGTAGGAATGCAAACATTTATCTCATAAGATGTTCAAAAATAGCCCCGTTTAAATTTATGCAATGTTGAATTCTACGTTCAAAGTTTTCAACTGTGGACAACAAAACGTGACGCGGAATAACTCTTCAAGCTTGTGTGATGCGTTGCATCACATCTTGCTGTGTTGTTGGTTGCTGTGCATAAACAACATTTTTCGAGTAATCCCATAAAAAGAAATCTGGACTTGTCAGATCTAGTGATCTTGGACATCACTCAGTAATGTTACTACCAATGCCTATCCATCGTCTTCGGTATCGTTGGTTCAAAAATGACGAACCATTAGTGAGCGATGACACGATGCACCATCATGTTGTAGCCATAATCGACGTCTTGTTTCCAAGTCCACATCTTCCAATAATCATGGTAACTCATTCTGCAGGAAATCAAGATATGCTCCACCGTTGACATTCACATCCAAAAAATAAGGTCCCATAAGATAACCATTTATTATACTGTACCAAACTACGAGGCTCCATCTATGCTGATTATGAACATGACGCACCCAATGAGGATTCTGGATAGACCAATAATGACTATTATGGCGATAGAGTTTTCCATTACCATGAAATGTAGCCTCGTTCGAAAACATGACGTATCTGAAAAATTAGGGATCTTCACGGATACTTGCTTGTGCCCCATAAATTCATCTTTGAATATCAAAATGGAGTTCAAACTCAAGTTTACTGTTGTTTGACTCCTACTATTACCTATACTCAAGACAATTTTGTTGAGCTTTCTTTCCGAATCCAAAGTAAAAAAAATTAGGTGTTTAGAAAAAAATAGTGGACGTTTTTTATTTATTTTGGTTAATGGGTTATCGGGTTTTGTTATTTGGGTTATTGGGTTGTTGTTCTTGTCGTTGTCGTTGTCGTTGTTGTTGTAGTTGTTGTGATTGTTGTCGTTGTCGTTGTCGTTGTCGTTGTCGTTGTCGTTGTCGTTGTCGTCGTTGTCGTTGTTGTTGTCCTTGTCGTTGTTGTTGTTGTTCTTATTATTATTATTATTATTATTATTATTATTATTATTATTATTATTATTATTATTATCATCATTATTATTCCTGTCCATATTGCTGACCTTGTAAGTGTCCACCTACGATGTGGTGGCGGGGCAGAGGCTTAAGCACGATCCATATATCGCTGGCAATCCTGAGTGATAGCTAAGGCTATCTGGATAATCACGTAAGCACTTCCGATTCACAGAACTGCCAATCTATTGAATTTTATGTTCGTATTTACGTGTACTAAGAAGCAACACAGTATGACTGAATGTATGAATGAGCTGCGGCTGCCGACCAATGGATATTCCCGTCAGACTACGAGGTCGTACGTTAGTGGTGACTTGCTGACCTCTGTTTAGTAATAAGGGTAAATGTCAGTCCCCTCTCCAGCGAAAGCCGCGACGGGCAAAGGTCCCATGAAACCACATGTTGGTTCGGAACTCTTACGTACTTCTACTAACGTAACCAGAGCCTATAAAGGGGTTGAAGTTGGTCTGTACAGGCGCAGGTGCGAAGGATTACCTGGTCAGTGTTTCCTTATACCGAGTCCGCGCAGGAGAACTGCGGAACGTCTAGCCTGAAGTTTAGGGCCAGGCGCGGCACGGATCCGGCGTCGCCCACTCAATAGGGATGACGTAAAACCTTTAGCATTAACATGGCGCGGGGCTAACCCGTAACATCTTTTTTAGAATCACTCGGTGTCGCTAGGGTTGACCACTCGAAACCCGCTTCTCGGCTGCGGCATCCTTAACTAGGGCACCTCACAGGCGGGAACAGTGGCTTCACTGCGCCTAGAGCTCCCATGATGGGCGAACTGTCTTAAGCTAATTAAACGTTTTTATATGATGTCAAAAAACAACCAAATCCAAAACAAAACAGAAGCGGCTAGTAATAGCCTCAATAATAATGAAGGCCAGTTTTCGCAGGCTGATCCCCCAAAGAAGTCAGGGGTAGAAATCGCCTGCTTGACAATGGAAGAAAGATCTCAGAGAATGAACGAGATCTTCATGCTCATGCAGGCAGCTGTTAGGTCCATGCCTAACATGAACTCGAAAGTGAAGGATAACCTGCCAGAACTGATTGAGCACGTGGATGCTCTTAAGAGGAAACATTCTCGCTTGCTTGCGGCAAGAACGGACATCGATCAGATGGAAATGACCGAAATGCCCCAGGCAAGCACCGCAGCTAAGCGGCCTAGAGAAGAAGACTCGCTCGATTCAGGAAGCAATTCTGATCCACGAGGTCTTCTTAAGAAGGGCCGAGCTGGGGGAGAAGAAGACGAGCACTTTGAGATCATCCAGAGTCGCAAGGATGTTAAGGCTGCGAAGAAACAAAAAAAGCTGCAGCTGCAACAACAAACACAGCAGCAGCAGCAACGAGCGCAACAACAACAGCAGCGATCGCAGCAGCCCAACATCAAACCACCAGCGGCCAGAACATCGGCCAAAGTGACAGATCAGTCTGCACAGCAGCTGCCAAAAAAGAAGAAAAAGAGGAGAAGGAAGACAAAGAAGAGGTCTACCGCCGTTCTTATAAAACCAGAAGAAGGTAAAACCTACAGTGACGTCCTGCAGAACATTTGGCAGGAGCTCATCGAGAACAACCCGACGAGTAACATCAAAGGGATTAGAAAGACCAGGGCCAAAGATGTCCTGATTGAGTTGGGCAACACTAAGGAACTCGAGACTTTCAGTGACTTCATAAAAAGAACGGTCGGTAAGAAAGGCAAAATTAAGAAGAGCATTCCTAAAGAAGCAGTTGAAATCAGAGATATCGACTGCCTCGCAACGGTGGATGAAGTAAAGACAGCAGTGAAAGCTGTCTTCACACAAGCTAATAAGGATGTGAGTGAGTTTAGCGTCTCGCTTACAAACCCAAACAGCAGAGAGCTTCGCTTGGCCATTGTAGAGATAGAACAAGACCAGGCATCGTTCCTGCTATCCCAAACCAGAGTAAGGATCGGCTACACCAACTGTCGTATCAGAAGTTGGCAACGGGTTCAGCGCTGTTTTAGGTGCCTGAACTACGGTCATCAGGCGCGTGACTGCCGAGGGTCTGACCGCAATAAGATGTGCTACAGGTGTGGCAAAGATGGCCATAAGGGATCGGCGTGCAAGGCTACTGATACTCAGTACATACCATGTACTGAGTGCAAAGTAGACCCAGCAGAGCAAAAACACTTTCCTGGGTCAGGTCAGTGCAAAGTCTTTCGCGAGACTCTAGACCGATTCAAAAGACAACGCTAATGATGGGCCGTATAACGGTCCTTCAAGCCAACTTACACAGAAGTGACGCGGCCAACAGTCTCCTGAGTCAAGTAATATTTGAGACAAAGGCTGATGTGCTCTTCATAAGCGAGCAGTACACAAACTGGCCCAAGGAGACCTGGTTTAAAGACAAACTTGGCACTGCAGCGATCTACGTAGATCCAAAGAACATTAAAGTAGACGCAAATAGAGCTGGAGAAGGCTTCGTATTGGTCAAAAGCAGGAACGTTACATATGTGAGCTGTTATTTTACACCAAACACAACAACAGACACGTTCAGGCAACGTCTGGATCTGCTAGAAGACTCTGCCCGCGGAATGGAAGGCGACGTCATCGTCGCAAGAGACTTTAACGCGAAAGCGTTGGAGTGGGGAATGCCACTAAAGGACAACAGAGAAAAATACATCATGGGAATGGCAGACAGACTCGACTTAACAAATGCTAAACATCGGAAGCACTTCAACATTCAGACAAGGGGCTAGCGGTACGATTCCTGACGTATCCTTCGCATCTGAAAATCTTTCACGTAAAGTGTCAGATTGGAAGGTGCTGGAGACATACAATGGAAGTGACCACCAGCTTATCACATTTCAAATCCATGATGGATCCCAATTATCGAGGCGAAATGTGGCTAGACCAGTCAGATGGAACGTTGCCAAGCTGGACTCTGAGAGACTTGTCCAAATACTGCAGCGAGAATTAGACAATTTACCGGATGCGACAATAGCCACCAAAAACGCCGACGCTGCAGAGATTCGCGTGAAAGAGACGATGAGTCTCATTTATCGAGCCTGTGATGCATCTATGCCGCGCAAGGGATCGCGACATCATAAGTGTCCAGCGTATTAGTGGAACGATGAAATATCTAGAATCAGGTCAGAAGCTCTCAGCCTCAGAAGATCATCACAGAGAGCCAGAAAGAAGAATTAACCAGCAGCAGATTTTTTGTCTGCCTAATACAGAGACGTGCGTAAACAGCTTCGTAAGAAGATCAACCGAAGCAAAGCACAATGCTGGAAAGACCTAAGCGAAGACATCAACAGAGAGGTGTGGGGCTTGGCCTACAAGATTGTGACCAAGAAGCTAAACGCCGCCTCACGTTGCCATTCGAAGAAGAGACCATGGCGGACATCGTAAACCACCTGTTCCCTACGCATCGACCACTCAAAGAATAGGAGAATGCAGGAAAACCAGAAGAGATCCCGCTCTTTGCAAGCGGAGAGTTACATGTAGCTGCAAGAATGATGAAGAACAAAAAGGCACCTGGCCCTGACAGAATACCATCCGAGGTCCTTAAATGCATAGCGGTGAAAGCGCCATCTCTCTTGTTGAACATGTACAACGCGTGCCTCCAGACGGGTGTGTTTAGCACTCCCTGGAAGATTGTACGTCTTGTGCTGATCAACAAAAGAAAGGGAGGTGATCCCCGGCATCCATCGTCCTACAGGCCACTGTGCATGTTGGATGAAGCAGGGAAGCTATACGAGAGGCTGCTTAAACCACGATTACAAGGAGCTGTTCAGGCGGCTGGTGATTTCGCTGACAACCAGTACGGCTTCAGGAAAAAGCGGTCTACCATAAATGCAGTAGAAGAAGTAGTGAAGGTAGCAAGAGAAGGATGGACTGAAAACCATCATTCCCATTTTATTGCGTTACTAGTCATGTTGGATATTGAAAACGCTTTAAACTCGGCAAGATGGCCTGACCTCCTTGTTGCGTTGAAGGAGTTTAACGTACCAGAATACCTTATGTGAGTGATATGTGACTATCTGAGAAACCGTATCCTCCACTATGAGACAGAAGAAGGTTGGCGTGAAAAGGACCTTAGCGCAGGCGTGGCACAGGGCTCGATCTTCGGCCCAGATTTCCGGAACATCCTGTTCGATGCATTACTCAGACTTGCAATGCCGGATGGGGTGAAAATGTTCGCGTACGCCGATGATGTCGCTTTAGTCATCACCGCAAAAAACGCAAACATTGCCCAGCACATACTAAATACGGCGATGGAAAGAATCTCCGAGTGGATGGTGAAACATGGTCTCGAAATAGCGATGGCCAAAACAGAAATAGTGTCCTTAACCTGGAAACACATCAACATCGAGTTTCCCATGACAGTAGGCACAAACGTGGTGCAGACAAGAAACGAGGTGACATATCTTGGCATAAAGCTAGATGCAAAACTAACTTTTTTGTCCCACCTAAAATACATCGCTAATAAAGTGACGAAGAAAACGTTGCAGTTAAGTTGTCTTACGGCCAATACCAGCAGCCCGAAATCAAGCAAACGACGACTTTTAATGACAGTCACGACGTCCATCTTATTGTACGGCTCTGAAATATGGGTTGACGAAATGAGCAAAGCGACGCACAGAAACGTACTATCTTCTGTTCAAAGGAGAGGGACTCTTAGAGTCACCAGCGCCTATCACACTGTCTCGGGACCCGCGGTACTAGTCATCGCAGGAATCATCCCGATCGAATTACAAGCAATGGAACGCAAACGAACCTACGAACGGAAGAAAATGGAAGAAGAAACTGCAATCGTACAGAAAGAAGAGAGACAGATCACCATGGAAACCTGGCAAAAAACATGGAATCAGATGAAAAAAGGCCGCTGGACCCACGTGCTCTTCAAGGAGCTGACTCTATGGGACAAGAGAAGATACGGGGGAGGTCAACTATTACCTCACCCAGTTCCTCAGTAACCACGGGTATTTCTGCGCCTATCTCAGTAAAATGGGAGAGACCCAGAACCTGGGCTGCATCTTCTGTTTCGCTGATCGCGACGATGTGTATCATACGTTTTTCGTCTGCCATCAGTGGAACGAAGAAAGACGCCAGGTTGAGAGGATATTTAAAGCACTAACGCCGGATACTATCATCCGTGAAATAATGTCGGCTAAAGAAAAGTGAGACGCTATAGCACTATTTGTCGAAAACGTCCTAAGACAGAAGAAACCGTTCTTAGATAGGGCAATCGAACTAAGTACGAATGAAGCGCTGGGAGTCAGGCTTACACCTCACCATTACCTAGAGGCAGTAGTCGGTCCCATAGATTCGGGTGAGGAGGATGACGACGAGGATTCGTCTTAACTGTGGAAACAAATCGTGCACCAAGGGAATGTTTGAGATAGCAGCAAAAGCGTCAGCTTTAGCTGTGGTATGAATGAAGTTTGTTGTACATAAGCGCGAGATCAAGTGTAAGTATGAGTCAGACGCGGTAGAGAGGTTAGCCTCACACGAGGCATAAGATCGATCTCAGAACAAGAGAATTAAGACTGAAATGAAAATTATGAACTGATTTTGCTCCTTTACAGAGCCAGTCCATACTGTATTATATATAGGCGATTGATTTATGCTTCCTTTTACAGAGCCGATCGCCAGACAGAAGATAGCCTTTTTAATCATGTTGCACAAGAGGCATAGATCTGTATATTTACAAATCTGTAATGTGAAAAACGGTCCCAGGGTGGAACAACACCGTGAGTGGAGATTGGAGAATCCCTTGCATGTTTAATGACTGCATTTCTTTGCTATCATTAGACAGACAAGGAAATCGCATAATTTTAGAGGTTAGCTAGTAACTTGACGTTGTAACTGACGTGATGCGCGCCCTCAACCGACTGCTACTTAAGCGGCAAACACTTTAGTCTCGCATGTATTCATCCTTCATACTCCTAAGTTACGTATACAACTTATATATATATATATATATATATATATATATATATATATATATATATATAAGAATACATGTGTTAAAATGTCTCATAGAACTTGATCCTCTTATTGACTTAAAAAGTAGGCTTCTGTGCTCGTTGTTAGTGTCCTCATAAATGCTAATATTCATTAATATCCCACATTTATTAACTTGAAAGTAACGCCATTTTCATCCAGGCAAAACTGGGCAGACCATTTATATCAACTTTTTTTCTAATTATTTTAAATTAAAAATTATTTCTAGTTTTAACGTAAAACCTCGTAAATCTTGAAAAGTCTGCAGTTTTTAATAAAAAATTTTAAAATAACTGGTAACGAAAATCGAAAATGTTTAAAAAGGCATCTTTTATTACCACGATTGCGCACTTAATTTTTATACTAAATATTTTGAGTTTTGATATTTCAGAAACACATAAATCAAACAGCCCAAGCGATAAACAGAAGAAATAAAATAGTAGCTGATGAAACGAATATAATAGAAAATTAATAAAATTATGAAAATACAAAAAGTTATTTTATAATTATAAAATAATTTTAAAACGTTGAAATAAAACATTATTTCGAACATGTCAACTTGTTTACCCCATGAATAACTCATTTAGAATTAAAAAAATTACTAAATACAGAAAACTAGAATATGAAATTTTTCGACTTATGCGCGTGTTTTAGCTCATTTTGTCCCAATGTACGGTGCTTAGAAGCCGAGATACCATTAAAAAACCAAAAAACATGTTTTTTAATGTTTAGAGGTTATGTAAGGGTCTAGAAGGCTGAAATTTTCAGCAAAGTTATATTTTTTCATGTATTACACGAGGATGCTTTCAAGATTTCGAAAGCGCCGGGCATTTTTCATTATCTAAATCGCCTAGACCCTTTGTAAGCTATATTCATACATATATTAATTAATTACTTAATTATTATCTCGAATATCAATATATATGAACTATGTTATTGAATTACTTTTCTTAAAATTTATTTTGAAGAAAAAAGTTTTTTAGTAATAAATTTCCAAAACACAACTTAACTGTGTAATTTAAGTCTTAAATTAGTTAAAAATGTTAGAAATGTGGTTTTAGCCCTACTTTGAAGCATCGTAACACTAAAAATATGTACTAAGGAAATCTCAAAAAATTTTGAGTTGTCCATAATATGAAAAAGAACCATATTACCAATTTTTAATAAGAAAATTTCTCGTGCTTTGATTTCACAGAGAATCGGCGAAAGTACTTATATATATATCTCTCTATATTATATAGTTGTAAGGGAAATTTTTACGACCAAGCTCCTCCTTTTCTCTTTCCTTTACCATATTTTGATCCTCATTTTTTTCCTGTTTTTTTACGTTATTTTGGTCTCTTTTTTTCTTTTCTTTTTCTCTTCCTTTTCTCTTCATTTTCTCCTCCCCACCTTTTCAATTCCTCCTTCCTCACGCCTCCTTAAAAAATCCTCGACTTCTTTCCGTTATTTTTATGTTATTTTATGTACTTATAACTCCTCCTCAGGTAATCCATCAGAAATCCTCAAATTTTTCCCTGTTTTTTTAACATTATTTTACGTTATTTTACGTTGTTCAAGCTCTTCCTTGGCTCATCCTCCTTATTCCTCAAATCATATATAAAGACGATTAATTAAGTTACATATTAACTTATACCAGGACATTTAATTAAATCGTGACTAACATTTTCATTAAATTAAAAAAAACTATTAACTGTTCATTTACTAATAAACTTTTATAGATGAACGCTATTGTCTAAGCTACTGAAGCTAAAGGGTAATCATATAGAATTTAATTAGAATAAAAATACAATTTATATTGAAATAATCAATAATGTTTTTAATAAAAAAACAATTAATTAATGAACTTTTAACGTTTTATCTATGTATATGAAAAAAGGGAAAAGAATATAAGACAAATTTCTTTGGTATGAAAAAGAGTATGCATTACATAAAATTATTAATTAGAACTTAGCTATTATTTTTTTTAAACATATGCTACCTATTCAATTAGAATAAAAATTCAATTTCAATTCAAATATAGAATAATTTTATAAATGATAAACAATTAGTTAATGACGTATTAACTTAAATCATAACTCTTAACCTTTAGCTGGCATGCCTCTCCAGCCGATTATAGCTGGCCTATGGGGTACTATAGTACCCCAGCGCGAAAAATTGTCGTAAAAACAAAAGTATTGGTTATCTCAACTCAAAAACATTCTGGAGTGATCTTTAGAGTTTACTCCGAAGGGTAGCATAGTTTATAAGAGGAAAAATGAAACGGTTTCAAAATTTGATAAGAAAGAACGTGGGGTACTATAGTACCCCCCCCCCTGCCAGCTAAAGGTTAATTAGGTCTAGATTAATATTTTCATAAAAATGAAAAAAAATAATATCAGTTCATGTATTTAAAAAAAAAAAATAATATCAGTTTATGTATCTAAAAAAAAATATCATCAGTTCATTTATTAACTCTTGTAGATAAATGCTATTGCTTAAGGTTGCTCGTACCGAAACTGGAAAATTTATGAATAAAACAAAAATGTAGGAGGTTGTTCTTTAAGTCAAAATGAATCTCCTAGCAAAAAATCAGATCTGGTTTCCAGGGAAAATTTCAAGAAAAAGCCTTTTAAAAATGCTCTGTTCACTGACATTTTAACATTGTTCTTATGACAGATATCCGATTTTCCTACAGTTATGATCGAATATTTATATCTAAAGATTTACTACCGCTGTGAAAAACTAAATATAAATACTTCATTTAACAAGCTTTTTAATGATATATTGAATTTTATGTGTACCCAGGCATTTTTCAAAGATATTACGAAAAAAATCTGAAAATTTATTGATTTTCGCATGAGAAATTTTTTTGAACAGGAAGTCTGTTTTTCAAGGTTAGCTTGCGCGAAATTCAAAATATTCAAATGAGGATTTCTTAACTAAAATTTTCAAAATATTTATATAATACAAATTTTTAAAATATTCATATAAAACAAAAAAAATAAATAAAATAATAAAGATTATTTGTAATGCATGTTATTTATTAATTATAATTAATAAATAACATGCTTTTCAATATATTAATTAAATATTCTTTTAGCCAGGTAGAGGATAACAATATAATGTAACAGAAAAAATCGTTATTGTACATTTTTTAACGACGAATCAATTTCTCATTGATTGGAGGCATGTTTGCTTTCAATAGGTTAGATGTATCTTCTAACCTATCAAAATAAAAACACCGTCTGCTAACATGTTATATGTATATACGCGACGTTTCCTGTAGTCACAACAACAAGAGTCAATAGAATTTCGCTTATGCTCATTTGACTACAGTTGTGCGGTACGAGCTACCTTAAGCTATTGGAACTAAAGGGTAATCATAAAGATTTCAATTGGAATGAGAATTCAATTTATATTATAATATAACATGGAATAATTTTTTTTAATAAACAATTAACTAATGCATAAATGACTTGCATATTTCAATTTATAATATTCATCCCTTGCAAAGTAATATATCTTTTATCCTATCTCCATTTTATCCTTATTAGAAAAAATACATGAATTTTGAATAATAAAATAAATATAATCACATATTTATTTATTTGTAATAATAGTATATTTATATATTTATTTGAATATATCTTATAGTTACAAATCTATGTTATTAGGAATCATTTATATGTTACACCGTGCACCAATATGCAATGATGAGATGGCGGGGAATCGTCTTTATTTATATTAAAATTAATGTTTTAACAATATATTTTTGTATTTGTTTACACTCAAATGATTATTGGAATCACTGATAGAAGAAACTTGATTTTAATATTTTACGAGCTTAATTTACCTCGCCCCTAAAGTCACTTGGTTAGATTTTTATATATTATATGAATATGTATAAATTAGCCAATTTGAAAGTCGAAAAAATTGCCTGAATTTATAAATTTTTATATTGCAGTTCTGTTTAAAATTTAGTTTTTATATACTTGAAAAAAAAAGAATTAATTAAAGATCCAATATGCATAAAAATTTTTTAAATACAAATCATATCATCATGATAAATTAAAAATTTGTTTTACTGAATTCCATCTAAATTGATGAAAAAATATGATAGGAATTCATTCTTTTTAATCATGTGTTTCAGACAGAGGGACGGAAATAAAGAAACGGAGACGTAGGAACGGAGACGGAAAGACAAAGACACAGAGACGGAGAGAAGAAAACAGAGAGACGGAAACAGAGAAACATAGACGAAAAGACAAAGACGAAGAGACATAGACAGAAGGACGAAGAGACAAAAACGGAGAGACGAGGACGAAGAGACATAGACAGAAGGACGAAGAGACAAAAATAGAGAGACGAAGACAAAGAGACAAAGACGAAGAAGCAGAGTCGTTGGAACAGAGATGGAGAGATATAGATGGAGGGACAGAAACGGAGAGACAGAGACAGCCAGACAGAGACAGAGAGGCAGAGACAGAGGCATAGACATAGGGACGGAGATAGAGAGACAGAAAGATGGAGACGAAAAGACGGAGATAGAGAAACGGAGAGAAAGAAACAGAGACGCAGTAACGGAGATGGAGAGACGAGAAGACGGAGAAAAAAAGACGGAGATGGAGAGGCAAATGTTGTGTATGTGTATGTGTATGTCTATGTGTATATGTATATGTGTATTCGTATGTGTGTATGTGTTTATGCGCATGAGTGTATGTGTATGTGGGTATGTGATCATGTTTATAAGTGTAACTGTTTATGTGTACTTGTGTGTGTGACATGTATATGTGAAAATGTACATAGTAATATATATATATATATATATATATATATATATATATATATATATATATATATATATATACTAGGGGTACCCCCTGCTCTCTCCAACTCGCAACCCCCTATTTGTTATTTAAGTTACATTATCTTTATTTTATTATTTTTATCAACTGTAAAAAATATAATTATTAAAATATATTAAGTTATACTCAAAAATATATTTGAATATTTATTACAGAGCCATTTTTGTTTTTCTCATTTATATGATGTTATATAATAAAAGTTTTTATTGTTTATATAAAACTAATTTTCATAAATACTAATATCTTATGAATGTCCATAGCATTGATGAATTTTTGTTTTTTTACCTCAATTAATAAATTTATAAAGTTTGTATTATAAATATATTTCTATATTTTCCATACCACCTAGTATTTTTAAATACCGAGGTATATATGTAGGCGCGTTTTTTTAGTGGTTTCCCCAGGAGGCCTATTTCCACTCACATTTTTAAAAAATGTTTTTTTTTTAATAAATAAATTTAAAAAAATAATTTTTTTATTTATATATTGAAAATAAAAAATAACATCTTTTAAATATGTTCGCCGAAATATAAAATATTAAAAATAATATGTACATTAAATTTAATATATTTAAATATACAAAAAAATATTACTTATACTTACTATTAAACAGTATTTAGAAATTAAAAAATTTTTTAAATTTATAAATTTAGAATATTAAAAAAATTTTACCTGTTTTTATTATGACTGAAAATTTTGAAAACAGAAATTTAAAAAATTTTTATGTATTATCCTTTTTTTTTGTCAATATACTTATAATTTTTTTCATCTTTTTGTTTTAATTTTTGTAAATATTGTAAAATTATTTAATATAATTGTTTATAAAATTTCATATGAACTTTTACTTACTTTTATAAATAAAATATAATATTTCTGGAAAATACTTCTTGGAATTTTTATATGTAATATTAATTATAAACACATAATTCATACATATATTTTGTATAAAAATAAATTATTTTTTAATTATTTATATTTGTAGTCAATAGTGTATAACATTTAAAAATTGAAAATATTAGATTTAAATTTTTAAAAATATAATAAAAAAAATTTTTTAATAGCAATTTATATTATAAAAAATATAATACCTTTTTTAATGTTTTTATATTATGTGAACTGATCATAATTTTCAATTTATGAACCCAATTTTTTTTTACTGCAAATAAATATTTTATTGTTATGAAAAATAATTTTATAATTATGAATTTTCAAGTGAAATATTATTTACGTGATTTTTTATATGCCTTTTCAAGTGATCATTTCTTAAAAATTTTTTATTACAAATAAAGCATGTAAATTGTTTCCTATGCTTAGCTAATATATGTCTTATTAAATTAGATTTCGTACTAAAATTTTTCTTACAATAAATACATAATTCCTTTTTTTGTTCGTGAGTTCTTTCATGTCTTCTAATTTTTTTAATTTTAATAAATAAGCTACATGTTCTACAACTTATAGTCTTAATATAAATTCTATTTATATGTATTTTTAAAAATTCAGATGTAGAATAAGAATTTTTGCAAAACGGGCATTGAAATACATCCATTTTTCCTATTGATATTAAGTTTAAACATTAATTTTCATTGAAATACTAATTTTATAAAAAACTTGGAAAACATTTTAATTATATTTTATATATGTGGATTTATAATTTTATTTAAATCTAATTTTATTCTGTTTCTATTATATTTAAAAAAAATAAAATACAATAAGCATAACACATTTAATAATTTACATCAATGACTTTTTAGGGGTCCATCTTTGCTTTATTTGACATTTTCATTGATTGCAATTTTCTAATATAAAAGAGAGAGAAAGAGAAAGAGTCTACTTACTCTTTACTTAGCTGCCTACCCGACACTGAAGTGGCTTTTGCTGATCGCTTGCCCTACGCACGCACTTATCTTCACAGTGAAAAATTTGTTAGCTTTTGTCGACAAAAATCGCATCATGAGTGACATGGCTCACGAAATAGCTACCACTCCGATATTTTCGACTAATTACTTTCTGACAGCTATGCAGAAACTGTTTAAGCTTTCAATTTAATTTAAAACAAGTTTTACAAAAGAAAAAAATCTTTAATTTTAGTAAAATAAAAATAAATTACCCTTTAAGTGAGTCAAATTTACACAACAAAATGAAATTTAAAAATCAATTAATCGTTAAAATTAAATGAAATGAATTAATAAAAATGGTAAAAATTCAAATAAATTATTTATTGAAAATTTCCGTCTAAACAATGTTATCTATTTTTGATGTATCATCTAAATTATTTTGAATATAAAAATTATTAATAGTTTTACATCTTGACAAAGCAACGTATAATTGACCATGTGAAAACAATGGTCGTCTTATAAATAAGTCTACAAGTGATTTCTGGAATAAAAACTTTATTTCTACTTTTATCGCCTGTTATTATTTTAGCTTCAATATTATGTTAATATAAATTTATAATTTTCAATCGTGTACCATTACATAATCCTTCCGATATACTTGAATTTCTTAACAACATTACTATAGCATTAACTTTTAAATTAATTTATAAGGTGGTAAACCTTCTTTAATTTTATTTAAAAATTCTATTTGGTAATTCAAATAAATGTTATCATCAGTTTGATCAACACCTTTATGCGTAGCGTAATCAATACTATAATATGTTTCAGTTTTTCCATTTAATAAATTTAATACTTTTTTTATTTAAATTATTAATATCTTTATTATGAGGAGCTAATATAATTTTTTCTCTACAGCAATTTTTATTAATATTTGAATAAATTTTAGAACAAATATCGTTAGTTTGTAATTTGTTTGGAATTATGAAAAGGTTTATTTTGCCATCATCAATTTATAATAGAAATGAAGCAAATTTTTTATTTTTAAATCGAATATTTTTTGTTAACTTTAATATACTAAAAAATTGCCATAAATATGAACTTTTTATTGTTTCTTCTATAATTAAATTTCTATTTCCATGTTTAACCACTGGTAAAATTTGTCGAAAATCACCATCTGAAATAATTAATTTTCCACCAAAAAGAAAATTACTATTACAAACATCTTTTAATGTATTATTAACTATTTCTTGCTTTTTTTGGAATCATTAATGCTTCATTCCATATTATTATATCAGCTTCTCTTAATTTTTTTCCATCTGATTTTAATTCTGAAAATGCATTTTCAGTTGTATTTAAATTTAAAGGTAATATAGAAGTCTTATGACTTGTCATTCCTTTAGGTAATAAAGTAGATGCAATACCAGTCCAAGCCATGGACAAAATTTTTTTATTTATTGATATAAAATAAAATATTAAAGTCTTATATGAAAAAGTTTTTTCTGTTCCTCCAGGACCATCAATAAAATATATTTTTTTATTATCTTTTTCAGTTAAAATTTCAAAAATTAATTTTTGTTTATCGTTTAATTTATTATACATTAATTTAAAATTTTTTTGCTTTCTATTTCATCATGATGATTATTGTTCAAAGTAATTAAATTTATTTTTGATTCAGGTAAACCAAAATCTTTACAAGACATATATTCATTAATAAAAATATTATTAAGTTCAAATAAAGCATTATTTTCTTTATTTTCATTAAAATCTTGAACAAAATAATTCGTAGTGGAGGTTGGCGCGCTTGCGCAAAGGGGGCTTGCGGAATTTCCATTATACTATGTTTGATGTCATTTATTCTTTTAAACAATAATTGTACATTTTATAAAATTTATCATAAAAATAATAACTTAATATGTTTGTTCTATATATTTAAAGTAAAAGCAGTAGGTGCCAACAATAAAAATTTGCACAGACTCTCTCTGTCTCACTCTTATACTCGCACATCAAGCATAAAAATCTACGTTGTGCTGTGCGACTCACAACGAAGATGGATATATGCGTATACTATATCATAGTATACAAGTGATTTTTTATCCTCGTTACAAGTGGTACACTTGATTCATTAGATACCCATTATGAAACAATTTAAAGTATTAATCAAAATATTAAAAAACATTGATCTAATTTAAAATATAAAAATTATAATGCTAAAAGAACATTTTGAATTTCAAATAATTTTAATGTATTAATATGTTTTACAGTTTTACTTAGCAGTGGAGGTTGGCGCGCTTGCGCGCAGGAGGCTTGCGGAATTTTCATTTTACCATGTTTGATGTCATTTATTTTTTTAAACAATAATTGTACATTTTATAAATTTTATAAATTTATCATAAAAATTATTAATTTAATATGTTTGTTCTATATATTTAAAGTAGAAGCAGTAGGTGCGAACAATAAAAATTAGCAAGAAGCTTTTTAAATGATGGGATTTAAATGAAATTAAAGATCAAAGAGGATGAGCTAAGGAGCAGCTAAGGAAGAGCAACAAAAACGTAAAATAACGTAAAATAACACAAAAAAAGGTAAAATTTGAGGATTTACCTGAGGAGGAGTAAAAATGACCTAAAATAACGTAAATAACGGAAAAAAGTAATGGATTCTTCGAGGAAGAGAGAGGGAAGAGAAAATGAAGGCATGAGGAAACTCAAAAGAAGAGAAAAAGAAGAGGGGAGGAAGGGAAAAGGAAAAGAAATAGGAAGAGGAACAAATAACGTAAAATAACGTAAAAAAAATAAAAATAACGTAAAAGGGAAAAAAAAGGATCAAAATTAGGTAAGAGGACGAGGAAAGAAAGAAAAGGGGAGGACCTTAGTCGTAGAAATTTTTATTACAACTATATAATATAGATATATATATATATATATATATATATATATATATATATATATATATATGTGTGTGTGTGTGTGTGTGTGTGTGTGTGTGTGTGTGTGTGTGTGTGTGGGTGTGTGTGCATGTGTGTATATGAGTGAGTGTATATGTATAGATATTTGTATATGTGTGTTTGTGTATGGATATGTGTATATGTGTGTATGTGCATGTGTGTATGTGTGTGTATGTATATGTGTGTATGTGCATGTGTGTATGTGTGTGTATGTGTATGTGTGTATGTGAATGTATGTATGTGACAATAATGCAAAAGATATTCACGTAAGATAAAAAAATTCTTAATTATTCACTTCAATATAATGAAATAATAATATTTATATAGGTACTAATGTAATTACGGAGAGACGGAGACAGAGAAACGAAGACGGAAAAACGGAGACGGAGAGACGGAGTCAGGGAAACGAAGACGGAGAGACCGAGACAGACAGACAGAAATGGAGAAACGGAGACAGAGACGGAATGATGGTGACAGAGAGACGGAGACAGAAACGGAATGATGGTGACGGAGAGATGGAGGTACGGAGACGCAAAAACGATGACGAATACGGAGTAACGGATATTGTGTATGTGTATATGTGTGTGTGTGTATGTGTATGTGTGTGTGTGTGTGTGTGCATGTGTATGTATATATGTGACAATATTGTAATAGATATTCATGTGAGAAAAAAAAAGTCCTAATTCTTCACTTTAATATAGAGTCAGGCTATCTGATACGGGCCACTAAAAACCCACCATACAAAATTAATACTGTTTTTTGCAAATTGTTAAAGTTTTATATGTTAAAAATAATGTCCTGAAGTAATTTTTGAAAATTTTCATTTTTCCAAAAGTTTTTAGCAAACTAACCTCTAAGCACTTTTTTTTTCGAAACGCGATTAATTAGAAACTATCAGATAAAAGTTAACGAAATTTTATTTACAAATTCAAAAATAGTTAAAGAATCGAATAGAGTATAAAAAGATTGAAAAAAATATTAATTATTAATAAAAAATTAGCCATGCAATAAATAAATGAAAATTTATGACACTTCTCGTAGGGCTAAGAAATTTTTTTTCTTTAATCATTTATTCCTTAGACTTTCTCTTATTCATAATTGCAATAAAATTTGGGGATCTCTTTTAGGAAAAGATTTACAAATTTTTAAATCTGCGGTGTGAATGTTTAACGCATCAAAGATGGCGGCGCACGTTCTAGTACTTTACCTTTGTATGGATCCTTATGCATCACGCCTTTTCTTCTTTGAAAAATAAGTTAAATAAATCGTAAGTCTGTTGTTCCTAGAATACTATACTATTTATTCTAGAATTAAAGTTCAATTATTTTTTAACATTTATTACAGCAGATTTTAAATAATTTGAAAAAATTTTACATTCTAATTTTTCCATGTCATATGGCTTATAGCAGTGGAATTTACGTGTTCCAACAATTGTTTTTGCCGAACTAAAGCGATTTTCTAATTTTTTCTGATGATTTTTATATTCATTTAGTGAACAAAACTCAAAATTAATTTTTTTGAAGAAATCAGATGCCCATTCAAACAGTTTTTTTGTTGTAGTTATCGTCTTATCTTGTAAACTGGCTCTGTATGCATGTCTTTTCACACATCCACCGATACCATCACAAGCACCTTTTCCGTGTGCAGTAGCGAAAAAATGCCATTCTGCATTGATTCCGAAATCTTTTTCATGATGCAGTAAATTTGATAAATTGAATCTATTTTTGTACTGGGAGCCAGCTCCGTCCGAAAAATAATAAATTTTTTTAATTTTTTGTGCACAAAACTTTCCTTTTAAAAACTCAATCATCTTTGAATTGTACAGATGCACTCCAGTGGCGTCGTGAATTTCGTATTCAGAGAAAACAACATAATTAATGTTTTTGATAACTTTATCCTGTTTGTAATAAATCACGTATACATGTAACGTAGCTTGGTCTTTGCACCAATGTTGCGATTGTATAGCATCTTGTACATGAAATGAATAATTTTCAGAAAAATCTAAGGTTACAATGAATTCTTCATCTTCAAGTTTTTCTTTTAGCTGTTCTAAATACGTTGCTTGAGTCTGAGCAATGAAATCATGTTTCAAAACATCGGGTAAATCGGATGCAAGATTTTTAAGAAAAATATTAACAGTCTCAGTTTTATGAAGTAATTGACATCTAAAAAAATAATTAGGTTGTAAAAAGCTAATTATCATAAAATATATAAATATATCTGTTAATATAATTACCTATCAGTTGTAAGCCATTGATTATAAGAAATTTTTTTAATTTTTAATTTTTGTAAAGACGTTTTCAAATCTTTAAAAATTTGACGAGTACCAGAACATTTTTCACAATTTCCCAGAAAACATTCTTCAGATGGATTTAAACAACATATATTATTTAAGAATTCTCTATAAGTTAATTTAAAATCAGATTTTTTTCCAGAAAATGCTTCTTTGATTCCTCTAAATTTAAGTCGAATGTTGCCATGGATTTTGCAAACGCAAACATTATGCGTTCCTTTAGCACCAACTGGAATGCACTGTTGAGGTCTTAGCGCTTTAAAAGATGCCAATGAAATTTTTTCATTTGGATTTTTGCTCAAAAAATCTTCATGTAAATCTTTTATATTGCTTAACAACAAACGTTTCTAAAAGGAAATATTGCTTTTACATATAAAAAATATAAAAATCGAATTACATAAATTTCTCCAGAAAAAAAATTTAATTTTAAAAAATACCATAGAAATAAATTGACAACTTTCTGATTGTTTAAAAATCACTATCATTGTTTTTTTTTATATTGCTTACCGTTTCTAGATGTCTTTTGCCATTGACAATAACTGACTTGACATCTTTCACTCCTGGCATTACTTGGCTGACTTCATCCGAAAGAAAAAAATTATTAACATTTTCAACTAGATCTACACTCATAGCTCGACCTTTTCTTACGTCTGGCAGAACATCATGACCTTTATCATTATTCAACTTCTTTGCAGTAGAAACCATGCGCCTACTAACATCAAATACTTTCGCCGCTTTTCGAATTGACCATTCATTAGGTAATGTCATTAAAAGAACAATTTTTTGATGTCAAGTAGATGCGTGAGACAATGCCTCTTTGACTTTACTTATCCATGTACAATTTTCAGATTTATTAAAGATATTCAAATTGCTACCATTAATTGTTTTCTGCAATATCTTCTGATCATCATTCGACAAATTAAGGAGCATCTTTTTTTTAGCCGGAGCTGCAATCCATTCTTCAAATGAAGATGCTAATTTCTGTCTTTTGATATTATTATCAACAAATTTGCAGACAAAATCTTCATCATTTTCTTCTTTTTCTGACTCCTCTATTTCATTATTTACTTCTTCTACGTGCTCTTTATTTTGCTTATTTGTTGTATTATTAACCTCAAATTGAATAGAATTTTTATTTAAATACAGTTGTCGTCTACAAGAAGCACAAACGAATAAACCAAATAAAGCACTGAACTTTGTGTCACGATTTTTTGATAAAAAAGTTAAATTTTTCCGAAAACAACTATGATTTTTTTTTTTGGAATGGATTACAACACTTAGGGGGTGGTGTCATGATGATAGCAATAACATTAATGAATATTAACAAATGCATGTTTGATTTTGCAAAAGAAACGATTAGCTTTTGTTTATTAAGCGATTCAAATGCGGCCGCGAGCAACAAAACCGTTTTCACTGTCGCGTCTATCATCGCTACGTGATATTCAAAAATTTGTAAATCTTTTCCTAATAGAGATCCCCCAAATTTTATTGCGATTATAAGTAAAGGAAGGTCTAAGGAATAAATGATTAAAGAAAAAAAATTTCCTAGCCCTACGAGAAGTGTCATAAATTTCAATTTATTTATTGCAAAACTAATTTTTTATTAATAATTAATATTTTTTTAATTTATTTATATTCTATTCGATTCTTTAGCTATTTTTGAATTTGTAAATAAAATTTCGTTAACTTTTATCTGATAGTCTCTGAGTAATCGTGTTTTGAAAAAAAAAGTGCTTAGAGGTTAGTTTGCTAATAACTTTTAGAAGAATGAAAATTTTCAAAAATTACTTTAGGACTTTATTTTTAACATATAAACCTTTAACGATTTGCAAAAAAAACTATTAAATTTGTACGGTGGGTTTTTAGTGGCCCGTTTCAGGTAGCCTGACTCAATATATATATATAAGTAGTGATGTAATTACTGAAAGATGAGAACGGAGAAACGGAGACGGAGAAACGGAGATAAAGAAACGGAGACGAAGAAACGGAGACGGAAAAACGGAGACGGAGAAACGAAGACGGAGAAACGGAGACGGAGAAACGGAGACGGAGAGACGGTGATGGAGAAATAGAGACGGAGACGGAGAGACGGATAAGACAGTAAGTGTATGTGTATGGATATCTGCATATGTGTGTATGTATATGGATATGTGTATATGTGTGTATGTGTGTGTGTGTGTATGTGTGTGTGTGTGTGTGTATGTGTATGTATATGTGTGTGTATGTTTATTTCAAAAATGCACGTGTTTATGTGTATGTATGTATGTGACAATAATGCAAAAGATATTCGCGTAAAAAAAGTCTTGATTCTTTATTTTAATATAATGAAATAATAATATACATATATATATATATATATATATATATATATATATATATATATATATATATATATATATATATATATATATATATATATATATATATATATATATATATATAAGTAGTGATGTAATTACGGAGAGACGGAGACGGAAAAACAGAGACAGGGAAACGAAGACGGAGAGACGAAGACGGAGTGACGGTGACGGAGAAACGGAGATGGAGAGACGATGGCGAAGAGACGGAGATGGAGAGACGATGACGAAGAGACGGAGATACGAAGAAACGGAGATGAAGAGACGGAGACGGAGACATGGAGTTGGAGAGACGGAGACGGAGAGACGATGATGAAGACGGTGTGACGGATATTGTGTATGTGTATATTTGTGTGTATGTGTATATATGTGTATGTGTGTGTGTGTGTGTATGTATGTCAATGTGTATGTGTGTGTGTGTGTATGTATGTCAATGTGTATGTATGTTTATGTGTGTGTATGTGTGTTTATGTATGTTAGAGGTGCACGTGTGTATGTGTATGTATGTATGTTTGTGTGTGTATATGTGTATGTGTATGTTAAAGGTGCGCGTGTGTATATGTATGTATGTATGTGACAATAATGTAAAAGATATTCACGTAAGAAAAAAAAAGTCATAATTATTTACTTTAATATAATAGTAGTAATAGTAATAATTTGAATTGATTATTTTATTAAGCACATATTCTTTTAGTAACAAAGACAAAATTCTTCTATAAAAATTGGTCGAATCTAAATATATTTTTGTATGGCATGATAATACAATTTGATTTCAAGAGATATAGAAGTACCGATGGTATGAGTTTATGATTCCATATACTGGTAAGGGTAGTTAATTTGAAGTTTAATTAAATAGAAGTTGTTACTTTTCATAAAATATTCATTGATGCATACATTTTAATTCTGGTTTATTAAAATTATAAAAATTATAGTGTAAAGAATAGTTTTTAGAATTAATAATCGCGTCGTACGCCTACATATATACTTCGGTATTTAAAAATATAAAAATATATAGAAATATATTTATAATGAAAAAATTTATAGATTTAATGATATAAGTGAATAATAAATAATTTATTAATGCTATAGATATTAATGAGATCTAAGTACTTGAGATCTCATACCTATTATTGATGCATAATATTCTACATTTATATATAATTGTATTTTTTAAGTAATGTTAAATTATATGGTACTAACATTGAGTTATCAACTTTTATTTGTTACTCATCAATTTTTTTATTATAATAATAGCTTTTTGATCTACTATTTTTTTTGCATTTTGGGAGACCATTATCTTCAAAAATAATTAAATTAGAAAAGGTTTTCGAAAAAAATTTTTTAAATTTGCTTTTTCTTAAATCATAACAAAGTGTCTCTGGACTATGTAACATATATTTTAACATAAATAAATTTTCCTCGGAGTAAATTAAATCAAATATTGGGGGTTGGTAAGCGGAGCGAGCAGGGGGGTACGTCGAGAAAAATTATATATGTATATTAGGGTGTCCCTTAGTTCCCAAACTTGAACAAACCTTGCTCCCACCCTCCAGATTTCTTGTAAATGTTTAAAAACTATGAAAAAAACTCTGAGATAGTCGAAAAAAGGTATTCAACCCGTGCCGCTTTTCGAAAAACGATTTGAAAAATGAATTATTCACGATAACATGAAAACAAATCATTATAGAAAAATTTCTTTTAAACAACACTTGTGGATATTTTTAAGACACAACTTTGTTATATCATAAATTTTTGTCTAAAATGAGCTGTACTCCGATTAAACGTGATTAACGATTGAAAATGGACGTTTTTCGTACTTGATAATTCTTCATGCGAAAATTTCTATTATTTAAATGTATAATATCCTATTTAAAAACTTTATCGTTCAATAAATTTTCTGCTAAAAATTTTTAGTTTTGCAATAATACTTAAAAATCAAGTTTTTTTTCATGCTTTTCCATAGCTTTTTCGCAATAGATTATAAAAAACCAATCACGATAACAAATTATTCAACAAAACCTGATGATAGAACTCAAAATCCCTTAAAATAAATTAAATTTCTAGTAAAAAATTCTTTTGTAATACAAGTTTTGTAATAGTCATAAGAAAAAAAAATTCACTAATTTAACCATATGTTCGTTAAACACGTTGATTAAACCTATATTCAAAAGCATCATTTAAGATTAAACTTGTGTATGCTTCAGAAAACAATTTGAAACCTATTTATTTTAACTTGTAGTCACACAGTTTTGTATTTAAAAGCACTCACAAATAAAACACCCTAAAAAACTAAATTCTTCTCATATTATTCTAAAAAGTATAACCCCTCATATGCTACCCTAAAAAAACATTGATGACCTGTAAAATTTGATATCTTCAAATTCTGAAATGATAAAAAATAATTATTATACTATTTAATAAATATATCAAATTATATTTTTTTAACAATAATTATAATTATCAAACCTTATCACCTGAACACATACACATTTTGAACTAGTGTATTCATGTATTTAGCAACAATTCGACAAATAATATAAATTCACAAGAAAAGTACAGTAACTATTCAGGCATTTTTGAATAACAACCACCAACAACGAACAAAGTATTCTATAAAACATTAAAATTATTAGCCATAGAATAGCTTTGACATGTCATGAGGGTACAATGCATCCATAACAGATATATTTTAGGCAAAAAAGAAAGGAATTCAGAGTGAGGTCAGAAAGTACATGATTTCATAGCAACATATAATTGTACTCCTATAACGATAACTCACGTCAAAACATCCTGCAGTATGATCCATATAAACTTCAGCATTCTGACCGTAATCTTCATATAGGGTATCTAGAGTCCCAGAGAAAATATAGTAGCTCTTGAACAGCAACCACGAACAGCGAGTAAAGTTTTTTATAAAACAACAAGAAATCAGCTACAAAATAACTTTAATAGTACAAGAGGATACAGTGCATCCATAACAGATACATTTAAGGAAAATAGGAAGAAAATCCAAAACTTTTAATAGCTCATATTGATTCTAAATTATTGCATAAATTGATTGTTTTTAAATTTGTTATAATAATAAATATTTAATGTCAAATAAAATTTCTAAAGTACACTATAAATAAGAAAAAAATTAATTTAATATTTTTAAGGTTATAGCAAACAAGACTAATATTATATGTTCATAAATTATATTAAAAAAACTAAATAAAAACTACTACTTTTTACCTCAGGTGAAATAAAATTAAGCGTATCACATGCAAACTGCTTTCAATCAGTTCAAGCCGATGGTAATGTAAGATTGAAATCTGCCATTAATACTCAGGTAGGAGGCAAAGGCACTTTTAACGATGTCTATGTTAAAGATGGTAGGTCAAATAAAAACATAATAATATACGTCTCGAACTCCATACATAAGATCCCAGACCATGAGAAGATATTATGTCAACCTAACAGATAAATTGAGTAACTTTTTAAAAATAATAATATAAGTAGTTATTATTACAATTATGATATTTAGTTGCAATTAAATAAAAAATTAATAATAATCAGACCATTATGGAAATTCTATGCATAATACATGTGATTCATCATTTAATATCTTCAACTATAAATTTAAGTCTATATTTTTAAGATTATGATGCACAAGATTCGAATTTACACATTATGCAATTAATCTATTATATTTGAAAAAGTAAATAAAAACTAATATTTAAATATGAAGAAATAAAATTCATTGGATCGTACATTGTGAAATGCTTTTAATCACAGAGTTAACTATGTTGCAAGACCAAACTTTATTTTCTACAATTTTATAATTTTAAAAATTAATTATGAATACGTTCTTGCTAATAAATTGAAATTTAAAAAAATTAAACTAACAGCTTGTTTATCATATTAATAATATCTCAATCAAGTACTTGATGGAAATATTAATTCAAAAAATTGTTTAATTTTTGCTTTCTCATAGAGAAAGCATTGTATCGATGAAAAAATTTTTTTTCTATTTTCTCATTAATTTGTACATATTTGAACTCGGTGAGTCGAAAAAAGTGGTTTCCAGAAAATGTCTGTATATATGTGTGTGTGTGTGTGTGTGTGTGTGTGTGTGTGTGTGTGTGTGTGTGTGTGTGTGTGTGTGTGTGTGTGTGTGTGTGTGTGTGTGTGTGTGTGTGTGTGTGTGTGTGTGTGTGTGTGTGTGTGTGTGTGTGTGTGTGTGTGTGTGTGTGTGTGTGTGTGTGTGTATGTGTGTGTGTGTGTGTGTGTGTGTGTGTGTGTGTGTGTGTGTGTGTGTGTGTGTGTGTGTGTGTGTGTGTGTGTGTGTGTGTGTGTGTGTGTGTGTGTGTGTGTGTGTGTGTGTGTGTGTGTGTGTGTGTGTGTGTGTGTGTGTGTGTGTGTGTGTGTGTGTGTGTGTGTGTGTGTGTGTGTGTGTGTGTGTGTGTGTGTGTGTGTGTGTGTGTGTGTGTGTGTGTGGATGTATGAATTCAGTTAGTAAACTGTATCTCGAGAACTACTCAATGGATTTGCTTCTAATTTTGCATGGAATTCAGTTTTGTGACTAACTTGCTGGGAAGCTATTGATAATTGGTTCTTCTAGCGTAGTTTTCATTTTAAAGTTTTAAAAAAAAAAAAAAAAAAAATTTCGATTTTTCGTTTTTTGGTTTTTTTTTGTTTACTACTCGATGAATTTGCTTTAAAATTTGCACGGAAATTATTTGTGATTGCCCGGATAAAATAAATTTTTAAAAACTGATTTTCTTAGCTTAGTTTCAATTTTAGAGCATTTTGAAATTTAAAAAAAAAATGTTTCTATTTATTAAGCCAATGAAATCTTAAAAATTACTCGATGGATTACTTTAAATTTTCCATACAATTCAATTTTTTTAAGAACTGGTGCGGAAGCTATTGAGAATTGGTTTTCTTAGCGTAGTTTTTTTTTTAGAATCATTTTAAGAATTTTAAAAAAATTTCGATTTTTCATTTTTTTTTGTATTTTACGTAAACTACTCGAAGAATTTGTTCGAAAATTTGTATGGAACTTAATTTCGACTGCCAAAAGTATAAAAAATTTTGAAAACTAATTTTCTTAGCGCACTTTTAATTTTAGAGCATTTTTAAAATTTTTTTAAAAATTTTTATTTTTAATTTTTTTCTATTTTACGAAAACCATTTGATAAATTTGCTCCAAAATTTGTATGCAATTAATTCGCTACTGTCTGAAGAAAACAAGCTTTGGAAAACTAATTTTCTCAGCGCAGTTTCAATTCTAGAGCACTTTAAAAATTTAAAAAAAAATTTTTATTTTTTATTTTTTTTCTTTTTTGCGTTAACCATACTATAAATTTTCTCCAAAATTTTTATGCAATTAATTCGCTATTGTCTGAAAAAAATAAGCTTTTGAAAACTAATTCCTTAGCGTGGTTACAATTTTAGAGAATTTTAAAGATTTAAAAAAAAATTTTGATTCTTCTTTTCTTATTTTTTTTATTCTACGTAAAGCACTCGATAGATTTGTTCTAAAAATTGCAGGGAAATTATTTGCGACTGCCAAAAGAAGGGAAATTTTCAAAAATTGATTTTTATAGCGTAGTTTTAATTTTAGAACATTTTTTAAATTTTGAAAAAGAAATTTTGAAAAGAAAATGTTATTTATTTAACTACTTAGATCTTGAAAATTACTCGATGGATTTGCTTCAAATTTTGTATACCATCTATGTTTTTGTATAACTACACGGAAAGCTATTGAAAATTGGTATTCATAGAGTAGTTTTTCTTATAGAGCCATAAACATGAACTGTATTTATATATAAATATGATTGCATTTTATAAAGTTTAGAAATTTTGTTGTCATCATTCTTTTTATTACCAAATTATATCATTTTTTCAATAGAACAAATTTTTTTGTATTACTTCATGATTTAAAATAAATTATAAATGTTGAAAAAGCAAACAGCTAGCATATGGACAAATCTTTAAAACTTTTAATTTTCTCGTGATGCTTTTGAAAAGTCCTTTCACGACTGCTAGTGGTTTGCCGCATGATGCACACTATCTAAACTGGGCTGACACCTTTCGGGCAATCCTGTGACTCTATTTCTGATAGATTTGGTAAGTGTGCCATCAACGGCACAGTAGATATTTCTATAAAACGTAAATTTTTACATACATAAAATTATGTAATTTTTCATACATAAAAATTTACGTTTTATAGAAATATCTACTGCACCGTTGGTGGCACACTGATTAAATCCATTAGGAATAGAGTCACAGGATTGCACAGAAGGTGTGAGCTCAGTTTAGATATTGTGCATCATGCGGAAACTCAGTAACAGCTACAAAATGACTCGCCACTAGTACATAAAAAGTTTTGAAGATTTGCCCATATATGTTCGAAATTTATAAAGTACAATATGAGTAAATATTAATGTTAGACAATTTTTTAAAATTAAAATCACATTTAAATAAATATAAAAAAATTAATGAAACTCAAAGAGCTCTATGAGAAAGCATTCAGCCAAAGCACTTGGCAGCGTTTTTCTATATAATTCAGATATAGTAAAATAAAATAGTGATTAAATACCATTTTGTTCACAAAATTTTCTTAATCCTTGAGTTTTAAGACAACAATGCAGTTCTCCACTATGGTACAGTCACGAAATTATATCAATATAATTTTGTTCTTCAAAACAGTTATAGAGCCGTAGTACTGTACAATGCTTGAGACAAGAATGAACTTCTTGTGTTACTACTTTCGCTGCTTTTATCAGCTTTTTATCAATCTTGAAGTTTAAATAAATATAGATTTAGATTGATATTGATATGTTAAAAAATTATTTTTAACATACTTGGAAATATAATAAGCACACAGGAACAAAAAACATAAACATACGCTGAAAATACCATCTAACCTCTATTCGTTCACCAAAATCCCCTAAAGAAAAGATGCTGCTATTTATTTTTAGTTCTTCATAAGAAACATGTTCTAGATTTTTTACGATGATTTGAGCACTTGAAATTACATCATAATAAACTACATATTTTGATTCACAAAATATATTGAAACATTAATTCACTCATCGTAGTCGGCAGTATAATAATAAAAATTATCGTCTATAATTTTTTTATTTTTAATAAAAAGAAGAAAATTTTTTGTAAAATTATTCAAAATTTTTTCTAAGACCAAACTTTAAAAAAAATTTTTTAAGTTCAAAATTTTTAAGATTTTCAAAAATAGTTCTTAATTGACTAAGCATGGTTTGAAATGCGTAAAAACCAAAAAATCATTACATGAGATTTTGGCATGATAAGTCACCTGAGAAATCAGGTGATTTCTCACCTGATTTTTTTTAAGCAGGGTATTTTTCATAAATAAGAAAAATCACTAGTTTAAAAAAATTGAAAAAAGCATGAAAAATCGTTTTTTGAAAAGCGGCACGGGTTAAATGCTTTTTTTCAACTAAATAATTTGTTATCGTGATTCGTTTTTCATAATCTATTGCGAATAAAGCTATGGGAAAGCATGAAAAAAAACTTGATTTTTAAGTATAATTGCAAAACTAAAAATTTTTAGCCGAAAATTTATTGAACGATAAAGTTTTTAAATAGGATATTATACATTTAAATAATAGAAATTTTCGCATGAAGAATTATCAAGTACGAAAAACGTCCTTTTTCAATCGTTAACCACGTTTAATCTGAGTACAGCTCATTTTAGACAAAAATTTATAATAAAACAAAGTTGTGTCTTAAAAATATCCACAAGTTTTGTTTAGAAAAAATTTTAATAGAATGATTTGTTTTCATGTTATTGTGAATAATTCATTTTCAAATCATTTTTCGAAAAGCGGCACGGGTTGAATACTTTTTTTCAACTATCTCAGAGTTTTTTTTATAGTTTTTCAACAGTTACAAGAAATCTGGAGGGTGGGAGCAAGGTTTTTCCAAGTTTGGGAAATAAGGGACACCCTAATATATATATATATATATATATATATATTTTATCTGCTATTTTTATGCAATTTACAGAATTCGAGGGAAACAGATATTGATAAGAAATATAACTATCTATAAGAATCACTTTTTACAATAAATTTTCATCAATCTAAAAATTGAACCAGCCTTTAAATCACTTTTTTTCTTACCCAACCCACTGTGCGACACCCTTATTTTACAAGTTTTGAGAGTGTCTTTAAGAACATTTTATTTATTTTTGGTTAGTTTTGTAAGTAGAAAATGTCTGAAAAAATTACAGTGCACTGTGAAAAATCAGCTCTAGAAACGAAAATAACATTCTATTTGAGTACGATCTGTTCGAATCAACATGAAATCCACTACATGGAAATATAAATTTATTAATTTGGAAAATGGGTGATTTTTCTTCCACGTGGAATATCTGTTTGATTCAATATGAAATCTATTCGTATTTAGTGGATATATATTTTTTCATCAAACTGAAATCTACTAACTGCAAGTGGATTTACCTTTTTTTCATATCCACTTGCGATTCATATATGAATTTATTTGAATCAAATATATATCCACTTGCGGTTAGTGAATTGTTGCAAACAGATTTTATACTTGATTTAAACAGATCGCTATTAGGACGTAAAACAAGAAGAGTTTATGTTAGCGGCAAGTGGATTTTACTTGCTTCAAGAGTTGATTTCTCTCAGTCCAAGTGCGCATTTTTTGATAGAATATGTTCAAATTTGTTTGATATTTTTTTTTCATTAATATGGTGCCGAAAAAAATTAGTTTTGAGAAAACATGTTTTTCTTTGATTAGGGGTAGTCGAGGGGGAGGGGGTAGCAGCTCGCAGTTCTATAGAAGCAATCAAAATTCACTTAATTGTAGTGAAAATATTCTTTTTTACGTCTTAGCGAAAATCCTCTTGAAGATAACATAAAATTTGTTTTATCTATATCCACTAGAGGCAAGCATATAATACCTTGATTGAAGTAACTATCCGTTTGAAAATACAAATAAATTACATTTCAATGAAATATAAAATAGAATTCCCTATAGGAGATATCTATTCTACATGAGAATAATTTATAATTTTTTAATCCGAGGGAATATATTCTCCTAAAAAAAATATTTATATTTTTTATTACGATTTCTTATACTTCTTTCTATTTAACAGACATATATAGTTAAATGAAAATAATAAGGTAAAGAAATAATATATAAATGAAATGAAATACAAACTTATGAAGGAATGAAGATTGAAATGAATTTCTGACTAAAATGTTGTATTTATTTTCTATGCATTTTTTGAGCTAAATATTTGCGCTATTTTTATTTGCCCATAACTTTTTAACAACTTGGGCTTTTTAAACGCGTTTTTATTTTCAATCAAAAGGTTTTAATCTCAACTTTAATATGCAATCAGTAAAAACCTTCTAGAATAAGTAGTTCGAAAACTGCAAAATTATAAAGCAGATGCAATTTTTTTAACAAAACAGACAAAACTGCTGATAACTCGGAAAAAATTAAGCATTGGACCAAATGGACGCGGCTTTTCTCATGATTTCATGTAAGAAAAAAGATCCCAAAGCTAGAAGAAAATCCAAGACCCAAACGCAATGCACTCTCCTTGGTAGTTTTAATTTTAGAGCATTTTTGAATTTTTGAAAAAAATTTTTATATTTATTAAGCCAATAAGATCTTGAAAACTACTCAATGGATTAACTTCAAATTTTCCTTACAATTCAATTTTTCGATCAACTGGTGCGGAAGCTATTAAAAATTGGTTTCCTTAGCGTAGTTTTAATTTTATAGCCATTTTAGTGATTTTAAAAAAATTTCGATTATTCATTTTTTTTATATTTTACGTAAACTACTCGAAGAATTTGCTTGAAAATTTGTATGGAACTTATTTTTGACTGCCAAAAAAAGAAAAACTCTTGAAAACTGATTTTCTTAGCGCACTTTCAATTTTAAAGCATTTTAAAAATTTTGTTTAAAATATTTATTTTTTATTTTTTTTATATTTTACGAAAACTATTCGATAGATTTGCTTCAAAATTTGTATGTAAGTTATTCGCTACTGTTTGAAGAAAACGAGCTTTAGAAAACTTATTTTTTCAAAGCAGTTTTAATTTTAGAGCATTCTGAAAATTTTCTAAAAGATTTTTATTTTTCATTTATTTTCTATTTTGCGTAAACCATACTATACATTTCCTCCAAAATTTTTATACAATTAATTCGCTATTGTTTGGAGAAAATAAGCTTTTCAAAACTAATTTTCTTAACGTGGTTACGATTTCAGAAAATTTTAAAGATTTTTTTAAAAATTTCGATTCTTTTTTTCTTATTTTTTTTTATATTACGTAAAGTACTCGATAGATTCGTTCTAAAATTTGCAGAGAAATAATTTGCGACTGCCAAAAGAAGAAAAATATTCAAAAATTGATATTTATAATGTATTTTCAATTTGAGAGTATTTTTGAAATTTTGAAAAGAAAATGTTATTTATTTAGCCAATAAGGTCGCGAAAATTACTTGATGGATTTGCTTCAAATTTTGCATACTATCTATGTTTTTGTATAACTAGACGGGAAGCTATTGAAAATTCGTATTCATCGTGTAGTTTTTTTATAGACCCATTTTAAAAATTATAAAAAAATTTTCGATTCAAAAATTTTTTTGTATTTTATGTAAATTACTTGAGGAATTTGCTTTGAGATTTCCATGAAAATTATTTGCAACTGCCAAAAGAAGGATAACTTTTAAAAACCGACCTCCTTAGCGTAGTATTAATTTTAGAAAATTTTTTTAATTTTCTCAAAAAATTTTAATTTTTTAGTTTTTTTTCATTTTACGTAAAGTACTCGATAGATTTGTTCTAAAATTTGTATACAAGTTATTTTCTACTGTCTTTATAAAACATGTTTCAAAAAAATAATTTTCTTAGAGTAGCTTTTTGATCACTTTTTTTGATTTCTGATTTAACGCTTTCACTAACTCTTTTCTTACTTCCTCACTTCCTCTGTCTTCCTTTTCTATCTCAGATTGATCCTTATTTTTACCCTATTTTTATCGATCTTTGCCTCTCTCTTCCTATTTCTTAATCACTTTCTCACATTCACTAATTTTTCTTGAATAGGAATTGTATTTTACATTGAAATCACATTTAGAAAAATGAAATCAAATTAATCTAACTCAATGAGCTCTATGAGAAAGCATTACGCCAAAGCACTTGGCAGCGTTTTTTAAGCTCATCTGATTGGTAGAAACATACTATTTAATATATCTAAAAATCAACCACTTTGAATTTGCTCTTTGACGGCTTATTTTTTTCGTTTTTTTATGAAGAAAAAATATAAGCCACCAGTTGAGCAGACTTCTCAAAGTTACTTAATTTTGCGAAAATGTCTGAAAAAATCGTCACTATGGCTCAATTTTGAAATTTATGATTTTTTTTCTAAAAAAGTTTTGAGTTTTGGAAATAATGTATATAAAAGTTTTTTATTGAAAATCATGTGTAAAATGTAGATAGATAAATAGATATGTATTTATTTGTAAAAGTTTACAAAAAGTGTGTAACAAAAAATATAATATAATACATAATAATATAATACAGAAATGAGATAATACTGTAACGTTACATGTAATTATTGCATTCATGATATCACAGTCGATTTCCTAAAACTAATAGTACTACATAAGTAAGTCACTTTTTAGAGTGATATCGCAGATCATTACAATAATAAAATACACACACAATTATCAATAAAACAACAATAAACAAATCCGTCGAATTAATATATATCAGTCAAACTAGTAAAAACAATCTAAAAATAAAATATAATAAAATCAAACGAGTCAAAAACTCAAAAAAAGTAAAAAGTATTACATTCACTCTCAACCATGCGCTCATCATTCATACTATAAATACAAGCACATCTTAAATCTATATACGGGACTACACATAATAATAAATTAACGTAAAGGGACTATCAATATAACATAAAGAGAGTATCCGTTATTCAACGTCAAGCAAGTACCCCCTCACTGTCGTCTTAAACCTGCTGCTAGATGGAAGATACTTAATTTCAGCAAGTAGGGAATTCCAAAAATGCACACTTTGAACTTGGAAGAAATTCCTTCCAGTCTCAGTGCGCATAAAGGGCACCGAAAGATCCTTAGCCTCTTCCCTAGTAGCCGCCCTAGGTACATATCTAGTGAAGAGACTCACTAGATGCTCCGGAGTATTTATGCGCACGATTTTGTACATAAGCACAGCCAAAAAATACTGTCTCCTCGAATCAGTGCGCAGCCAACCCAATGCGGTTCTATAAGGAGAGACATGATCACCCATTCTCAAACCCATTACATATCTCACACATGAATTTAGTAATCTCTGTATTCGTTTTCTCAACTCCTGAGAAGCATCAAGCAGAACCACTAAAAATAGTAAAGATATGGAAACAGCAGGGCTGTTGCGAGCTGTTTACGCAGAGTCTCCGTGGTGTACCGACGGAAAAACCGCAGGGCATATAAAACTCTATTAAACTTTTTTGTAATCATATCAACGTGCGGTACCCATGAAAGTTTAGGGTAAAGCACAACACCAAGACTCGTCACGGAGTCAGAGAAAGGTATACTAATGCCTCTCTCAAGATCAATCGTACGTGACCTATCAGCATAGAAAAAATTTACAAAACGACTATTGCCAAAGACAATTGCCTTGGTTTTATTAGAATTCAAAGTGAGAGAGACACCAGCAGCTCACTCCGACACGGCTTTGGCCGCCCCATATAGAGTGAGAATACCCTCTTTCACATTTTCGAGAGGCACCTTCGTGTAAATTTGCAGGTCGTCTGCATAGGGTAGGTGCTCGACGCAACCAGAGTCAAGAGCATCCCGTACGCCATTAATGTAAAGGCAAAACAACAGAGGCCCCAGTACCGAAGCCTGTAGAACTCCTAGGTTGGTTGTCAGCCAACTTGTTTCCTCGATTGAATGCGTGGAAACCATTTGTTTCCTTCCTGATATATAGGAGTTAATCCACAAGAGAGCAGCCCTGGGAAACCCCATCGATCTAAGCCTAGTAAGTAACTTGAAGGAAGAGATCATGTCGAATGCCTTACTAAAGTCAAAAAGTAAAAGTAACGTGACGAGTTTTTTGTCTAGACCCGATCTTATGTCATCAGTTAATTTAAAAATATCTGGTCGCGTCGAGTTGTGCTTTTTGAAGGCAGTCTGCATTGGGTCAAGTATTTTATTAGCAGTAATGTACTCCTGCAATTGGTCATGAGCTATCTTCTAAAGTACCTTTGAAAGAAAACATAAAATAGCAATAGGCCTGAAGTCTTTAGGCGATTTGGGTGCAGAGCACTTCTTTAATGGCTCAATACGTGCCTGTTTCCAAAGGCCAGGGAAAACCCCCCGAGCAAAAGAGGAATTATACAGGGTCACAAGATGTTCACCAATAAATAGTAATGCTTTAAGTATCATATTTTGCGGAATGCCGTCCTCCCCACGAGCCTGCGATGAGAAGTGTGAAACTGCAAGAATAATATCCTTAATATTAATTGATTTAACCTTCTGACAGCCGGGATGACGCCATATGGCGTTATCCCATGATCGGCCCACATATACTATTACTTAAGAAACATTTATATGGAAAATTTCGAGAAAGTTGCACTTTTTTAGTGGAAAAAATGCCGGCTGTCAGAAGGTTAAAAGCGAAACCATTTTCGCTGCATTCAGAAAGAATCTTCTTGCGTTCCTCACCATCATCATGTGGCAAAACCGACACCCCAGCAAAGTGCGCATTAAGCTTATCTGAAGCGAATCCATTCAGATCCCCTTGGGGTCCGGATAATAGTCCCAGCTCTTTCAAATCCTTCCAGACATTACCACTTGCAAGAGCCTCGAACAGTCTGTTATGATAGCATTCACTTCTTGCACGCTTAATCGGCTCGTCCAACGCCTTACGTAAAATTAAAAATTCTGAAAAATACTTATTGTCGTTTGTCCATTTGTATCGCCTATATGTGGCATGCCTCCTGCGCTGCATCTGTAACAACTTCCCATCCATCCATGATGGGTTCTTTTTCGTACATTTAAATATTTTCACTGGTGCTAAATTTTCAATAGGAGCAGTGAGATTATCACAAATACAGTCAAGTGCAGATTCAGGATCCACTATATCAGTTGTCAATTCGGACGAATCATAGCCGGCCAATTTCTCTAATAATAATTTTCCACTAATATTTATATAATTTTGATACTAAATCGGTTCATGCACTAAACTGCTAACATTATAGGCTATAGAAACTTCAATTAAATTCTGCTGACTATGAAAGTTCGCAGGTACGTTACGTGCGTTAAGTATGGTGTCATTGTCATCTACAAAAATCGGGTCTATCCATGTGCGAGACGATGGAGTTATATGCGTGGCACCATGATGGACCAAGTGAAACGAAAGCTCAGCGGACAGCTTACTAAGAAACTTCGCATCACTGCTTTCTCGCAGGAGATCGGCATTCAGATCTCCCATTATAATCTTAAATGAAAAATCGGCAGTCAAACTTACTAACGTATCAATTAGATCAGAATCTTTTGTAAAGGAAATGACAAGAGGATTGACGGAAACCAACATAGATTCAGAGTTGCCTGCTTTAACAGAACAAAAAATATATTCAACACTTCAGGCTTACCACTAGCAGTTATAGTTGTGGTATTCGAAAAAGCTAATATCTCATATTTCAAACTACCTTTAACGTAAAGGGCAACCCCTCCTCCATGAAGGTTTCTATCCTGTCAAAAAATTTTGCACCCCTTAATCTGAATGACGTCGTCCGAGACAGTCGGGTCCAGCCAGGTCTCAGCCACTTCAAACAGATCATAAGAACGGCCATCACATAGAAGCTCACGCACTTGTCCAATGTGAGCCCTTAAAGAATTCACTATCAAAAAGTCCGCTCGCAGTGCACCCCTTCTCCCTCTTCGACTCACCGAGTAGATCTGGCTTAGTCATTAAGGAAGAGAGATCATCATTATTTAACTTACTTTTAATAACAGGACATTCATCATTGGGAGCTATCTCAACAACATTGTCAACCTTATTTAAACATCCACTAATCACACAAGATTCGTCAGCAATAAAATTTTTATCTAAAATAACATTATTTAAAATTTCATCTATATCATCTTTATTAGCAAATATGTATGCTCTCTCCCCTCTTTCCCGTCTTGCTAGAAATTTGTCACTTTTATGCCAAATAAATTTAATACCTTTAACCTTAGCATGATTCTTTGGATCTTTGAAATTTTTGTATGTATCTTTTTGAAGGTATTCGTTAATAAAAACCTTATACTGGTTTTTTATGGCAGACAAACTGGCAAAACGAAAAATATCAATGTCTGCTGTTGAGAAACTAATAATTTTTCTTTTTTCATTTAATATTTTTTGAACCAGACTGGCCTCGGAGAGTCTAACTAGCAGCGAGAGAGGACCTCCCCGACCGTCCCTGATCACGCTGCTTCTAGATTCAGACGATGTTAAACATACAACCGACAAAATGTGTGACTGCTTCAAGTTCGGAAATATGCTACCGAGGACAGCACAAACATAATCCTTCTGTCGAACATTAGCCGCTAAGCAGTCCAGTCCACTGGAGATCACGAATGAGCCACCCTCAACACCACAATTTTGTGTATTTTGATGATTATCCTTCGCTATTCCTGTGTCAATAATTTGTGTGTTGGCGTCTACTGTTTCCTTCGAATTCGTATCAGTGTATGAGACATTTTCACGCTCTTCTACACGCTCCTGTATACTGAGATCAGAGACGGTCTGCACCACGCATGCCAACCCCACCCCAAGTTCTAAAAGTTCTTGTCCCCTCCATTAAATTCAGCTTGTTTAGTAGATTAAAGGTTATTAATTTTAGAATTTAAATTTAAATCAGTCTTATCATAGTTCTTAATTAGAGTGGACAATTTATTTTCCAAACTACTGACTATTTCCCTTAATTTAATATTTTCATCAAGCAGCCTAGCCTGACTATCTCAAAATTCTTTACTACTTTGTCATGATTATTAAGTTTATCCAAGATGTCTCGCAAGCCATCATCAATACCCATTATGCTGTTCTCAACACTCCGGATCCGATCGAAAGCGCCTAAGACTGAGTCAAGCTTACGAGACACATTTCCTTCAATTTCAGACAAAGCAGCCTGAGAAATGGAGATGTCAGCATTATTATTCAATTTTACATTATCATTTGTTAAATTTATTGATTTATCATTTTTAATATTGGCAGCGGGGGCAACATGCGCAGCGCCACCTCTACTATGCGCAGGTTGAATGGAATTATTATTATTTAAAATGTTACTTAAGCTAGTCTTCTTATTTTTCGCCGCGCCACTAGTCTTCTGATGTGCCTTGGTTGCTGATTGCCCCTGTGTGACGATAACCAGTGGTACTTGCGTGTCAGTTCTCAATGGAGTCGATATGCTGAGGGGCGACTTCTTCTCTGCCTTACCAACATCGAGTAGTTTGCTATTATTGATGCCAGCATCACGAGCAAGTGAACTGAAGGAAGTGCCTTTCTCGTTCTTTGTCTTTACACATTTGTTGCAAGTATAGTGGTAACCTGTGCCTACTAATTGCATGCGAGTCATACATCTAGCATGACAGCGCTGGCGACAAGTTGAGCAATTATCTAGCCTCATTGTTCCACATATGTCAGATGACGGCTGCTTACATATGGCACATCGATCCATGATAGCGACCTCTTGCGGCAAATTTTAAAAATTTCGTTGCTTGGCGTGTTCTAAAAACCACCAAAATACCGCCTTCCGTCCAAAAACAATCAGTTCGTCACTAACCTCGAAAAAGTCTACTGGTCCAGAAAAACTCACATCAGCAAAGCAAGAACAGCATCACTTCTCACAAACTTGAAAAAGACACTGTCTTGCATTAAGGCGCTTGCAAGTACCCTGAAACAAAAACGCCCGAAGGCAGCTTGTGGCAGAAAAAAGTCAAAAAAGTACAGAGCGTCTCAAAGTACATCTGGCGCTACTTACGTGTTCCAAAATAATGTACTGAAATAAATGTACTGAAATTTTTGTAATCAATTATTCGTTAAACGTCACAAATCATAAATGAAATTTTTAAATTTAAAAATTTATTGTGTTAAATTTTTAGTATATATGCTTCATAATGTCTTAAATTACAATTTGTAAAAATAGATACATATTCTATACATAATTTTCAATAAAAAGCGTCTATATACATTTTTCCCAAAACTCAAAACTTTTTTAGACAAAAAATCATAAATTCTACGATTGAGCCAAAATGACAATTTTTTAAGACTTTTTTTGCAAAATTAAGTAACTTTGAGAAGTCTGCCCAACTAGTGGCATCGTATATTTTTTCGTCATAAAAAACGTAAAAAAAAGCCGTTAAAGAGCAAATTCAACCTGGTCGATTTTTAGATATATTAAATAGTATGATTCCACCAATCAGATGAGCTTAAAAGAAACATATTATAATTTGCCTGACACAGCTCACAGCAAACGTTGCGAGGTGAAGCTCCAACAAATTGTCATCTGTTTCCTAACCTCCTGGTTCAAACCAGATGTTAAAAAAATGACTCAGACGGCGGAAGAGGCAGCAGCCAGCTGCTTGTGATCATCAAGCAAAGCGCACGTCAAAATGGTGGTTGACAAAGGCGTAACTAAGCGAAAACCAAGCCCTCGAGCGAAAGAAAATGGCGTGAATCCTTAGCCAAGATCACGTCGATGTCACCAGTTGTGGTAGCCAGCCAGGATGAGGAGAATAGTAGAGAGGTAGTCTAAATAACAGAAGACAAAATATATAAGTGATATCGTCAGGTGGGAGGAAGAAGGTTACGATTCGAAATTGGCCACAAAAAAGTAACGATTCGGATAAAACCACAAAAAGGTTCCGATTCGGGTTTAGCCACAAAAAGGTGACGATTCGGGGTTGGTCACAAAAAAGTACCGATTCGGGTTTAGCCACAAAAAGGTTACGATTCGGCTGCTTCTTTTTTCCTTTGATGTTTTGGATGAGAACCGTTGTTGAAAACATAAGAGTTTGTCTCCTATATCTAAGTACTCATAAATATTATAATTATGTTTCCATTTTTTTCATGAAGAGGCAATTTTATAAATCTATAGTTTTCAATTTAGTGAGTATGAATCATATATTGAAATATATTATTACTTTTTATAATCTTATTAAATAAAGATTAATTGATTTATTTCATAAATCAAAAATCTTTTTACTTTAACGTTATCAATGTAAGAATAAAAAATTCACAAATTTTATAATTTAATAAAAATTAGCAAACATTAGTTAAATTGACGTGAAATTGTTTATATATATATATATATATATATATATATATATATATATATATAGTATTGGAAGGCTTTATATAGTGAAAATATTCATCGACGTGAATATTTTTAATTTTCTATAAGCTGGAGTTTTTGATGTTTTCAAATGTTTGTTTTGATTCTTGGATTTGGACTATTTCTTTGTTTTTGTCGCTGTAGTAGTAACACAAGTCAGCGCGTCGGAGTAGGGAATTTAAATCTCGCGCATCTAATGTTTTGTGATCAGTTTAGAGGTAACATCGAGTGCTTTATTAGTATTGTTATATTATTTGCTGATTCTTAATGAATGAATTAAATTATTCGTCAAAAAATAAAAAATAGTTGTAATTCGATATTGTTATATACAATTATTTTTCTGAATACAATGGAAGATGATTGTAAGTATCAATTCAATTCTTATAATGTACTTAACATTAATACAACGAATAATTTAAAAATGTAAAATCATCAAATTTTATGATTCATTATTTACATAATTTGATTAAAGAAGGTAAAATTGTTTTAAACTAAATGCAGGTATATTGAATGTGCATTCAAATTTCTTTAAATTATTTTAATGATTTCATTTCGAATAACAATTCTGTACGCTATTAATATTATACAAATAATAAATAACAGAACAACATCAACATGAACACAGGAATTTATGATACAATTTAAGAATTAAAGTTAAAATAAATTTTGTAAGATATCGTGATTAACATTCAAAAATGTCATAATAAGATCTAATAAAAAGAATAAATCAGAATATAAGTAAAGCGAAATTGAATTTATAGTAAAGCTCTTAGGTATTAAAAAATTCTTATATAAAGCTTTAGCTTCTCTTACTTAAATTTTTATTAATACATATGTTATTGTTATATTGCTATTATTCATAAATATAACTATTGTGAAAGCAAGTAAATAATATTTATTCCAATTTTTTATAACCATGTGATATCAACCAGATTAACTTTTTAAATTCTGAATGTTTTTATTTCACAATAGATTTTCAATGATATAATAAAAATTATACTGAATCGCAGCCCTTGACAAAAGTAGATCCATCTTCAAATCCTGGTATAAAACTATTCCTTTCTTTCATTTATAATGTTAAATTAAAGATTTTAATATAATTTAAATTTTTTTTTCAAGATGGTATAGATTCTTATAATTCTTTTTTTAATTCTATTGAATCAAAATATCATACATTCACAAGTAAGTTAAATATTTCAAGTTTAAAATATTATGAACTATTATATTTTAAGAACACCTATAAAATTTTAAATTATAAATTTTATAATTTAAAATTTATTATCATAAATTCTTATGTTTTCAACAGCGGTTCTCTTTCAAAACATCAAAGGAAAAAATAAGCAGCTGAATCGTAACCTTTTTGTGGCTAAACCCGAATCGGTACTTTTTTGTGGCCAAACCCGAATCGTCACCTTTTTGTGGCTGAACCCGAATCGGAACCTTTTTGTGGCTTTATCCGAATCGTTACTTTTTTGTGGCCAATTTCGAATCGTAACCTTCTTTCTCCCATCTGACGATATGTTATATATTTATTAGTCGGTCAGTGTGATTAAGCACAAGGACCCTTGGAGCTAGACTGAATACAAGTAAGTAACTTGCTCGCTGCCTGTCCTCGGTCTGACTTGACGTCTGCGCAGAGACATACTCATGTATACACTAACTCGTGTTAGTGAGCTTGTAGCGCCATACTTATACATACGTTATATGTGTGTCCCCACATCACTCCCCCCCCAAAAAAAAAATTTTGTGTGGGAAATTTTTATTTTTTATTACAAATACAAGAAATGTGTGTTGTACTGCACTCATTCATTTATTACACGTTATGATATAACGTTTATTTATCACACTAAAGGTTAACATTTCTCTGATCACAACTAATGCCAAAAAATTCACAATATGTATTTACAAGATTAAAAAAATCATTTCGTATACGATAAATTCATCAAGCCATTCATCATAATCACTCATACATCACCGCAGGGTTTGTGTTCGCTCAATTACAATGTTTTTTTACAATACTTGTTAGTCGCAGAGAAATTGCTGACTTTTTAATTTACAATATATATTTTTTACAACAATAATTTTGTGTAATCACAATAAAGCTTTTGACTATTTATAACAGTGCAATTTTTTTATTTACAATTCAAAAAGATATTATTTATTACAGTAAAAGATCTTGCTGTTCGCAAGGACCCTAGTCTACGCAGTATATTTACTGAATTATTACACATTATGTTGCATTACGCATTTTTTGATGGTACAAGTTTTAATGAGAGCATTTTATTTATGTCTCAATATGTACATTATTAGTTTACTAACGCACTGAAGGTGCTAAAAATGTAGTTTATAGCACTGCGTGAGCTAAATTCGCGTTTTCTACACCATTTAGCGGGAGCTAAATACAACTTTTTTGAACTGTGTAAAAAAGTACTACCGTCAGAAATTTTGCACTTTATTATACTGTTCAAAAAAGTAATATCGAAATCACGCATCACAATCACTCTTTGTATATATATTAATACGTAGAAATGTCTTTTCACACATGATAATACGTAGAAAATCAATCAAAAAATATAAATACTTTAATAAAGAATTGAAAACATCAAGAAAATCAAAACTATAGTTTAGAAATTACTGTTGTGCCGTGAGTTGTCGAAACAAAACATCTGTGAGCGGCGCGCATGCGTGTACAGTGTGTACGGCCTAAGAATGAGAAAGAAAGAGATAGCTGTACGAACAATAAACTAGATGCTTTGCTTTGTCTGACCTGTGTATACATAAATCTAAATAATCGGCAAGTTCTCTTTTTATCATATTGTATTTAATTAATAAAATATCACTGACATCAATACTTATTTGATATAATTTCTCAATCTAAGAATATTTTTGATATCGTTTTTGCTTTTTTTTGTTTGCGATGGGTCTATCATTGATAACAAATAGTTTTACTTTTTTTCGATTTATCATTCGTGGTGTGCATAGTTTTGCTGATATATAGAATTCGTTTTTATTTACGAATTATCATTCGCGGTGTGCATAGTTTTGCTGATATATAGAATTCGTTTTTATTTACGAATTATCATTCGTGGTGTGTATAGTTTTTGATAATATTGATTTTCTGGGGTATTAATTACGTGTGACGAATTTATCTCACACGTGCTATAAAATAATATACGATACGTGTGCTCGAAGTGGTCCTCTTACACGACGTGCATAGCACCCTCGCTGCGCTCGGGCGCTAACTGCACGCCGTGTAAAAAAGGACCACTTAGAGCACGTGTATCGTAATGTACTATTAATCGAATTATCCGTGAGTGCGCTGATTTGTATGCAGATGCATTATACAATTTTTTAACTAACCATAGATGTAAGTATTGCTCACAATTATTTATTATATGGTAATTTGTGCATTGGCTAATATAATAAGGTGCACCGGAGTGTGTTTAGCAATTCGTTGCTAAAAAGAATTACACTTTTTTTTTAACCGTGGTCAAAATTGTCACATACAAATGGTATGTTACTTAAAACATAGTTAAAATAAGAAAAAAAGATAATCGCTAATATATGGAAAAGAATAAAAGATGATAAGAAGAAAAAATGAAAAGGTTTTGTAGCCATTGCACAATTACAAAACATTATCGCTATCGATACGTGGAATTACAAGTTTTTGTAAAGCGATCTTATTTTATCCACTTCCTCGTGGATAAAATAAGATCGCTAGTGTGTATAAGTATAGTGTGTATAAGTATAAGTGTGATATTTTAGTTCAGGACCTTTTAAGAAGACGCTGGATCTCTCTATCCTTTTCTAATTAAAAAATGTTAATTTTTGGGAAAACTAGTTATTATTGATAGAAATTAAGGGTTGTCTGCAACTTCTATAGCGAAAAACAATATTTTGTCTAATGAGAGCAAATTAATTTTGTTGCTTTTTTTTCAAGTAAAATTTGACATACTTAAATAACGTATTCTCTAGCCTAATTTAGGATTTTGTAAGTATGTCAAACTTTACTTGAAAAAAAGCAACAAAATTAATTTGCTCTCATCAGACAAAATATTGTTTTTCACTATAGAAGTTGCGGACAACCCTTAATTTCTATCAATAATAACTAGTTTTCCCAAAAATTTACATTTTTCAATTAGAAAAGGATAGAGAGATACAGCGTCCCCTTAATACTCTAGAAGCGTATGCTATGGGTTTATCTTTCCCGATCTCACTTTGTGATAATATAGCGCCTAAAGCATATCCTAATACATCTGTAGTGATTATAAATGGTTTATCTAACTGTGAAATTGCAATAAAGGTGCAGAGCATAGTGTATCTTTTAGTTTATCAAAAGCCTTTTGTTTCTCTGAATCCCAAGTCAATTTTACGTCTTTTTGTAATAATAACGTTAAAGGTTTTGTTATATTAGCAAAATCGTTAATAAACTTTCTGTAATAACCTGCTAAACCCAAAAATTCTCCAATGTTTTTAACTGTTTTTGGTGTTGGAAATAATTTTACTGCATCAATTTTTTTTGGATCTGCCTTGATACCCTCTTTACTTATAATATGACCTAAAAATGTCACTTCATTTTTCATAAAATCGCATTTTCTTGGCTCTAGTTTTAATCCGGCTTCCCTTAATTTTGTAGCTACTAGATTAAATTTAATATTATGTTCTTCTTCTGATTTTGCAGCTATAATTATGTCATCTATATAAACATGACATATTTTTTTATTTATTAACTCACCAAGAACTGTATTTGCTACCCTCATAAATGTTCGTGGTGAGTTAGTTAAGCCAAAAGGTAATACTGTAAATTCAAGTCTTCCTAAAGGGTGTATACTAAAAGCTGTTTTATGTATATCTGATTCTTTCATTGGTACCCAGTGAAAAACTCAAACCATGTCTACGGTAGTAAAATATTTATTTCCGTCTAAATCATCAAAAATTTCAGTTATAGATGGTATTAAATAAGGATCTGGTATAGTTTTCTCGTTTAATTTTCTATAATCTATAACTAGTCGCCATTTTTCTTTTCCATCAGGACCTGGTTTCTTCTTAACTACAAATGCTGGAGCGTTATATGCGCTTTTAGATGGCCTTACTAGATTATTATCAATTAATTTTTGAGTTTCTGTAATAGCGATTTCTCTTGATTTATGTGACAATGGAAATTGTTTAACGTATACTGGTCTGTTATCTGTTAAATTTATCTCGTGTTGTTCTAAATTGCATTTTCCAATATTTTCTCCTTCTAACCAAAATATGTCATCATTTTCTAAAATTAAATTCTTTATATTTTGTTCTTTCTCTTCACTTAAATGATTTAAACTTATTTTACTTAATAATTCTTCTCTACGATTATTTTTTTCTTTACTAATATAATTTACATTTTTATACATTAAATTTTCTTGTAATTTATGAAATTCTTCTTTATGATTATTTAATATAAAATTTATTAGAATATCTTTTTCCATAAAATATGTTAGAAATTGTTTGTCTTTATTATTAATGTTGAAATTTGTATTTTCTTCAAGTTTTAATAGAAATTGTTCATATTCTATATTCTTATTATTTTTACATTCATCTTTTTCTAAAACACAGTTGATTTCTCTCATAAAATTTTCAATATTTTCATTCTTATTCTGTAGAAATTGTGTAATCGAAAATATGTGATTATTGTCTTGCATTAGCATGATATAATGAAAAGCGTTATTAACTGCTGTGTCATTAATTTCGATGTTTTCTGTACATAAATTTATCAATAAATTTTTATCGTTTTTATAATCTGTTTGAATTAAGAATTTTTTACCATTTATTTCTAAATATCCCTTATCTAATCTCAACTTATTTTTTCTTAATACATCAATGCCTAAAATACCATCGTAAGGTATTGGAAATTTTTCAGATGCTACGTGGAAATTTGTATACGAATTATTAATAGGAAAAGTAATTAAACCACATGTTTTAACTGGAATATCAGTAATTCCTGACAAATATATTTTAATATTATTATTAATAGAATTTTGTCGTACTAATTTTTCTTTTATAATGTTAAGTTGGGCACCCGTATCTATTAGTAATTTACATAAATCATTTGTATATGGATTTCGTATCTCGATAAATTGTAATGTGTCACCTAGTTTAAATATATAAATTGGTATATTATTATTATCATTAATATTTTCAGTTTTAAATTGTATAATTTTTTCCAATTCATTGTTCGCTATATTTCTTTCATTATGTAATTTCATTGTTGTTGAATCATTTTTTATTTTTGGTTTAAATTCCATTGCATCATGTAAAGTTTCTTTTTGTTCAATAATTTTAACGTACTCATTATTGGTATCATTATCATTAAACTCATCACATACTTCAAAATCAAAATTCATTTCGTGTGTTCTTGCGAAAGATTGAATATCAACATAATTTTTGAGCGACTTTTGTTGCGAAACTCGTCTTGTGCGCTCTTTCCAAGTCGAGTTTATGCGTTTCCCTGTATATGAGCTGATGTGTTTAATTTAACTTGACATTCTTTCTCTGTGTGATTCATGCTTTTGCAAAATGTGCAAAATTTACTTAACTTGCTTTCTATATTCTTTAATGTAAAGCATGAATCGATTGTATGTCCTAATTTTTTACAATATGGGCATTGTACATTTTGATTTGCATTTTGAAGTTTTTTGTATTGTATTCTTCTACATTCCTCTATATTATGCCCAGTGATGGATTTCGAGGATGCTTTATACATTTATGTATATCTATATATTAGGATATCCTTTAGCCAACTTCAGAGTATACCGTAGAATTAGAGTATAAGCAGAATATATTATTCTGTAGTATATACTCTGAAGTTGGCTGTTGGATATCATATAAGCATCTTCGAAATCCATCACTGATTATGCCCTCTATTTTTGCAATATTTACAAAATTTCATTTGAATTCGTTGTCCATATGAATTATTATTTCTGTTATTTCCGACAAACATTTTATTCTGATTAAAATTATTTTGACCGATGTTATTATTATTGCATTCTTTACCTGAGTGATCCCATTTATCACATAATTGACATCGTATTTGATTGCTTGCCTTAGCTTGATTTATAAATATTTTTACCTTTTCGCAATCATTTGTCATATGATTTTTATCGTTACAAAGCTCGCATACTTGTGTAGATTTTCTTTCAATAACATCAGTGCAAAAATTTGGGTTGTGTTCATTCTTATTACATTTCCAACATATCTCATATTTTCGTATTATTGGGCAATGATTAATTTTATGATTACTTTCTTGACAGTATTGACAATAATATTCATGGTCATTTAATAAATCACACGTGCTTCTTGAATGACCCAATTGATTGCAAAATTTACATATCAATCTTATTTTATTTTTTGTATTGGAGCATTCAAATGATGAATGATTTGGTTCTTTACAGTATACGCAACCTGCTATATTGCAATATAATGCTTCGTGACCAGTATTTTTGCATATTTGACAACACTGTATTTGTTTGATTTCTTCTTGCAAAATATTACTAAACATAATTTTCTGTTTAATTGGATTCCCTCTTATAGCGTTTCGTTTTTCTAACTGTTTTTCTATTTTAATTGCTTCTATAGTTGCATCAGAGAAATTGTCTGCTACTTTCATTTCATATCTTATTTCGTTAACTAGCCCCTGTTTAAAATATTTAAATTCGTCTTGATTTAATTAATTAATAAATCGTTCTAAGGTTGCTCTTTCTATTCCAGTCTCGTTTTTCTTTTTATCTCTGATTTTCTTCGTTAAGAAGGGGCCGAACTATCTGTCTCTGTCTAATAGTGTTTTTCATTATTTATATAAACACTATCCTTTACAACAAGAAAAAAATAGCAGCCCCCGCTAGATATTAGTATAATTAGTAAATTTTGTAATAACAAACAAATTTTTTTACTGCGTAGTTTTTGAATAATTAGAGACCTACCAAAAAAAGATAGGTTATATTCTAGATTGCTAGTAGGTCTCTAATTAGTCAAAAACTATGCGGTGAAAAATTTGATTTTTATTACAAAATTTACTTATTATACTAATATATAGCGGGGGCTGCTATTTTTTTCTTGTTATACCGGATAGTGTTTATATAAATGATGAAAAACGCTATCTGTCTTTGTCTAATAGCGTTTTTCATCATTTATGTAAACACTATCCGGTATAACAAGAAAAAAATAGCAGCCCCCGCTAGATATTAGTATAATAAGTAAATTTTGTAATAATAACCAAATATTTTCACTGCGTAGTTTTTGAATAATTAGAGACCTACCAAAAGAAGATAGGTTATATTCTAGATTGCTAGTAGGTCTCTAATTAGTCAAAAACTATGCGGTAAGAAATTTGGTTGTTATTACAAAATTTACTAATTATACTATTATCTAGCGGGGGCTGCTATTTTTTTCTTGTTATACCGGATAGTGTTTACATAAATGATGAAAAACGCTATTAGACAAAGACAGATAGTTCGGCCCCTTCTTAATTCTTTTATTCTTGTTATATATCCTTCTACTGGTTCATTAAGCCCTTGTTGAATTTGTTCTAATTTCCAATATAAAGTATATAAATTATCAATTTCAGGATATAATTTTTTTACAATCTTAATAAATTCATCAGTCATATTAATTGTAGTATGTTTCACTGCAGAAGCAATTGCCCCTGATAATTTAAATCTCTGATAATTCATAAACGATTTTTGTTGATCAGCATCTAGTAATTCTTTAGCAAATTCTAATTTTTCAATATATTTGTCTACGGATATGTTTTTACCATCAAAATCAGGAACTAATCTTGTAATTTCTTTTAATGAATATCCTGGTTGCGCCATGTTTATATTCTCAATAAAACTTACTAAGTCGTCTATCGTATTATTATTATTATTAATATTGTTATTATTAGGATTATTTATAATGATATTTTCTCCGATTCTAATACTCTCAATTTCTTGAAAACTTTCCTGTTTAAAAGAGATATTTAAGTCGTCGTTTAATGTTTCGTTGCTAGTTGTATTATTTTCTGATGAAATTGTCACGTTTTTGTCTGTTGTATTAGTGTTATCAGCTAAAGTAATATTTTTTTCGTTTTCAATACTTTTTATTTCTTGATATCCTGTCTGTTTAAATGAAAATTCCTGAGTATCGATAAGTGATGTATTATTTTCTGATAAAATCGTCACGTTTGTCGCTAAAGTATATTTTTGTGTAAAACTGTCTTCTTTATTATGGCTTTGTTTCGTTTTAGTAATTTGTGGAAATGTTTTTGGAATTGTGCCTGTATATTTATTTAATAGCGTATTTTGTTCACTTAAATTATCTGTATTAATATTTGATTGAACGTCCGTAATTATATTTGAGAGATTATTTTTAGATGTTTCTTCTAAGGTTGTATTTGAAGTATTATTATCAACTGTTTCGTCTAAAGTTTTATTTGAATTATTACTTTCAATTGTTTGATCTAAACTTTTAGTCGGAGAGCGTGTAATTTTAGTGCTTTTGCGAAACGGATTAATATTTTCGTAGATATGTTCTCCTAAAACTGCTTGTCTAATATGATTTCTAATTCTTTCACGAATAGTATTAATATTTTCGTCTTTTTTAGTAGGTATATTAAATTTTTTACAAATTTCAGATAATTGTAATTTAGAGTATGATATTACCCACGGTGTTTTTCCTTCTTTTATATATTTTGCTATCTGATCAAAATTTATTTTACTCATTTGAAATCTTCATTATTTACTTAACAATGAAGAATTTTATTTATTCAAAATATTAAATTTTGTACATAAAATTGTAAATTATAAATACTACTGTCTGTGTTTCTCTCTTTTTTTTTTTAATGCTGTTTGTAAACATACGTTATTAACAATTCTTTGACACTGACCTACTATTCTTACATAAAAGTAAAGAATTTTGCCGATTTATGTTTTGAAACTTGATATTAACTCACTGCTGCTATACCTATACGAGAGCGTACGGTAAAAAAAAGAAATTTTGCTGAGCTTGTATTTTCAAAGTTCAATACACTTGTAATGTTTTGATGACAACTGTTTATGCCGTTTGTTTACTTTATTTTGATATCTTTAAATTTACTTTATATTCTTTTCATAAAAATTTATATGTTTTTAGTATTATTTAATATAACTCAATATTTTAAATGATATTGATTTTTTACTGTTTAGTCAACTTTCCTTTTTATTTCTTTTATTAATCGTGAACTTGAAATTTACTTCACTTTTAAAATTAAATTATTATGAAAAAATTATTGATATCTGTTGTAATTTCTCAATGCACTAAATAAATGATATTATTTAAAATCAGTTTATAAAAGAATTTGTAATTTTTACTTGATTTTATTCTTGCTAAAATATAGATTTATTTATTGATTTAATGATTTTACATTTATTTTTATTAACAATTTTTTTAAATAAATTGTATTATATGATTTTTAATCGCGCAATTTCGCGTATATAAAAATTATTTCAATTACGCACTTTGCGTATAATATATTAATTTTATCTGTATAATATTTATTTTTTTTTTAAGAACATTATTCGTATTTAATGATACACTTCGTGTTTGATAATTTGTTTTTAATAACACTATTCGTATTTGATAATACACTTTGCGTTTAATATTTTATTTTTAATGACACTATTCGTATTTGATAATACACTTCGCGTTTAATATTTTTATTTTCGATGACGCTATTCGTATTTGATAATACACTTCGCGTATAATATTTTTATTTTCAATGACGCTATTCGCTTTTAATAATGCACTTAGCGTTTAATTTTATGTATATTTATTTGATTTGTGCCTTTAATATATAATATTCTATTTGACGCACTTGGCGGTTAATTGACACACTTTTGAACACTGTATTATAAGCCCTTTGAATATATTTTTATGCACTTTATATATATAGGTAAAGAATTATAAATTTTCTTTGATTATCCTTCAATATTTTCAATACGATTTCTCAATTAAAACAATTTGTACCGGAACCAAAATGTTAAGTCCTGGCTTGCACCAGGACTAAATAAAAGTGTGTAAATAAAAGTGTATATGTTATTTAATTATATTAATTAATTGCATTAAATATATATAAATTATGTGCGTTTAAAATATTGAATTTATTTATAAAATATATAAAGATAAAGATGTATGACTCTAGTGGTGGAAAGACTCCACCAATATTTAATTGAACGAAATCGCTCTCACGATTGAATATTATTAAAGGATAAACTTGATTCTTGAAAATAAAGAGTTTATTAAATAATTATATATTCTTACCTTGTAGTATTTCTCAGTAGATTGGTGCTAGGTATGGGCAGACAAATGAATAGGCACAATATGTAAATAGATCCTCGAGGTTTATTGATATCTTTTAACAATTTTGATATAATTGATTTTATGCGCGTATATATTCTAATAATTGATATATGTATATTTAGTAATAGCAATTGCTTTGAAATATAAACTTGACGGGCAGTGTAAACGTATTACCAATAAGACACCCGGGGTAATATTCACAATATCATTTGTTTCATTTGGTTTTTATACTTATTTTGTTTATGAGATTTATTGTCTTTTACATCAATTTTTATTTATAAATTTTCTTGGATTTTGATAATATGTTTCGTAATGTTTTTAGGATTTGTAAAATTCATTTTGAAATTTCGAAACATACGTTTCGCTTCTTTTCTTATGATCTACTTCATTTCGCTTAACAATGAAATAATGCGACTGTTCAATAACTGAGGAATTTGATTTACCTATGTTAATAAAAACGATACGTTTATGACGTAACAAATGAATAACAATTATATTTATAATACTTCAGTTAAATTTTGTCTTCATAAATATATATGTGTGTATGTGTATTAATGTATAATATAAACTATAACATAAATGAATTAATACTATAGACTAATTTATTTATTATGTCAATTTTATAAATTACATAATGAATAAATTAAATTATAGTATTATAAAATAAATATCACTATTATTTATTTATTAATTATTTGAATTATACGTATGAGAAATAATTTATTTTAAAAAAATATTAATTAAAAAAATGAGCATACTTAATTTGATTTTAATATTAGAAAAAAGAAAATATAAATTAAATAATTAATAAAAAATATTAAAATAATAAAAAAAGTGGTCTTGACCGAGAGTTGAACTCGCGCACCTAAAAAGAAAAGCTCGAACGTTACGTACTAGGCTAAACCTGCTTTGAGATAAGTTTGGTGCGAAATGATACATGCTTATCTGCCCCAGTTGTTTAAAATAATTAAATTTTGAGTTTAAAATTTATTCCTAATAGTTTCAAAGGTAATATTGATAATTTAATATTTATTAATTTTTTTAAAATATATATATTGCTGTTTTAACATCATAATAAGATTGTATTTTGGTTACTCTCTCTCTCTCCACTACCTGCAAAGCACGCGCTACTCGGTTGGTCACGCCACCATTGAATTCATTTAAGCGCCACGTGAAAATCCCGTGAGTCGCAAGTAATTTTAACATGATGCATCGTCACGTTCATTCTCCTGGCAGCCCACGTAATTTTAAGTTGACCATCAAGAAAAAATAACACCTTTTGTGTCTGATTTTAAGATGGATACCAATCATCTATTAAAAACATGAGTATCATCAAAAAATCATTTGTTTCTTCGATAATATTCGGTGAAGAAATATCATGTAATAATCACTTGAAATTTCATGGAATAATAACATGATTTTTCTCTCCGTGTTGGTACAGAATGTACTATTCTAAATTTTCCTCTGTGAAATAGAGCTAGGAGACCAGAAAAACCAATTAAAAAGTCCCCCTAGGCAATAGAAATTACATGAGTAAGTTCAAATCACGGATCTCAGTCCACAGCGACAAAGAGACCCACTGGCAATAAGAAAGAGAACAAAAAGATATCTCCAATCCCTAGTATAAATATATAATGTGCATTACTGTTTGAAATAGTTTAATATTATTTAAAAATGTTGAAACTGTTTAAGACTGTTCAAAACTGTTCAAAATAGTTTATAAGTGTAAAATTTGGGACATTTAAAACAGTTATAAACAGTTATAAACAGTTTTAACCATTTTTAAACAGTTTTGAACAATACAGAATGATTTGAAACTAGAGTGAACATTTTCTCGCATATATTGTATGAATTTTAATATATATAAGAAAATTTTCACAAAAAGAAAATTATAAAACACTGTTTGAAATCATTTCTAACTTTTCAAAATTGTTTAAAAGTGTTGAAAACTGTTTGAAACTGTTGAAAAGTGTTTCAAACTGTGTAAAACTGTTTAAAACTGTTCAAAACTGTTTTAGTTTGTAAGAAATAGTTTATATTGATTCGAAATTATTTTGAAATATTTTGAATATTTAAAATAATTTATAACTTTCAAACATAAAAAATTCAAAACTATTAAACACTGTTTGGAATCATTTTGAACTTTCCAAATAATGTTTTTTTTTATTTCGATGTTAATAACTGTTTTAAATGTCCCAAATTTCAGATTTATAAACTTATTTCAACAGTTTTAAACATTTTTAAACATTTTATATTTCCGCTAGGGATTACAAACAATTCTGATATTTTTTCGTATAGAAAAAAACAAAATTTATTTTTAAATTATTTTTGATCGATAAAGTAGGTCTAAAGCAAACCCTTAAAAATTTTGTTTTATAATAGGTCATTTATTTTTGTCCTGTTATAATCTAACTTTTAACTTTTTTATATATTGTGTCATGAAACAAATTTTCAAATTAGTTTTATTCAAAAACTAAATAGTAATGGAAAGATATAATTTTTTTTATAAATTATAGATTTTTTCATTATAGCATATAAGACAAAAATAATTTGACATTAGTAAGTTATAAAATAATTACTGATTGTTAATCAAAGTCATGTATCATTTGTAAGATATTGAAAGAAAACAGGCACGTTTGATCTGAATTAATCCTAGAGCAGGGCGCATATCTTTGTCCCCTCATATTAAAGATATAAAATTTTATTTTCAACTGCAAAATGTTGAAAAAAAAGGAGGCTTCATTTTTCAATTTGAAAATAGTTATCATACACTGTTTTGAAATGATAATAAATTAGTAAGTGAAATTGTTTCTTTCATCACGGGATTTTACGCAAAATTTGTGACCACACAGAGAAAAAAGTTTTTTTTTAACTTTAAGAAAGGTGTTTTTAAAAAGAAGAAATACGGTGCAAAGAAATGAATTTTTTTAAGTCAAAGAAAAATCATTTTTAAATTAATGAAATATTTTCCAAACTAAAAAAAAACTTAGAATATTCTTCAAGAAAATATTATATAAAAAAAAAAATATTTGAATTTATAAAAATATCTTATTAACTTTACGAAATTAGTTACTTCAGAAATAGTGTTGAAAGTCAGTAAAACTTTCCTAAAAATAATGCTATAATATTTTTTTATTAAAAAAATGTAATATTTATTTAAAATAATTTTCATATCAAAATGATAAAAATATCTTACATCAAATAATTTTTTAATCAAAAGACATTATTTTTAAATTAAACAAATTAGTCCATAACTTCGATAAAGCTCTTTTCCAGAATAGAATGTTTGTTGTTGCAAAAAAGCGGTGTAATTGATTACATTTCTTTACATTAAAAAAAAAGATTTCAAATTGAAAAAAAATAATTGTTAAAATCAAGAAAATATAACTGAAAAACTTTAAAAATTTTCTTATTTTAATCAAGTAATTATTATTTTGATTTAAAATGTATATTTTAGTAAAAAAATGTTTTTACAACAATTATTTATAAACATAATGACAAAAAATAAATTTTAATGAAAATTAATATTAAGAGCAGGTTGTATATCTCTGTCCTTTTCTAATCGAAGAATTAATATTTTTGCAAAAACTAATAATTGTAGCAAAAAATAAGGAGATAGTCCCATCTTGTATCATAAAAAGCAATATTTTCTTTGATGAGGAAAAATTATTTTTATCGATTCTATTTAAAGAAAACCATGAAAAACTTCAATAAATAGAGGTTAGAATCAACATTTCAGTTTTTCAGAGTTTTCTTAAAAACGAAGTGATGCAAATGATTTTTCCTCACAAATGAAAATATTGATTTTTATTATACGAGATAGGGCTTTCTTCTTATTTTTTGCTACAATTATTAGATTTTGCAGAAAAATAAATTTTTTGGTTAGAAATGGATAGAGATATACGACCTGCTCTTAACTGTTTTAAAGAAATATTTCTTTGAATAAAAAAATAATTCTTTCAATCAAAAGAGTTCAAGTAATTAAAAATAAATGCAAATTTATATTGCAGAAAAAGAACTTGAATTTGTTGAAACATTTATTTAAATTAATATTTTAAATTTACTTGTAACGAATTATTTCTATGCTTAAAAGTGATGTTTCATGTTTTCAAAATCATATATTCCTCTACAAAAAAATTATTTTTTGCGCTTGAAAAATTCAGATATATTTTTAAAGAAATATAATATTTGTTCAATGAATAATTACTTTTATTTAGTACGAAGAAATTAATCAATACAAAATATTTTTTAGATGCATAAAAATATTTTAGTGAAGGAAAAAAATTTGATTTCATTTATTTAACTTAATTTTTATTTTAATATTACGTAATATAAATTTAAAATAAAATTAATAATATTCACTATGAGATATTATTAAATTTAAGAAATCTCTTATGTATGTAGAGAAATATTTTATTGATGTTTAAAAATTTTATTTTAACTGACGGAATAAACGATATTGATACAAAAAATATTTCACCCATTGCCAGAAAGAATATATTCGATACAATAAAATTTTTTTCGTTACTAACTAGAAGAGTATCACATCTCCGGATCACGGATTTTGCTCTAACTTTGACATAGGTTTTCAGATGTCAAAATATGGAAAAAGCCAGAATTATAGACCCCAACGCTCAATATTTCTCTAGTTGCAGGCAATTAAAGAAAATCACTAAAAAAGTTACTAGATTTTTAAACGCTTATAATTCTTTAGCATTAGTAGCTAGACGCTTGTAACTGTTTTTAAATGAAAGCTACGTTCGAATCCTTTCGAAAAGCACCTATAGCATATCAAAATATTATTTTTTTCCAAAGTTACAGCGTTATAAGAATTTGAGCTGAATTTCCTTTTAAAAATATTAATTAATGATAAATGTTAAAATGTAGTACCATTTTCATAACGCTGTAACTTTGGAAAAAAATAATATTTTGATATGCTATAGGTGCTTTTCCGAAAGGATTTGAACGTAGCTTTTATTTAAAAACAGTTACAAGCGTTTAGCTACTAATGCTAAAGAATTATAAACGTTTGAAAATCTATCTTCTCTAGTTGCAGGCAATTAAAGAAAATCACTAAAAAAGTTACTAGATTTTTAAACGCTTATAATTCTTTAGCATTAGTAGCTAGACGCTTGTAACTGTTTTTAAATGAAAGCTACGTTCGAATCCTTTCGAAAAGCACCTATAGCATATCAAAATATTATTTTTTCCCAAAGTTACAGCGTTATAAGAATTTAGGCTGAATTTCCTTTTAAAAATATTAATTAATGATAAATGTTAAAATGTAGTACCATTTTCATAACGCTGTAACTTTGGAAAAAAATAATATTTTGATATGCTATAGGTGCTTTTCCGAAAGAATTTGAACGTAGCTTTTATTTAAAAACAGTTACAAGCGTTTAGCTACTAATGCTAAAGAATTATAAACGTTTGAAAATCTAGTAACTTTTTTAATGATTTTCTTTAATTGCCTACAACTAGAGAAATATTAAGCGTTGGGGTCTATAACTCTGGCTTTTTCCATATTTTGACATCTGAAAACCTATCTCAAAGTTAGAGCAAAATCCGTGATCCGGAGATGTGATACTCTCCTAGTAATCTCCTAGTATTATTTTATCACTTACTAATGTCAAATTATTTTTGTCTTTCATGCTATAATATTATCAATAATTTATAAAAAAAATTATATCTTTTCATTACTATTTAGTTTTTGAATAACACTAATTTAAAAATTCGTTTTATGACACAATATATAAAAAAGTTAAAAGTTAGATTATAACAGGACAAAAATAAATGACCTATTATAAAACAAAATTTTTAAGGGTTCGCTTTAGACCTACTTTATCGATCAAAAATAATTTAAAAATAAATTTTGTTTTTTTCTATACGAAAAAATATCAGAATTGTTTGTAATCCCTAGCGGAAATATAAAATGTTTAAAAATGTTTAAAACTGTTAAAATGAGTTTATAAGTCTGGAATTTGGGACATTTACAACAGTTATTAACATCGAAATAAAAAAAAACATTATTTGGAAAGTTCAAAATGATTCCAAACAGTGTTTAATAGTTTTGAATTTTTTATGTTTGAAAGTTATAAATTATTTTAAATATTCAAAATATTTCAAAATAATTTCGAATCAATATAAACTATTTCTTACAAACTAAAACAGTTTTGAACAGTTTTAAACAGTTTTAAACACTTTTTAACAGTTTTAAACACTTTTAAACAATTTTGAAAAGTTAGAAATGATTTCAAACAGTGTTTTATAATTTTCTGTTTGTGAAAATTTTCTTATATATATTAAAATTCATACAATATATACGAGAAAATGTTCATTCTAGTTTCAAATTATTCAGTATTGTTCAAAACTGTTTTAAAATGTTTAAAACTGCTTATAACTGTTTTAAATGACCCAAATTTTACACTTATAAACTATTTTGAACAGTTTTGGACAGTCTTAAACAGTTTCAACAGTTTTGAATAATTTTAAACTATTTCAAACAGTAATGCACATTTTATATTTATATTAGGGATTAGAGATATCTTCTTCTTTTTTATTTTATTGCCAGTGGGTCTCTTTGTCGCTGTGGACTGAGACCCGTGATTCCAACTTACTCATGTAACTTTTATTACCTAGGGGGACGTTTTAATTAGTTTTTCTTGGTCTCTTAGTTCTATTTCACTGAAAAGAATTCAGAAAAATTTTCCCGGGGTTTAAACTTTGGTCCACTACAACATGAGCCAAGAGTCTCAGCCCCTGCGCTGCCACCGCTTGTACTTTTAGGTATGAACTTATTTTAAATGAATGATAAGCGGAAGCGTATAGATACAAGATGCGAAAGCGTTTAGAGAACAAGCTGAGAAAAATAATCCCTACTGTAAATATTATATGAGCTTTCGTGTGAAATCTCATATGAAATCGCCTATGAAATCTTATATGTATTGAATTTTAAAAATTATATAAATATATGCGAGATCTAATGTCAGATCGCAGATATATTTATTTTAAAAATTCAACGAATATATATTCGATTTTTAATGCGATCTCATAGGCGATTTCATATGACATCTCTTATGTGATCTCATGTGCGATCTCATATGTGATCTCACATGGGCTCTCTCATATTTTTTATTCAATTTAAAAAATTCAAAAGAGATTATTATTATTTTCTTATTTTTTTCTATATTAGTACAATCATTTTAGTTAAAATAAAAAATCTTTTAGAGCTGTTATTTTTTTATGAACTGAAATCGCAAATAATATACCAAAGTTGACAAACCTAACCTCAAAATACTATAAATTGAAAATTTGTATATAACTTTTTAAGTATAAAATTATGGTAGATTCTTTGGTTGTCCGCACTCAAGTTGAATCCTTCTAATTTTTTTTATTCAAGTGAAAAAATGCACTACTGATTAAATGCACTACTTACTCCAAAACTTGGATCAGAAATATTATCAGAAGGGGGAAGCTTTACTATGCTCTCAATGTATTTAATTACACTAATATTATAAATACGTATTCGAACACTAGAACATCATCATATTCGAGAAATTGAGTGGAGCCATAAGACCCAACGCTTCTTGCCCGGGGTCAGTAGTTCTTATTTTGGCCACTTTATTTTATTTGAATTATATTTCATGGCGTCATTTTCCAATTAAGAGCAGGTCGAGTATATCTATTCTTTTCTAATTAAAGAATAGATTTTTCTACAAATACTAATAATTTTAGCAAAAATGAAGAAAAAGTCCTATCTCATATCAGAAAAAGCAAAATTTTCTTTTATAAGAAAGAATCAATTTATTGCTTCGTTTTCAAGAAAACCTTGAAAAATTTAAAACATAGAGGTTAGGGTAAACAATTTGGTTTTCCAAGGTTTTCTTAAAAACAAAGCAATAAAATTAATCCTTTCTTATCAAAGATTACTTTTTCTATCGTACTTAAGAAAAATACACATGTTTACATCGGCTCTATCAAGCGCTGAATTTTTCGCTTTACAACAATATTTTAGACTTTTCAAACAAGATTAGCATCGATAATTATTCTACATATATATGGCAAGGGCTATTGACAACATTAAAATTATATTATTGTCTTAATTAATTGTACATCCGTGTATGAAAAAGATTTTTTCGCACACTGCGCGAAAAGTGGATACTTTTCTCCCTACCGGCAGAATAAAAAGCACCCACTGTTCGCGCCTCGTGTGAAAAAATCGTATATTCATCACAAGAGATAAATAAAAATACGTTAAATCGTATGTAATTGTCACTCTCGCCTTCGGCTCGGGTGACAATTACATACGATTTAAGACATTTTTAAAATTAACTCCCTTGGTGAATAATATACTATTATAATCTTTTCTCACCTGCAGCGCCACCAAGCAGTAAATCGTTCTGACTAACTTTACCGATCGACAATAGCTAAAAAAGATATTTAGTTTTTATTTATTTTTTTTTGGCTTGTTCTTTGGATTTTAACAAATTTACACGCTCCCGCTTTTCATTTGTTAAAATAAATATATATTTACAAGTGAAAGCAATTTTGAGATATATTTTTATTAAAAATAAATTAAATAACCTCTTTTGCTACTTTTAATCAATAAAAAATGTCCAAAATTTCGTCCAAAACTGACCTTTATCATGACGAATAGTATAAGAATAAAATATGTGTATTATCTTACTTTTAAGGTTTAGACTTACATCGCATACAAAAATAATTCTTATTATTGAAACTATGTGAATAGTCTGTATGAAAGTAATTATATATAATGGTTTGAAATTCTATTCGAGCACGCTCTTAAAATTTCTTAGATTACGTTAGATTCACGACTGAATTAGGAAAACAAGCAATAAGATTGCGATAATACTCTAAAATAAAAGTAAATAATTCAATAAGTTAATAATTCTTAAGTTATAAAAACCTATATTATTTAAATCTGTATGATACGTAAAAATAATTTATCAGTATGATAAAAAAGAGATATTAAGTACTAAGTCACTGTCAGTTCATTGATGGTAGTTTGTTATAATGTTCTACGACATAAATAAAGCGGTGACTGTTTTTACGGCGACATGCAAATTGTATAACAATTGGTAAGACGTGTTATGCCGTAAATCTAAACTAGATGCAGCATGTATCATAGAAGGACACTACACATTGATTAGAAGAACTGTCATTAATCAGTGAACTGACCCCGAGCCTCGTATACATGATTACGTCTGTGATATGAAATAAGTAACTCAATTTGTGAATACACAAATTCTTTATAAACCTTTGTACACGAACGGCATCGCTCCAGACCTCACTAAAAAGTGATGGCCTTCTCGAATGTAAAATGCGATATGCATAATTGTAGTGACTAATATCTTAACTATTACCTGTAAATATTGTCCGAATCTTCGTAAAAAATTTGTTTGTTTTTATTATTATTCAATCGCCAAGTATAATTATGCTCGAATATAGTATAAAACTATAATCTATAATAGCATGTTTAAGATTACGATTGTTTCGTAGATGTAGAGGGTCTAAATATTGCAAAAGTCATATTATTGTCATATTGTAATATATGAAAATTAAATAAATTATAGATTAAATTCTAGATTTAATGTCATTGACATTGATTACAGCTCTAAGTGTAAGAAAAAATGAAATTATTTTGCACATGAGATCTCATGTGAGTTTTCATATGAGATCTCGTTTTATTTTTAACCGTGAGAACTCATACGAGATCTCATGTGAGATCTCATGTCATTTTTTTTAGTAGGGAAACACGTACAAACACGTACACACACGTACATACACGTACAAGCACTTACAATCACGTACATCTTCTTCCTCTTCTTTCTTTAATTGGCCTTTCGACTTATCATCATAAGCCATTATCATTTTATTTTTTATTAATTATTTTTGCCCCGAAGGGACTTTTTATTATTAATTTTTTGTATTGTTCCAAGGAACTCTCTATTTTGTATTTTTATGTTCTTCGGGTTCTCTTCCCTACGGAAAACTACGAAAATTGTTTTTCCCAATTTTCCCAGGGAGTCGAACCCCGATCCACTAGGACGCAAGCCAGCTGCCTTTGGCAACTGAGTTACTTTTCGTCCTTTAACGACGGAGCTCGTAAGTGTGTTTATGAAAAACATAGCACATGTAACAGAGGTGCTAGCTTCAAAAACAGCCGAGAGTGGGATTCGATTCGCGGTCCCCCGAGAATACGAATCCAACGCTCCTACCGACTGTGCCACAGACCGGCTCTAATCACGTACATACACGTACAAACACGTAAAAACACGTACAAACTTGTACATTTACGTACCAACATGTACATACACGTACATACACGCACAAATACTTACACACACGTACAAACACGTACACACACTTACAAACATGTACACATGCACATACGTCCACAAACGTATAAACACTATAGAAAATATATGTCTACAGGAGACAATAGCTAATATTTTACAATTTTCCATAACTTCATGAAATCGTCATAGCTACGTCACTGATGGAAAAAAATTCTATTTTAAGAATTTGAAACGCCTAAAAACTTTTAAATAACGTTGTGGCATGTTTTTATATACGCAATTGGTTTTTCGTTGATACAAAAAATATAGATATATCTTCTGATATTTATATAGAATAATGTTATATTACGAGCAGAGTTTTAGTTAAGGAAATGGTTTTTATTTAAGAATGGCCAAGTGATTGAGAATACTCGCACCAGTTACCAGTTACAGAGCAAGTAACTGGTAAATGGTCCGACTATTTACCAGTTATTAGTAAAGAACTGATGAATGGTCAGGCCATTGGCCAGTTACTTGGTGAGTAACTTAAAATAGTTGGACCAGTTAACAGTTACTGGGTGGGTAACTAGCCGAATCAATTGGTTGGCAGTTACCGGGTGAAAAACTGGTAAATGGTCGAATCGATCAGTTAGCAGTTACCAAGTGGGTAACTGGTGAATAGTTGGACCATTTACCAGTTACTAGATGAGTAACTTGAAATGATCAGACCATTTACCACTTACTGGGTGAGTAGCTGGTAAATGGTCGGACCAGTTGGTAATTACTAGATAAGTAACTTGAAATGGTCGGATCATTTACCACTTACTGGGTGAGTAACTGAAAATAGTTAGACCATTTACAAGTTACTTGCTATGTAACTGGGAACTAAACAGACCATTTATCAGTTACTTGCGCAGTAACTGGGAACTGGTCAGACCATTTACCAGTTACTTGCTCTGTATCTGGAAACTGTTCAGACCATTTACTAGTTACTTACTCTGTAACTGGTAAATGGTGAGAGCATTTTCAATTACTTGACCATTTCGAATGAAAAACCATTACCTCATTTACAACTCTGCTTCGGACTCTTAACGCACGAAAAGGCTATAGCGGGATAAGGAAATGAAATTGGCCCTAACCGGGATCTTTGCGGCTTGCTGCTTATGATGAATGATTTCCCTGGGCAAAATTTAACCCTCAAGCTGCTACGGAGGACCCGAAAATACCCGTAACTTGTTTTTTCTTGAATAATTTTTACCTTGCACAATTTACGGCTAAAAAATCTGGAATTATGCTAACAGCTTCGTGATTGTATTGAGAATCATCCAGATTTTTTTCAGATTGTTTGCAGATCTTTTCATTTTAAAATTCTCATTTTCAAAGATATTTGAAGTTTCTTATCGTTCTTTTAATTTTTAATAAAGACTATAGCAGGATAAGGGGGTGAAATCGGCCCTAGCCGGGATCTTTACAGCTCGTTGCTTATTCAATAAAGTATGTTAAATAATGCTCCTGTGCTGAATCATACTCCCCAAGTTGCCACGGGGGCCCCGAAAATGCCCAAAACTTGTTTTTTCTTGAATAATTTTTACCGTGCATAATTTACGGCTGAGAAATCTGGAAATATGCGAATAACTTCATAATTGTATTTAGAATTATCGAGATTTTTTTCAGATTGTTTGCAGATCTTTACATTTTAAAATTCTCATTTTCAAAGATATTTGAAGTTTCTTATCGTTCTTTTAGCGATGAAGATAATGTTTGGCCAAAACCTAAATAGATGTTTTTTGTATATTTTTTGCCGTACTTACTAACGCCGGGATTGCAGAAATAATTTTCCTACTAGACCATGTTCAAAAATCGAGAAAACTGCAAAAAAATGGGGTTTTAGCGCATTTTCTATGTTTGTATTTCATTCTAACCTCAAAAACACGTTTATATACCAAGTTATTAGAGATCATAATGTCTTAGAACTTAGAACCAAGTTTAATTACACCTCATCAAGTATAGGCCCTGAAAACTAAAGAAAACACGAATTTTACGGAGGTTTCCAGTTTCTTTTGGACGAAGCTTTGTAAAATCTGTATTAAAAGCCGATACTTTAATCAAACTCTGCTAATTTATAATCTCAACAATCCAAGTGCACATGTCTACTATCTTCATGAATCGACTACGCATGTTTATAACCTATAGAGACTTACTACGCATACGTACTTGACTTACTGCAGACCATCTGTGAAGCCTAAAATCAGTAAAGAATTACTGCACATAATTACAACCTCTGACGGAAGGACTAAATACAGTATCACAGCTACTACAAATCGACTGCGTATCCCCATATATTTCTTTAAGCTTCTGCGTATGCGCAAGCCCTCTTAAACTTCTCTGAAAATGCTTATTATATTACAATTGATATCCTACTGCAAAATCCATGGAAGATCTCAAATTCACCTGAATTTTTAGGCAAAAAATCCATCTGGAATCCATTTTAATCTAGCTCCATGTAGAAATCAAGTTCTGCTGTTTCAACAAGGGGCTGCTTCATTATTCAACTTGTTTATTATGTTAGTTCTTTTTCTCTTTATGGGATTTCGGCATAAAATCTGACGTATTCTCCCATGCTTTTTTTTAGTGGATATTTGTTCATGGTATTTCATTAAAACTGAAGAAAGCTATGCTTGGTTACTGGACTAGTTTCTTGACTAGATGGTGGCGCAATATTACAACTGCGTCAAGAGTAAAAATGTATTACATACATTAAGTTTAGTTGTGTCTTGCCGCTGCAGCTTAAGAGAATAATGTGTACATAAGTTTTCTTATGCACAGCTTATTCTCTTTTATTTTTATTCCTTTGCGTTATTCTTCGAGCCTGCAAAGCAATTAACAGATATTACTGGCTGTGTGTTATGTGGATTATTCCGTAAGTCGTACGTTTGCACCAACGTTTGTTTCTTAACTTTCAAATGTTTAGTCAATTTTGAAACGTTTCGAAACAAAGGCCTCAAATAGTTTGATGAAAGCTAAAAAGATGCACATTTTGCACTCACCTTTTTCACATTTCGGAGTAATCTGCGAAGTTTTAGAATGTTTTGTAACGGCTTTTCATGAAACCGTACTTGCGTACATATGAAATACGTCAACTACGCAATATTAACGTATATATATATATATGTCCTCGTAGGCCATATTCGTGTTAGTATGTAAAGAGCATACTAAATTTGTATTGGCGTAGCATATGTTTCAGACGCGCTCCTCAACTCTTTACAAGATTAATATGTCCTTCTAATACATATTGAGACTCAATATGTATTAGGAGAAATTAATATGGCATCACTGATCCTACTATGTTTTGTTCAATATGTCAAAGAGCAATCATATCGAACGAAGGTTAGTGAAAAAAAAGACTCGCGCTTTGACAGCTGCTATACTCACTCTAAAATAAAAAAACAGAAGAAAATCAATAGAATTAAAATTTAATTTTGAAAGTATTAAGGAAACAATTATATTTTCAACTAATAAGTTATAGTTCCTCATACGGCCTACTTCGAACATAAAATCATCTATGTCCTTTGGCCGTTCATTCAGGTGAAATCTGATTCTTGAACAAATTTTACCGTTTGAGCAGAAATCTACCTTGGGCGCGTTTCGCGTGACCTTGGCCAAAGAACATATATAATTAAAATATATAGTTGAAGTAAACTGTATTAAATCTATGCGGTACCGCAAAGGAGCGTGTTAAGACCATAAATACTTAAAAAAGAGAAGAAACAAATATAAGAAATACGTTGCTTTTATATTTATATAAATGAAGAACAGCAAGATGTTCCTAGAAAGAACGCGCTTGTTTTTCATATATAGTGTGACTTCATATGAGTGATTTTTATAGATTTATCACGAATATGACTCACTTTCTTTGTACAATAAGAGTACCTTCTACAAATCTACCATTCTATCCGTGTCGCACACGAATTGTTCCTTAAAATTCACAATTCTACAACAGAAACTGACAAAATGGCCAATTTGGCAGTTACAATTAGTCCATGGAGTGCGCTGTTCGCACTCAATAAACTAATCGCACTTTTTAATGTGAATGTTATGAATGTGAGTGAGCTCAGCTAGACCGTACACTACAGAGACGCCTTGTCCTGTGGATTCGGGTCCGTATGCACAAGCTCACTCTTAGGTATTTGTTATAATGATTTGTTCCTGAAAAAGAAATAAACAGGAAAAGGATGCATAATGTTGAATGGGTCTCATGTATCGTACAATACGCAAATTGACACCAATGAATCCTCGCGAACACTAAATATTCTTACAACCACGTGAAAACCACAAGCCATGCTGTGCTAGCTTTCACGCTTATGTGAGAATCATTACAATTAGACTACAGTCTTCTCACGTGATTTTAAACTTATTTGTGTAGTAAAAAAGACACTCATACATTACACACGAGATGCACTATTAAATTCACTTCGAATAATACTATTTGTTCACTCACAGTAGGGGAGCTGCTCTTTCGGCATGCTCTTTCACCATCATAGGTAAACAAATACTATGAGAATGTACACTGGATCTTATTTAAAGTTAGTTAAAATTTATTGAATGCCGGATGATACAATAGCGCTGGCACACTGGATTCTTCTTCGTCAGAGAGCCAGGATTATCTCCCACCGCCCGCAGTCCTACTCCTTGTCGACGCTGCAAAGAGATAAAGGGGCATCGCTTTACATATTCTTGTATACATTTAATATCGTATATCAGCTAAAATGTTTCTAAGTATACATGTATATGTGTGGATGAGCGTACACCTACACGAACGTAAAACGTTTGGTGCTTATTGCAAATCTACTCTTCTCGCTCATTACCACAATGCTTCTCTCTATACAAAATCATTGTGGTTTATCGCAATAAATATATGAAATCTAGCATATATTGGCCCTAACACGCTACTTTACAGTACAGCATGGATTTAATACAGTCTACTTTAACTATATACATACATTAGTATTGCATAGTGGACGTAACCCATATGTACGCACGTACGGTTTTATGAGAAATCGTTACGGAACATTCCAAAACATCGCAGATTATTCCAAAATATAATAAAGATGTGTGCAAAATGTGCAGCTTTGATCAAACAATTTGAGGCTTTTGTTTTGGAACGTTCCAAAATTAACTGAACATTTGGAAGTTAAGGATACATTTTGACTCTTAACGCAGTTGTAATATTGCGCCGCCATCTAGTCAAGAAACTAGTCCAGTAACCAAGCATAGCTTTCTTCAGTTTTAATGAAATACCATGAACAAATATCCACTAAAAAAAATAGCATGAGAGAATACGTCAGATTTTATGCCGAAATCCCATAAAGAGAAAAAGAACTAACATAATAAACAAGTTGAATAATGAAGCAGCCCCTTGTTGAAACAGCAGAACTTGATTTCTACATGGAGCTAGATTAAAGTGGATTCCAGATGGATTTGTTGCCTAAAAATTCAGGTGAATTTGAGATCTTCCAAGGATTTTGCAGTAGGATATCAATTGTAATATAATAAGCATTTTCAGAGAAGTTTAAGAGGGCTGGCGCATACGCAGAAGCTTAAAGAAATATATGGGGATACGCAGTCGATTTGTAGTAGCTGTGATACTGTATTTAGTCCTTCCGTCAGAGGTTGTAATTATGTGCAGTAATTCTTTACTGATTTTAGGCTTCACAGATGGTCTGCAGTAAGTCAAGTACGTATGCGTAGTAAGTCTCTATAGGTTATAAACATGCGTAGTCGATTCATGAAGATAGTAGACATGTGCACTTGGATTGTTGAGATTATAAATTAGCAGAGTTTGATTAAAGTATCGGCTTTTAATACAGATTTTACAAAGCTTCGTCCAAAAGAAACTGGAAACCTCCGTAAAATTCGTGTTTTCTTTAGTTTTCAGGGCCTATACTTGATGAGGTGTAATTAAACTTGGTTCTAAGTTCTAAGACATTATGATCTCTAATAACTTGGTATATAAACGTGTTTTTGAGGTTAGAATGAAATACAAACATAGAAAAAACGCTAAAATCCCGTTTTTTTTGCAGTTTTCTCGATTTTTTAATATGGGCTAGTAGGAAAATTATTTCTGCGATCCCGGCGTTAGTAAGTACGGCAAAAAATATACAAAAACATCTATTTAGGTTTTGGCCAAACATTATCTTCATCGCTAAAAGAACGATAAGAAACTTCAAATATCTTTGAAAATGAGAATTTTAAAATGAAAAGATCTGCAAACAATCTGAAAAAAATCTCGATAATTCTAAATACAATTATGAAGTTATTCGCATATTTCCAGATTTCTCAGCCGTACATTATGCACGGTAAAAATTATTGAAGAAAAAACAAGTTTTGGGCATTTTCGGGGCTCCCGTGGCAACTTGGGGAGTATAATTATATAAGAATAAGCAACGAGCTGTAAAGATCCCGGCTAGGGCCGATTTCACCCCCTTATCCTGCTATAGTCTTTATTAAAAATTTTCCTGATTCAAGCCTCATATTATGGGTACCATTTGTGATGTGGCAGTTCAATTTAAATACTAAATGATTGTTTATTATTAATTGATGAAAATATAACTCCAGGCCTGACAAACCACCAGCTAACTTACGGTAACCAAAATTTTTGGACCTCTTACATTGGTGCGTGGATGATTTCTAGTGGAATTTGACGAGTTAAAAGTTGGGAGGGTCGATACTTACATAGTACACAGAAAAAAGTTTTAAGCACGTCAACTCGAATGAGGTTAAGTTTCATAATTTTATAACGATGAATCAAAAAATCTAAGAACAACAATTTAGTCAAAAGCATCAAACCATTTAGAAATTTTTATTAATTAATTGCGTGCTTTTAATAGTCACGTACAAGCAAATCAAAATTAATAAGTACGTAATACTTCAATTTCATATTATGAAGATAAATTTTATAAATCAAAAGAAAACAAAATTAAATTACTTTAAAATAATCTTAGTTCAAAGAAATTAACCTCATCGCAATGACGGTTAGGGTTCGATACCTCTCTTATACACTAGTCACTTAATTTACATCCATATGTGATCACATTTAACAAGTGCGTAATGATCGTGTAAAATCCTTTTCATTTGTATCGTTTCCTAATAAATCAATCATTCGTGTAGTCTTTCTTGGGTAAGATGATGAAATTTTTATGCAATGATTGACATTACACTTACAAAAATGGTTTCTAATATGTAGCTGAAAAATTATCTAGACACGTTAATATTGAATTTAGAAAAATTTGCTAAATATAAGAATATATCTACTTGAATATAGAAACGCGTATTCTTAATACGATAATATTATCCACTTATTTCTATAGAAAATACACGGATCATCACAATTGCTATACGTAGCAGAAAATAATCTTTAACTTAGAAGAAATTCTCGATTTTTTAAAATGAAATCCTCTTTGTATACAGTAAAATTTTACTAACCCATTAATGCATCACAATACAATTTCATATATTTTGAAATTGTATGATATAATGCTTATAATAGATATGTCAACTGCTGCTACAAAAAAGATTAATATAATAACATTTATACCACAGTCTAAACAAGAACTTAATAAATTTTGTGTGTTAAAAAAATTACCCAGCAAGTAATATCAGTCTAGTTTTTACGAACAATCATTATTTCCCATTTAATAATGATTATTAACGAAAAATTCATTCAGTCGCGATTTGCTGCGTGAATAAAATGAAATGCGTCCGGCGTCTATAATCTTATGCTTATTGTAGACAAAGCACTTGTGTCAAGATTGTCACATAAACAAAGAATTGGGTCTTTTAATGAAAAATTTTTTTAAAATTCATTATATTCGTTATTTAGAAAAATGGAAAATAGAAGACACGTATTTTTTCATATATCATAAAAATGAAAACTTAAAGAGATAGAGCCATTTAAAATTGTGTGACGTTACGGTTGTTTCAACAATTGTGACATCATATACATTGGCGCTACATTTCTACTGGCTGTAACTTTTGCAATTCATCATATTTTAAAAAACAGAACTCCGAGGATTTGACTTACTACACAGCGAGATATATTTATCATATTTTGCTTTTTAAATCTTGCATGAACTTCTCTCTTTCTCTCTATCCTCTACCTCTTTTTCTACCTCTCTCTCGCTCTCTCTCTTGCCGTAAGTAGCGCCATACGTATTTTTTTTCGCTCCTCTTGAAACTTATTTAAACAGCATTTTTTTACTCTGCGGAGTGGAATTTTTTGCAGGGAATCGTCCTACTTGGAGTCCGAGAGTGTTGGCCTCATTCATTTGCATTTTTGCAATTGCATATTGAACTCTGGACGGTTTCTTACTGTGAAAGTGCAGTCTCTCAACATCAACCTGCTCTTATCTCTAACACTGCTGTGGACTCTGCTGCTGCCTGAGAAAGTTGCTGTGGGCCTGCTTGTGTTATTGAGTGTTGTTTTGAGTGCATTATATTGTGCACAATTGCATTGCAATTGGTTTTATTTTTAATTGCAACATAACCTCATTCTTTTTTGGCGCAATTACATACTGCAAGAGGGATCATATTTTTTTAACGCTGATAGCGCCATCTCTTGGATAACGTATACACTAACTTCACTGTTCTTTTGATAAAATCCGCAGTCTCTCAACATCAATCTGCTCTTATCTCTGATACTGCTGTGGACTCTGCTGCTGCCTGAGAAAGTTGCTGTGGGCCTGCTTGTGTTGTTGAGTGTTGTTTTAAGTGCATTATATTGTGCACAATTGCATTGCAATTAGTTTTATTTTTATCTGTAACATAACCTCATTCTTTTTTGGCGCAATTACATACTGCAAGAGGGATCATATTTTTTAACGCTGATGGCGCCATCTCTTGGATAACGTATACACTAACTTCACTGTTCTTTTGATAGAATCTAGTGGTAACAACGTGGAATTTGCTGCATGTTTGATTTAATTACTGTATATTACAATAGTGCAGTATATTGTATGCAGTTGTACTGCAACTGGTTTTAACTATTGTCTACAACATAACCTCAATCTTTTTGTACTGCAATCATCTACCACAAGAGGATTCTTATTTGCTTAGTGCTGGTGGCTCCATCCCTTGGATGACCTGTATATTGGCATCTTTGCCCGTCTATGTGATACCTGATGGTAATTTCTCCAGTTAAGGCGCTTTTCCACTATTATCTTCTGCTCTCTCTAATCATAGTCAAACGAATCTTACTCTGTACAAACTAAGCCGCTTTTCCACTTATAATAACTGAAACTTGGAAGCAACTCAGAGTGCATTTGTTAAGCTGCTTTTTCACTTCCAACAACTGAAACTTAGAAACAACTCAGAGTGCATTTATTAAGCTGCTTTTCCACTTACAGCAACTGAAACTTAGAAGCAACTCAGAGTGCATTTATTAAGCTGCTTATCTACTTTTAAATATACAACTGGCACCAAATTTAGAATTAAAATTTAAGACTCGTTTAATTAAGCTATTTCTATCTTGGAGGTCACTATGTCCAATCAGTGTGGTCTCTGTTTTAAAAACTTTAGTGCTGCATCTAAGCCTCAGCTTTGTGGTCGCTGTGGTAAGACCTATCACAGCTCTTGTACCAAATTGCTCTTAGTCAGAGATAATAATGACCAACAAGTAAAGGTATGTAACTTTTGCATAGCAGCTGCAAATCCTGATTGCAGTCGATCACGTTCTAGTTCTGTGGGTTCTATGAGTGATGTCTCAGCTTCTCTGTCTCTGTCGCGTACTCCAACTCCGACACTACCAGCACTACAAACAAATGAACTTTTGTCTTTTATATTGAAGAAGATGGAGAAATTAGATAAGCTGGATGATATGGATACCAAGATCAACAATATCGGCACTCAACTATTGACACTGGATGGGAGATTTACAAGTTTGGAGACGCGAGTGGATGGTATTGCTGTGGCATGTGAGGAACGTTGTGGAGCAACTGAGGCAAGGCTTGACAAGGTTTGTCAGGATTATCGGGAGCTTAAGGCAAAGCTAGAGGAATCTCTCTCTGTTGTGCCTGATCGAGCATTATCTGAGCCTATGGCTGCTAAACTACAGGAATTAGACAAGCTCAATAAATCTTTACGGCAAAAGTGTGATGTTTTGGCGGCTGGCCAGCAGCGTCTTGAGCGTGCATCAGACTTGGTGTTTGGAGGCCTGGTTCCTAATGAATTTAACGATCTGAAGAACGGTGTCTTTGCTGTATTGGCTTCTCTTAATTCTGGTTTTGCTCTCAGCGACATTGTTTCGGTTCGACCTTTGTCGCGACCTGCTACAGCTCGTAGTACTGATGATAGTACTGCTCCTTCTGCAACAACATCTCAAGGTGGTCCTCTGCTGCTTACGACGCCATTGCTCGTCACTATGAAGAGTGCCTCGTTGGCGCGATCTGTCATCGGAGCAAAGATCAGGATGGGTAGCCTTCATACCTCAAAGATCAGGAGTGACCTTTTGCAGGGAACTTTATCAGTGGAAACACTTACTCCTTCCTTGATCAACATCAATGAATATCTGCCACACTCATTGCACCAACTGAAGTTGAGAGTGCTCAGAAAGGCCAAAGATAAGAGGTACAACTTCCTTACATTTGTGCGTGATGGTAAGATCTTCGTCAGAAGGAAGAAGGAGAATGCAGCCATTCGTGTTGCATCGGATGACGACTTGGATGCTTTTTTAGCAAAGCTCTCATTGATATCAACCAACGACGATGTAGCCACTTAACATCTGACACTGGGGTAAGCTCATTCTCTCTTCCTTCTTACTCTAACACACTTCTTCCTTCTAACAATACTATTTCATCGGTCATTCATGATCATTTCACTACTAAGGATGGTCTCAGAGTTTGTCATTTCAATGCCAACTCTATTAGAGCGCACATTGAGATGATTAGACTCTTTTTGGCTTCTCGCCCTTATTTCCACGTAATAGCTGTTACTGAGACCAAACTGGGCCAGATAGTTTGTGATTCTTTGATTGCTCTTGATGGGTATGTGCTTTATAGACAGGATCGTAACACCAGGGGAGGTGGTGTTGCTTTATTTGTACACTGCTCTCTCACTTCTGTGCGTCTCTGTTCATCCTCTGGAAGCTGGAGTGGTAAGCCTGGTTTACCTGAGTATCTCTTCTGTGAGGTCAACTCATCTGACTTGGCTTCACCCATTTTCGTTGGTGTTGTTTATAGACCACCTCACGCTCCATTTTTGGCCAACACAGACTTTATTCCTGATTTGACCACTCATATGCACAATTATAGTACTAAGGTAGTTTTAGGAGATTTCAACACTAATTTGTGTTCTGAATCTGATGATTCTGTGTTCCTGAAGAGCCTTATTAAGGAAAATGCACTTTTTTCAGTGCCTTATGGACCTACGCATCATACTTATTCCTCTGATACGTGGCTCGACTTGTGCCTTGTCGATGCCAATGACTTACTGCTTGACTATTGGAAGACTGATGTACCATTTATTGACGGACATGATTTTATTGCTGCGACTATGAAGTCGTCTCTCTCTAGGCCAACACTTAATAATTTTACTTATCATGATTATAAAGCGGTTGATGAGGCTGCTCTTCTTGATTATTTTCGATCGCTGAATTGTGCTGTGTGTAACGGTGACTCTTCTCTTTTGGCTCGCCTCGAATGTCTTTACACTCATCTTAATGAAGCTATCTCACGGTTTGTGCCTGTTAGGCGTGTTCGACAGAGCAAGAGTCATCGTCCGTGGTTTACCTCTGAGCATCACCGCTTAATCTCTGAGAGAGATAGGCATTACAGACGCTTCAAACGTACTAGGCTGCGTGCTGATCTTATATGTTATAGAGATGCTCGAGATCGGGCCCATTCATGCATCGAATCAGCTAAATTACTGTATTACCACGACAGACTATCTAAGATTACTGACGCAAGACAGATCTGGAAAGAACTCAAGAACCTGGGCGTATGTTCCAGCAGTAGTGACTCTCAACATTCTTTTTCAATTAATGATTTGAATCGGTATTTTGGTGGTGTTGCGTTTGATCCTCTGGTCTCCTCCATTTCTGATTACATGAATACACTTGCTCTAGATGAACCACTTAAACCCATGTTTAAGTTTAATCCAGTTACTTTGGAGGAGGTATGGATGGCTGTTTGTCATTCAACTTCACAGGCCAGAGGGTTTGATGCTGTTCCTCAATCCTTTGTCAGTGCGGCATTTCCGTTCATTGGGCCTTTGTTATGTCGCATTTATAACGACTCATTGCGTGAATCCTTTTTTCCTTCATGCTGGAAGATCTCACTGGTCACTACAATAAACAAAATCTCCTCTCCTCAAGCTTTTGGTGACATTAGGCCAATTTCTTTATTATCTTTTATGTCCAAGGTTCTTGAACGTCTAGTCCATGATCAACTCTACAATTACCTGACTATACGACAGCTACTGGACCCTTATCAGACTGGATTTCGAACTGGACATAGTACTCAGACCGCACTACTGAAACTAACTGAGGACATTAGACGCAATATGGACAGACGCTATGTGACGTTGCTGTTGCTATTTGATTTTAGAAAGGCATTTGATACGGTATGCCATGTCTCTCTGCTCAGAAAAATGTCTTCTCTTGACATCTCGCATTCAGTTGTGCGGTGGTTTGCGTCTTATCTCTCTGAGAGACAGCAGGCTGTTATTGATGCAGATGGTAATGCATCTGACTATGTAACATTAAATACTGGTGTTCCCCAGGGCTCTGTCCTTGGTCCACTGTTGTTTTCTCTATACATCAATGATGTGGCTGCTGACTTCCATGCCGATGTACAGCATCTTATCTATGCTGATGATCTTCAGGTGTACATTCACTTCCCAATTGCTAAGTTGGCTTCTGTTACTGCTCTCATGGGTGATCAAGCTGTCAGTATTGTTAACTGGGCGACAAAAAATCATCTGAAATTAAATGTGAGCAAAACAAAGGCTATTATTATTGGATCTTATTTCTATGTCAATATGCTGCCCTCATTACACATCACTGGTGTTCCAATAAACGGTGATCTTATTAAGTTTGAATCTTCTGTTCGTAGTCTTGGTGTATGGCTTGATAGTAAGTTGAACTGGAAGGACCAAATTGCGCATGTGTGTAACAGGAGTCACTCATTGCTCTATAGATTAAATTTCTTTCGAAAAAGTACCACCATTGCACTACGTAAGCATCTTATCCGTTCTTTGCTGTTTCCTTTACTTGATTACTGTTGTTTGGTCTATATTGACCTTTCTGCTGAACTCGATCTGAGGCTTCAAAGGGTTGTAAACTCTGGTATTCGTTACATCTATGGTGTAAGTAGGCGCGAGCACATCTCTGTTTATAGGTCCTCTCTAGGCTGGTTATCCATTTTGGGTAGAAGAAACTACTTCGCTACTACCTTCTTATACAAAATGTTTTTGTCATGCTCACCTTCATATCTTTATTCTAGATATTTGTGGAGCCGGCCTGTGAGGACACTGAGGGGTGATGTGAGACCGTTAACCATTCCTTTGTCATCTACCGAGTATCACCAAAGATCGTTCCTGATTGTGTCATCGCAACTATGGAACGGTCTACCATCATCATTAAGAGATTCTTCATCGTTGGCATTATTCAAGGCATCAACATATTCGCACTACCTTTCCCTTGAGAATGAGCCTCTGCTCCGAGCTAGGCTTTAATTATTTTAATTACTGTATCATTATTTTAATTATATTTTTACTTAGTATCTCATTTTATATATATATATACTTACGAATTTGTATTATTTTTGTTGTACAACATAATGTACAGTTAATAAATTTAAATATCTATCTAAATATCTATCTCTCTCTCTCTCTCTCTCTTGCTGTGTAAGTAGCGCCATGTAGGTTTTTGTGCTCCGCATATTTCTATCTCTAACATTGTTTTCGTACTCCTTGGAGAGTATTTTTTTGCAGGAAGCCGTCCAGGTACGAGTCCTTTCGGTCTAGGCTGCAACTTGCTGCATTTTTTGTTGCATTTGAGGACTCTGGACGACTTTTTTCCTGAAACTGATATTAACGGCTAAATTTCACCGCTTTTGCCACTCTGTCTTCTGCTACTTTCATCTTCTGCTGTTAGAATTGATATTGATGACTTGGATGTCGTGCAGCTCGTGTGCAGTGTAGTAAATAATTTCTGTTGCTTTATTTACCTGAGTGTTGTCTGTGACTTTTTTTGTGATCAGTGCACTTAATGCAGATACTTTATTTATCTACAAGAAGTTATACGTGCCATAGTCTTTTCTATCTCTGCCTTACATGGTGACAGGTGAAACCGCTAACTCCTGACTCTGTTTTACTTCTACAGAAGCTGATAGTGAATAAGTCAGCTGATTATAGTGCATAACTCTTGGTGGTGCATAGGTTTGAATAGTGTCTGCGTGTTATTTTATCAATGCATTTTAACACTGAATTCATCTGCATAAAAGTTGTTGGTGCCATACATCTTTCTATCTCTGTCTTCTAAAATCGACAAGTGCTGTCACTGCATTTTTTGTCTTCGTTTTACTATCTAAGGAGCAGAGCAGGCGGTTTATGGGTTGGTTGGTTTGTGGTGCATTATTCTTTGAGGAGCATATATCTGAATGGTGGTTGTGTGGCAATTGCGATTTGTGCATATTGACATTGATTTAATCTGCATATAAACTGTTAGTGTAATATATCTTTCTATCTCTGTCTTAATTAGAGACAAGTGCTGCAGCAGTATTCTGTCTTTGTTTCGATTTCTTAAGAGCACAGCTGATGGCGTATAAGTTTCGCTTATTATAGATTAATTATCTACAAGAAGTTATACGTGCCATAGTCTTTTCTATCTCTGCCTTACATGGTGACAGGTGAAACCGCTAACTCCTGACTCTGTTTTACTTCTACAGAAGCTGATTATAGTGCATAATTCTTGGTGGTGCATAGGTTTGAATAGTGTCTGCGTGTTATTTTATCAATGCATTTTAACACTGAATTCATCTGCATTGCTAGTGCTATTGTCACCATCTATTGCTCTTTGCTGTACTGATTATGCTTTCATCATTTATACTGCTAGTGTGAGACCCACTATTGAGGTTGCTCTACGCTATTCAATCTTATCGATCTCATAATCTGCTCTTATAATAGTTTCTGACATTAAGGTTGACTTTCACTGCCTCCACTTGAACGCTATTGGTGTTACTCTGCACTATTCACTGGGGGTTTCGTCTCTGAAAAATTTGCTGGTTCGAGATCCGACGTTTATGCTGTATTATTTTCTCTGGACTCAAGTTTTTTGTTGCAATCCATAACTTCCGTTTGACCTCTTAGACGTCTAACGACATCCAGTAACACTGTTGTCTCTACAGAGACTCTTACGGCATCTACACCAACGCAGCAGCAGGATCGTCCATCGACTGCTGTACCTCTGCTTGTTACTGTGAGTAATGCTGCACTTGCACATGCTGTTATTGGTGCCAAAATTAAGATGGAAAAATTCCATACATCCAGGATCAACGAGGATTTACTTCATGAAGAAAAGACTGTTGATTCGTTCACACCTTCTACAATCAACATAAATGAATTTCTTACTCTATCATTGTATCAATTAAATCTGCGTGTCCTTGCGAAATCAAGAGACAAGAAATATGATTCTATCACTTTTGTGAGGGATGGAAAAATTTTTGTTCCAAAGAAGAAGGACGATATTCCCATATTTATAGCCTCTGATGCTGATTTATAGGCTTTTTTAGTGAAGCTCTCGATGAGGTCTATTGACGACGATAATGCTACATAGATTACGCTCTCCACTAATAATTCAACCTCATACTCCATCAAAGATAAATTTACTGCTAAGAATGGTCTCAGGGTTTGTCATTTCAATGCCAACTCAATACGAGCGCACATTGAGATGATCAGACTCTTTTTGGCTTCTCGCCCCTATTTCCACGTAATAGCTGTTACTGAGACCAAATTGGGCCAGATTGCTGATGACTCCCTTGTTGCACTACATAATTATGTACTCCATAGGCAGGATCGCAATACCAGAGGTCGCGGTGTGACCTTATACGTCCACTACTCTCTTAATTCTTTACGTTTTTGCTCGTCCGCTAATAATTGGACAGGCAAACCGGATTTACCTGAATACCTCTTTTGTGAGATTAAGTCTTTGGACCTGATTTCTCCTATTTTCTTTGGTGTCGTGTACAGACCACTAAATGTTCCCTTTTTGGCTAACACAAATTTTATTCCTGATTTAACATCTTTTATGCATGGTTATAGTTCTAAGATTGTCTTTGGTGATATTAATACAAATCTGTTGGTTGATACTAACGACTTACTATTTGAGTCTAATTAAGGGAAATGCACTTCTTGCTGTTCCTTACGGCGCAACACATCTTTATCTGATACGTGACTAGATTTGTGCCTTCTTGACGTTAATGACGTGTTACTGGACCACTGAAAGACTGACACACCATTCATAGATGGACATGATCCTATACTACAACTGTAAAGTCTTCTCTCTCTAAATATACCCTTAATGATTTTATATATTATGATTATGAGACAGTTGACATTAATGCTTTAACAGAATATTTTGGTGCTTTGAGGTGTGCGATCTGTGGTGGTGATTCGTCCTCGTCGGCCCGCCTTAAATGTCTGTATAATCACCTTAATGAGGCGATCGCACTTTTTGTGCCTGTTAGGAGGGTCCAGCAGGGTGTGAGCCGTTGTCCATGGATCACTGAAGAGAATCAAGACATGATTTGTGAGAGAGATAGGCCTTATAGGCGCTATAAACGATCCCGACTGCATGCTGATCTTCTCTGCTACAGAGCCGCTCAAGATCAAGCTCATGAGTGCATTGAGTCAACAAAACTATTATATTATCACGATTGGCTATCTCGACTTACTGACTCTCGACTGATATGGAAGGAGCTCAGGAACCTTGGCATTTTTTCCAATGGTAATAACTCTTGTCATTCATTCTCAATAAATGAGCTCAACCAATATTTTGGTGGTCAGTCGTCTGATCCTTTAGCTCCCCCAATTGCTGAATTCGTGAGAACCTTGACTGATAATATGCCATATAAGCCTTTGTTTGGTTCTAAAAAGGTTACGTTGGAGGAGATTGAAATCACTGTATGCAGTATCACGACACAAGTTAGAGGTTCTGATGGTATTCCAAAGTCACTCATTCATTCTGCATTTCTTGCGATTGTCCCCCTCTTCTGTCGTATATATAATGACTCTCTTAAAGAGAGTATATTTCCTTTATGCTGGAAGGTCTCATTAGTAACTACCATAAACAAGGTTTCTTCGCCACGTTGTATGGGCGACATACGTCCTATTTCCCCGTTATCTGTCCAAGGTTCTTGAGCGTCTTGTTTATGAACAATCTTGCAGTTACTTATCGACTAGACAATTACTCGATCCTCATTAGACTGGTTTTAGGACTGATCATGGTACTCAGACTGCTTTGCTGAAGCTGACGGACGACATAAGACTCAATATGGACAAAAGTTACGTAACCATGCTCTTGCTATTCGACTTCAGTAAGGCATTTGATGCAGTGTGTTTTTTCAAAATTACTTACGTTAAAAATTTTTAATTAATTTTTTAGTTTTCTAATACAAAAAACGATTTTACTGACCAAGTAAGTGATACATCTGCAAACGGAAAATTATCGCTAAGCCAAATATCAAGTTTCGAATCTGCACTGGAATCAGATAATTCTTTTGAATATATAACTAATAAAAACATTCAAAGAAAATGAAAAAATAGTCCAGACTATAATTTAAAGCAGCAAAATAAAAAACGTAAATTCACGTTTGAGGAAGAAAAAGACGAAGAAAGGCATACTTCGTTGCAGAAAAAAACGCACTGGTCGAATAAAGATACTTCGAGTTATCTAACAGCATCTAAATCAACTACAAAAACTTCAAAAACTGTATTGGATGATATTACAAAGTCAAGTAACGTAGCATTGTCGACTTCACGTACTTCGATAAGAATTGATTTTCCTAAAAGTAGCAAATGAACTATTGAGGTACTCCAGAAAGAGGAAAAAATCTCACAAAATATTATTACTATACGCATCATGGTTTATACAAAATATATTCAATTCGTGTACTTAGGTATTGCAAAATGTTTTGGAGGACTCGTTAGACGGTTTGGCAATTTTAAGAGCCTACAAAAATTATAAAATTTTACTGGATTCACAAAAAAAAAACAGTTAAGAGGACGCTGTATCTCTCTATCCTTTTCTAATTAAAAAATGTAAATTTTTGGGAAAACTAGTTATTATTGATAGAAATTAAGGGTTGTCCGCTACTTGTTTAGTAAAAATTAATATTTTCTCTGATGAGGACCAACTAATTTTGTTGCTTTTTTTTCAAGTAAAGTTTGACATACTTAAATAACGTATTCTCTAGCCTTACTTAGGATTTTGTAAGTATGTCAAACTTTACTTGAAAAAAAAGCAACAAAATTAATTGGTCCTCATCAGAGAAAATATTACTTTTTACTAAACAAATAGCGGAAAACCTTTAATTTCTATCAATAATCACTAGATTTTCAAAAAACTTACATTTTTCAATTAGAAAAAGATAGAGAGATACAGCGTCCCCTTAACAGATGTAATTGTCAACAGATGCGTTCTCAAATTAGGATGGTAATATATACTTATGTAATTTAAAAGTAAGATGATTGTAACTGCAAATTTATAATATATAGTAAAAACCGATTTATATCATTTCAGTCCTCTTGTAAAATTTTTTGAAAAAGTTTCAAAATGTCTTATAGAGATATTTTCTGAAGAAGATATTGTAAGTATAATCTTAAACTTACTTATGTTGATTCAATATTATATCTTTGCCTTTATAGTAATGTTTTACGATATCACATTGATATTTCTATTAGGACTTATATTATATTGCACCATATTTCAATGGCAACGATACTAAAAATCCAAAAGGTCTATTATACGATAATTGGCGTAATACTCTTTATCATTTAAGAAAAGCAGGAGTCTTAGTGAAACCCGAAAAGAAGAGTCGTGTTTCCGAAAATGATGTTTTGCAACCAATAGAATGTGATGGTAGAATTATTATTCCAATTTTTGTATTGTTTGTGTACAATTAGTATTATTTATTTTGTAAATCAATTACAAAAATATATTGATTTGCAGGGATTATAAATAATCACATGAGATGGTTAAAAAAAAATAGAGGTCCATAGGAAAGTGTTAAGAGTCATTGGGAAGAAACTCGTGACTATCGTGGCCAATTAAACACACTACATAAAGATACATACCACGTTATTTTTGAAGAAAACTGGCCAATTTTGATCTTAAATTTGGGACCTCAACTTGTAAGTTCTATTTTTTCGTTTTATTTTGACAAATATCAATTAAATACTTTATAATCATTAATAGTTACTTACGCGTTTTTTAATTTGAACTAGATTTTACATTTTTGTTTTCCAATAGTGCATTGAGTGTAGAAAAATATTGGGAAACTATCTTCATCAATTTGTATGGTCTGCGAAAAAGTCATGTGACAAATCAACTTGGAATCCAATTACGTGATACCTATGAAGAATGTTTAAAAGATGGCGATATTAATGAAACTATTATTGACAATCTGAGAGTAATGTTGTTACCTTACTTGCTTCCTGTATGTTCAAGAGTTTCAAAATCTATAAAACCAACGAAGCCGGAATCTGTTGAGGGATTTTATATTTGGTGCAAGGTAAAATTTTTTCTGATTAATTGAAAAAAAAAGCAATTATAATTAAACAAAATTTGCGTAAAAAATTGATATTACAATAAAATTAAGATAAAATAACTTGATTGAGTAACATAAAAACCTATAGAATATTTCTTCCCTTAAAGATTAGTTGAAAAACTTCTTGCTATAAGACCAAGTAGATTTCCATTTCTTATCTGAAGATTTTCTGTTCAAAGTAATCTATTAAAACAGAGTAGTTTTCTATTCCTTATAAGAAGATTTTCCGTTAATGTAATCTACTAAAATTGAGTCGATTTATTCTCAATTTAAATCGATCTCACATTTTAAAGATGATCTGCAAATATTGTGTAAAAAACCCATTTAACTATATTATGTAGTAATTTTATGAATAATTTGACATATTGTTCTTTCAGACACTGTGCGACGTAAATAAACAGCTCGAAGATCGTGTGACTAGATACACAGGCACAAAAGAACGGGTGCAACCCTGCTCAGTTTTTGTAGAAAAGTCTCCATCATGCATTGAACAAGTCTACATTAAATGGAAAAACAAATATACTTGAACTTTTAATGTAGCCTTAAAAGCATGTGATGTATTATTCCAGATCTTCATGATATTTAATTTAGAATATCCAAAAGACATTGAACATGTTTGGATTCTACTGCAACACTGCATATACCCAATGGGATAAAAAATTGGTTTATTATAATAAGCATAGAGAATTCTTCGAAATATATAGAATCGAAGTAAAAATTTAAAATACTTTGAAATATTTAGAATCAAAGTAAAAATTTGAGTTTCAATATTTTATTATTAATGTTGCGTTATGAGGTCTTACAGCTAGATCTCGAATCCACGAGTGTGTAAACCTTTCGTGTTAACTTAATAAGACACAAAAATATTCTTTTTAAAGTAAAATAATCTAAGTTTATTAAAAGAAATATACAAATACAAGTTATTCGTTATGACTGCCTGCTCGAGAGCAAAGAGTGACGAAGGTACAAAATTTTCTAAACTAGAAAGGTTAGTGTAATAAAAAAATGACAGCGTCGTTCGAGTACAAAATTACAAATTCCTACCCTTACAAATCTAAATTGTCATATAAGTAAAGAACGTTAGTTGAGATCAAGGGTTTTTCCTGCAATAAAAGACCCGTACTAATTACTACGTGTTTTCCGCTATGTTATAAATGTATAAAACTGAATAGTACCTTTTTCTTATATTGAAGAATATATTCCCTTTACACAGAATAAAGATTAAGAATAAGCAAAAATATGTTAAACTTTAAAGCTTTAAGATAGATATGTTAGACTTAAATTATATATTTTATTACGGTATTTTAGTAGAAAAAATTTGTTTTTAAGTTTTTTGTCCCTTCTTTCTAATGATCTCGAAAGAAAATATATTTTTCTGTTGCACGGCAACAATTAAAATATTCAAATTTTTAATATGTTTAAGGTATTATTTGATTTATTGATATTTATAAAAACTTCCTTTTCTTATTTGAAATTATTAAGGAATGTTACAGTTAACTTCAATTAGTAACTTAATTTAAAATTTCTATTGAATTATATCAATATCAAGTAAAATATTTATTGTTTTTTTCAAATTTATTCTTACAAGAAGAGTATTTGACCTTTGGGAAATGGATTTGCCTGAAACCGCAGTATATGATTCTTTGATGAAAAAAAATGAACCCGTATTTTTTCTTTTGTGCTAATAGGCCCTATAGACGGAGATATAGACATTTCTTCAAAAATATAAAGAAAAGAAGCGTTTATAAGAACTTGAATAGCTAAACAACTAAAAATTTCACAGAAAAATGTATGAGAAATAGAAAAAAGTACAAGTACTTCAATTTAAGCTTTAAAGCATCAAAAAAGCTTCCGTAGTTCAAAAGTTGTGCCTAATTGAAAATTACTATATATTTATTAATATTTTTAGCATGTAACATACGATCAAATTTTTACCCTATTTTATTGGCATATTTCAACCACCTGTAACTTTTGAGCCTTATGAGATTTTTCAATGCAACAAAGCTTAAATTAAAGCTTTTAACTTTTATTTTTTTTTATTTCTAACACAATTTTCCGTAAGAATTTCAGTTGTTTAATTAATCAAGTTCTTATAAGGACCTCTTTTCACTATATATTCGATGAAATGTCTATATCGTTGTCTCTAGGGCCTATTAGCACAAAAGAAAAAATAGGTGTTAATTTTTTTCATCAAAAAATCATATTCTGCAGTTTCAGCCAAATCCGTTTCCCGGAGGTCAAATACTCTCCTTGTTAGTATATTTAACATTTCAAAAATATGTATCACTGCAGTATTTGCCAAGAAAGCTTAAATACACCTAAAAGTTTAGTTTCACATAATAAATTTGTTCATCAAATTACAAAGTCTAGTAATTACAAATGCAAACGAAATAATTGCTTTCGATTATTTTCGTAAACGAAATGACCATTTATTTATAATTTGAATGGTGCACATAGGAAATCATTGCAAAATGATACTTTTTTCGAAAAATGCAATGAAGATAACGATGACGAATTAGGTAGTTCTGTACCTATTGATTTTCCATTGTCAGTCAATAATGATGTTGATAATTCATGCCTATGTGAAAGCGTATTTGAGGAAAATCCTTCAATATCTGTGAAAGCTATAATTATTGATAAAACTTCTCCGTATAAAGAATAGCATAGTGCAAATAATTCTAAGAATAGTGCAAAAAATTATAATTGTACAAATAACTATGATGATAATACGACCAATTGTAATAATTTTCATGCTGACGTAAAAGAGAGTGCCGCAAAATTATTTGCTAAATTTTATAGTATTCCATCTTTCTATCGAAGTATAGTTGATATTATATATAAGGAAATGGATGAATTCATAAATAGGGAAATTTTTTCAACTATTAAAAATGAATTGATTACATTACTTGACGAGAAAAATAATGAATTAAATTTAATAACTGATGATATATTTTCTAAATTTTCTAGCATATTTCAAACTTTAAATTCTGAATATAAACGAATTTCTTATTTAGAAGAAAACTCTTTTTATGTAGCCCAGAAAGAGGATATCATTGACGAAGAATCTCAAACGTTCTACTGCAGAAAATCTGGTAAAAATTATGAAAAGAATGTAAGCGTACCAGGTCATTACATCAACGTGAAAACAAATCGGAAGAAATTTTTAGAAACGCCAAAAAATTTTGATTTGTTGAAACAGCAAATAATTTCTTTGAACAATAATGATCCTCGTTTAGTTAAAAATTTTTTACATAGTAAATTATGGAAAGATATTGAGAAAAAATTTGCAAATAAATTTGTAGAATCTCTAACATTTTACTACGACGATTTTAACGTCGATAATCCTATAGGTCCAACGAAGAGAATAAACAAAATTGGGGGTATATATTATACCATATCTTGTCTTCCTCAGAAATATTTATCCCGTTTGTCATCAATTTTAATAGCATATTTATTTCATACATCAGATAGAATGAACTTAGGTTATGCTCGCGTCTTTAACCATTTGTTATGCGAATTGAATGATTTAGAAACATACGGTATTGTAATAAATATTGATGGAGTAGATCATCACATATACTATGTTCCATCATTATTTATTGATAATAATTTTGGCGTTCATGAAGCATTAGGTTTCGCTGAAAGCTTCTCAAGTAATTATCCACGCAGATTTTGTGAAGCGCATCGTAATTCTATCGAACACGATACAGTTTTGAATCCAGAACTTATAAGAAATCATATTAATTACGACGAAGACGTAATTACAAATAATATCTTATTAACAGGTGTAAAAAACAAGTGTATCTTTAACTTATTGACAAGCTTTCATGTTACTGAAAATCTTGCGTGCGCTTTCATGCACGACATACTTCTGAGGGTCTGTCGATACGATTTACCTCTTTCAATTCATAATTAATTAAAAATAGAATAATATGATTAAGTGAATTAAACAATACAATAACAGAATTTCATTATGGATCTTATCAATATGACAAGCCTTGTGAAATTCCTAAAACATTTTTAACGAGTGGAAATTTCAACTTGTACGCTTCAGAAATGCTCACATAAGTATTACATTTACCAATAATAATAGAAGAATAAGTACCTGAAGGTAATGAAGTTTGGGAATGTTTTCTCATTTTGCGTAGATTAATAGATATATTATTGTCAAAAAATTTGCAAATGAAGCTTTAAGTTCATATTTATAATCTCAGCAAGGAGTATTTGTGACTGAGAAAGGAACTATTTCCTACAGAAACCTTCAAACCAAAACCTCATTATTTATTTTATTATGCTGAACTTTTGTTAATTTCTGGTTAAATAATTCATAATAGGTGCATGAGATTTGAAGGAAAACTTTGGGAGCTGATAAGTTGCGCTAGAAACTCTTATAATCGCATTGACTTGCCATTATCTCTCAGAATAAAATACTCTTTAATGCAAAGCTATACTTATATTGATAATGAAGGGTTTGAAAATATGATAAACTATGGTCCCAATAAATTGAAAAATCTCTCTAATTTGGAAAATTTTAAATATTTTTATAGAAGTTTACCATTTGATTTACAAAAAACAGATACTAAAATTAGTATCTTAAATTTGGTTCAGATAAATGGAAAATGCTATAGTGAGAACAACTTTATATTATTGAATAATGATAATATGCTATCAGAGTTTATGGAAATTAAATGTATTTTGTATCATAGGAATAATATATTTTCTATTTGTAAAATATGGGAAATGTTAGGTTTCAATGAACATATACATGCCTATTGCATACAGTCAACTGATCAATGAGAAACTATCGAGAAAAAAAATATGATATTCTATAGACCATTAAAAAGATACACAATAATTAACGTAACGTAGTAAGTATACACAATTGTATGGAAAATTGGAACTATGCTAAGAAAATCAATTTTAAGAAGTTTATTTTATTTTGAGGATCGAAAATTATTTCCATGCAAATTTTTAAGCAAATTGATCGGATAGTTTACAAAAAATAATAAAAAAATGAAAAATAGAAATTTTTTTTAAAAATGATTTTAAAATTAAAACTGCGCTAGGAAAACCAATATTCAATTGGCAATCCAACACGGGATGTGTCGTCATCAATATGGCGATGTGTGCGTCTGCTAAAAACGTAGAGAATACACGCACGGTATAGGAAAATTCTGAGTTTTTGCCGATTTTCTAATTAATCGTAAAGGTGATGAGGAAAGTTTTTTGTGTTTTCTAAAGAAGAGTAAGTTTTAAACAATAATTTAAAAGTTTCGATAGCCAAACGTAACGTAAATATTTTAAAAATATTAATTATTGTTGTAAAGCATCCGCAGCTGATCAGCTGCTCATATATAATTCACATTATAATCTGTAATGTAAGTAGTAAATAAAAAATTTGTATTCTAAAATGATAAATTATACAATTTTAAAAGAAAATGTTATTTTTTCAGAGACATTTTACAAATAAATATTACATAACCTCAATGTGTCCCTGCTGTTATTTATCATAAGAAATAAAATCTGACAGAAATTTTGGAAAGTCTACATTACAATTTATATTGTAAAGTTTCATCTAAGTATAACATAAAATAATTATATTTTAAAAATGTAAAAAATTTTAAAAAAATTTATTTTTTAAAGATTAACAGAAAATAATTCAAGAATGAGATGCTACAATACTCATATTGTTTAGAGGAGTAATTCCTGTTTTCCCACATTTTAATATATGATTTGAATGTAATATTTTTTCACCTTTTACAAAATTTCTGCTTGATAACGTACATTCTCAAAATTTGCAAATTTCTGTCAGATTTTATTTCTTATGATAAATAACAGCAGGGACACATTGAGGTTATGTAATATTTATTTGTAAAATGTCTTTGAGAAAATAACATTTTCTTTTAAAATTGTATAATTTATTATTTTAAAATATAAATTTTTTATTCATTACTCACATTACAGATTATAATGTGAATTATATATGAGCAGCTGATCAGCTGCGGATGCTTTACAACAATAATTGATATTTTTAAAATATTTACATTACGTTTGGCTATCGAAATCTTTTAAATTATTGTTTAAAACTTACTCTTCTTTAGAAAACACAAAAAACTTTCCTCATCACCTTTACGATTAATTAGAAAATCGGTAAAAACTCAGAATTTTACTATACCGTGCGTGTATTCTTTACGTTTGTAGCAGACGCACACATCGCCATATTGATGACGACACATCCCGTGTTGGATTACCAATAGCTTCTCATCAAGTTAGACAAAAAAATAAATTCTAAAATCAGAAGCAGATCTATCGAGTGGTTTTCGAGATCAAATTAAAAAGTTTTTTTCACAAATTCAAAATGTTCTAAAATTAAAACTGCGCTAAGAAAATCAGTTTTCAAAAGTTCTTTTTATTTCAGCTATAGAAAATAATTTCTACGAAAATTTTTAAGCAAATTCATCGAGTAGTTTACATAAAATTTAAAAAAAAAAGAAAAATCCACAATAAAAAAAAATTTTTTAAATGACTATTTTATTAGAACTGCTCTAAGTAGACCAATGTTTAGTAGCTTCCGCACTAGCTAATAAAAAAAATAAATTGTATGAAAAATTTGAAGTAAATCCATCGATTACTTTTCGACTTCTAATTGACTAAATGAATACAAACATTTTTTTCAAAAATTTCAAAATGCTCTAAAATTAAAACTACGCTATGGAAATCAATTTTTAGAAGTTTATTTTATTTCGACGATCGAAAATTATTTCTATGCAAAATTTAAAGCAGATTGATCGGATCGTTTACGAAAAATAATGAAAAAATGAAGAATCGAATTTTTTTTTCTTATAAATGGCTGAAATTAAAACTACACTAAGAAAACCAATTCTGAATAACTTCTCACCAAGTTAGACAAAAAAATAAATTCTATGCAAAATTTGAAGCAAATCCATCTAGTAGTTTTTGAGATCCAGTTGGCTCACTGAATACACACACACACACACATATACATACAGACATTTTCTAAAAATCACTTTTTTCGATTCTCTGAGACCAAATATGTACAAATTAATGAAAAAATAGAAAATAATTCTTTTTGTCGATACAATGCTTTCTCTATGAGAAATCAAAAATAGAAATGGGAGCACGAACTTCAATATATTATTGAACAGAAGTTCATAACGTTGTCGTAATTGCTACACGTTCAGAAACGTACAAATAGTAACATTTTATAAAATTATATGTTATATGTAATATTTTTCACAAATATCGCATGAATTTATCAAATATTTAGAAATTTAATTTTGTTCGTGATACAATATAAATAATTTAATAATTAAGCTAATAATTATATTAATTAAGCTATTTATTGAGGCCCCTCGGTTGCACATGCACCTAGAAGAACCACCTTAAGAGGAGGCCGTATCGTTCTGTCCTTGTCTAATCTAAATTTTCTTTATTATTAATAAATTAAATATTTTCATAGAAAAGTAAGACAACCGCCCAATAGAGCAAAAGACAAGCAAACGATTCTTTTTTATGAAAAAATATGAAATTTTGATTATTTTTCGAGTGAAGTCTGAAACGGAAAAACAGTTGAATCAACTCAATCAAGTTCGATTGTTTTTCCGTTTCAGACTTCACTCGAAAAATAATCAAAATTTCATATTTTTTCATAAAAAAGAATCGTTTGCTTGTCTTTTGCTCTATTGGGCGGTTGTTTTACTTTTCTGTGAAAATATTTAATTTATTAATAATAAAGAAAATTTAGATTAGACAAGGACAGAATGATACGGCCTCCTCTTAACTGCAGAAAGATTGAAATTTGAATTAATTAACTTTAAATATTAAATATATACCTAATTCGAGAAGCATTTTTACAACTTCAGTGTATCTGCATTCTGTGATTAGTAATTGTACTAATCGTGGAAATATTGTTAACTTCAGATTTGTGAATCGAATTGCATGGGCAAGACGTTCTGCAATAAATGCAATGCTACTCGCTTGTTGAGTTAAGCCTCTCATCCAACGTGAAGAAAATATACGTGTGTACAGTTCGGCTACAGCTTTCAATTCATTTAATTCTATTGAGTCCTTACGTTGATTGCATAAATTTATCGCATCCGTTTCCAAATAGGGAATTATGGAACTTGAAAAACCGCAATATATTTCAATCATTAATATTTTAATATAAGAGAAAGGATTGATTTTATCGCTTCGTTTTCAAAAAAACCTTTAAATATCAAATGTTTTACCCTGACCTCTATATTTTAAGTTTTCAAGGCTTTTTTGAAAAGAAGCGATAAAATCAATTCTTTTTATCAATGATAATATTGTTTTTCGTAATACTAGCTGAGGCTTCCTCTTTTTTTCAAACAAGTCAATTCTTTAATCACAAAAGGACAGAAATATGCAAGCCACTTTTGAAAATGATTCAAATTTCAAATTTTGTTAGTTACTTTTAAAAGTTCATTTGATTAACTTTAAAATAAAAAAATATTATTTTCACGTAAGCCTAAGTTATATTTGCACATTTTGCAAGCGTTTAAGTTTTTTCATTAAAATTTGTCTAACGAAATCTAAATTAAATAAATTTTAACATCCACTGAATATTAAAAAAGATAAATTCATAAAAAATATTACACTGACAAGGAGAGTGTCACACCTCCGGATCACGGATTAGGCTCAAACTTCGGGATAAGTTTTCAGATGATAAAATATGGAAAAAGCTAAAGTTATAGTCATAAATACTCAATATTTCCCTAGTTACAGGCAATTAAAGAAAATCACTAAAAAAGTTACTAGATTTTTGAACGCATATTGTTCTTTAGCGTCGATAGCTACAAGCTTGAAACTTTTTTTTAATTGAAGCTGAGCTCAAATCCTTTCGAATTAGTAGTTATAGCATGTTAAAATATTATTTTTTCCCAAAGTTAGAGCGTGATAAATATTGGACCTGATTTTTCTTTTAAAAACATTAATTAATAATAAAAGCTGAAATGAGGTCCGATCCTTATTACGCTCTAACTTTGGGAAAAAATAATATTTTGATATGCTGTAGCTACTGTTTCGAAAGGATTCGAGCTCAGCTTTAATTTAAAAAAAGTTTCAAGCTTGTAGCTATTGACGCTAAAGAACTATATGTGTTTAAAAATCTAGTAACTTTTTTAATGATTTCCTTTAATTGCCTGTAACTAGGGAAATATTGAGTATTTATGACTATAACTTTAGCTTTTTTCATATTTTATCATCTGAAAACTTATTCCTAAGTTTGAGCAAAATCTGTGATCCGGAGGTGTGACACTCTCCTAGTGAGAAAAATCGGCTCTAGAAGCAAGTAGAATCCAGTTTTCGGTAACAGAAATTCTTCTTGTTTTACGTCCTAATAGCGATTTGTTTAAATCAAGCATAAAATCTATTTGTTACAATCTATTAGCTGCAAGTAAATATATAATTGATTCAAATAAATTTATCTACTAATTGCAAGTGGATATGAAAAAAAGGAAAACTTGAAGTCAGTGGGTTTCAGTTTTATGTAAATATACATCCACTAAATGCAAATGGATTTAATGTTGAATCAAACAGATATTCCACATGAAGGTAAAAGCATTCATTTTCCGAAATAATAGATTTCTACTTCCATGAAGTGGATTTCGTATTGATTTGAACAGATCGCACTCAAATAGAATGTTCTTCTTGCTTCTAGAGCGAATTTCTTTTAATGTAGTAAAATAATATGGTTTGCTAAAATAATGAAATTAGAAAAGCCTTGTTAAGAAATGCTTAAAGTTCCATTCTATGCATTCAGTATGAGAAAATCATGGATGGATAATTGGGTAATTACCCATTAATAATAATTAATTAAACTTTAGTTATCAATTGAGGAGCACAAAATTTATAACTAATTTCAATTATCTGAGGTTAATTCATCAATTAAATGATTCGTAATTGGTAACTAATTTTAATTATCTGAGGTTCAATTGAGAATTTTAATTATCAATTATACGAGAGTTTACAATTGACTAAAAATTTAACTATCAATAACTCGTAATTGATAACTAACCCACATAGCATGAAATATTTATTAAATATTTATGAAATATTTGCAAGCAAGATTTGAAATATTTCATTGAAATGTTATGAAAGTTCGCTATGTCCGCGTGTGCAATGACCAATAAATATTTCTCTGAAAGATTTATAAAAGATTTTAACAAGATTTTCGTAAATATTTCTAAGAAACATTTCAGAAATATTAACATAATAATTCATTGCAATATTTAGAAAACAACACAAATCTTTCATGAAATGTTTATGAAAGATTTCAACTATATACTTGAAAATATTTCAAAGAAATATTTCTTAATTATTTATTATATATTTCAAAGTAACAATTAAACAAACATATAAATCTTTCATGAAACATTTATGAAATATTTATGAAATATTTTCAAGCAAAATTTGAAATATTCCACAAATTTTTCATTGAAACGTTGTTGAAAGTTCGCTAAGTCCGCCTGTGCAATGGCAAATAAATATTTCTTTGAAAGATTTATGAAAGATTTCATCAAGATTTTCGGTAATTATTTTTAATGAATATTAACCTTTAGCTGGCATGCCTCTCCAGCCGATTATAGCTGGCCTATGGGGTACTATCTGACTGCCTGTCTGCAAAATCGATAATAATAAATAAAAAATGCTAAAAAAATCTCTGGCGGGAATCGTAAATTACATCCCTTCTCTACCGTTTGGTGTCGCCACTGATCTCGATTTTTTGAATAAGGTTTCAAAATTTGATAAGAAAGAGCGTGGGGTACTATAGTACCCCCCCTGCCAGCTAAAGGTTAAAGAAATATTGATATAATATTGCATTGCAACGTTTGGGAAACAACATAAATCTTTCATGAAATGTTTATAAAAGATTTAAAATTTATTTCAGGAAACATTATTTAATATTATAACACATTACACTTCTACATTAATTGCATATCCACATTACTTATAAAGTCGCATTTACATAAATTGTAATTATGAAACATATTTTTATTGCATGATACTATATTATATTATAACTCATTATACACATACATTGATACATATCCACACACATGTTTTCCATTTATTTATTAGTCGCATTTACATTGTTACAAGATAAGGGCTGCGTGTCTTTGCACGAAGCAGCTGGCTTTTGCCGTATATACTAACTAAGATCTCCTTCAACCGCTTGGGGACAAAACGCGCATTCAACTCGCGCCCTCCTATCGGCGGAACTGGAAATAAAAAGTCTTGCAAATGAATATTGTTGAAATATTTCAAGAAAATATTTCTAAAAGTTGCAACTAAAGATTTCTACAATCTTTCATTGCAACATTATCGCCATCAAACAAATCTATTATGAAAGATTGATTTATATTAATTAAATATTAATTAATTTGATATTAATTAAATATTACATTATCATTCGAACATCGATAAAAATATTTCATGAAAGATTTAAGTGAAATTTCAACTTTATTTCAGAAAATCAAGATTATATTATAATTCTACTCATAATTGATCTATTATTTCACAGAAATATTTCTTAAAAGTTTGATAGAATGTTTTACAAATATTTCGCTATTTTATTCGGAAATCGCTGATGTGAAATCTTTGGTAAAGCTTTCAAAAATATTTCGTAAAAGATGTTAGTAAAATGTTTTAACTAAATTTTTTCGTATTTTTTTAGAAGTCGAGAATCTTGCAAAGTAATATTCTGAAAAGGTTTATAAAATGTTTTGTGAAGTTTTATTTGAAAGCCTGCAACAATATTTCGTTGAAAGATTTCTTGAAAGTTTGACAAAATATTTCATAAACATTTCTCTTTTAGATTTAGAAATATCGCCGATGTGAAATCTTTAGTAAAGCTTTCAAAAACATTTCGTGTAATATTTCGATGAAATGTTATAACAATATTTTTTCGTAGTTTTTTTTAGTTGAGAATCTGGCACGTTAATATTGTTGAAAATTTACGGAATATTTCGGGATTTTTTATTTGAAACTTTGATGCAATATTTCAGTAAAAAGTTCCTTGAAAGCATGATAAAATATTTTATAAGTATTTCAGTATTCGATTTCAAAGTAACTTATGTGAAATCTTTAGTAAATTTTTTGAAACATTTCATGAAAGATTTTTATGAAATGTTTTAACGAATTTCGATGAATATTTCATGAAAACTTTTTTAAAGGTTTTATCGGAAGATAAAAATTTTACTAAATATTTTGCTTTGAAATATTTCAGAAATATTTATGAAACTATTTTTCAAAACATTTCACTGAAATGTTTTGAAGTATTTCACTGAAATTTTCTTGCTATGTGGAGTGTGAAATATTCCGCAAAGCACTACAGAATCTTTCATAAAAGATTTTAGTAAAAAGTTTTAACAAAATTTTGAGTGGGCTTTAGGAAATAAATATAATAAAATATTGTTAAAAAATTTATAAAATATTTCAGTAAGCCTTATTTCAAATTTCTCGACAGTATTTCATTGAAATAATTCTGATAAGTTTAGTAAAAAGTTTCATAAATATTTCAGATGCTGATCCACTTATGATCGATATGAAATATTACATTAAGCTTTACAAAATCTTTCATAAAAAAATCTAGTGAAATGTTTTAACAATATTTCGAGTCGGCTTTGAGAAATCAAGAATTTCGCAAAGCAATATTCTTGAAATATCTACGAAATTTTTCAGGAAGCCTTATTTGAAAGTTGCTGACAATATTTCATTGAAACATTTCTGAAAAGTTTAATAAAATGTATCATAAATATTTCAGATTTTGATCCACTTATGACCGATATGAAATATTCCATAAAACTTTACAAAATCTTACATGAAAGTTTTTAGTGAAATATTTAAACAATATTTTAAGTCGGCTTTGGGAGATTAAAAATCTTGCTAAGTAATATTGCTAAAATATTTATAAAATATTTTAGGATGCCTTATTTGAAAGTTTCCAACAATATTTCATTAAAACATTTCTGAAAAGTTTGATAAAATATTTCATAAATATTTCAGATTTAGATCTACTTATGGCCGATATGAAATATATAATAAAGCATTACAGAATCTTACATGGAAGATTTTAGTAAAATATTTAAACAATATTTCAAGTCGGCTTCGAGCAATAAAAAATCTTGCAGAGTAGTATGGTTGAAATATTTACGAAATATTTCAGAAAGCCTTATTTGAAAGTTTCCAAAAATATTTCATTGAAACATTTTTGAAAAGTTTAATAAAATGTATCATAAATATTTCAGATTTTGATCCACTTATGACCGATATGAAATATTCCATAAAACTTTACAAAATCTTACATGAAAGATTTTAGTGAAATATTTAAACAATATTTTAAGTCGGCTTTGGGAGATTAAAAATCTTGCTGAGTAATATTGCTAAAATATTTGTGAAATATTTTAGGAAGCCTTATTTGAAAGTTTCCAACAATATTTCATTGAAACATTTCTGAAAAGTTTGATAAAATATTTCATAAATATTTCAGATTTAGATCTACTTATGGCCGATATGAAATATATAATAAGGCATTACAGAATCTTTTATGGAAGATTTCAGTGGAATCTTTCGACAATATTTCAATAAATATTTCATGACATGTTTATGAAATATTTATGAAAATTTTCATTGAAAGAAATAAAAAGTTCGTTGTAAATCTTGCTTTAAAATATTTATGAAATGTTTATGAAAGCTTGTACTGAAATTTTTCGATGAAATATTTCAAAATATTTAACCGAAATATTTCATGCTATGGGAAATTTTTACTATCTGAGATTTGAGGAATAAATATGAACTATCAATTACATGAGAGTTTTTTTTCCTTTAATATTTTGCCCTGTGGCCCACGGCTAACTCACTTACAGTTATGCGGACCACCTCTGTGTAGAGGTGATCCTATTTTATTTTTCTTTTTTCGTTACATTTTTTTCGTCATTACATTGTTTTCTCTGCTTTCTTTTATAAATTTAACTAATTCTTAATTAATTTATCCTCACATCTCCAAGAAATCTCTGTCTGTCGCGTTCCAGAACAGTCGAGTTTCGTGTTTGCCCAGGTCGAAGACCTGTGATGTAGGAGAAACTCCCCCAGGAGAAAACCTACGCCAGGAATATGTACCCAACGCACACAAGAATTTTTTTCCCGATGAAAAAATATGAGGAAAAATCTTAAGTATTTTCACCAGGATTCGAACCCCGAACCACTGCGAATGTGTAGTTAAAATTTAATCATCAATCAAATGATCCGTAATTAATAATTTATTTATATTATTCAAAGTTCAATTAAGAATAAAATTTTAATCATTAATTATATAAGGGTTTAATTGATAATTAAAATTTTTTTATTAATTAAATGACCTGTAATTCATAACTAATTTAAATTATCTGGAGTTTAGTTTAGAATTAAATTTTAATAATCAATCATATAAGAGTGATAAAGTAAAAGATAAATGCAAATGTGACTTTAGATAACATGTTTAATCTCTTTTTTTTTATCTTACTATGAATATGTTGTGCGTATAGTATAACAGGACTATACACAGTGCGGTTATGAGGAAAGTATTCATACGAAAACAGTAAGTGCAATTAAGAGCGGGAAGGGAAACTTCGCTAAGAGAAAACTACCCCCTCCTTATTTCTTTTACATTGCTGATATATATGGATACTTTCCTCGTAATCTTATTGTATATTAAGGTATCAGGACTGAGTTCGAGTAAAAAATTAAATGTAATTCTAATTTTTTTTTCTTATAATATTAATTGAAGAAATTTTTTTCATCTTAAATTTAATTCATGAATAATTTTTAAAGATCACATTCTATCGTTGTAATTCTATTCTTCTGTCGATGACTCAATTTTATATATTTTCATATATTTGTAGCTTCCATAAGATTTCTCAGCCAATTTTTAACAAGTTATCCTAATTTCCTGAGATTTTCAATTTACATATCTTTACAAATTTATTGTTTCAATTTTCTATGAAGAAAAAAAAAATTTTTTAAATTTGGTTTGGAAAAAGTTGAAAATACCAGAAAAAATTGGTATTTTCTTTTTAATTTTAGGTAGTTTAATTCATCATGCACTTCAGCTTATCAAAATTCCAGATCAATAAACTTGTGAAGATATTTAAATTAAAAATCTCTGTAAATTTTGAAGTCAATTTGTTAAAAATTTGCTGAGAAATCCTGCGACAACTACAAAAATAGAATCATCAACAGAAGAAAACAATTTTAACCATGGAATGAGATCTTTTGAAATTATTCTTGATTACAGTCCTATATTTAATATATATTTAAGATAAAAACAGTTTCACCGTTTAATATTATAAGAAAAAAAATATATTATTACATCTCAATTTCGAAAAATACTATTTGTTTTTGGACAAATCGCAACGAGTAAAATTTCTTATAGAAGTTTTGAAATTGGTTATTATTTCCAATAGTATCCTGGTAGAAATTACCATTTTATGACCAGTATAAATGGAAACGCTTTTTTTAACATTTTATGGTTATTTCTTGGGCATTATTATTACTAATAACCTCAAATTTTTAGATACACCATTTTTTACGGTCACATTTCTATCAGGGTATTAATGTGATTTTATTTTATACATCTATTATTTAATAATTTTTTAATAAAATAATATTTATTGGTATCTTATGTAAATTTCTATTAAATAAAGTAGTTTAATTTTTTTCATGACTTACCAAAATAAATTAATAAAATTATTTTGTATTTCAATTTTATTGTTGCATAAGAAAAGTGCTCTGTAAAGGTGGAATCTAACACTAAAAATATCTGTTTATTTTGCGACAATATTATATCCCTCGATCAGCTACGAAATATTAAAGACAGAGCCATTGCTTCGTTGATTAAAGAAATTTTAAAACGAAAGAATAATAAACATAAAGTCCCTAAAAAATTAAATTCAGTCAACATTTATAAAAATTATAACATTAATTATGCACGGAAATGACAGATAACAGCTAGGCTATGTTTGTCACATTAGTGATCAATGTGTGTCGAAAATTTTGAGTTTCCACATAGACGGACGATGTGTGCACGCCGAATTTCTATGTTTGCGCATTGTCTAACTACACTCAACTCATAGGAGGTTGTCACACTGATCATCTTTTATTTTCGCATTGCTTGTCAATGTGTAAACATAGAAATTTTAAATCTGACATGTATGGAAAAAAAATAAATTAAAATAAAACTAAGGTTATGATCCTCGGTATCAATGAATATCTGAATTCGAAGATAATTCTGACTTTAATATATTAATTAGTGCTATTCTAATTATAAAATTTTTAATTTAATCAAAAACATTATTATTAATAATATTAACATGAGATTTTATTGTTGTTAGCAATTCAATGTTGAAATCATTAAAAATAATGTGGGTGGAGTTCGATATTTCGAAAATCTGTTATTTTTTCGAGCTTAAAAATTTCCTATAGCACATTCTTAATATTTATATAAATTAAATAGAAATTTCGTTTTTAATTTATGTTTGTAATCGAAATGTATTCATTCAAATAAATTATAATTTATATTTAGGACTGTAATAAGTATTCAGACAATAATATAATGATGAGGTACTTTGAAATTTCCAATATAGTATTTCAATGTATTTTTTTTTAATACTTGTTGAAAATTTCATTAAAAAACCCGAAAAGTCTTTCATTATTTTACGGTATTCTGTATACTTGTTACAATCCTAAAGCGATTATAATTTATCCGAATAAATGCATGTCGATAACAAACATGAAATAAAAATTGACTTTCTGTACAATTTAAATAAATATTATGAAAAAGCCATTTGAAATTTCAAAATTCTAAAAAAAGATAATGGACTTTCGAAACATTGAACCCTACGTACATTATTTTCAATGATTGTATTGCTAACAGTAATAATCTCTCATGTTAAAATTATTAATAATAATGTTTTTGATTAAATTAAAAATTTTATCATTAAAATAGCACTAATTAATATATTAAAGTCAGAATTATCTTCCAATTCAGATATTCATTGATACCAAGGATCATAACCTTAGTTTTATTTTAATTTATTTTTTTTCCATACATGTCAGATTTAAAATTTCTATGTTTACACATTGACAAGCAGTGTGAAAATAAAAGATGATCAGTGTGACAACCTCCTATGAGTTGAGCGTAGTTAGACAATGCGCAAACATAGAAATTCGGTGTGCACACATCGCCCATCTATGTGGAAACTCAAAATTTTCGACACACATTGATCACTAATGTGACAAATATAGCCTAGCTGTTATCTGTCATTTCCGTGTGTGAGAGAATCGAGTATTCAAACTTTACAGAAAAAACTTTTAACCTCTAAATTAAAAGCTAGATGGAACATTAGTGCTCAACAATTTGATTTTACTAGATTACGTTTTTTGTGTGGAGGTGCGTCTGAGGTGTATGAAGGAAAAAGGATGAAGCAGATTAGTATGCATCTTTCTGAAGCTGAAGTTGTTACCAGCAAAAATTTTAAAACAAGAATTATTACAAAAATCAGCGAGCGATTAGAAACTGAAACTTTACTAGATAGTTGACGAGAGGAATATGACAGAAAATGTAGATTTAGTAAAACTAACCGCTCGAAATCACGTTTTTGTTTTCGTAAATTTTCTATTTTTCGTGTTAGTGAACAGTTTGGTCGACCCATGAGCAAAGATACAGTTGATAAAGATTCTGTAATATCGTATTTGTGCGAATAACACTTATTCATATTATAATTGATGAAGTAAAATCTCGATTATTTTTATACTCATAGATAATTTAATATTTTAAAAGATTTTTTTTGAGCGAAATTTTTTTTTTATTTCAAAATAAAAGTAAAACTAAAAATAATTTTTTTTAAGGAAAAAATTTTTCTGTAAAGTTTACTTAAAAACTAGCTTAATTTACGTCGCTTCTAATGTCGCTCCGTTGTATTTTCATATATTATATTATTATGTATAAATTAGCCAATTTTTAAATGAAAAAAATCGCCTCAACTTATGAATTTTGATATTAAAGTTTCGTACAAAATAAAATTTCTATATTTTTATAAAAAAGGATTAATTAAAGTTACAATATGCATAGAAATTGTTTAAATACAAATCACATCATGATGATTTGAGAATTTATTTTACTAAATTGCATTTGAATCAATAAAAAAAAACGCTGCCAAGTGCTTTGGCGGAATGCTTTCTCATAGAGCTCTTTGAGTTTCATTAATTTTTTTAAATTCATTTAAATGTGATTTTAATATTAAAAAATTGTCTAACATCAATATTTACTCATATTGTCCTTTATAAATTTCGAACATATATGCTAGCTGTTTGCTTTATCAATATTTATAATTTATTTTAAATCATTAAGTAATACAAAAAAATTGGTTTTATTGAAAAAATGATATAATGTAGTAATAAAAAGAATGATGACAACAAAATTTCTAATCTTTATAAAATGCAATCATATTTATATATAAATACAGTTCATGTTTATGGCTCTATAAAAAAAACTACTCTATAAATATCAATTTTTAATAGCTTCCTGTCTACTTATACAAAAACATAGATAGTATGCGAAATTTGAAGCAAATCCATCAAGTAATTTTCGAGATCTAATTGGCTGAATAAATAACATTTTCTTTTCAAAATTTCTTTTTCAAAATTTTAAAAATGATCTGAAATTAAAACTACCCTATAAAAATCAATTTTTGAAAATTTCCTTCTTTCGGCAGTTATAAATGATTTCCCTGCAAATTTTAAAACAAATTTATCGAGTCCTTTACGTAAAATAAAAATAATAAGAAATAAAAAATCGAATTTTTTTTTTAAATCTTTAAAATTTTCTAAAATTGTAACCACTCTAAGAAAATTAGTTTTTAAAAGCTTATTTTTTTCAGACAATATCGAAGTGATTGTACAAAAATTTTGGAGCAAATCTATCAAATGATTTTTGTAAAATAGAAAACAATTAAAAATAAAAATGTTTTGAAAAATTTTAAAAATGCTCTAAAATTAAAAGTGCGCTCAGGAAATCAGTTTTCATAAGTTTTTCTACTTTTGGCTGTCAAAATTAAGTTCCATACAAATTTTCAAACAAATTTTTCGAGTGGTTTACGTAAAATACAAAAAAAAGGAAAAATCGAAAGTTTTTTAAAATTCTTAAAATGACTCTAAAAAAAAACTACGCTAAGAAAACCAATTCTCAATAGCTTCCGCACCAGTTGATCGAAAAATTGAATTGTATGGAAAATTTGAAGTAAATCCATCGAGTAGTTTTTAAGATTTTATTAGCCTAATAAATAGAAATATTTTTTTCGAAAATTTCAAAATGCTCTAAAATTAAAACTAAGCTAAGAAAATCAGTTTTTCAAAATTTATTTTATTTGGGCAATCACAAATAATTTTCGGGTAAATTTTGAAGCAAATTCATCGAATAGTAAACAAAAAAAAACAAAAAAATGAAAAATCGAAATTTCTTTTTTTTTCAAACAACTCTAAAATGAAAACTACGCTAGAAGAACCAATTATCAATAGCTTCCCAGCAAGCTAGTCAAAAAACTAAATTCCATGCAAAATTAGAAGCGAATCCATCGAGTAGTTCTCGAGATGCAATTTACTAACTGAAATCATACATACACACACACACACATACATACATACAGACATTTTCTGGAAACCACTTTTTTCGACTGACCGAGTTCAAACATGTACAAATTAATGAAAAAATAGAAAAAAAAATTTTTTATTGATACAATGCTTTTTCTATGAGAAAGCAATATGATGGAAATAATCGAAAACAGTATTTGACGTTCACTAGAACTAATAACTGCACAGAGAAAGGAAAGTGCTGTTAAAAAAAGTACTAAATCTATTATATCTAATTTAATAGGAGCGTGGTGGCGTAACGGATAGAGCTCTTGCCTTCAACGCGGTGGGCACGGGTTCGAATCCTGGCCAGGCACCTCTGACTTTTTTTCGAAAGAAAATTAATGTATGTGCTACCCATATCACGACTCTTAAGAAATCTGACCTCATTGAGTATCGGTTGATTGTTGGTCACAAAAGTGGCTGACCATCCATCGGTAGTCAAAGTTTTCGGTATGGCGGTGTCTGACAGTCTAGCCTGATGTAATGTGTTAAACGGTTCCGGGCTGGGCTCCCTCGACATCCTTTATATATTAATCTTTTTGTAAAAAAAAAAAAAAAAATTATATCTAATTTATGTACCTTGGCGGAAAGGATATTTTTCCGAATGTTAACCTCAAATGGCAACATCGCATATTTTACCACAGACATATGACAATTCGAAATTATTAAGCTAATTTTGTATCATCGTTACTTATTACCTAATGACATAATTTTAGTAAACGAACAATATTACTTTCTTTTTTTTTATAATCTGAATTATAATTTTATGAAATAAAATTTTTATTTCTTAGTTCAATAATTATATAGAATCTAACATTGTTAATTAAAATTATATGAGCAATAAAATTTTAGCAGTTATCATTTGAATTTTGCATAAATAACCTATACGAAAAAACAAAATAATCATGATGCGAAACTCAATGCATGATTTGAAGTTCTCTTACGTCTGTGGTAGAATATGCAGCGCTGCCATTTGAGGTACACATTCGGAAAAATATCCTTTCCGCCATGTGTACTAAGGTATTTGAAAAAAAGTGACGATTTAATTTTAATTAGTACTATAGCTTGAAGTTTAGGGACTGATGTTGTTACTATTATATTATGAAGCAAGAGCATAAATTTTCGATGCTTAGTGTCTTTTTTTTTCGGTACGGAAACTGACATTTCACCTACTCAATTTAAGGACAATATTTCACAGATAATGTGATGGTTAATCTCTTTTAGCGCGGCTTTTTCTGTGACTAAAATTAAAAATTGATGAGTATAGAATTATTTATTTAATATAAAATACTTTTAAATTACTAATAATTAATGTTCTAATACGTGATATTTAAGAAATAAAACGATACATATTTTTCTGCCATACTTCGTTTTAAAATAGTTAGCTTTTGAATTTAAAATTAATTGTTAGTAATTTTAAATTGTTATATACTATATGATTTACATTATATTTATAAACTGTTAAATTTTTTTTTTAATTTAATAGTTTTTACGTTATTAAGTATTAATTATATTGAAGTTTCATACTTGACAGCACCGCAGTTTATATTATAGGTAATATGCTAGTGTAAGGTAATTAAGTTCCGTAGTACGGGAAAATTTGGTACTGCACCAAATTTTTGGAATAAAACGCGTTAAAAGATTTACCAATATAGGTTGTCTTGATTTACCAATATAGGTATTCTTGATATATATATACTGACAAGGAGAGCACCCCACCTCCGGGAAACGGATTCGGCTGAAACTGCAGAATATGATTTTTTAATGAAAAAAAATCATATTCAGTGATCAGGATTCAGCAGTGTCAGCTGAATCCGTTTCCCAGAGGTGGGGTGCTCTCCTTGTGAGTATCAATAAAAAAACAACTGGTAATGTTTTTTTGACTACTGACTCAAGTTAGCACCTTTTTTAAGGTATTTTCCTTTCTCTGTGTGCGCAAGTGCAAATTCAAGATTAAGGTTGGAACTTGATAATCTTCAGTATTCACAAGCTTGAGATTCGTCTATAAGGCTCGCATTTATGAACGTTATTTCAGTATTGAGTATAACTCGAATCTCAAGTATCTTTACTTGTGTATCAGCAGTTATTTTTGTTAGGTGGGATGAAGATTAAAAAAAGGTGGAAAATGGGTGTAAAATGAGTAGGAAATGGGTGTTATTAAATAAAAGGATGGAAAATAAGAGTTTTATGCGTAAGATGTGGGGGGTCAATGACTAAATTTTCTTAAAAATTATATTGTATAGAAAGATATATATCTCTTTATATTTTAAAAAGTTTTTGCCACCGTTATCGACGCTGCCGCCGTGTATAAGAATCAATCGTGGCTCCAGTTAGCTATAATATAGCTGAAATTTAGATGAAATTTTGTTACAATAGCAGTTACAAATTAGCTAAAAGTTGGCTGAAAAATAGTTGAGAGTTGTAAAAATGTTAGTTAAAACTTAGCAGAAGTAGGATACATTCACCCGAAAATCAGCTGAATGTATTCATAAAGTCAGTTCAATTATACAAAATTTAGATGAAAATTGACAAAACACCAGTCAAAAATTATCTGATTGAGTTGAATTAAGCTGCATTTTGTGATTTGATTCATTAATAAGTTGATATACAGTGAAAATGAAAAATTTTTCTTGTTATTTCTTGTCATTTTCGATTGACTTCCGAAAAAAAATATTCCTTTCAATATGGTTCTACAGAATTCTTGTTGGACAAATACAAATGCCTTTATTAAAGAAAATGTCTTACATGATAAGATTTTATATGGCATAGTTTTAAGGTTAGTTACGTAATAAATAGGTATTTGCTGTATCGAAAGATTTTGATCTCACGTATGTGTTATAATGTTGTCATTTTTTAGCCTGAAAAGGTTGGCCTTGTAATGTCAACGAAACGTCGCTAATTATTTCTTAACAAATAAATTGTGTTCTATTAGATCAACCACCATTGTATTATTTTTTCAACTGCAATATTGGAACAAACAAAAAACAAATTAAATTTTAGAAATACATATCCTAAAGCCCAAATAAGACCCAGAAATGAGGCCCGAAAAAAGTGATTGCATATGGTAAATACTCATTATATGACTCAATGAAATAGTATATTATTAACCTAGGGAGAGAAGTTGACCATTAAATGCTCGCGTAAGATTTGCCCCCGAGCGCAGCGAGGGGGCAAATACGCGAGCAATTGATGGTCAACTTCTCTCCCGAGGTGAATATACGATTTTTTCTTATTCCCGGCGAAAAGTACGTCCAACTTACCCGTTGTGATAATTCGTTTTTGATGATAAATCATTAAAATAAAAATACCGCGATGAATCGCTTGCTGCTATTGACCGAGTATGCTCTATCCTTCTCTGCCCCTCTCCCACTGATGATAAATCATTAAAATAAACCATCAATATTTCACTCACATTTTATAATTTACACACTTTATAACACACTGCAATTTATAATTCACAAAATAAAACAAGTTAGGTTTTAATAATAAAATATTTAAAATTACTATATAAGAAAAATAAAGAAAAAGATATACTGCTTGTTGTAACCGGCAAAGAAGGCTAGACATAGCCCCCTCCATTCGCGGCTACCTTTATTGTACATATAAGAGAAAGAAAGAGAGAGGGAGAGAGTCAATTCTTAAAGCCGGCGGACAGAGAAGGATAGACGCAACCCTCTCTATTCTGTATGAAAAAGAAAGAGAGAGGGAGAGAGTCAATGTCTAACGCCGGCGGACAGAGAAGGATAGACGTAGCCCTCTCTATTCTTAACTGCCGTGAAAAACAGAGCGTCAACACGATTGCGCATCGCTAGTGCGCCGAGCCGCCGTAGATAATGCTTAACTTCTCTCTCAGAAAGTAGACGTCTTTCGACGTACTTTTCGCCAGGGGATAAGAAAAATTGCTTTTCTTATTACGAAAAAATGCGCGGATCCGTAAGAGCCAAGAACTGTAGAAAAAGGTAGTTTCACATTACTATATAATAACTAATAATTATATAGGAACCAATAGAAAAGGCAAATCTCATTACAAGAAAAATTACACATACTCTTAGAGTATATATGCTATTGAGGAAGCATGCTATGTTAAAAAGTGGTGGCAACTTTAGGTAGAGAGTAAGAAAATATTTATCTATTTCTCTCGCATAACGCTCCCCTAAACGCTGCACCTGGGGGCTTATTCAGTAATACCGTAACGTCTAATGTCAAGCTTAACGCCAACGCGCGCATGCGTAGTAATCATTTTTCAGCAAATACTATCGAATATCGCGAACGTTATCAGAGATCATGTTCACGCAACGACGAAAATCTTCTAAACTGAAGCGCTAAGTCGATTTTATCGACAAATTTTACAACCAACTTAAAGCTTGGTTGTAAATCGTACGTTAAACTGTTATACGTTATATTATGCATGACATACGTATATACATTGACAGAAAAGATTTCTCGAATCAAAAGAATTTCTTCGATTTGATGTGATAATTTAAATGGAAGAATAATTTCTTAGATAACTAGATGTTTTAATTAATTTCTTGCTTCACAGATTTTAAGTTATATCCAAGAGGATCAAGATATCTTTTTTATCAGCGAATGTATATACCTGTATATATATAAATAAAGCGAACATTATTTTATTATTTTTTACATTAGTGATTACATGATAAATTGTGTATAATTTTAAATTCAATTGGAGTTGCAGGTTTTAAAGTGACTTGTATGTACTTCAATAAAAACGAACAGAACAAAATAATATAAATATTGTTTTAAATAAACTTATCACCAATAAAAAAACGTTTTATAATAAAATTATATATTAATCTAAATTTGCATTTTATATTCTATATCAGCAACTACAGTTTTTCAATTGAATTGTTAATTTTGCTGTAGAACTTAAAAATATTGATTTTCAAAATTTCATCTTTCAAAATGAAATTGTTGGCTTGGATAATGTTGAGTTAAAAGAATATGACTGTATTCACAGTAGCAAGGAAGTTCGGCAATTCAAAATTCCACCTGTGATAAATTAATAACGGTACAATTTGCTCCAGTATGCTGAATCGTGGTTCATGATTATTCTTGAATCAACCATACGATACAAAATAACAATTTGATATTTTTTTATTTGTCAAGTATTTTATATACAATAGGAGTAAATACGTATAACAAGCCATATAGAGATACCGAGTAAACATTTCATTATTACACAGTAGCTTTTTTTGTGACCGTTTCATTAACTATAAAAATACTTAATATCAACCGAAGAACGTTCTAGCAAATGTAATATGCATGCGAAAAGAGCTTGCATAAATTATTCACACTCGGGGAAAATCCCGTGGTTTTAGATCCGATTGCTACAACTAAGCGTTTAAAAGATGTATCCTCGATACACTTATATTTTATATAAGTTCTCAGAAATAGCCCTAGCGTCAATCGCATTAGACGTGCATGTATGATACAATATAACCTATCTATTTACACGTGTTTTCTTGATTCGGTATAATATTATATACATAGTATGATACGACATAACCAAGCTATTTACACGTGCATTCATGATTCGGTATACGATTATATATAACCTGGTATACGCGAATCAATAGCTAGGTATAAGCTTACAGTAGTATCCTCGGTATACATATACGTATAAATAACCAAGCTATTAACACGCGCACACACACCTCGGCATAATAATCTCAGTACGCATACACGCGCAAATAACCAAACTATTTACATGCGCATACTCACCGCGGTATGAACAGTTCGGTACACTAGCATATTAACCACGCTAAATACACACCACGGTATAAACAGCTTGGTATACTAGCATATCAACCACGCTAAATACACACCGTGGTATAAACAGCTCGGTATACTAGTACATTAACCGCGCTAAATATACACCGCCGTATAAACAGCTCGTTATACTAGTATATTAACCGCGCTAAATATATACCACGGTATAAATAGCTCGGTATACTAGCTTATTAACCACGATAAATATACACCACGGTAGAAACAGCTCGGTACACTAGTATGCGGCGCTATTTACCCGCGTATACATGCCTCGCTATACGAGCATACTTGTATAAAAATAGCTCGGTATACTAGCATATTAACCGCGCTAAATATACACCACGGTATAAACAGCTCGGTACAATAGTATGCCGCGCTATTTACCCGCGTATAGATGCCTCGCTGTACGAGCATACGTGTATAAATTTAGCTCGGTACACTAGCATATTAACCGCGCTAAATATACACCACAGTATAAACAGCTCGGTACAATAGTATTCCGCGCTATTTACCCGCGTATACATGCCTCGCTATACGAGCATAGACAACGAGGCATATGTGTATAAATATAGCTCGGTATACTAGCATATTAACCGCGCTAAATATACACCTTGGTATAAACAGCTCGGTACAATAGTATGCCGCGCTATTTACCCGCGTATACATGCTTTGGTATACGAGCATACGTGTATGAAAATAGCTCGGTATACTAGCATATTAACCACGCTAAATATACACAACGCTAAAAACAGCTTCGTACAATAGTACGCCGCGCAGTTCACCCGCGTATACATGCCTCGCTATACGATCATAGACAACGAGGCATACGTGTATAAATATAGCTCGGTATACTAGCATATTAACCGCGCTAAATATACACCTCGGTATAAACAGCTCGGTACAATAATATGCCACGCTATTTACCCGCGTATACATGCCTCGCTATACGAGCATAGACAACGAGGTATACGTGTATAAAAACAGCTCGGTACAATAGTATGCCGCGCTATTTAGCCGCGTTTACATGCCTCGCTATACGAGCATAGACAACGAGGTATACGTGTATAAAAATAGCTCGGTATACACGTATATACACCTAGGTTAACACATATGAACGCACGTATATTACGTGCGTCACGTTGATAATTTTATACTCGTCTCAAAGTTCGTCTGCATGTGTTCCTAGATGCATCATGTATGTTCTCATATGAATGCGTGCAATCAAACTTTAATATTTATTTAGATTAAGAAAAGGAGTAGAGAAACGTTTTATTTTTTTCCTCTGTGATAATTTATTTAGTTCCTCTGTGATAGTTTATTGTAAGAAATTGATGAGTTTTCATTTGTTTCTTAGAGAATATGATATTGATATACACAAGTTAAATTATGTTGTAAATATACTGTATAAAGCATTATATTTCTGATTTTTTTTTCAAATAATTGATAAAATTTTTGCAATATTCAATAAATTATACTTTTATTTGAAAATATAAAATATTGAACTAATTTAATTTCAATATAGCATTAAAATGATGAAATAATTAATTGGAAAAACAAATGGATATTTTAATGGATAATTTTTTTTTTTAAAACAGTGAATTAATTTTATTGAATCAATCTTCGCTACATTTAGTAAGTCAAATATTTATTTGAAAATACAAAATATTATTTGATTCAGTTACTATATGCATATTGATGTAATGAAATAAGCAATTAGAAAAACAAATATGCATTTGAATGAATAAAAAATTTTTTTAAAACAATAAATTAATTTTATTCAACCAATATTTGTGATGTTACGTAGAATCAAATATTTATTTTAAAAAATGAAATATTCATTTGACTCTATTAAAATATTTGTATTAATATAACAAAATATTTTATGTGCCGCCCGCACCTAAGGGATTTCATTGATTCAATTAAGCCTTACTTAATCCAAATAAATTTTTTTCTCAGTGTAGTATCATCTAATATCACCATTTTGTCAATTATTTGAAAAAAAATCGGAAATATAATGCTTTATACAGTATATATACAAAATAATTGAACTTGTGTATATCAATATCATAACCTCTAAGAAACAAATGAAAACTCATCAATTTCTTACCATAAACTATCACAGAGGAATTAAATAAATTATCACAGAGGAAAATAAAACAAAGCGTTTCTTAACTCCTTTTCTCAATTTAAATAAATATTAAAGTTTGATTGCACGCATTCATATGAGAACATACATGATGCATCTAGGAACACATGCAGACGAACTTTGAGACGAGTATAAAATTATCAACGTAACACACGTAATACACGTCCGTTCATATGTGTTAACCTAGGTGTATATACGTGTATACCGAGCTATTTTTATACACGTATACCTCGTTGTCTATGCTCGTATAGCGAGGCATGTAAACGCGGCTAAATAGCGCGGCATACTATTGTACCAAGCTGTTTTTATACACGTTTACCTCGTTGTCTATGCTCGTATAGCGAGGCATGTATACGCGGGTAAATAGCGTGGCATATTATTGTACCGAGCTGTTTATACCGAGGTGTATATTTAGCGCGGTTAATATGCTAGTATACCGAGCTATATTTATACACGTATGCCTCGTTGTCTATGCTCGTATAGCGAGGCATGTATACGCGGGTAAATTGCGCGGCATACTATTGTACCGAGCTGTTTATACCGTGGTGTATATTTAGCGTGGTTAATATGCTAGTATACCGAGCTATTTTTATACACGTATGCTCGTATAGCGAGGCATGTATACGCGGGTAAATAGCGCGGCATACTATTGTACCGAGCTGTTTATACCGCGGTGTATATTCAGCGCGTTTAATATGCTAGTATACCGAGCTATTTATATACACATATGCCTCGTTGTCTATGCTCGTATAGCAAGGCATGTATACGCGGGTAAATAGCACGGAATACTATTGTACCGAGCTATTTATACTGTGGTGTATATTTAGTGCGGTTAATATGCTAGTGTACCGAGCTATTTTTATACACGTATGCTCGTACAGCGAGGCATGTATACGCGGGTAAATATTGCGGCATTAGTAATATACGCAACAAGTGACGTACGAAGGGATAATATTGGCAGGGGTCAATGTTTTTGCGCGAGCAGGAGAAAGTCGAGGGCACGCTTGCGCGCCCGAGATTTTCTGCTGCTCAAGCAAAAAACATTTAACCCTGCAAATATTTTTCCGACGTACGTCACATGTTGCGTAGATTATTTTATGCTGTTGTAAGCAGTAAGAGGAACAATAAAATTATAAATATATAATTGAATACATTTTTTACAATTTTTCAATGTATATTTCATGAATTTATGAAATGTGAAAAAAGCAATTTCGTAGAATTTAAAGAAGCGTAGAACAGACAGCCTCGTCTGCGCGCGCAAGCGCCACAAGTTGTCACGTGACGCTTCGAGAAACAAAGCAAACGATACTTACTGTATTGGGATACACACATTTTTAATTCACAATTATTTTAATATTTTTCTTTGATTTACTAAATATGATAGATATATCTGTTTATAAAATCTTTTTTTCTGTTATTTTTGTTTGTACTTGTAAATATGAATGTACAAACTTATAACTGAAAAGTTTTAAAATTTTTTTATTTCTCTTACAATTTTACAAGTTTTATGTTTATTCTATTTTTTTCACTGCATCACTTTTACTGTGATTTTTTTTCACTATTAACTCTAAATTTTATTATTAATAAATCATTATAAACCATTATTTATTTAATGTATATTTAAAAAAATGTATTTAATACGAAAAAGACCATTATGAAATTTGAATGAGCGCGGGACTCAACTATGCGACACCGATCGTCTAACGCGCCTGTTTATGTTCTCAAGCTTACACTACTATCCTTTCCAAACACATCGACGCTCACATCGTACCGAAGATCTTAGCTATATCCCAACTTACTATTAGGCAGTTTGCTATGCAAGCTCAAAGTAGGTGGCGTTCTGAGCTCTAGCGCTGTCATGGCGGCACACTCCACGTATGTGTGCATGGATGAGCATATACGAGTAGCTGTGTGCGTGCAACGATGGGCGACGCGCGGCTATTAGAGAAGGGGCTTCCCCCACTACTTTCAGATGTGACGTCATTGAATATACACAGATAGACTCATGGATACACTCATACATATTAACATCGCAAGATTGTCGTAGTGTGACCGCCATGACAGCGCTAGAGCTCAGAACGCCACCTGCTTCGAGCTTGCATAGCAAACTGCCTAATAGCATATTGAATATTTCCCCGGGGATATACTACGTGTTCATATATCCCCGGACACATAAGCTGACAGCAAATATACTTTAGTACAAAATATCACAAACAAAATACAGCGGCGCTGCGAGCGCAACTATAAGAGACCTCAATACCCATTTGACTAGCCTACTACATACGACGCCCTCTACTGCTTACTACAGCATAAACTATTGTACAGAGCTGTTTATACCGTGGTGTATATTTAGCGCGGTTAATATGCTAGTATACCGAGCTATTTTTATACAAGTATGCTCGTATAGCGAGGCATGTATACGCGGGTAAATAGCGCGGCATACTAGTGTACCGAGCTGTTTCTACCGTGGTGTATATTTAGCGTGGTTAATAAGCTAGTATACCGAGCTATTTATACCGTGGTATATATTTAGCATGGTTAATATGCTAGTATACCGAGCTGTTTATAACGCGGTGTATATTTAGCGCGGTTAATATACTAGTATAACGAGCTGTTTATACGGTGGTGTATATTTAGCGCGGTTAATATACTAGTATACCGAGCTGTTAATACCGCGGTGTGTATTTAGCGTGGTTGATATGCTAGTATACCAAGCTGTTTATACTGCGGTGTGTATTTAGCGTGGTTAATATGCTAGTGTACCGAGCTGTTCATACCGCGGTGAGTATGCGCATGTAAATAGCTTGGTTATTTGCGCGTGTATGCGTACTGAGATTACTATGCCGAGGTGTGTGCGCGCGTGTTAATAGCTTGGTTATTTATACGTATATGCATACCGAGGATACTGCTGTAAGCTTATACCTAGCTATTGATTCGCGTATACCAGGTTATATATAATCGTATACCGAATCATGAATGCACGTGTAAATAGCTTGGTTATGTCGCATCATACTATGTATACAATATTATACCGAGTCAAGAAAACACGTGTAAATAGATAGGTTATATCGTATCATACATGCACGTCTAATGCGATTGACGCTAGGGCTATTTCTGAGAACTTGTATAAAATATAAGTATATCGAGGATACATCTTTTAAACGCTTAGTTGTAGCAATCTGATTTAAAACCACGGGATTTTTCACGAGTGTGAATAATTTATGCAAGCTCTTTTCGCATGCATATTACATTTGCTAGAACGATCTTCGGTTGATATTAAGTATTTTTATAATTAATGAAACGGTCACAAAAAAAGCTACTGCGTAATAATGAAATGTTTACTCGGTATCTCTATATGGCTTGTTATACGTATTTACTCCTATTGTATATAAAATACTTGACAAATAAAAAAATTTCAAATTGTTATTTTGTATCGTATGGTTGATTCAAGAATAATCATGAACCACGATTCAGCATACTGGAGCAAATTTTACCGTTATTAATTTATCACAAGTGGAATTTTGAATTGCCGAACTTCTATGCTACTGTGAATACAGCCTATATAATAGAAACATAAATACAGATTTATTTCTAATATGAATGTTAGATGTTGTGTGTTTTAAGACGAATACTGTTAAGATTCATTTTTTCTCTGTATTGGAATGTAAAATGAATGGATCATGACGTTTTTTCTAATTATTATTTTGGATATCTAATTATTAACTTATAAAATTAAACAAGTTATAAAATATTACTTAAGTTTTCATAATGTCCTAATCAACTGTCCATTTTAAATCCTGATACTGAATGTGTGGAGAGCACAAGATCTAATATAAATCTACAAAAAGACTAGTAATATTGTAATTTATTTGCGTATAAATATGTCAAAAATTAAAAAAAAATAATTTTTTTTTGTAATGATGTTAATTTTGATGTAATAATTATTTAGAATTATTTTAATTTGGAATATTTATGTTGTAAATGTTTGTTTTCAAAAATTAACGGAAACATTTTTTCATATGTGCTTATCGATTACTTAAAAGAGTAGAGTACTTAACGCTTTTCGACGTCGAAACGTTAAGTCAATCATGATCGTTAAAAAGTTAGTGAATAACCCCCCTGAGAGACAGTATGCAAGTAGTTATTTTCTTTCGCTCTTACATCATCGTTAAAATAGATACCACTTTTCCATATAACTTGCTGCCTTCATGTATATATGCTCGAAGCACATATCTAAAAAATGCACGAATCCGAAGAACCAGATTTTCGTAGAAAAAGGTGGTAAATATTTTAGTTACAATAGTATTTAAAATTCACTGAAGAGTAAATTAACTTTCAAATATTCAATTTAAATATACGGTATTGTATATGTAAACAAATATTAAAGAAAAACTTAGTTTATTACACGTACAATATAAGGCTAAGTTTAAATATGTCATAAATGGAATGTCATGTAGTTCTATTTGATTACATGTATATAATTAAATTCACCGATTTTCAATAAAGAACAAATATATATAGTTTAATATTTGAAATCAAAGCAGCAAAAACAACAACAACAAAAATTATAGAACTCATAAATGTTTATTTAAGTTCTATCACTGTTTTATTTAATTTAAAAAAAAAATTTTCAACTAAATAATTATAAAATTAAATAAAACTAAATTAAAATAATTTAGTTTATTTCAGGAATTATTTTTTCTTATTTTAAATAAGATAGTGTATAAAATTTTTGTTAATATTTATTTTACAAAAATACAATTTGAAAAATGTAAGGAAGAGAAGGGTTCACCATAAAACATTACAGAGAAAAAAAGAAAAAGAGAAAACGCATGCTATTGCTTTCTTTATTTATTCAGATCAGATTCAGATATTTGTATTGTATATATCGACGGCTGGGAGGAATAACCCCGTAACTCAGCGAAGATTATAAAAACTCCATAACTCGGCAAAGATTTCGAAAACCCCATAACTCGGCGTTTGCTTCAAGAACCTCATAACTTAACGAAGATTTCAAAAACCCCATATCTCAACGAAGATTTCAAAAACACCGTAACTCAAGAGCTATTTTATTTTCTTAAATTTTGTAGTGGCAACCCTGTAAGGATTTTATAGTATGATTTACGTTAAATAAATGCGATTCAAAATTCGAAAAATTTCAAAATTGATTATTTAATATTGCCTTTACTCTACCTTCATGCACGATGAAAATTCAACTTTCTAGGTAAATGAAAATGAGTTTTATAATTAAAAAAATTATTTCCTACAGGTATTAATAAAGATGATTGTTTGAATTCTTTAATGAATGCTACCTAGTATATATTTAGAAAACTAAATCTAGCAAGTTTGCTTTTTGTAATCTAAAATAATATTAATGATAAATATATTTAATAAATTTTAGTATATGATATTGACGAAGAAAAATTTTTCAAATGAAAAATATTTTTTATCAATGATTTAATACCAAAAATAAATATATATATTATTAATATTATTTTAGATTACGAAAAGCAAACTTGCTAGATTTAGTTTCCTAAATACATACTAGGTAGCATTCATTAAAGAACTCAAACAATCATCTTTATTAAGGTGGATCATCCGTTCCCAATAATATTTTGTAAACCTAAAAGTTTTTGACGAAACTTTACTATAATAATCTTAAAATACCCATCTTTTCATTGGTATAATAAAAACATAAGGTAAACCATCAAAATCTCAAGTAATCAATGTCTGAAAAAAAGATATTATACACACGCATAAATGGGAAAAATCATGATTCATGCATAAAGTTGATTATAACTTTTTTGTTACTTAAAAGTTTTTGATAAAAAAAGTACGGCAGACAGACGATTTAATAACGATTATAATATGATCGAGGAAAAAGGGAGTAAACGATGTAAATAAAGAGAAATTAAGTGTAAAAGTTGAAAATATTTTATTAACGTAGAATCGAGTAAATCAGCTGGTATATACTGCGCATGCGTCATAATCCTAAGACGCTCAGAGTGCATGTACACATATTACGAAGTCCGCTGCATAGTGCCGTATATAAGTAAATAATCACAAGGGGCTTTTCAAGAAAAAAAAAATTTTTTCTGCACATTTACTTATGCAATGATTTTTGTTTTCAAAATATTAATAGTTATAATTGAGACATATAGAGTGTATTAATTTATAAAAATTTGCAATAATACAAATACCACCAAGGGACCCAAAACATGATACGGTCATACATGCATGATCCACCTTAAGAGGCGGTCGGAACCAAATCGGTGACTTGCGGTATATATTGAGTCAGCCTTTTTTCGCTTTACGATAATATTTTGTATATTTTTATGGCTTAAACTATTTCAAATTACTCTTTATATACATGACTAGAGGAAATGACTATATTTTTACCATATGAATAAGTAAATAAATTATTATAAGCATTTATTACAAATATCAAACTGACTTGACATATACCGCATGCAAAAAACTGTCGTGTCGATTGTTAGGTGGCATTTTTCGCTTTATAACAATATTTTGTATATTTTTGTGGCTTTAACTATTTTAAATTATTCTTTATATACATGACTAGAGGAAATGACTATATTTTTACCATATTAATAAATGAATAAATTATTATAAGCATTTATTACAAGCACCGAACTAAGTCATCGATTTGGTTCCGACCGCCTCTTAATACCTGTAGGAAATAATTATTTTAATTATAAAACTCATTTTCATATACCTAGAAAGTTAAATTTTTATAGTGCATAAAGGTAGAATAAAAGCAATATTAAATAATCAATTTTGAAATTTTTCGAATTTCGAATCACGTTTATTTAACGTAAATCATACTATAAAATCTTGCAGGGTTGCCACTGCAATATTTAAGTAAATAAAATAGCTCTTGAGTTACGGGGTTTTTAAAATCTTCGTTGAGATATGGGGTTTTTTAAATCTTCGCTGAGTTATGGGGTTCTTGAAGCAAACGCCGAGTTATGGGGTTTTCGAAATCTTCGCCAAGTTATGGGGTTTTTGTAATCTTAGTTGAGTTACGGGGTTATTCCTCCCAGCCGTCGATATAGTATGCATGTATACATATACTATATCTGTGCGTTTGACATAAAGTCAGTCTCCCGCGAATGTTTCTTTATACGTATTTAGTACCTTGATTTGCATATAGGAGGCGCAGACGCTCCTCCTATATAGGGACCTTCTAGGAAGGGACAAGAAAATGCTGCCGTCATACTGATCTAAACCGGAATAGAACGGATAAAGTGCTTATAGAAAACATCATGGGTCGTCTTCGTGGCGAATATTTACAGTCTCTTTCTAACATATTACTTTCTTATGTAGTTTCCGGTTTAGATCTCTTGTTTGTAACAGCCAATAGAAAACGCAGAACGAGGTTTCCAGTCCCTTTCTAGAGGATTCTTACTCCTATATTCATATATATGTACACTTCCATTTCATTAGTTCCGTTGCATACCGTCATGAAATCAATTCACTCCCGTATAATTGTTTTTATACGTCTCTTATGGGGAATATATACCGTCAGTAAGGAAGTTTTACTTCAATAAATTTCAAACATATATGTACTTCATACTAAAAATGAGTTAAACTAATTAATATAAAGTAATAGGAAAGAACCAGGAACATTAAAAAAAATAGAAAACTTCAGCTTTGTTTCCAAGAATATCTAACTTAAACAGTGTATTTTTCACCTAGAGAAAACAGTAAAGAATATCCTAAATCATATGTAAATTGTAAGGCACAATCCACAAAAGTCGAAAATTAAGCTCGACTTGATAGATGACCGTGAGTATCACGTATAATTTCGAACTTGAGTATCGTTGAGATATTGAATTCAGTAGACATCGGACAGCAAAATTTAAAAATGTGTAATGAGTTACGTGTAAGGTTTAATATTATTGAAGAGCGGCTCTTCTGTTTGGACTCTTGATCTTAATATATGACTATGAATTAGAACGATGATATTAAAAAAATCTTTTTACGTGAAACATGTTTAAAAACAAATTTCATGCTTATTTCTAATTATAATATCTTCACATAAATCTTTTATACATACGAAATAATGAATTTAAATACACAATTATAAGATTAAAATAAAATATTTTAAAATTCAAATATTTCAAAATAATAAATCGACTATTTGCAATCACCCAACAATTTTATTTGCATCAACTGTAAATTCTTGATAAAATATAAATATTACGTAGTGCATGTATCACAAATAAGATTATCTCATATTTAATTTTATATATTTTTTTTTTATTTATTCTATATCATTGATATTATAATTTATGAATAAATTCTCAATATTAAAAAAGAACTAGCATAAAATACATCGCTCCTAACGTAACTCGGTTAAATTTTAATATATTTTATTATTATGTATAAATTAGCCAATTTTAAAATAAAAAAGAATTGCCACAACTTATGAATTTTAATATTGTAGTTTTGTACCAAATTAAATTTTTATAAAAAAGATTAATGGAAGTTACAATGTGCATAAAAATTGTTTAAATACAAATTATATCATGATGAATTAAATTTGTTCTACTAAATTGCATTCGAATCAATGAAAAAATATGATATGAATTTATTCTTTTTAATCACATGTTTCAATCACGAGCCATGAAATAATCGAAAACAGTATATGACGTTTACTAGAACTTACAACTGCACGGAGAAAGGAAAGTATTGTTAAAATAGGTTCTTAATCAAGTATATCAAATTTATGTACTAAGGTACTTGAAAAAAGAGTGACGATATAGTTTCAATTAGTATCATAGCTTGAATTTTAGGGACCAATGTTGGTACTATTATATTATGAAGTAAGAGCATAAATTTGCGATGCTTAGTATCTTTTTTTTCGTACTAAGACTGATATTTCACCTACTTGATTCAAGGGCAATATTTTGCAGAAAATGTGATTATTAATCTCTTTTCGTGCGGCTTTTCCTGTTACTAAAATTAAAAATTATTAAATATAGAATTATTTACATAATATATAACACTTTAAAATTACTAATAATTAATATTCTAATTTGTGATACTTAAGGAATAAAACGATACATGTTTATCTTCTATATTTTGTTTTGTAATAGTTACTTTTGAGTTTTAAATCAATTATTAGTAATTTAAAATTTATATATATATATATATATATATATATATATATACTATTTATATATTATATGATTTACATTATCTTTTTTTTTTCGTACTAAGACTGATATTTCACCTACTTGATTCAAGGGCAATATTTTGCAGAAAATGTGATTATTAATCTCTTTTCGTGCGGCTTTTCCTGTTACTAAAATTAAAAATTATTAAATATAGAATTATTTACATAATATATAACACTTTAAAATTACTAATAATTAATATTCTAATTTGTGATACTTAAGGAATAAAACCATACATGTTTATCTTCTATATTCTGTTTCGTAATAGTTACTTTTGAGTTTTAAATTAATTATAAGTAATTTAAAATTTATATATATATATATATATATATATATATATATATATATATATATATATCTATTTATATATTATATGATTTACATTATATTTATTAACTGTGAAAAATTGTTACACAATTGGATAGGTTTTATGAGAACTCTTTTGTTGTGTGCACATGTGATGGGGATGATTTTACAGATTTTATTTTATTATTAAGATAATAGATTTCATTAAAGCTAGAGTAATGAGAATATGAGAGAGATTACATTTATATTTATGATCGTTCAATATATTTATGACAGTTACAAGACTCGGTGCAGCAAACTCAATCAAAGGCCAATATAAATACGCTGTACAATTCTTTCTCATCTTTTTCCTTTTAACGAATTTGTACCGTATAACTTTAATTATTCACTAATAGCGTGATTATAATTTCCACCAACGTGGTTAACGAAAGAGGTCCACACACACTAATCCAGAACCAAGGCACGTCAGAAAGCCGCAGGAGGAAAGAGAAAGAGCGCCGGCGAACCGGGCTATTTATAGGTCGTAGAAACCATTTTCATGCGCTTGCCGAACGCTTCGCGAATTTACAAAGTCTTTTTCCGCGCCAAGATTCAAACTCAAACCATACTCGTTACATTTCTTCCTCCTTTCGAAAGGACATGTTCACATGACATATCGAAACTCGCTTACAGTGTATCCACTTGTATAAATCTTTCCCTTTTTTTTCTTTTTAAGATCAATCAGACGCAATAATCATTACAGAGTCATATCTATATACATATATACATACATCGATGTTCATCCATTTACATTTTCTTTTCTTTCTTATACATAGGTACCTATCATAATCTCTTCTCTCATTCGCTATTTACATAACTATATACAAATTAAAAATGATCCATCGATAGGAAATAACACTGATTGCACGTTAATTCTGATATTAATCAATAGGCCCAAATTCTAGACTGTTTCAAACCCGAACATGACACCTCGGAATACGCCAACCTATCGCATCATGTCTAAGTCATCATTAAGTCGAAACCCAAACCATTCCCTTAAAACAGCCGTGCAATCCTCATGCGTTTCCTTCGATACAACATTTTCCTGTTTTTTTTCTCTTTTTTTCTTTTTTCTTTTTTTCTTTATACATAATATATACAACTATTTTACATATGAAGACTATAAGTCGCATCGTCAAACAAATTCTTATTCCTATTGCAAAACGTATTATCTATTTTTTTTTTTCTTTTTAATGCAGCTATATGCAATTCTAGGATTCAATTACTTCTAATCATCTTGAAAATACTTTCGCAGATTGGTGCGGTTGTAAGTGCCAATTATCTTACTATCATCATTGCAATCGCTTAAGACGAATGCATTATTACCGAGAACTTGCGTGATCTTATAGGGTCCCTCATATAACGGGAAAAATTTGTGTGTTACTTTATCATTTGCGTTGGATAAATGTCTAACTCGCAGCAATACGAGATCATTAAGCTTAATTATTACTTTTGATATAGATTTTTGATTTTTTCACCGCGTTTCATAACTTTTCTTTAAATTTTCTCGTGCTTTTACAATCATTTCGGCATGATCACGCGCTTGCGACAGCGAATATTTAATCATTTTTGTGATTTCATCCTTTTCCTTTCGCGTCCCAAAGTGCAATTCCTCCGGAGTAAATCCTGTGCTATAATGTACCGTAATATTCAAAGTCTTTTCTATATCAGGCAGATAGTTTACCCACGCAGTGTGTCTCTCCGGACATAAAGTTCTAAATAATCGTCCTAACTCTCGCATCACCCTTTCCGTCGGATTGGACTGTGGGTGTCTTATCGAACTGTAAACTACGCGAATACTTTCCGCTTCTAACCTTGTCCGCCAATTCGGTGATGTAAACTGACTACCATGATCACTAAGTATCCTATCCGGTTTACCGCATCGCGAAATATACTTTACTAAAATTTTATTGATGCTAACGGTAGTCGTCGCACGCTTTATCGGGTACAACACGGTGTATTTAGAAAAAGCATCAATTACTACCAAAATATATTGCATGCCTGCGCGGGCTGTCGGGAGTGGGCCATAAAAATCTACCGTTACCAATTCTTCGGGATTCTGCGCACTTACCCATCCGAATTCTCCCTCCATCGCGAGTGTGAGATATTTTACGCGTTGACATATGTCACATCTCGCGATAAAACCTTTTATTTGCGCTCTCATCTTAGTCCAGTAATAGTACTGACGCATATAGTTGAGTGTTTTAAACACACCAGGGTGCCCCAACTTCGCATGTACATTATTTATTAATGTTTTTGTTAGATCTTGCGGTACCACGAGTCGCCAATTTTCCGAATATTTATCTCTCTGAAACAATATATTATTATACATCTGAAAATTTTCTATTTTATTTCCTTTTTTTAATTCATCAAAAATACGCCCGACATTTACATCTGTTTGTTGTTTTTCTGCAATCGTTTTAAATGAATTTTTTTCTAATTTTTCTGTTTTTAATAAATATACTAAAACTGCTGAGGGTTTGTCTTTTATGACCCCAGGAGACACGCATCTCTGAACCATTGAAATTACTAACTTATTTTCATTTTGTTTGAAAAATTTTCCTTCCGGGTTTCTACTCAAAAAGTCCGCGAAGATATTATCCTCTCCTCTACAATAAGATACTTTAAATGAGTATTACTGTAACAGCAAACTCCATCGCATTAATCTAGCGTTAAGGAAATTTGTCGATTCCATGAAGGTAAGTGCTTTATGATCCGTTATCACTTCGCTTTCCGTACCTAATATGTACGTTCTGAATTTTACAAATGCGTACACTACTGCTAACAGCTCCTTTTCACTAGTTGTATAATTCTCTTCTGGGCGAGTTAAGCACCTTGATACTACTGAGATTAAGCACTTATTGCCTGCTTGATTGATCTGATAGAGAATCGCACCTACGCCACGATCGCTTGCGTCTGTCTGAATTTTAAATGGAGCGCCCGGTATTACATGACTCAAACTAACATGTTCAATAAAATGCTGTTTCAACATTGCAAATGCACTAGCTTCTACCTTTGTCCATTTCCACGCGGTTTCTTTTTTTAGCAGATTTCTTAACGGATCAATGTCACGACTATGTGTTACATTAAATTGTCTGTAATAATTACAAACACCTAAAAAACTTTGTAATTGAGTTTTATTTTTCGGTTCTTCAAAATCACGAATATCCCTTAGTTTATCTGGGTCTGGCGCTATACCCATCGGTGAGATTACAAAACCCAAAAAATTAATATTTCTTTTAAAAAAAATGCATTTACTGAAATTCAACGTAAAATTAAATTCTTTCAACCTTGTAAAAATTTGTTTTAAAATTTTAATATGTTGTTCAAATGATCTAGTACCAATTAATAAGTCATCTATATACATTGCAACTTCTTGAAACAATGATATTTCAGCCAATGCATTTTTAAGCGCTCTTATAAAGCCTGCACCCGCGGTTTTGATACCAAAAGGTATCCTTTTGAATTGATATTGGGTGTTGTTAAATAAAAATGATGTTAATTTGCGCAACTCCTCCTGCAGTAATACCTGCCAATATCCGTGAGACAGATCCATTTTTGAAAAGTACTGCGAACCTTCGTATTTTTGTAATAATTCATTAATTATCGGGGGCGATTCTAAATCATTTTCTATTATTTTATTCAATTGTCTAGCGTCAAGGCATACTCTTACTTTTCCATCAGCTTTTCTAACTACTCTAATTGGGTTGCAAAACGGACTAATTGACCTTTCAATAATTCCTAATCGCAACATTTCATTAATTGCTTCCCGCACCTCATCTCTAAATGCCAACGGTACTGGGTAGTTACGTTTTACAATAGGCTTATTTGTAATTAAATTTAATTGATGCTTATAACCCTTTGCAGCTTCTTGTTTTTCAATAAATACCTGTCTATTATCCCATAAACACTCGAAAAACTGATCCTTTTGCACGGAATCTAACTCGATTAGCATATGCACGGCCGACCGAAACTCCTCTCGCAAGCTTTGTTCCTTTCGTTCATTACCCATTGAATCATTTTCACTAAAATTTATCTCATTTACCATTAATTCATTTCTTACATTATCATTTAAACTTTGACTTTCGATTTCTTTTATGTTTTTGCATTGAATATCCTCTGTTATTATCGTATTATTTTTATTTACACTTATTTCACTATTCATCCCGTCATCCAACATATTTTCATTATTTATTACGCGCTCTATTATAATTTCATTTTCGTTATTATTTTTTATACTATATTCTTTATCACTATTTATCACCTCATTCTTTCCATTATTATTCATCAGATTTTTTCCATTTATATACATCATCTCATTATCATTTTCATTAATAATTTTTTTATAATCTAATTCATTTTTTATTATTACAAAAACATACGTTACGTCCTTTTTTTTAGATAGAACCAGCTTGCAGGAAGGGTCCCGCTCGAACCGAATTGACTCCCCGCTCAAGATCGTATTACCAACTTCTATTTGTGCTAATTTATAATTTAAAATCAACGAATGTCTCCAATGCCAATCGTCTCCTAAAATCATATCTGACGCTAAATACGGTACTACTAAGAACGCGTGCGCACCACGATATCCGTCAATTTCGAAATTTACCCACAGTTGTCGTTTTATTTGAGTTACTTTTTTACCGATAGCTACCGATACTACCGTATTAGTTACTGGAAGTTCTTCAAATTTACTTTTTTTTGTTATTTTATGATATAATTCTTCCGAAATACATGTTATTTGACTCCCAGAATCAGCAAGAGCCCAAACCTCGTCTATATTTTTGTGATTGTTTTTAATTTTTACTTTTAAATGCGGACATCGCGGTTTATCAGACTTAAATTCCGAATTTAATAGGTCCTTTTTGTTACCGATGTCATGTGATAAATCGTTTATTAACTCAGTATTGTCACGGCGCGATGCTGGACCTTTTTTCAACGCACCGATTACGCGTTTAAATTATTTTTGTTATTATAATTAATTTTTTCATTTTGATTACATCTTACGTTCGGAGGTGGGTATCGAGTGTCTGGCAAGCGAGCAACAGTTTGATCACGCGTGTAAAAATTTCTTTGTTGTTATCCCTGCGTAGGATATCTTTCTTGCCTATGATAATCCCTTCTTTCGCTCCAACCCCCTCTATTAAACTCATATGATCTATTTTGTCTGTATGGTTCGTATCGCGGTCGCATCTGCCTGATTTGCACGTTATTTTCATTCTGTGTTACACTATTTTCTTTATTATAAATCGTTTCTCTTTCTTTATGAATGCTATCTAACTATGCTAGAGCTTGTACTACCGCGTTTGTTTCTGCAAAATTAATCATGGTTAGATTTTCTTTAACTTTATATGGCATCTGTTGTATTATATTATAATTTATTTTATACTCTGATAATTTTGGTTCGAAAAAAGTTGACTCTCTTAATTGCGAATAAAAATATAACTGTAACGACTTATCATTATAATTAAATTTACGCGCATGCCATCGATTTTCTAATTTAACTTTAATGGGAATCGAATAAAATTCTTCGAGAAATTCCACCCTGGAACGCTCAAAGGTTTTAATTTTTTTTTTTTCTATAATCGAACCATATGCGAGCTTTGTCCTCAAGCGCGTGTTCTGCCATGATTAATTTTTTTGCTTCACCATTAATATTTTTTACGCAAAAGTATCTATCAAGATCATCCAAAAATAAGCGCGGATTTTTTTCTAACTCATTCGCAAATTTCGGTATTTTAATATCAATATTATTACTTTGACACGCACTCACAATTTCACCAATCTGCTGAGTATTATAATTATTAGCGTACGCGATACTACTATTTACTTGTGTGCCGTTATTAAAATTATTTTGTATTTCATTACGTTGATTATCTACCGTACGTAAACGCGCTAAGAGCCGGTCAATTTCGACACGTTGTCTGTCTATAATATCATTAGCTTCCGCATACCTTTGTCTTCTTTTAGTTGCGCGCGCTTCTTCATCCAGTCTCTCTTGTTCCATCTGAAGAGCTTGTCTATGTTCCCTCTCTCTCACATTCGCTTCGCGTCTTTGCCGTTCTGTTGTTGGAGAGATCAGAGAATTGTTTCCCTGCTCCGATGCGTTGATTTCAGCATTTACGCTAGCTGTTGCCTGGCGCTTGTCTTGGTCCAACTGTTGTTGTCTTTCTCTTTCGAATTGTTGGGCCAGTGCTTCTCTCTCCCTTTCTGCTCTCAATTGGTCCTCTTCTCTCAAGAACGACATTTTTGCATTAGACTTTGCTTTTGATTCTCTTTTATTAAAATTTAAGTTATCGTATCTCTGCTTTGTAATTCTTCCCGATCTTGTTATTTTAACTTTATTCATTCATTTATTTTTTTTTCAGTTGAACTTTACAAATTACACAACTATAGCTTATTTTAATCAAAATAAAACGAAATAGAAAACAGAAATACGATGCAAAATTCAAAATTAAATTGATTTTTTATTCCAAAGAGAAAACGAAATATCAATTTTCAATGTATTCAAATTAAATGCTTACAGTTATACAGACAATAAAATTCAAAACAATACCCGTGAAGCATACATCTGTGCGATTTCGAATATCGGTAAACATGAAATGAGAAATATATTTTACTTATTTATAATCCTATTTACTTTTATTTTTACTTGATAGTTATTATTTCTTTATTTCTATTATTCCTCTTTAGTTCATGTGTACCGACACTCATTAACCTTGAACAAATTCAAATCTGCTAATCTCCGCGTCACATACGCACACAACTCGATTATACCTTTTATTCAATTTCAAAAAACAAAACAAATCAATAATAGAAAGAAACGACTTTTAATAGATTAATTTTCAGGTGTGCGGTCCAAGAAAGAAATTCTTCAAATATGAAACTTCTTTCCTACCAGTTGGGTGCCATTTATGAGAACTCTTTTGTTGTGTGCACATGTGATAGGGATGATTTTACAGATTTTATTTTATTATTAAGATAATAGATTTCATTAAAGCTAGAGTGATGAGAATATGAGAGAGATTACATTTATATTTATGATCGTTCAATATTATCAATAAAAAGAATACACAAAATTTACTTTTAACAATAAGTATGGTTTTATTCACTAATTATAACAACAATCCAAATTCAATTTAAATGATACGTTTTTGGCTACTTTTATTCATACAACAATTAACTTTTATTATTATGATATTTACAAAACAAACGCAAATTAAACTAAAGCGCAATTAAGACTTATAAATCTTTTCTTTTTTTCAACTTGCTTATGTAGCTACGATTTTACGAATATTCTATTTCATTTATTAATTTTTAGAGCATGTTATTTTACCTGCACTTAATGCTCGCAGCAGAGCTCGGCTCATCCTCCAGTGACTTCCCTGAACACGTGTCCGGATCCCCAGTTACAAGACTCGGTGCAGCAAACTCAATCAAAGGCCAATATAAATACGCTGTACAATTCTTTCTTATCTTTTTCCTTTTAACGAATTTGTACCGTATAACTTTAATTATTCATTAATAGCGTGATTATAATTTCCACCAACGTGGTTAACGAAAGAGGTCCACACACACCAATCCAGAACCAAGGCACGTCAGGAAGCCGCAGGAGGAAAGAGAAAGAGCGCCGGCGAACCGGGCTATTTATAGGTCGCAGAAACCATTTTCATGCGCTTGGCGAACGCTTCGCGAATTTACAAAGTCTTTTTCCGCGCCAAGATTCAAACTCAAACCATACTCGTTACAGTTTTACGTTACTAGGTATTAATTATATTAAAGCTTTTCGCTCCTAACGTCGCTCGGTTAGATTTTCTTTTATTATATTATTATGTATAAATGACTATTAAAATTAATTAACCTAAGTTAATTTTGAGTACTGAATAAAATTGAAAATAATTTGATAAAACATAATATAAAAATATATGTACACATGTGCTTAAAGTAAATAAGCGTATAATTTATTCCATCAAGTGACTATTTCTCACTCTACTTCCATAAGAAAAACAAAGATAGCACGATATTTGACATAAATAAACTGAGAACTGGGAACTGAGTAACAACTATAATTTCCAAACCTTAATTTATGACCATGGATTTAAATTTTGATATTAATTTTTACGTAAAACATGCTTAAGAAAAATTTTGTGTTTATTTCTAACAAAAATATCTTCACAAATGTATTTTATATATATGAAATACAAAATTTAAATAAAAAAACCATAAGATTAAAATACACATTTTTGGTTAATTTTAAATTTGAATATTTCAGAATAATAAAATAACTATTTGCAATCACTTAACAATCTTTTTTGCATCTAATAAAAATTTTAATGAGATACAAATATTAGAAAGTGTATGTATCACAAGTAAGGTTTGCATATCATAAAAATTATAATTTTTGAAAAATTGTTGATATTAATAGATAATTAATTTAAAAAATTTAATATTTTTTCATTAATGACAAGTAACTTTTCAAATATAGTTAAAATAATACTGTAAATGTCAATCTAATAACATTTTCATCAAAATAAATTTCAACGCTATAATTATTAAAATAAAACATTTTTATTTAACTACAATCTATTGTAATAATTATTTTTTCAATATATACATCAGAAAAATAATAATTTTATTTGATGAACAGTTATATAAATATTATATATTTATAATTTTATAACTAAATTTATAAAATTAAAATTGTATTCAGTTCTCTGTCAGGGAATAAAGTATTTAAATTAGTTTTCATGAAACTATATTATTTCAAAAGTTACTTTTGAGTTTTAAATTAATTATTAGTGATTTAAAATTTATATATATATATATATTATATATATAAAATTATATATAAACATATACATATACATATGAAAATATATTATTTAAAAAGTTACTTGTTAACAATTTTTTATAAATAACATACATTCAACCTTAAATACATTTTCATTTGTACACGTGTTTGTATTTAAATAAATTGTCATATATATTGTCACGGTATTCTATCCGTGTTCGAATCTTGCGCGCTTAGGTAAAATCAAATGACACGCGCTCAGTCAGATACCTCGTATAAGTTACGTCAAGAAGCACGTAACTCGATGAGCAGCGCGCGCGCAAGGAGCAAGAAAGCCACGAGGCAAGACAGAACATTTCCGGTGGTTCATCAGCGCACATGTGGCTCATATATTCCTGACCTGTAATAGAGACTTTTTCTAACAGCCTACAAGCACGCATCTTAGTCATATCTCTCGGCTTTATTTGAGTTTTAATTTGATTAATTCGTTGGTGTAGTGCCGCATATAGTTTTGTGTAGAAAAAGAAAAAGGAGATTGCTGCTCTAAAGAAACACGAGCATCATCCTCCGGCTGTGCATAATTTGGCTTGACTGTCTTCGACGCGTCGCAGCGATCAGGAAATCTTTCCTTGCTTGGCTGTCCTCTACGAGCCTCAGCGACCAGGTCACGGCGTACCATTTCTTTCGTTGGCCAACGGCGGTATATCTCAGGCGTATGTATCTTGATTATCATAGAAGCTTCTACGCGTATTTGTAAGTTTATCTTATTTTATCTACTTGACTAAGATTTCTTTCCTCGAGGAAATCTTAGCGTAGAGAGTGCGCGCGTTTATTGTAATATCTTAGGATAATTTAGTTCGCGTCGCGTCCCCCCTTAGAACTATCATTATTAACTCTTATTCTTATTTTTTATCTAAATTCATTTCATTGTATTTCTTTATTTACATATTTAATAAATTTATATTAAGTTTAAAGACCTGTATCAATTTGCTTACCCCGACGCCTCCGCGGTCCTTATTTTTAATATCATATAATATATATATTTTTGTGTAAAATAAGGAAAGCTGTGCTACCGGCATCGCGTCTCTCGATCAGGTTAGAGAGAGAGAGAGAGAGACGCTCAGCGACGAGTATATAGTATGAAGTCTTGTCGCTAGTCAATATACGTTTCACTAACTAGCACCAATAGAGTTTACCGCGTAATATATATATGATTATTTTCTTACGAATTTTTGGCAACTCTACAATTATCTAAATTTTAAGACTTAGCAAAATTCAATATTAAATTAATAGCTATTTCTTTTTTTGTAACGGGCAAAATAACCGTTACAAAATGGCGCCCAACGTATAGATGCGTTAACGGAATTTGGTCTTTGCGCGTTATATAATAAACCAAAATTTGCAAATGGCGTCGAGCAAGTAGCCGGCGTCGAAGAGAACAGGCTTTGCGTTGCTTAAAAATTTTTGTATTAAAGATGGCGTTAGCCTACAGCAAAAATTAAGTACCACACGTGTTGAATAAAAATTTTTTTTTGTAAAACGAAATTATTATTACAAAAAAATTTATTGAATTTAAAATTGAAAAAATTTTTTTTTTCTCTTTCCTTTTTGTGATTTTTTTGGAAATATAAGACAAAATTTTCTTTAAAAATAAAATTGCGTCCCCACGTGTCCCAGCGAAAATTTTCTTTTCCTCTCTAGATAACGCGCAAGTATTGTCGACGTTTGCTAGACTCAGAGTGCAAAAGATAAAAACTCTGCATGCTTTTGTTCGCTTTAAGAGAAAAAGCGAACAGGCATTTAGAATTTATTTAAAATAAAAACGTGCGTTAGTTATATAACCCTATTGCCGATTAGGTCGTTAGTCATAGTTGCTTGACTTTAATGGTGGAAGAGAAATATTGATTTCAACTGTCGAGGAAGTTGAAATTAGATTTGTTAACAACAACCCCTTAATGTAATAAGAATCTCACCTCAATAAGAGCATAAAGTGTAATTTTTTTTATATATATTTAATATAAAATTAAATTAAATAAAAGTTAAAATATATTTTTATGTATATATATTAAAGGGTCTGGAAAAATTTTTTTTTTCTTCTCTTTCTTTCGTGTATGCATGATTTAATAGAATTAAAAATTTATAATCTTAGTTATACATTACAAATTCTCTCTCATCAAAAATTGCCAGATCGTAGCGAGGCAATTGACCAGCGCAGTGTGTGTTGTAGTGAAAAGTTAAAAATTTCTCAAAGGTTACACTTTGAAATTTTTTCACCTTCTTACACTACATGTTTGATACAATTGTATAATAAATAAATTGTCCTTACACAGTTAGGTGTGCGCTTTTAACTAAAGTTTAAAAGCGCACAGGTTTCTGGACTTAATCGAGTATTTTGAAAATTTTAATAACAGGTTTAGTAAAATTTCGTTTTGCGTGATAAAAATTAAAACAATAGTGTCGAAAATTTTTGGTAATAGTTACTAAAATAATAATAGTTATTACTTCTTAACGAATAAATCCAAAAGCCAAAACATAATATATATAAATTTTCTTTAAATTATATACATATATTCTATCGTTTTTTTCGCATCGTATGTCTGTGGCCTAGTTTCTAACCACACTTATACGAACTGAAATATTATTTATTATACATATAGCGAATACACACACACTGCAGCGTATTATAGCGTACTTGCGTGCGATCAGGTTCAAGATATAGATTTAATCAAGAAAGAAGATAAATCATTCCAAGATGGCTACACAACAAAAATTGGTCAACGAGAGTCACAAAGCTACCGCTTTAAAAGTCCATAAATGGGCAGCATGTCTATCGGACGATGACTTGTTAGAATCCCTTCAAGCATTGGAACTAAGGCAAGAAGGGTTACCGTACGAACAGTCACATTGAGTAGTACGATGGCTGTTAGGTAATTATACAGCAGGAGACTTCAAGGAATCAAGCTCTGCAGAAAACAAAATAGCGACACGACAACACCGCCTTTCGGTCAGGCAAGATTTCATAGAGAAGACAATATTCGAAAAGACTGGGTCTACGATCTTGGACGAAAACGTAGATCCAAACGAGGAGCACCCACTCACCGTATTACGTTATGACGAAACGGTGGTGAGAAATTTGAATGCTGCGTTAAGCAACGTTACGCATAGCGAAATGCGCAACGATCAGGTACCACTGGAAAATCGCCAAGAACAACAAGGACAAGAAATAGCCGTAAATGTCTCGAATATACCTAAGGAATTACTAGACTACCTTACTACAATACATAACCAAGTAAAATATGTGTCGTCTAAAGTAAAAGGAATGGCAACTACAATGGATTCGCTATCACTAAAAGTGGAAGTGCTATCACAGCCGAAATCTTCGAGCACACAGCTGTTCGATCAGGCTACAGGTGAGGTAACACCTGGACGGAAAAACCTCCAAGAAAATAAAAGTACCGAACAGCGTGTCAACTTTTGTGATACATTTAGCCTACATTACGCTAACAGTAGCAGCCCATTAGATAACCAAGAAAGTAACAATGCAAGCGCAAATGCACTAAGCTATGGAAGCCGCAATAGTTTGTCAACCGGTACTACAGGTGCACGTACAGTCGAGGGGGGAGGGACCCCTCACATTGCAAACAGTGCGACGGTTAACGTTGATCAGACCAGGCACAGTGACCGAACAGCAAACGCAAATAAAACCACAGACGTGGGTCATATAGTGCGCCGCTGGAACGTTACATTCTCGGGTGAACGAGGCCAAAGCATAGACCTCTTCTTAACGAGAGTAGAAGAGTGCAGAGCACTTGCTAAACTCAGGGAGAGCGACTTACTATCCTCGCTCTCCGAACTGCTAACAAGAGTTCCTGCCACTTGGTATAGGAATAATAGACACTCGTGGCAAACATGGGCTTAGTTCAAAGAAGCAGCATTACGTTGGTATGGCCATAGCAGACGCTTTCAACAAAGATTGTTAGCAGAAGCTAACGCACGCACGCAAGGCAAACACGAGCCTGTGCGTGACTATATTACTTGTCTGCAGTCTATAGTCTTAAAGCAAGTGCCTTTGCCAGATGTAAACCAACAGCTCGATCTACTGCATCGTAACCTATTACCGGAAATTCAGAGAATGGTAAGAAGGGATGAAATAGTAGATATCGAATCGTTATTGGAAAAAGCTGTAGAAGCTGAACGGACACTTGAGACAGAAAGGGTCAACAGACCACCGCCTCTGCCTGAACAGTCCTTATTACCTGATGTGGCTTACCGGCCATCAAGCAAGCCTAGCGACAGTAAGCCACAAGTAGCGGCCGTATCTGCTGAGCGGTTAAATCTTGGGAAGGTATTAACCCAATTAGCAAAAGAAATGCGTGAACTTAGGGAGGCTTTTGTAAAGCAGTAAAAGCCCAATGAGGATAACGCGCAAAAATCTCTACTGTCTAACTCATCACAAGGAAATTTTCCTAAGAGACGTCAAAATTTTAAGAGACCACCTCGTAAACCCAATCTAGGGCATGGTAACTCCGAGCAACAAAGCCAAGGCCAAAAAGAAAACGAGACTGAAAACTCAAGTAATGGTAAAACCAATGGAGGGAAGCAAAGTGGTACAATAAACCGAAATCCTAACCTCAATTGTTACCGTTGCGGACTACCTGGCTACACACAGTGGTCTTGCCCACAATGTGCGGGAAAAGGGCAAGGGAACAAGTAGACGAGGTACCTACTGTTCCTAACGAGGATTACAAGACCTCAGAACTCTCTACTAGAAAAATGGTAGAAGAAAAGTTACCGGAAACCCTAGTAGCAGAGCAGAGCAAGTCTCGCACTTGTCAGACAGAGACAAGTAATTAGGAAGAACAGCCGCAATCAGATATTGATGATGAAGCTCGATGGTGGCTCACGGTAGTGATCGGAGATTATCGTATAAGGGCCTTGTATGACCCAGGTGCATCACGCACGGTGATGAATTCCATAGGTTTGCAGTTAGCAGCTGCATGTAATGTGCCTTTGATACCAGCTACGGTAAGATTCGCTAAAGTAGCAGATGGTAGATCATGCTCACTAGTAGGTTATGTTGACTTACCATTTACTGTAAGCGGAGTTACAAAAACGATCCGTTCTGCAATTATGCCTAGCCTCGACGAAGAATGTTATCTAGGTGGTAACTTTATACGAGCATTTAAGGCTATCTTCGATCCGTGCGAAAATAAACTTTCCTTCAAAGGTACAAATGTGAAAGCGAATTTAGAAATCGCTGCGCTCAGGCAATTGTATGTTGCTAAATTAGGCTTAGTCGGTTTGGCTGACGTATCAGTAGCCGATCGTGCTTAGGTAAAAAGACTAGTTACAGAAATATTAGGAGAAGATGATACTCCTATAGGTTGTACAGACTGGATCGAACATGAGATCGATACAGGCTCTGCACGACCTATTAAACAGAAATATTATCCTGTTTCTAAAAAAGTCGAAGAGTGGATGCACGAGCAGGTTGATGAGATGCTAGCTGCAGACATTATTGAACCTTCAATGAGCGGCTGGTCAAGCCCGGTGGTTCGAGTCAAGAAACCAAATGGCAAATTCAGATTTTGTATTGACTTTAGGAAAGTTAATGCAGTTACAAAACCTGATGCGTATCCATTGCCAAGAATGGATGATATCCTGCGTAAATTGCAGAAAGCAAGATACATCTCTACAATGGATTTGAGCAGTGCGTACCATCAAATTAGGATGAAAGAAAATTCACGTGCTCAAACGGCATTTACAGTGCCCGGCATGGGCCTTTTCCAGTTTAAACGTATGCCGTACGGCCTGAGCCACGCTGGCGCCACCTTTCAGCGATTGATCGACAAGGTTATAGGCCCAGAACTCGAGCCATATGCATTCTCATACCTGGATGATATAATCGTAGTAACTGAGACTTTTGCTGAACATATGAAATGGTTGAAGAAGGTATTACTGTGCATAAAAGCAGCAGGTCTCACGATCAGTCACGAAAAAAGCATATTCTGCAGAGAAGAAGTCAAATATCTGGGTGTTATGGTGATTAGAGATGGATTTAAGTCAGACTCAGAAAAGATAAAACCCATTATTGAATACCGAGCACCTAAGAATTTAAAACAGCTGAGGCGTTTCATGGGTATGGCCTCGTGGTACAGGAAATTTTTGAAAAATTTCGCCACTTCAGCAGAGCCATTGACGAGGCTTACTAGAAAAGACTGCAAATACGTATAGTCAAGCGATCAGGAAATCGCTTCCGATCAAATAAAAGCTTTAATTGCATCAGCTCCGTTACTGCATCGACCAGAGTTCAGTTTGCAATTCGTTATACAGACAGATGCTAGTGACTCAGGCCTAGGAGCAGTACTTCTACAAGTAGTCAACTACGAAGAGCGAGTATTGGAATTTGCTAGTCGTACAATGTCCAGTGCAGAGCGAAACTACAGCGAACAGAAAGAGAATGTCTAGCCGTTATATGGGCTGTCAAAAGGTTTCGCTGCTACATTGAAGGTTATGACTTTAAAGTCATAACCGATCATAGTAGTTTACGTTGGTTATGTAATTTACATAATCCAACGGGCAGGCAAGCGCGATGGGCACTGGAGCTGCAGGGTTACTCTTACTCTGTTGAGCACAGAAAAGGCGCATCGAATTATGTGCCTGATGCACTATCACGCATGCATGAAGGTTCAATGGACTACGACACTCATTTAAGTGCACTAAGTTGGGCGTCGCAAACCAATGATGTATGGTATAAGTCTCTGCTTCAACAGGTTATGAGTAACCTAGATGACTATCCAAGATGGAAGATAGTTGGAGGTAAATTGTACCGCTATGTATCGGACAGGTTTACTGACAATGGGAGATGATGACGTATGGAAACTTGTCGTTCCCAGTGAAAACCGAGCAGAAGTACTGCATGAATGTTACGACGAGCCGACAGCTGGCCACTTAGGTCGTGATAAAACGATAGCTCGCGTAAAGCAATATTATTACTGGCCATATATAGAGAAAACTGTCGCACAGTACGGTAACAGTTGCGAAATCTGCCAGCAGTGTAAGGTAGAACAAAAATTACCTGCAGGCTTGATGGGCAGAAGAGAAATCACAGGCCCATGGAAGGTTGTTGCTGGTGACGTAACAGGTCCTTTTCCAAGGAGTAAACGTGGTTACGAATATGCCTTAATGTTTAAAGATGTATTTACTAAATGGGTGGAGTGCATCCCTATTAGAAAAGCGAATGCACCCACGATCTTAAAAGCACTAAAAGAAAGGATTATTTTAAGGTTTGGTGCGCCTGAGATCTTTTTATCTGATAATAGCTCAGAGTTCAGGAATCAAGTAGTAAATAAATATCTAAAAGAAGCAGGTATTTGTCATAATACTACTCCCGCGTATCACCCGCAGGCTAATCCGGTAGAAAGGATAAACCGGACAGTCAAAACCATGATTACAGCATTTATTAACGAAAATCATCGTTCATGGGACGAAAAGCTACCAGAGATTATGTTTGCATATAACACTGCAAAAGAGAGCACGACTGGTACAAGTCCTGCAATGTTAAATTATGGTAGACAGCCAGTACCTTCAAGCTCACTGAAAAGGAAAGAAGACAAAGCTGCTCGAGAAAACAAAAGGTTACAAGAAGTAACGAACTGGCAAAGGCGTGTAAGCAAATTACCTTTGCTACACGAACAGGTGGTAGATCGTGCACAGTCTGCGCAACAAAAGCAGGCTGATGTATATGATATTCGTCGAAGAAAAGTAGAATATGACATTGGAGACTTAGTATGGAAAAGGAATAAAATACTCTCTTCGGCTGCTCAGGGTATTACAAGTAAGCTCGCACCTAAGTTTTGTAGGCCTGTATGTGATCACAGCGAAATGTGGCTCTAACACATACAGACTGATAGATCAAGATAGTAATGCTTACGGCCCTGTTCACGTAGAGCAATTAAAACCATAAATAGCAAGGCAAGAAGACGAAACACCATCTCAACCACTGTTGGACCAAACACGCGCGAATGAGACGATGAGCGACCCGTCACTTCCGAGCGATGCAACTCCGTGTGCCAACGAAGGATCGGGCTCAGACAGCGTGCGACCGCCTGCGAGCGGTGATACTCCCAAACTCGATAAACCGAATAGGAAGCGTGGTCGTCCGCGTAAAACAGCGATCGTTGTAACACGAACAGTAAAGCGTATGCGTCAAGCTGAGTCCGAACCGATTATGCGTAGGCGTGGTAGGCCAAAATGCTCTACAAATGTAAAGCATAGCGAAAACGTAACCAACTTTTCACCGAGGAAAACGCGTACGCAACGAATGAATACACAATGATAAAATAACAAACGCATTAAACTTGCTCAAAGCATTAGCTGCACACCTTCCGCGCGCTAAGCAGAGCAGCAGAACCCAGTTATGCTGCGTCTGGCGGAGGGGTGTCATGGTATTCTATCCGTGTTCGAATCTTGCGCGCTTAGGTAAAATCAAATGACACGCGCTCAGTCAGATACCTCGTATAAGTTACGTCAAGAAGCACGTAACTCGATAAGCAGCGCGCGCGTGAGGAGCAAGAAAGCCACAAGGCAAAACAGAACATTTCCGGTGGTTCATCAGCGCACATGTGGCTCATATATTCCTGACCTGTAAGAGAGACTTTTTCTAACAGCCTACAAGCACGCATCTTAGTCATATCTCTCGGCTTTATTTGAGTTTTAATTTGATTAATTCGTTGGTGTAGTGCCGCATATAGTTTTGTGTAGAAAAAAAAAAGGAGATCGCTGCTCTAAAGAAACACGAGCATCATCCTCCGGCTGTGCATAATTTGGCTTGACTGTCTTCGACGCGTCGCAGCGATCAGGAAATCTTTCCTTGCTTGGCTGTCCTCTACGAGCCTCAGCGACCAGGTCGCGGCGTACCATTTCTTTCGTTAACCAATGGCGGTATATCTCAGGCGTATGTATCTTGATTATCATAGAAGCTTCTACGCGTATTTGTAAGTTTATCTTATTTTATCTACTTGGCTGAGATTTCTTTCCCCGAGGAAATCTTAGCGTAGAGTGCGCGCGTTCATTGTAATATCTTAGGATAATTTAGTTCGTGTCGCGTCCTCCCTTAGAATTATCATTATAATCTCTTATTCTTATTTTTTATCTAAATTCATTTCATTGTATTTCTTTATTTACACATTTAATAAATTTATATTAAGTTTAAAGACCTGTATCAATTTGCTTACCCCGACGCCTCCGCGGTCCTTATTTTTAATATCATATAATATATATATTTTTGTGTAAAATAAGGAAAGCTGTGCTACCGGCATCGCGTCTCTCGATCAGGTAAGAGAGAGAGAGACGCTCAGCTACGAGTATATAGTATGGAGTCTTGTCGCTAGTCAATATACGTTTGACTAACTAGCACCAATAGAGTTTACCGCCTAATATATATACATGATTATTTTCTTACGAATTTTCGGCAACTCTACAATTATCTAAATTTTAAGACTTAGCAAAATTTAATATTAAATTAATAGCTATTTCTTTTTTTGTAACGGGCAAAATAACCGTTACAATATATATATATATATATATAAATTGTTAACAATTAAATATATAAAAATTATATTTATCTTAATTATATTTTCATTAGTAAACGTGTTTGTATTTAAATGAATTGTCATTTATATAAAAATTGTTAACAAATAAATATATTCAAATTCATTTCATTAAAGCAATAATATTTTTAATAAGAGAAACATATTAATTTTTAAAATTTATCAAATTACCTTATTTGAAAAATTATCATTACATGATATAAAAATATTTTTTTTAAATATCGTTTAAACATAAATTTTATGAAATACAATTTTAATAAATTATTTATTTGATATTAAATTTTTTTCATCAGTCAATTATTGTACTTATGCTCTTTTTGTAATTATAATACGAAATAAAATAATATCTATCTATCTAATTATAAAGATAAAAAAATATATGAAATATTAATAATTTTTTTGATTATGTCTATAATTATGAATTTATATTTATGAACTCTCTAGATAGAAGTGAAATTTCCCCTAAAAAAGTAAACATATCAAAAGGAAATTTACTTATAAATTGCGAAACACTTATTATAAATGCGGAAAAAAATAATATTCTGTAATATCACTCTATAATTTGTATTAAATATGATCATTGACAGTACAATTACTTTATTATGTTGAATTTGTTGTCAAAGTTTGATTATATTTCACTATAAGAAGATATAAAAATTAACTCTCATATTTAAGTGTCTTTCGATTCTATTGCTGAATTTTCATAAAAGGAATGTATTAACTTGTAGTATTGTTACGTCACAACGTATCTTTTATATTACTTTTTAATTTACAATTTTTAAAATATCTTTTCATTAATATGACATTGATGAACTAATTAAACGGTTATCGAACAATAAAAGAATGTGTTAACCTAAGCAGTAAAGAAAACTTTAAGTTGATATTAAGCAACAAAATTCGTTGTTTCAAAATTACTAAGTCATAAAACAAGCAAGATCCACTTATTTTATAATGAAATCATGTCAAGATAAATCTTATAAAAGCCAACTGCAATTAACGAGAGGGGGCACTACCCCAGGATCATCGTTGGTACCAAGTCGTAAATCCTGTAGTTCAAATTCAAATTCAAATTCAAATTCAAATTCTAATAAAGTTATTGTATTCAATATTTAATTATTTTTACAAGTGTCAATAAATATCTTAAAAGTTTCTTATATTCGACTCGAGTCTTATTTTTAATCGTGCCTATATCTATTCTTTGTTTGTCTGTAACCAGCCTTCATCTACTTGAATCAATCAAGGTAAGAATATTCAATTTATATATTCTCTATTCAAGTACTCTAAATAAATATCCTGCAATATATTTCAATTTGTGAGAAACGATTTACTCAATTAAATATTGGTGGAGTTCAATTCACCACTAGATTATACATATATTTATCTTTCATAATTATAATTTAATAATAAATTCAATTATTTCAAATTAATTCAAATTCATATTTAAAATCATACAAAAATATTCAACATAATCAAATTATACACTTTTATTTAGTCCTGGTGAAAGCCAGGACTTAACAGTATGTACCATGATGATTATTTATTTAAATTTTCAAATTATTCCAAGCATTAGTTTTCAATATATTTAGATTTCTGATTCAAAGTAGAAAAATTTTAGTAAATAATATTGGAACCCAAACTTCTCAATAACAAATAAATAGATTTATTTAAAAATTTAACTGAATAATTTTCGTGATACATACTATACGTTAATGCATCTCTTTATTCAAAATTTTAAAATACAATGGAAATATAGAAAATATTTATGGATGCAAGTGTACTGTCCATTTTATATTTTCTTAAATAATTTATACTTATAAAATTTACATAATATTTTATAAAAACTATAAAAATGATAATCATTTATTTAATATTATTTTTAACTATAAATAAAAAGTTTAAAGAATTATTATTAAGTGATAACTTATGAATAGTTATATTATTTTATTAAATACATTTCCAACTTGAATGATTAACTTAATGTTGAAACTAAATTTAATCAGCATTCAATTCCACAAGTTATTTAAAAAATTTACTATTATTCAAAGTTATTAAAAAGTTATTTATAAAAAGTATTCCCATATCAAAATCTCAAAATGCTATTAAGAGGAGGTCACGTATCTCCGTCCTTTTTTAATCGAAAAATTAATTTTTAGCAAAAACTAACAATTTTAGCAAAAAATGAAAAGAAAGCCGCATCTCGTATCAAAAAACGCAAAATTTTCTTTGATAAGAAAGAAATAATTTTATTGCTTCGTTTTCAAGAAAAGCTTGAAAAACCAAATTGTTTACCCTAACCTTTATGTTTTAAGTTTTTCAAGCTTTTCTTGAAAACGAAGCAATAAAATTAATTCTTTCTTATCGAAGAAAATTTTGCTTTTTTTGATACAAGATGCGGCTTTCTCTTCATTTTTTGCTAAAATTATTAGTTTTCGTAAAAAAATCAATTCTTTGATTAGAAAAGGACAGATATACTCGACCTCCTCTTAATTTAATTTTTTATTCTTTACTTTAGAGAATTAGTTTTGATGTTGAAATTTCCTTGTGATATGCAACATATATATGTATTATCTTATAGTAAAATATTTATCACCTTGTATGAAAATTATTTCGTAAAAGAAGAATAATACTGTGAATAAACAATTGATTATACGAAAATATTGAAAACTGTAAATAACAATAAAAAAGCGTTAGGCTGGAGGTAAATAATGATTGTTTATTATAATTTATACATTTTTTAAATGTATATACTGCAAATATCCGTAAATAACTGTAAATAAATCGAAGAATACAAATATCATAAATAACTCAGAATAATTTTCATTTTAGTTCTTTTTATAACAAACTTTTTTCAATGATTAAATATATATATTTAATCATTAAATTATACATTAATATATAATATATATATATATATATATATATATATATATATATACTAGGGGGGGTTTTCCCCTGCTCACGCTGCTCGCCAACCCCCGTTTATATTTACATTATATCAGCCAGTAATGAAATTTGTACTGACCAAAAGTATTAAAAAAATTAATATTAATTATATATTTGCTCAGACAGATTTCCACACCACCCGAAGAGGTACTGTCAATAATACCTTACAATTAATAATTTATAATATAAATTAAATAATAAAAAATGTATGGTATTATGGCGCGTTGGTTTTTTTTTGTTTTATTTTTAATAATTATATAAAATCAATTATAATAATTTTAAGTTATTTTAAGACATGTTAAAATTAATTAAAATTATTCCTTTTTTTATATAATTATTCAAAATAAAACCATGGTTACCTTCGCCTATAGCCCTACACAACTATAAGAGTCTATATTCCTTTCTCCTTATACCATAGACTTTATTTACAATCCATCCTCCACCATCAGTATTAGATATTTAAACAAAGTTTTAAAAGTCATTTTATAATTTGTACAATTTGATATTTTATTATTTTTATATAACAATTGTTCAATTAATATTTATCTCTTTTAAATCTTTGTTTAAGTATGTTTATTAGAATAATTATTATAACTTGATATTTTTCAATTAAATATTATTGTAACATGTCTTACAATAATATAGAACAGAAATTTTTTTTATTATAATTATTCTAAATTTAAAATTTAATACTTGATTGAATTCTATGTTTTTTAATATTATTATTATTCAAAATTTTCCAATTATTTCTTATATTTGAATATTAATTATAATTATTTTTTTTATAACATTCAGTATCTTTAATTTATATACTCGAAATTAATATATTTCCTTTTTTTTAAATATTAGTTTCATTCAAAGTATATATTTTACAATGAATTTCAATATCATTATGATAATTATAATATTATTAATTAATATATTTCATAAATAAAACGATAAAATTAAATAATATAATTTTTCCTTATTTATTAATTATTTTAATTTTATTTTTAATATATCTTAATTTTATTTTTAAGTCTTTTGGATGTATAAAATATATATCTATATTGTTTTTTAATATCCTTGACTTTTTTGCTAGTATTAAAAAAGATATATTAAAATGATTTTTACAAAATTAATAGAATGTAATTTAATGTTTTTTTTTTTTAAATTATCGATTATTTATTTAATAATAAATAATTTTTAATATTATTCATTAATTAAAAAAATCAATATCATATAATACATAATGATATGAATTTTATTAATTTTTTTTTGTTTCATAAAATAATTTTTTATTCATTCTTTAAACATTTTATTATATTTAAATTCAATTAAAAATGTATAAGTTATAATAGGATTTTATTTGATTTATTTAACGTTTAATGCCCGTATCATAATTATAATAATATTAATTCAATTAATTACTAATCCATGTACGTCATAAATAAAATTATAAAGTGAGTATTTTATTTATTTTTTTTAAATATATCTTAATGCAATTAAGTCTCTTTGATGTATGAAATATATGTTAAATTACTGTTTTAATATATTATTAATTTTCTGTTATTATAAAAGATATATTTATTATTTTTATTGATTTATTACTTAAATATATTTTATAATATAAAAAAAATTATATTAGCAATACGTAATAAATATTTATAATATATTGTATTATGAGTAGTGATATAATATACCATTATTGGATCACGTATTTCTAACTCATATTGAATAATTTTATTTGACATATATTTATAATAATATGTTACGTTAATAAATAAATGAAACGGCCAGTACGAGTCAATTGTAAAAAAATTTTTTTTTTATTTATTACGACGACGTTTCGGTAACTGTTTTGTTACCCTCTTCAAATCTATAAAAAACACAAAATGACGACAACAACCGTTACAAAGTACATCTCTCAAAATCATCAATAATCAAGCAAAATTACACAATTAATTTACTATACCATAAGTAGAATTCAATAAACATCTTCGTCATACGTTAAACAAACTTATACTCTATTAAGAGTAACGTCAATTCTGTAAAAACAGTTTAACACAATTTGAATTATTAAAATAAAAATATATAGAGAGAGACAACAATACATAAACAAACGTTTACCAAGCCTTCTCGCCACCAAAGTAACTTCTTCAATTAAAAAGTTCAAATAAAAAAGTAAAACACAATGAGTGATTAAAAATTGACACATCCCAATTAATTAAAAACAGTAAATCGAAAAAGATATAAAATTACATCAGTCCATTAGAAGACTAGAATCGTTAAGACTTGGATTTGAACTGATAGAGAGACAAAACACATAACTCAAATAATCAATCTAATCAAAGTAATCTGACGGAGCAGTGACATCTGGTCAATATAAAACTTATTAATTAGATATGTTATAAGATAAAATAAATTGAATTGAAAATCTATATTACCGATATGATAATTTACAAATTAAAATCATCCAATAGATTAAATTAAAAATTTTTTATGACAAATACAATGAATAAAAGAATAAAATTAAACAAAAATTATATAATATAATTATACTGATCAACCATAACTAGGGAAGAAGGCTTTGGTAATCACAAAAATATTACAATTTGCAGTATTTTTTAATCAAGGGTTCATAAGCTGAATGTAGGTTATTTGTATCAGTCTTTTTATTAATCGAATTATCTTGTGCATTAATAAAAACCATTTCCGCTAAAATTCTTTTACGCCAATTACTTTCTTCATCTAATATTTTGGTCTTGTCAAATTCAAAGGTGTGGTTGCTCTCACTGACATGTTTAAAAATTACCGATTGAATATTAGATTTTTCAACACAAGATACATGCTCTCTGACTCGATCCTTTAACTTCCTCTTGGTTTCACCCACATATGTCGCATTACAATTCTTACAATTAATCTGATATACTACATTATTTTGTTCAAACTTTGATGTGATATCCTTACCTCTACGAATAACATTACTTAAATTATGCGAAATTTTTGGAATCACACTAATATTATATTTGCTTAATTTCTTAGACAACTTTTCAAAAGTATTTAATCTAATATTCAATCGGTAATTTTTAAACATGTCAGTGAGAGCAACCACACCTTTGAATTTGACAAGACCAAAATATTAGATAAAGAAAGTAATTGGCGTAAAAGAATTTTAGCGGAAATGGTTTTTATTAATGCACAAGATAATTCGATTAATAAAAAGACTGATACAAATAACCTACATTCAGCTTATGAACCCTTGATTAAAAAATACTGCAAATTGTAATATTTTTGTGATTACCAAAGCCTTCTTCCCTAGTTATGGTTGATCAGTATAATTATATTATATAATTTTTGTTTAATTTTATTCTTTTATTCATTGTATTTGTCATAAAAAATTTTTAATTTAATCTATTGAATGATTTTAATTTGTAAATTATCATATCGGTAATATAGATTTTTAATTCAATTTATTTTATCTTATAACATATCTAATTAATAAGTTTTATATTGACCAGATGTCACTGCTCCGTCAGATTACTTTGATTAGATTGATTATTTGAGTTATGTGTTTTGTCTCTCTATCAGTTCAAATCCAAGTCTTAACGATTCTAGTCTTCTAATGGACTGATGTAATTTTATATCTTTTTCGATTTACTGTTTTTAATTAATTGGGATGTGTCAATTTTTAATCACTCATTGTGTTTTACTTTTTTATTTGAACTTTTTAATTGAAGAAGTTACTTTGGTGGCGAGAAGGCTTGGTAAACGTTTGTTTATGTATTGTTGTCTCTCTCTATATATTTTTATTTTAATAATTCAAATTGTGTTAAACTGTTTTTACAGAATTGACGTTACTCTTAATAGAGTATAAGTTTGTTTAACGTATGACGAAGATGTTTATTGAATTCTACTTATGGTATAGTAAATTAATTGTGTAATTTTGCTTGATTATTGATGATTTTGAGAGATGTACTTTGTAACGGTTGTTGTCGTCATTTTGTGTTTTTTATAGATTTGAAGAGGGTAACAAAACAGTTACCGAAACGTCGTCGTAATAAATGAAAAAAAAATTTTTTTACAATTGACTCGTACATTCATTTCATGACTCGTATTTTCTACTACCGTTTCATTTATTTATTAAAATTGTTCACGAGTGTTACAAAATGAATATGTTACGTTGTTCTAATTTTCAAAATGAAGTTTTTCATTTTCAATACCTATATAGTTATTAATTACATTATTTAATCTAGATAAATCTGTATTTTCATTCAAATTTTCCATATATTCTTCGTACTGCTCTTAAAACCGTTCAAATCCGTTTATTTGGTTATTTAAATCATCTAATTCTTCTTGATGTTGTAAGTTTTCTACAACAATGTATTCATTTGAAACTGGATCCCATTCCATTTTATAATGATTCAATTGTTATTAGTATTAATTAAATTGTACTTGAAATAACTTTGTTATTATTTTTTTTTTATAAAATATTTGAAGTTTGTTTTTATTTTCTTTTTTATTATTTTATATTAATTTTTTATATAGAAAATTTAAAGTATGTTTTTATTTTTTGTTTTATTATGTTATATCTGAAAAAAACAAATGTTTAGTTAGTATGTAAGGAATATAAATATATTTTTAATTTTAAAAATATTAAAGTTTTTTTTTTGTTATTTCTCTAGTACTTCTTTCCATACTTTATTGGTTAATTCATTTTTATTTTCTAATTCATTTTGAATATGTATTTTAGAAGGATTTTTACTTCTTGAAAGAGCAACATATAATTGTCCATGTGAAAATAAAGGTTTTTTACGAATATTCCTACGTTTTCAAAACTTTGACCTTGTGATTTATTTATAGTTATAACAAAAGCTACTACAATAGGGAATTGTTTTCTATATAAAATATATTGTAAAGACGATGATTCATTTGTGCTTGATGTAATACGCGGTATAAAAACTCTATTTCCTTTATTTTCGCCTGTAATTACTTCAGCTTCTATATTGTATTTAAATAATCTCGTTATATATATATATATATATATATATATATATATATATATATATATATATATATATATATATATATATATATATATATATATATATCTATATATATAATCCTGTGTGTGTGTGCATGCGCATTGGCATAAAATGTCCCATATATATAAACCCGTATGTGCGTGCGTTGAAATTTACATAAAAAATCCCATGTATATTAACATGTGTGTGCATGAATGAAAATTGACATGAAACGTCCCATGTATGAAAACTTGAGAACTCGGATAGGTGTGTGAGAGTTGTCATCAAATGTTCCATATATATAGATAAGCCTGTGATTATGAGTACGTACGAGTTGACATGAAATGTCCCATGTATATTAACGTGTGCGTGCGTTATAATTGACATGAAAAATCCCATGTGTATTAAAGCCTGTGTGCATGCATGCGAATTGACATCAAATGTCTCATATATATAAACCTTTGTCTGCTTGTGTTTCAATTGACACGAAAAATCCCATGAATATTAACGTGTGCGTGCATGCATGCGAAACGACATGAAACGTCCCATATATATATATATATATATATATATATATATATATATATATATATATATATATATATATAAATACCTGTCTGTGGGTGCGTTCTAATTGACCTGGAATGTCCCACGTATGTATGTATGTATGTATGTATGTATATATATATCAACTTGTCTGTATGTGTGCGTTTGGGTCGACACGAAATGTTGCATATATATGAGCCCAGGTGCGTTTGTATGTGCGCGTCCACATATGTTTTTCTATATACATATATATGATAAAAATTCCTTAGTACGTTTAATTAAAAAGGAATTGTGGAATTTTTAATTAAAGCCCTCGAATTCACAAATCATAATCATAACTGACGCTCTTTCAATTCACGATTAAATTTTGATTTCTTAATTGAAATTTATTTAATTAAGAATTCCTTTTCATTTTGGAATTCAAGCCCTTTCAATTCACGATTACATTTTGATTTCTTAATTGAAATTTATTTAATTAAGGATTCCTTTTGATTTTGGAATTCAAGCCCTTTCAATTCACGATTACATTTTGATTTCTTAATTGAAATTTATTTAATTAAGGATTCCTTTTGATTTTGGAATTCAAGCCCTTTCAATTCACGATTACATTTTGATTTATTAATTGAAATTTATTTATTTAAGGATTCCTTTTGATTTTGGAATTAAAGCCCTTTCAATTCACGATTAAATTTTGATTTCTTAATTAAAATTTATTTAATTAAGAATTCCTTTTAATTTTGTAATTAAAGCCCTTTCAATTCACGATTACATTTTGATTTCTTAATTGAAATTTATTTAATTAAGAATTCCTTTTGATTTTTTAATTAAAGCCTTTTCAATTCACGATTAGATTTTGATTTGTTAATTAAAATATTTTAAATTATTAATTTAAAAGGAATTGTTAATTAAATAAAACTTTAATTACGAATTCGAAAAGGATTTGTGAATTAAAATTTATTTAAAGCTCAAAATAATTTAAATATTTGCAACCCTGCTCTAAAATTAAAACTGAGCTAAGGAAATGAGTTTTCCAAAGCTTATTTTTCTCAGGCAATAGTGAATAACTTGCATACAAATTTTGGAGTAAATCTATCGAATGGTTTTCGTAAAATAAAAGAAAAATTATAGAAAATAAGTGTTTTATCAATTTTCACAATGCTCTAAAATTAATAATATACCAAGAAAATCACTTATCAAATGTTTTTATTATTTTACTAGTAGCAAATAATTACCATACAAATTTTCAAACAAATTCATAGAGTAGTTTACGTAAAACCCAAAAAAAACAAAAATTTTTCTAAAAATTTTAAAAATTTTCTTAAATTAAAACTGCACTGAGAAAATAAGTTTTCCAAAGCTGGTTTTAGAAAGGCAATAACGAATAATTTTCATAATAATTTTATAGCAAATCTTTCGAATGATTTTAGGGTAATGTATAAAAAAATGAATAATAAACATTTTTTCAAAATTTTCAAAATTCTCTTAATTTAAAACTGCACTAAGAAAAGGAGTTTTCCAGAACTTATTTTCTTTAGACAAAAGCGAATAACTCGAATACAAATTTAGGAGCAAATCTATCGAATGGTTTTAGTAAAATAGAAAAATAATAAAAAATATGTTTTTTATCAATTTTCAAAATGCTCTAAAATTAATAATATACCAAGAAAATCAGTTATCAAATGTTTTTATTAATTTATTAGAAGCAAATAATTACCATACAAATCTTTAAGCAAATCCATACAGAAAATTACGTAAAACCCAAAAAAAATAGAAAATTTTTTTAAAAAATTTTAAAAATTCTCTTAAATTAAAACTGCGCTAAGAAAATAAGTTTTCCAAAGCTTGTTTTATAAAGGCAATAACAAATGATTTTCATAATAATTTTATAGCAAATCTATCCAATGGTTTTAGTGTAATGTAAAAAAAAAATGAAAAATAAACATCATTTCAAAATTTTCAAAATTTTCTCAACTTATAACTGCGCTAAAAAAATAAGTTTTCTAAAGCTTATTTTTTTTAAGACAATAGCAAATAACTTGCATAAAGATTTTGGAGGAAATCTATCGCATGGTTTTCGTCGAATAGAAAAATATTAAAAAATAACTTTTTTAATAATTTTAAAAATGCTCTAAAATTAATAATATACCAAAAAAATCAGTTTCTAAATGTTTTTATTATTTTAACAGTAGCAAATAATTACCATACAAATTTTTAAACAAATTCATAGAGTCGTTTACGTAAAACCCCATAAAAATAAAAATTTTTCTAAAAAATTTTCTTAAATTAAAACTGCACTAAGAAAATAAGTTTTCCCAAGCTGGTTTTATAAAGGCAATAACGAATAATTTTCATAATAATTTTATAGCAAATCTATCGAATGATTTTAGGGTAATGTATAAAAAAATGAAAAATAAACTATTAGGATATTTCAATTTAGGGGCGAGGTTGTTAATAGTTTTAACTACGTAGACACAGCAAAGAGTCACACACAAATTGTATTTAAAGTATTTATTGTTTTAACAATACACTGCCTTTACAAAGCACACTCGTATAAAACACCAAGAATACAGATCTACGCTAATAAAGTCTGGAGGCTCTACGATGTGTCGCTCAACAAGGACTGACAGACCGACCGACGCATATACAGAGAGAGAGAAGCTAAGAGGGCGCTTCTGCCCACGGCAGCCTTCACAAAAACCCAAACGTATAATATGCGCACACTCTTGACACTCCCTCCCGCATATTTAAAGAAAATCAAAAGAAAACCTCTGACCGACCTTCACTCCCAATTACTTCTTCAAATTTTTACTTCTTGTAACAGAGAAACAATTCATAGATTATATAAAAACATTTTATATATTCAAGATTAATTTCAGCGTGCAACTCGAACGATAAGGGCTTAGTCAATACATCCGCTATTTGCTCGTTCGAAGCTAACCAATTTACTTTAACCAGATCTCTCGTGACACATTCTCGAACGTAATGCTCCTTGATCTCAGTCATATGTCTCAATTTTCCTTCTCCTCCAGTTTTAACACTTGCTTCCGCAGCTCGATTATCACACCATAAAGCCATGGGTGTGAACTCGTTCTTGAGAAATCTTTTTAAAGAGTTATATAAAGAAATGAGCTCCTGACAGCAGTCGCTCATGGCTACGTATTCAGCCTGACAAGTTGATAGAGCAACATACTGCTGTTTCTTCGTTCTCCAAGCTACAGTGTCTCCATACAGCTTTATGACGTACCCACTCGTTGTCAGAGATCCTTTACAGTCTCCAAAACTCGCATCTGAAAAGCCTTGCAAAGAGTCACCTTTACCAAAGTAATTTAAGCCTATATTTTTAGTGCCTTTCAGATATCTGAAGACTCGTTCTAACATTTTCCATTCCTTTTCAGATGGGTTGATTTGATGTCGACTGAGGACATTCACTGCGTAAGCAATGTCCGGTCTGCAAGTGTTAGCCAAGTAGAGCAAAGTACCAACAGCCTCTCGATAAGGTCGATTTGAACAATTTTCTGTGTTTATAATTGTGTTCAAATCCTCGTTTTCTTCGTGATCTTTTCTATCTCTGTTGGCTATTTGATTTGTGACCATAGGAGTCCTTTGAGGATGTTCCTTATCGAATCCAAACTTAATCAGCATCTTATCAATGTATTTCTCTTGTTTGATACTCAGATTCTTCTTTTCTCGATTTCTGTGTATCTCAAGTCCTAGAAATACTTTAGGTTCTCCGATGATCGTCATTTCAAACTCTTTCATTAATTTTTGCTTCATCTCGTTCAATTTTCCTATGTCGTTACTGACCAGCATCACATCGTCTACATAAAGCACAAGAATTAAAAGTCTGTTGTTTTCGCACCAAGTAAATAGACATGGCTCATCGTCATAGGTTTTTAAATTAAGTTTGAGAGCGGTTGCACGAAATCTTTCGTTCCAGCACTTGGGACTGACTTTCAGTCCGTATAAAGCTTTTTCAAGTTTACACACTTTGTCTCGTCTCGTTTCTGCTGTGCAGTTTACTCCATCAGGAATCTCCATGTAAACTTCATTATTGAGAATGCCATTCAAGAACGCTGTTTTAACATCCATTTGACAGATGTCCATATTAAATCGATTTGCGATGGCTAGCACAGATCTAATTAAGGGCAGACGTGAAACTGGTGCGTAAGTTTCCTGCAGGTCATAACCATTCCTATCTTTAAAACCTCTGATAACAAGCCTAGCCTTGTATTTTGTGTTACCATCTGGGTCCTCCTTTTTCCTCAGAACCCATCTAGAATCAATGATGTTGGGTTTCTTTCCATTTCTCGTCTCTGGTCTATCAACTGTTCTCCAAACGTTGTTTTTATGAATGGAATTTAATTCGTCCTCGATAGCCTCCTTCCATCGTTGTTTATCAGTTGATGACATGGCTTCTTGATACGTGGCAGGGTCTCCATTTAGTTTAGCAATCAAAGCTGTAGTAGTTTCTTCAGTTAAAATTTCTTCATTAGTGATATTTTCCTTCACTTTCCTTGGACGACCACTTCCTCTTTTAGGCACTCCCTCCGTTTTCGTTGTCTGATTCTCCTTTTCATTCTTGAATTCAGTAAACCATGTATCACGATTTACCTCGCTGTCCAGTGTCTCCCAGTTATTTAGTTCTCTACGTTTATACTTATCAGCAAAGACTAGCTTCTCGTTGAACCTGACGTCTCGACTCTCGTAGAACTTTCCTTCTTCAGGTTTGAACAAAACGTAGCCTGTTTCCTTGTATCCAACCAAGACAGTTCTACTTCCAATACCTCGAAATTTAGGACCAGTTTTCCTTTGCACCTTCATGTAAGCTAGGCAGCCAAACCGTTTCAGTTGAGTGATGTCTATCTTGTGATAAGGAGCAAATTTCTCTAACGGTGACGTCATATCATTAGAAGCATGTGGCAATCTGTTATATGCGAACACAGCAGATCCCAGAGCCACATCCCACATGTTTTCTGGCAGTCCTGAGTCGTAAATCATTACTCGTACCTTCCTTTGAATAGTTTGGTTGAATCTTTCGGCAACACCGTTATGTTGAGGTGTATCAGGACAAGCCAGTTGATTCTCCGCTCCTAGTTTTTGCAGTACTTCCACGGTGTGTCCTCCTGTATACTCGGTGCCTTGGTCTGTTCTGAGGTAACAAACCTTAGCATCTTTTCCCAATAAATTTCGAGCACTCTTGACAAAAGATTCCAAGCATTGACCGGTTTCGTCCTTGGTTTTCATTGGGTATGCCATGGCCAGGCGGGAGTAGTCATCTATAAATACAGATATAAATCTGTATCCCTTTGGATAGGTACTTGGACTTATTACACCCATTACATCTGAGTGTATTATCTGGAGTGGTCCAGATGCTCGTTGTCTAGTCGAATTGAATGGTTGTCTGTTGAGCTTCGATATCATGCATACTTCGCAATCTAGTATGGATTCATCGAAGTTTGTCTCCTTTAAGTCCTTAATATCCTTATATTTTCTTTGTAGCTCCTTTAGATATTTAAGGGACGCGTGTCCCAGTCTAGCGTGCCAGATCATAGCTTTACTGTAGGGAGAAACAATCTCAGTAGTTTTTGAATGCTCCATATCCAAAACAATCTCATCAGTTTCTTCCACTTCCTCAGTATTATTTATAACTCTGTCTCGCAGAGTGTTGTTGAAGTCTGAGATCCTTTTGGTCTTTGTTTGTTTCTCCTTATTTTCTTTTTCTTCTCTATTCTCCTTGTTACCCGTATCTTCTTCATCTGACATACTCCTCGTGATTACGTATGCCACAGTTTTGTTTGTTGCAGAATTTATATCGTCACTCTTTTCAATCGTCTCTAGTTCTACTATCCAATGAGGCTTTTGATATATTCCAGAAATAAATAATTCATTAGACATTGGATCATAGATATCTATCCTTTCGTTATCCAGATAGATGCTTAAGCCTTGATCAGCGAATTTTCGTAACGAAAGCAGATTATCTGACAATCTGTCTGCATACAATACATTATCCAACATAATTTTTCTGTTTTGACCTGTGGTACCTAGAACTACTCCTGCTCCCTCCGATTTTAAGCTTGCGCCGCTATCTTTATTCGCGCATTTAACCTCGCTGAAATTCTCGTTAAAAGTTTTGAATATTAATTTTGAATTAGTTAAATGCTGAGTTGCTCCGGAATCAGCAAGAAATTGCGTTATATTATTTAAACCCTTATCGTTCGAATTGAGTCGTATAATTTTACATGCATTTTCGACTTTTGTATCGATTACTCGTTCCCTCTCGTTAAGTCCCGAGCACTCACCGTTCTCTTTATGAGCTTCCTTTCCTTTATGAGACTCGTTACTCCTTTTCTTATTGTTATATCCTGACTTGTTAGGGTTAGTGTGATGACTATTCTTTTCGTGAAGTTTAGTTCTTTTTGCTCAAGACTCGTCTCTGGTATTGTTAGTTTTTCTCTTAAAACCGCGTACGCGTCCGTAATGCCCGTCACCTCGAAATTTATTATTACTATAATTTCGAATTTCATACCTGTTATCTCCTCGTCTCTGTCTCCTTAGTGGGCAATTGTCACCAATGTGGTTTGTCATTTTGTTACACTCGTAACAAAGACGAAGGTTCCCACTGGGACACTCCTTACTCCAGTGGCCTATCTTATTACACCTGTAGCACCGTACATCACTCGTAGCTGTCATAACTGCAGCTCCTCCACTCGTGACTCCTTTCAGCTGGTTCTGAATACTCTCCATCTGCAAAATGTACATTCTCAGTTTATCATAGTTTAAATCCTTTTCAGTTGTAGTTTTGTACATAAAATCAATATTTTGAATCTGAGGTACGTTTGCTACAATAGCATTAAAAAAGGCATCTCGTATATCCTCGTCAGATAATGATTTTACGTCTGGTAGGTTGTTGTAATTCCTAACTAACTCGTCAAAACGATCTAAGAATGCGCTCGCTTTCTCTTTGTTCGGGTTATATTGCAGACCGTAAAGTTGTCGTTTGATTGTGGCTGTTGTTACGTTTCGTTCTCGCAATTTTATCTCCTTGAGTCTGTTCAGCAATTTTACCGGATCCTTAATATCTACCACTTTGCTATGATAATTAGCATCAATGTGGTTGATGATGATGTCTTGAACCCGAAATTGTGTTTTTCTTTTCCACTCTCGTTTAGATCATCGTTCGGCTGTTTAGACTCATCAATCACGTATAAAAGATCGTTAGCTTGTAACTCGGATGTAAGATAGTCCATGAAGTAATCCATCTTCATTGATTCAGTCAATTGGTATTTGCGAAAAACGGATTTATTCATTAAACCGGCCTTCAAGGTTTCCTTTAACTCAACTGAGGAATAGTTAGCTGAGTTATTTCCGTTCATCGCCTTCACTTCCTCTCTTACCATTCGAGATATTTCAGCTTTAGTTACTCGTTCTCCTTCGATCTCCGTAGAATTACAACAACCTTTATTGCAATATTCTCGTTCACTTTCACTCGAATAGCCATTTAGATAAACATTATCAACCTGAGTCCTGAGATGGTCAAACTCGTTATCCTGGGTTTCTCTCAGATCCTTCAGGTCATTGCTGAATTTCTCCCTCGCCCAATCTCTAAACCTTCCTTCTCGCCTTGACATCGTTTTCTCGAAGGTGTCGAGTCGATGTTCGTATTCTTCGAGTCGATGTTCGACTCTGTCGAATCTGGTCGAGAGAGCAGTCAGCTGATTCATAATTTCTGTAAAATGGTTAGAGGTGAGATGTCTATCTGTTATACGACTTGTTTTATCTATTTCTCGTTCAAATTTAATTTTGTTTTTGTTTAAAAATATTTTCTTAACATTGAAGTTATACTTTGCAATACTTTTAATTTTTAGGTTTTGTTTACCTCCCAATACTGATGCAGAAGCATCGTCTGCTCGTTTGTTGGTTAGGTCGACCTCGTTGGACTTGTTCTCCTTAGGTGCCTCCTTGCCTCCAGAGTTCTCCTCCTCTCCTTTATCGCAGCTGCGTTTCTTTCCGCCTCGACAGTAAGGCATCAGCAACGGCATACCTTTCTCGTTTTCTTTGGCTATCTCTTTAGCCAAAGCTTCCAGTTGCTCCTCAGTGACAAACTCCTTATCTATAAATCAGTTTTATAATAAATGGAAAAATTCGACATTACTGAACACAAGCAATATACGAATTTAAATATTAATTAAATTTATTTTCATCAGTGAACTTCATTTAACACTGATCAAGTCGACATTTTGTTCCTTATTTCGTTAAGTCTCTGACAGACTGAACACAAGTCGTATCAGAATCAAAACTTTAAGGATTGTTTGTTTGGTACATTAAAATTGCCACTAGTTTACCTCGATGTGAGATACCGAACTCAAGTATTCACTCTTGAAGTTTTGACCAGTTTTGTAATTAATTATTTTGTAGTAAATTGACCTTCGTTAGGTTTAAATTCATTAGCATATATATACATACACATATATATACACACACATATACATACATACCTAGAGTGTATGAAACTCCCGACTCCGTCTCGAAGTAAACTCTTTTCTCCTTTATAAAAACTCTCATTTCCTCGTTGCCGTGCCTGTCCTCAAAACCAAAAGCTTCTTCTTGGGTTTTCAGGAAAAGAAGTAGATTTTTCCTTTCTGTACAGGATTCAAAGGAAATTAGCTTTTTATATTATGTATATATATATACATATAATTTCCTTTTAATTTATTGAGTTTAGTAAATCTAGATTTATTTATTTTATTATTTTTGCTAGTAGCTTTGTTACTTTTACTTTGGATATATATGCTTTTATATGCTATGGCGTCCCATAGCTTTCATATAGCACATATATACACATATCGTACTCGTATGGCCATATCATGTATCGCCATCTTTTATTCACGTTCGCGTTCCTCGTTCCTCGTTTCTCGTACAAGCGCGACATCGTTCTCGCGCGTGCTTGACGCCTCGCGCCATCTTTGCACTGTTCTTCTTTATCTATCTCTTTCTGTCTCTTTCCTTGATCGACGCAAATCCGCCATGTTGATTTGCCTCGAAACAAAGAATTTAGAGAGAACGTCAATTTCGAAAAAACCCAATTGACATCTCAGTTCCAATTTTAATACGAACTTCGTTTTGCTAACAATAATTTTTGATTTACTAATACATACACACATGTGCATGCACATCCATACATATACCAATGCACATGTGTGTCACGCTTATGGCTCTCTTCATTCCATGACACCGAGAAACCGCGCACTAATTGTTTTACGCTTTCTCTTAGCAAAACAAAACTCCTCCTCGCTCTCCTCTCTCGTATATAATGCATTTTTTCTTTTAATTTTCTTACCTCGCTCCATCTCCCCTGTGGCCGGGCTTTGCGCAGTTGAAGCTTGCTGGGCTTCCATAACCTATTAAGATATTTCAATTTAGGGGCGAGGTTGTTAATAGTTTTAACTACGTAGACACAGCAAAGAGTCACACACAAATTGTATTTAAAGTATTTATTGTTTTAACAATACACTCCCTTTACAAAGCACACTCGTATAAAACACCAAGAATACAGATCTACGCTAATAAAGTCTGGAGGCTCTACGATGTGTCGCTCAACAAGGACTAACAGACCGACCGGCGCATATACAGAGAGAGAGAAGCTAAGAGGGCGCTTCTGCCCACGGCAGTCTTCACAAAAACCCAAACGTAAAATATGCGCACACTCTTGACATAAACATTTTTTCAAAATTTTCAAAATTCTCTTAATTTAAAACCGCACGAAGAAAATAAGTTTTCCAAAACTTATTTTCTTTAGACAATAGTGAATAACTTGCATACAAATTCCGGAGCAAATCTATCAAATGGTTTTTGTAAAATAGAAAAATAATAAAAAATAAGTTTTTTATCAAATTTCAAAATGCTCTAAAATTAATAATATACCAAGAAAATCAGTTATCAAATGTTTTTATTAATTTATTAGAAGCAAATAATTATCATACAAATTTTTAAACAAATCCATAGAGTAGTTTACGTAAAACCCAAAAAAAATAGAAAATTTTTTAAAAAAATTTTAAAAATTTTCTTAAATTAAAACTGCGCTAAGCAAATAAGTTTTCTCAAGCTTGTTTTATAAAGGCAATAACAAATGATTTTCATAATAATTTTATAGCAAATCTATCCAATGGTTTTAGTGTAATGTAAAAAAAAAATGAAAAATAAACATTATTTCAAAATTTTCAAAATTTTCTCAACTTATAACTGCACTAAGAAAATAAGTTTTTTAAAGCTTATTTATTTTAAGACAATAGCAAATAACTTGCATACGGATTTTGAAGCAAATCTATCGAATGGTTTTCTTTGAATAGGAAAATATTAAAAAATAACTTTTTCAATAATTTTGAAAATGCTCTAAAATTAATAATATAGCAAAAAAATCAGTTTTCAAATGTTTTTATTATTTTAACAGTAGCAAATAATTACCATACAAATTTTTAAACAAATTCATAGAGTAGTTTACGTAAAACCCAAAAAAAAATCAAAATTTTCTTTGAAAATATTCAAAATACTCTTAAATTAAAACTGCGCTAAGAAAATAAGTTTTCCAAAGCTTGTTTTATAAAGGCGATAACGAATAATTTTCATAATAATTTTATCGCAAATCTATCGAGTGATTTTAGGGTAATGTATAAAAAAATGAAAAATAAACATTTTTTCAAAATTTTATAAATTTTCTTAATTTAAAACCGCACGAAGAAAATAAGTTTTCCAAAACTTATTTTCTTCAGACAATAGTGAATAACTTGCATACAAATTTCGGAGCAAATCTATCAAATGGTTTTTGTAAAATAGAAAAATAATAAAAAATAAGTTTTTTATCAAATTTTAAAATGCTCTAAAATTAATAATATACCAAGAAAATCAGTTATCAAATGTTTTTATTAATTTATTACAAGCAAGTAATTATCATACAAATTTTCAAACAAATCCATAGAGTAGTTTACGTAAAACCCAAAAAAAATAGAAAATTTTTAAAAAAAATTTTAAAAATTTTCTTAAATTAAAACTGCGCTAAGCAAATAAGTTTTCTAAAGCTTGTTTGATAAAGGCATTAACAAATGATTTTCATAATGATTTTATAGCAAATCTATCCAATAGTTTTAGTGTAATGTAAAAAAAAATGAAAAATAAACATTATTTCAGAATTTTCAAAATTTTCTCAACTTATAACTGCACTAAGAAAATAAGTTTTTTAAAGCTTATTTTTTTTAAGACAATAGCAAATAACTTGCATACAGATTTTGGAGCAAATCTATCGAATGGTTTTCGTTGAATAGAAAAATATTAAAAAATAACATTTTTAATAATTTTGAAAATGCTCTAAAATTAATAATATACCAAAAAAATCAGTTTCTAAATGATTTTATTATTTTAACAGTAGCAAATAATTACCATACAAATTTTTAAACAAATTCATAGAGTCGTTTACGTAAAACCCAAAAAAATGAAAAATTTTTTTAAAAAATTTTCAAAATTCTCTTAAATTAAAACTGCGCTAAGAAAATAAGTTTTCCAAAGCTTGTTTTATTAAGGCAATAACGAATAATTCGCATAATGATTTTAGAGCAAATCTAACGAATGGTTTTAGTGTAATTTAAGAGAAAATGAAAAACAAACATTTTTCAAAATTTTAAAAATTCTCCTAATTCAAAACTGCGCTAAAAAAATGAGTTTTCCAAAGCTTATTTTTCTCAGGCAATAGCAAATAACTTGCATACAAATTTTGGAGTAAATCTATCGAATGGTTTTCATAAAATAAAAGAAATATAATAAAAAATAAGTGTTTTATCAATTGTTTTTATTATTTTACCAGTAGCAAATAATTACCATACAAATTTTCAAACAAATTCATAGAGTAGTTTACGTAAAACCCGAAAAAAATAGAAAATTTTTTTTAAAAATTTTCAAAATTCTTTTGAATTGAAACTGCGCTAAGAAAACAAGTTTTCCAAAGCTTGTTTCATAAAGGAGATAACGAATAATTTTCATAATAATTTTATAGCAAATCTATCAAATGATTTTAGTGTAATGTGTTATGGGTGGAATATTCTAGAAAATAATAAAGCGTAGAAGTATAAGAAATATATTAAACTAAATGAATAAGCCAGTGAGAAAGCGCTGACTAGACGTCTGAAACCAGCTAGCAACAACTCGTGATCGAAAGAAATGATGACGAACTAGCCGACAAGTTTAGACCTGTAGGGAACGAACAAAGTGAAGCATGGAAAAACAGAAGCCACGAGGTAGAAGCTTCTAGAAGAATAGAGAAGTGGGAAACAACGAACCCAGCAAGTATAAATACCACTGGGCGAACCACGCCGCGGCCTACTACCCTACCAGAACGAGACCAGAGCATATAGAAGCACGAATCCACGATCGACGCAGCAAGGACGTATCAGCGATTTTACACCTATAGTACAGTAGACATTTCTCTCTCTTGCGACTAACGTAATAATAAATCTACCAGTTTATTTTAATTATCGTCTTATCAAATTAATTACCTTCACGCAAATGGACTACTTGGATTTACCAAGCTTAGTCGTGATAAAAAGATACCCACAATATAATAAATTAATTACGTGAAAACGTAACATAAAAAAGTGGTGCTAGGTGTGGGGTATCACTTGTGAAGGAAAATATATACCTACAAGAAACAACTACAACATGACTTGTGAAGGAAGCAACATCTTCAAGAAGCAGCTTCAACAGTACTACGAAGGAAGCCAAACCTGCAAGAAACAGCCACGACGATATCACTTCTGAAGGAAGCATTAACTACAAAGGAACTATTACAAAGAGAGGATGTTCTACGTGTACATCGCTGTCATCACTATCTTGGGGTAAGTAAATTTTATTTTCATACCTTATACGTCCTACGAGGGGAATACGCGCCCGCTGCGAACTTTCAAATTATAATAATTATTAAATTGCATGTCTGAAAATTTTGATTTAATTCAAGTGGATTATTGCTTAAATTTTATTAAAGTAAATACTGCATGATTTAAATATATTATCAATATTAAATTGCAAGTTGAAAAATCTTAACAGTGAATTTTTATTCAAATGAATTATTAGTGCTTTATCAAATTGAGCTCTGAATAAACTGATTATAATATCAATATTAAGTGCATGTTAAACTTAGCTCGACTGAGCCATATTCGATTTCACTAAAGTGAATTTTATTAAATTAACTATTAAACAATATTAATTAACACTAACATTAAGCTGCAAAGTGAGTAAAAATCTAATTAAATCACGTGAAGTATAAACGATTCTGTTAAAGTGAATTTTGGTTACACCCAGTATAAAATAATACTAATTATTACAAACATTACGTTGCAAAAAGTTTTATTTTAACTCAAGCAAATTATAAGTAAAATAATTAAAGTGAAACTTGCTCGAATAAAATATAACAAAAAAATACATATATATCAACATATAAATAAAATATAAATTATACGATTGCAAACGTCGCGTAAAACAAAAAATGTCTGTAGAAACGAATAAACCGGATCAACGTGATGAAGCCGCGGGTTTTGTATCACCATTAACGCTTCAACAAATTATGAGAACCCCGGAAGAGGAAGCGCGCATAGAGCTTCGAAACGCATTATCTTTGGCAGACTGTGCAATTCAACACTCCGAGAATAAAGGTTTAATGGAGTTAGCGTTAGAAAAATTAAATGCAATAATAGACGGCGGCAAACATAAATTAGAACAAGACGACGAGAAATTTTTAGAAGAAGCTAGAGTATATCTCTCAAATACATTGAAAAAAATAGGCGAAGCAGTAGAAAAGGCAGACAAAGTAGCAGGTAAGGATACAATGGAACCAGACCTAAAGTATTTACCAAAGCCGAAAAAGTCTCAGAACAAAACTTAAAAATCCCATCCAACCAGCAACAAGAGGAGACAATCCATCGAAGAGTACGGGAAAGAATGTTACAGCAAGTATATGATTACGAAAGAAAACACAGACTTAATCATATAGTGCCACCAGAAGAGCAAAGAAAAGACCTAATTAATAATGAACTTAAATTTGATCTGGAGCCTAATAAACCCTGCAATAACGGCAATTATGAAGGAGATAACCCTCAAGGCTTGAGAGGTGCACCTGCATGGGATAATTATGGCGATGATGAAGACATTTTCATGAGTTACAACAACCATTACTTGCCTGCGAATATAAAATTTGCAAACTCAACTCCAATAGAAAGAGCAAGAGAGCCACCAAACAGTCGATCGCTATATCAAGCATTAAATACGATCCCCACTTTTGACGGAAATTCTGACGTACTACCATTATTCTGTAGATCAGTGCGAGACATTATAAGAACATATGGGCCGCAAGCAGAGAGATGGGTATTAAATTCGTTAGCTTCAAAATTCAAAGGCCGTGCAGCAGAAGACTATACAACACGGTTAACGCATTATAATACAGTAGAAGGTCTCTTAGCTGACTTGACAAAACATTACAGTTATGTCGGTGGAGCTGACACTATATTAGCCGAAATAAAAATAATAAAACAAATGCCAGGCGAAAGCACAGGAGACTACGGATTAAGAGTGCAAATCTTGCATAATCGTCTTCTTAATTTTTACGATGCTACCAGAACACTACAGCCTTTCGAAAAAACTACATATAAAAATCAAGCAGACAGGGAAGCCTTAGAAAAATTTCTGTTTGGACTGGACGGGGAACTACAGGATCAAGTACGGTCAAAGAATCCCACAACGTTAAGAGACGCTATACACGAAGCTATCACGTTTGAACAACGTACAGTCGCAAGACGATTCACGCCGCAGCCAACCAACTCAGCAGAAAATACCTCGGAACTCTCTAGTATATTAAAAAGCATTGCAGATCAGTTGTCAGCATTAAACTTGAGTAGCGCACAGAAAAATGCAAACATTAGATTAGCACCAACAGTTGAATTATGTGGTTATTGTCACATATCGGGACATCAAGAGGCGCAATGTAGAAAAAAGGAATATGACAACAAGTTTTGCGAATATTGCAAGAATAGAGGTCACACATATGCAGAATGTTACGCACTTGAAAATGCACTAAAAACGAGCAAATTCGCGAGAAATAATTACACAACGACGGCACCTATCATGCCTCAAGTAATTTATATGCCTTATCCACTGCCTCCCGCGACACTTGATATATATTCTACATCACAGATAAACAAGCAAATACCTTATAATGAAGCAAACAGAGAATTTTACGGAAATTTAAATAATAAAAATAACTCACGAGATAATAGAAATTTCAAAGGCAATAATAATCACGATAATTATAACAATAATAGAAATCAGAATCGTTATCAGAGCAAGACACGAAATAATATTGATAATAACACTAATAATTATGATAACAATATTAATAACGGGCGAGATGTTTTTGATAGAGGATCAGGTAATAATTTCAACTGTAATGAACAAATAGATAATCAAGGTAATACGGAACCTTCAAACTCCCAAGATGCTCGACGCTAGGGTCCTGTGGAGTCAAACAAGCTAGCAGTCAGGCCGAGAGATATGAGCGGTCCAGCTTTCGAAAATGCACTATAAAGTTTATACAAGCTGGGAGGAAGCCCCCAATAGTTGAGTCATGTGGACCATTTTTAAAAACAGAAAAAGGTCGTTTTCACGTCGATTCAGGAGTCAACGTATCAGTTATAAAAGAAAGTGTGATATCAAATTTTATGTATATAAATTCACATAAGATCGTTACAATAAACGGTGTCATTCCAGGTGAATGCATGTCATTAGAACAGGTAAATCTATTTCTGAATAATATATTATGTGAAGTACAACTAGTCCCAGATGATTTTCCAATAGATACAGACGGATTAATAGGTTGGGACATAATTGATAAATATAAAGGGCAAGTTAATGCCGCTCGTAAATGCTTAGAATTAAATAACAATATAATACCATTTATTGAAGAAGAATGCTTTATTGTCACTCCTCATACAAGACAAATTAATTATGCACGTGTCAAAGATATCAGTGAAGATAGAATTCGTACCGCTCCAAGATTCAGGATCGGGCATCTTAGTTGGCAATTTTGCAGCCAAAAATAGTGAAGGCAAAGCGTATGCCATATGTATTAATATTGATAAAAGTGCGGTAGAAGTGAAGTCGCCAGAAGTTAAGTTAGATGCATGCGAAGTTAAGAATATTATGAATAATGAAGAAATAATATATAATGAAGAAATGATTAAAATGAATAATAATAAAAGAATAAATAATAATGAAGCGAATAAAATGATGCTACGTGCGCAAATTTTACATATATCTAGCGAGGAAAAAGAGAATAAAGCAGTAAAAGTATTTAAACAAATTGAATCCAAAATATCAAAGCATTTAAATAAAGAAAAAATAGAAAACATTGATGAATTGACAAAAGAAAGACCATTTATAATTGAATCACCTGGAGAAAAATTAAGAAAAACACATTTGGTAAGGCATAAAAATGAGGTAATTGCAGAAGTACCAGTAGAAACCAGAAGATTTAAACACCATCGTATAAAGAATATTTGGAATCGAAAATTATTAAATCATCAGAGAACCCGTATTCCTCATTTATGTGGATAGTACTAAAACCATCTAAAGTTAATTTAATGCCATCAAATTATAAATCAAAATGTTATTACGATCAAAAGCAAAACATTAAACACCTTAGAGAAGGAGAAATTGTTTATTTAATGAAGGAACCAAAACATGAGAAAATGGATAAAGAATATGGATAATAACTATAAAATTCTATAAATAATACGTAAAATTTGTAAAATAAAATTTTATCCGCGGCCCTCAGACGCCGAAGATCATCAAATATTAATAAAATATAATATAATAATCATAGGATTAATAAAATAAAATTTTTTCCGCGGCCCTTAGACGCCGACGATCATACAATATTATAAAATAAAATAATAACTGAAAGGAAATATAAAAGATAAAATTACCTACATATAAGTCATTCATTACAAACATACAAACATATATACATGTCAGTAAGTTAAAAGCCACGACAGAAAATAAGTCAGTTCATGGTATGACAAAGTGTATTTCAATGTATTTATATAACATGCAGATTAAGTCTTAATCAGCAATTTATAAAATACAAAAAGTATACACATACATAAAAGAAATTGATGTAAGAAAAAAATTTATAGAAAAACAAATGATGTATAAATAAATATAAAATATTTTATACACAATCATTATAATAATTATAAAATAACATTGTAAAAGATTTATGTAATATAAAATCTAGTTCATTTAGAACGTAGTAAAACAAAATTTATTATCAATGTATATGATCATTATCAGTAATTATAAAAAGAACTAAGAAAAAATAATAAATACAATAAGATATAAATATAAGATATTTCGTTTGTTCAAGATTTCACTGATATAATTAATAAATAATAAAAAAAAAAATATATATATATATATATATATTATTTCTATTAATAGCCATTTCCAAACCATCTCAAAAAAAAAAAAAAAAAAAAAAAGAAAACCCCCCAAAAAAAACAAACAAAAAAGTCAAATTAAATATAACAAAAAAGAAAAAAACAACTATTTTTTAAAAAAAAATAAAAATACAACTAATTTTAATAAAAAAAAAATTTAAATAAAAAAAAAAAAAAAAAAAGAAAATTAAAGGAAAAAAAAAAAAAAAAAAAAAAAAAAAAAAAAAAAAACAACAAACAAAAAAATAAAAAAAAAAAAAAAAAAAACCTTTTGGTTGTTTGTGTAAATGAAAAAAGAAAACAAAAAAAAAAGGAGAAAATAGTTAACAAAATCCAACATCTACGACCAACAACCACCAAAAAAAACCAAAAAAAATTTAAAAAAATAAATTATATAAAAAAAAAAAAAAAGGAAAGGTAAGTATAACTTAATAAATAAAAAAAAAAATAAAAAAAAAAGAAAGAAAAACTAGATAACTATTTAAAAAAAAAAAAAAACAAAAAAAAAAAAAATATAAAGTTCTTTTAGAGACGGAAACAAAAAAAAAGAAGGATAACACAAACAAAAAAAAAAAAAAAAACTCAAACAAAAAAAAAGAAGAAAAAAAAAAATTTGTGTTAAACTTACGAAAAAATATTTAAAACAAAAAAACAACAAAAAAAAATTTATTATATATAATAAAAAACGTTGTTTTAAAAATTCCAAAAAAAAAATTTTTGTTATATGTTTAAAAAAGAAAGAAAAAAAAAATTTAAAAAAAGAAGGACATTAATAACATAAGTAAAAGGATGTATACGCATAAAGAAAATGTACATACATATATCAACAACCAGAGAGAAAGAGACATGAACAATTAAAACAAAAAAATCTAAAAACAAGAATATTGTGCAAAAGAAAAAGAGAGAAAAAAAAGAAGAAGCAACATAATGCAAGAAGAGGGAATAGATTATAACAAATAAGTAAAGAAAAATCAAGTGAAGGCTTGCATAAACGAAAATAAATCTTAGAATACTTTCACTAAAATAAATAAATTTAAGAATAATGTTGAAAAAAAAAATTTTTTTAGAAGTGCTGACACTGAACGAAAAAAAGAATTAATATTTAAGTATAATTATAACTATAAGAAAGCGTCACCTGTAACATATAAGAAAAAGCTACGTAAACAAAAAAATGTTTGTCATAAGACAGAATAAGGCGACCATAACTATCTTGAACCATGAACTCCGACAATATATTGATAGCAAAACAAAAAAAAAAGAATTATTATTACACAAATTTAATATTAGAACAATCATTATCACAAAAATTATTATAATTACAATTTTATAAAAAAAAGAGGGCAAAAAAAAATATTATGACAAAGAAAAAGAATCATTATTAACAAAAAAACAATTATTATAAATAAAAAAAAAAGAATTATTATTACTGCAACAAGAATTTGCGTTTGCAGTAATACAATTATTAATACAAAAATATTATTACAGCAGAAGCTAATACTTATATTAAATGAAATGTTATTATTATCAAAATACTTGTTATTACAACGAAATTATAATAGTATATAATTGATATTAAAGAAAAAGAAAACAAAACTTATAATGATTAAAGCAAAAAAAAAAGAAAAGTAACAATAAGAAAACTAAGTATAAAAGCATATTTTATACATATATAGATATAAGAAAAAATTGATATTGTGAATGTATGTATATACATATGCAGACAAAAAATACTATAAAATTAAAATTAAACATTGAAATGCAATTTGTATAAGTATTGAAGCTGACTTATAAAATTTAAATACAAGTAATTAGTAATACAATCATTATAATAATTATAAAATAACATTGCAAGCAAAAAAAAAACATAAAGGAAATAAAAAGAGAAAAAGAAAAATTACGACATTAATGAGCATTATTATTAAGTTAACAACAGAAAAGGTTCATACTTATATTATACACATAAGTTCATTTAGAATCGTAGTAAAACAAAATTTATTATCAATGTATATGATCATTATAAGTAATTATAAAAGAACTAAGAAAAATAATAAATACAATAAGATATAAATATAAGATATTTCGTTTATTCAAGATTTCACGGATATAATTAATAACTAATATTTAATAAAAATATATATATATATATATATATTAGTTGAATTTGCTATGTAGAATTATTAATGCCCGTGATCAAAAGAAATGATGACAAACTAGCCGACAAGTTTAGACCTGTAGGGAACGAACAAAGTAAATCATGGAAGAACAGAAGCCACAAGGTAGAAGCTTCTAGAAGAATGGAGAAGTGGGAAACAACCAACCCAGCAAGTATAAATACCACCGGGCGAACCACGCCGCGGCCTACTACCCTACCAGAACGAGACCAGAGCATATAGAAGCACGAATCCACGATCGACGCAGCAAGGACGTATCAGCGATTTTACACCTATAGTACAGTAGACATTTCTCTCTCTCGTGACTAACGTAATAATAAATCTACCAGTTTATTTTAATTATCGTCTTATCAAATTAATTACCTTCACGCAAATTGACTACTTCGATTTACCAAGCTTAGTCGTGATAAAAAGATACCCACTATATAATAAATTAATTACGTAAAAACGTAACAAATGTAAAAAAAAATGAAAAATAAACATTTTTTCAAAATTTTCAAAATTCTCTTAATTCAAAACTGCACGAAGAAAATAAGTTTTTCAAAGCTTATTTTCTTTAGACAATAGCCAATAACTTGCATACAAATTTTGGAACAAATCTATCGAATGGTATTCGTAAAATAGAAAAATAATAAAAGATAACTTTTTTATAAATTTTCAAAATGCTCTAAAATTAATAATATACCAAAAATATTAGTTTTTGAATGTTTTCATTATTTTAACAGTAGCAAATAATTACCATACAAATTTTTAAACAAATGCTTAGAGTAGTTAAGGTAAAACCCGAAGAAAATGAAAAATTTTCTTAAAAAATTTTCAAAATTCTCTTAAAACTGCACTAAGAAAATAAGTTTTCCAAAGCTTGTTTCATAAAGGCAATGACGAATAATTTTTATAATAATTTTATAGCAAATCTATCAAATGGTTTTTGTGTAATGTATAAAAAAATGAAAAATAAACATTTTTTCAAAATTTTCAAAATTCTCTTAATTCAAAACTGCTCTAAGAAAATAAGTTTTCCAGAGCTTATTTTCTTCAGACAATAGCGAATAACTTGCATACAAATTTCGGAGCAAATCTATCGAATGGTTTTCGTAATATAGAAAAATAATAAAAAATAAGTTTTTTATCAATTTCCAAAATGCTTTAAAATTAATAATATACCAAGAAAATAAGTTATCAAATGTTTTTATTATTTTACTAGTAGCAAATAATTACCATACAAATTTTTAAACAAATTCATAGAGTAGTTTACGTAAAACCCAAAAAAAATGAAAAATTTTTTAAAAAAATTTTAAAAATTTTCCTAAATTAAAACTGCGCTAAAAAAATAAGTTTTCCAAAGCTTGTTTAATAAATGCAATAAGGAATAATTTCTATAATAATTTTATAGCAAATCTATCGAATGATTTTAGTGTAATGTAAAAAAAATGAAAAATAAACACTTTTTCAAAATTTTTAAAATTCTCTTAATTCAAAACTGCACGAAGAAAATAAGTTTTTTAAAGCTTATTTTCTTTAGACAATAGCCAATAACTTGCATACAAATTTTGGAGCAAATCTATCGAATGGTTTTCGTAAAATAGAAAAATAATAAAAAATAACTTTTTTATAAATTTTCAAAATGCTCTAAAATTAATAATATACCAAGAAAATCAGTTATCAAATGTTATTATTTTACTAGTAGCAAATAACTGGCATACAAATTTTTAAACAAATTTATCAAGTAGTTTACGTAAAACCCAAAAAAAATAAAAAATTTTTTAAAAAAATTCTAAAAATTTTCTTAAATTAAAACTGCACTAAGAAAATAAGTTTTCCAAAGCTTGTTTAATAAATGCAATAAGAAATAATTTCCATAATAATTTTATAGCAAATCTATCGAATGATTTTAGTGTAATGTAAAAAAGAATGAAAAAAAAAAACATTTTTTCAAAATTTTCAAAATTTTCTTAATTCAAAACTGCACGAAGAAAATAAGTTTTTTAAAGCTTATTTTCTTTAGACAATAGCGAATAACTTGCATACGAATTTTGGAGAAAATCTATCACATGGTTTTCGTAGAATAGAAAAATAATAAAAAATAACTTTTTTAATAATTTTCAAAATGCTCTAAAATCAATAATATACCGAGAAAATCAGTTTCCAAATGTTTTTATTATTTTAACAGTAGCAAATAATTACCATACAAATTTTTAAACAAATTCATAGAGTAGTTTACGTAAAACCCAAAAAAAATGAAAAATTTTTTTAAAAAATTTTCAAAATTCTCTTAAATTAAAACTGCGCTAAGAAAATAAGTTTTCCAAAGCTTGTTTTATTAAGGCAATAACGAATAATTTGCATAATGATTTTAGAGCAAATCTAACGAATGGTTTTAGTGTAATATAAAAAAAAATTAAAAATTAACATTTTTTCAAAAATTTTTCTAAATGCTCTAAAATTAAAACTGCGCTAAAGAAATGAGTTTTTCGAAGCTAATTTTTCTCAGGCAATAGCGAATAACTTGCATACAAATTTTGGAGTAAATCTATCGAATGGTTTTCATAAAATAAAAGAAAAATATGTTACGTTTTTACGTATATGTATATTTATATTTAATTATAAGATGGTGGGTATCTTTTGTATCACGACTAATCTTGGTAAATTCAAGCAGTCAGTTTGCATGATGAATTAAATAAATCCTTAGTAATTATGATATGAATATAAGATTATTAATGCTTTCGTCGAGAAAGATATGTCCTATTATCAATTCGTCGCCTAATACGTTCCTTGCTGCTTGCTCCAATCGGGCGTACTCCCGTCGTTCGTGGCTAAAGGTTGGTTGTTTTCTCTCTCTACATCTCTCTATTGATGGTCTACTGACTGACTCCTCGTGGGATGTCCGGCTGTATTTATACTCGCCAAATTCGTTGTTTCCACGTGCCTATCCTTCTAGAATATTCGTTATTGATAGGAATTGGCTGATCAGTCCGTCAGTGACTTTTCGTTCTGGTCTTAACCTGTTTCTGGGTGGTTAGCTCTTTTTCTATGGTGCTCGACGCTTTTCGTTGTTTCCAGGCAGGTTATAACTTGTTAGTATGACGGTTAGCGTTTTCTGTCTTTACTTGTTGGAACGTGTATTCGTCGCATTCTTTGTATATTGCTGATATTAATTCTTATTCATTTTATAGGATATAGAATCCGTAGCACGTCTGAGGCCGTGGTATCGGCGCCCTCGACGATTAATACTTTAAAAAATTTATTTTTGTTTTACCTAAAGCTCTATATAATTCAATGAAATTTATTTAAGCTTGCCTAATTGTATGTGTTACATTGGTTTATGTAGAGTAGTGTTGTGTACCTATCAAATACATTTCGATTCTGACTATATATCTCTCTCTTTGTGTACATTAAAATTTACATAAGATTATGTTTTTAAAAGAAAATGTTTTGTTCATGTTTTCCTTGCATTCATCGTTGGATTAATTGCTTTTGAATATGTTTATTCTTGACTTCTCTGGATACGATTTTCATCCTTTTTGATTATATATATTCCTCAGAAACTGTACTGGTACCTGAAAATATTCTTTAACAATTAATTACAAAGGGGCCTCCCAACAGCTGGAGGCTTCCAATTTTTAATGCAAATTTTAAGTCAGTTATTATTGTTATAATCTTTATTTTTCTTGGTTTATTAATCCCTGTATGCCTGCAACATGTTAGGCAGGAATCTTATCTACTTTTTACCTTGTTAGAAGGTAACTGTATGTTTCATGCTTATTTATGATCAATAAGTTCAGTTAATTATATGCACTTTATTTAAAAATCTTTTTCTATTTAAACATGTTTATTTTATTAGTTTTATGGTTTTTTCCATAAATGTCCTGTTATTATAATATAATATTCAAATTTTATTATATCATATTTTTTTCTTACATATAACTTGTTTATTAATAACTAGAGGTTATAATTACTCCTTAACTTATTTAACTATATCTAATTTATCCCTTTTAAGGTTAATAATGATTTTCTCATGTGCCCCGATATTACAATATGGTTTGTATATGTGTCCCGAAACTGTAACATGGTGTGTCCCGAAATAAGGTCATGCATGAATTCTCAATTTTATTGTATATATAGTCATTATTTATTGTTTAATTATTTATATTTAATAATATTAAGTGACTATATGATTATTATAACGTTTATGTATGTTTATTAATGATTATATAATAATTTTATAATTATTATTAATGATTTTCCTATTCTTGTCCTGATATAGATATGTGAGTTTATTCTTATTTATTGTTCAATCAATTATGTTTAACAATATTAAGTGATATTATAGTGTTTATTTATGTATATCATATACTAAATAATTTATCATCTTTGTTTATTATTATTTATTGTTTAATTAATTATAATTCTCTCTTTTTTTGTGAGTGGCCCGTCTATGTACTCTTATGTTCGTGCCTATACTACACGTGCTTTATTCCTCTTTGTGCTGCAATTCGTTGTGCACACTGTTATACAGTTCGTATACCTATTACGTCTGTATGCGTCTGAGTGCTTGATCGCTAGCGGTGGGGGCTCTTACTGCTTGAAGTCTTTAGGCTGTGTAGGTGCATACGTGATTACGTACGTGTGAATTTGACTGCAAAGTGTTTGTATTCTTTTTACTGTGAATCGTAAATGATTACGTACGTGTGAATTTGACTGCAAAGTGTTGGTGCTATAGAAGTATGGCGCGCGTATTAGTGTATTCATGCGAACTGTCGGTTATGTATTAGTGCGTATGTGAGCCATCTAATAGTTTGATACTTATTTTCGTTTTTATATATTTTTATCCTTTCTATATTTTTATTTTATAAGTTTAAACATTTCTGTTTTGCTGTTGTTAGTTATTTATTTGATTAATTACTGTATATTTTTATAAAGCTTCGGATATAATTATTTTGTAGACTCTAGATAATTTATTTAAATTATTACCGTTGAATATTGGTTATAATGTATAGATATATTTTTGATAATTTCGAGCATATCTATATTTATATGCATTTAATCAGCATTTCTAGATAATTTTGTATTTTAATATATTTTTTTTTTTGTTAATATTTAATGCGCGTATTTTAAGACTTCTTTACGTTTATGCAAGTTTTCACTTAACTCCCTTTCTTCTATAATTATATAGTTATTTGTTCCTTCTTCTTGCATTGTGTGTTGTTTTTATCTCTCTATATATTTATTTCTTCATCTTTTTCTTGTTTTATTTGTCTATATTTATTTCCTTTTACTTTTATTTCTTGGACGCATGCATATACATATATACTTTGTTTTCGATCATATTATATGTCTAGTTTTTACATTACTATGAATATTATTACTTTTGTCAATGTTATTATTAATATTATTCCCGTAACCAATTTTGATAAGGTTTTTATTATAATTTCGTTTATAATTTATAATAATCCGTCCCTTGACTAATTAAAATTTTATTCTCGTTCTTTTTGGTTGGTACCAGGTAATTTTTTCTTTTTGACGCATATTTTTTTTTGCGTTCCTGGTCCGATACTTTCTTAACTTTTTATTGTGAATTATGGCGTACATATCATACATTCTTAGTGTATGGCGCCATTTCTTAGAGAAATTTTGGGATTCCACTTGTGGATCCTCTTTGCCATGGGCATTCATCAGATAGCACGTAAGCAATCTGAGAATTATTTCTCGAATACTTGTATCAGGAATTTTCATTTCAATGCTTTCGAGGGAGGGATTATTTTATATTTGCTATTTTAATAATTTAAGTCTTAGTTCTTTATTTACTTATGTAATAATCTATCCCTTATTTAATTAATCGCGGAGATATTCTTTATTTAATATAATTATTAAATCAATTTTCTTTACTTTTTCTCGACATATATATGTTTATTTTGCGAATATTGTTCAATCTATATAAAACTGTTTTGTTTAGGTTTGTTTTATTTTAAGATTTCATTTCTGCTCCATCGATTATTGTGAGATTTGCGCTCTGGAATTTAGTTCTCTTCTTAATTATATGTGCGAACTCTTTATTCCTTTTGTTCTCTTTCTCTTTTATTCTTTATTCTTCTCTTTTATTATCTCTTGATGATTTTATTATTTTTCTTATTTTCTTCTGCTACTGTTTTCTGTAAGTTGATCAGGAATATTTCTGTTCCCCTGATGTATGGTTTATCTTATACTATTCCGTGTATTACTTTTCTCTTTTTTTTTTTCATAATGTAAGGAGAAGGATATTTAATAGTTAAGTATAGCCATATTAGATGACTTTACATAATCATAATTTGTATGTTATACTTACTTTAATATAAGTGAATTCCTGAATAAACGAAATAATTTTATATCTTATTTCTTTTATTCTCTTTATTTCTTCTAGAATTGCTGATTGTAATAATATCTATTATCTTATTATTTATTTAATTAAATTCTCTTATAATACATTAAAAGGTTTTTTTTTCAAAGTAACTTGTCTATTAATTTATTTGTATGTTATTATTATAAGTATGTTTGTTGTTTTATTTAATATTTTTTGATTACTAAATTTTTGATATATATATGATTCTATTAATAATTATATCTATAGTTACTTTGTAGTTACTAATTTATATTTGAGACTGTCATCGGCGTCTGAGGGCCGTGGAAAAAATTTATCTTACTGTTTCTTTGATTGTTATTATATTTATTTAATATTTTACGATCGTCGGCGTCTGAGGGCCGCGGAAAAATTTTATTTTACTAAATTTATTTATTATTTATAGAATTTTATAGTTATTATCCATATTCTTTATTCGTTTTCTGATGTTTTGGCTTCTTCATTAAGTTATTATGTTTAATTTTTGTGCACGTAACATCCTCTTATTCGCTTCATTATTATTTATTCTTTTATTATTATTTATTTCGATCATTTTTTCTCCTTTATTTATAATATTCATGACCTTGCATACATCTGACTTAACTTCTGACAGTTTTACTTCTACCGCGCTGTCATTAGTATTAATACACATGACATATGCTTTGCCTTCATTATAATTGGCTACGAAATCGCCAACTAAGATGCCCGATCCTATATCTTGGAGCGGTACGAATTCTATATCCTTACTGATATTTTTGACACGTGCATAATTAATTTGTCTTGTGCGAGGAGTGGTAATAAAGCATTCTTCTTTGATAAATGGTAATATATTGCTATTTAATTCTAGGCATTTACGAGCGGCATTAACTTGTCCTTTATATTTATTGATCATGTCCCAACCTATTAATCCATCTGTATCTATTGGGAAATCATCTGGGACTACTTGTACTTCAAATAATGTTTTATTCAGAAATAGATTCACCTGTCCTAATGACATACATTCACCTGGAATGACACCGTTTATTAAAACAATCTTATGTGGATTTATATACATATTATTTGATATTGTGCTTTTCTTTATAATAGTTACGTTTGCCCCTGTATCAACGTAAAAACGACCTTTTCTGGACTTTAAAAATGGCCCACTTAATTCAACTTTTGGGGGCTTTCTTCCAGCTTGTATAAATTCTATAGTACATTCCCGTAAGCTGGATCGTTCGTATTTCTTAGCCTGATTGCTTAGCTGCTCAACTCCACAGGACCCTGGCGTCGAGCATCCTGGGAGTTTAAAGGTTCCATATTGCTTTGAATATCACATAGTTGATTTTGGCTAGAATCATTGTCTAGTCCATTACTATTATTTTCACACTCGTTATTATCATTATAATTATTATTTCTATCGTTATTGTATCATGGATACGTATTGCCTTGATTACGGCCTTGATTTCTGTTAATATTATAATTATTACGGTTATTATTATAATTACTACTGGAATTACCATTATACTGTGAGATATTTCTATTATTCGCGTTTTGGTAATTGTTATTAAAATATTCTCTGTTATCTTGATTATAAATATTGCCTGATTTTAATGCGTTTTCTAGCACATAGCGATCTGCGTAATTATGACCTCTTTTCTTGCAGAAATCGCACTTTTTATTATCGTATTCCTTTTTTCTGCATTGTGCTTCTAAGTGACCTGTTTTTCGACAGTATGAGCATATTTCTATTGCTGGTGCTAGTCTGATGTTTGCATTATTTTGCTGTGTTAGATTTATTGCAGATAGTTGGTCAGCAATTTTTTGTAATAATATATCAGTTAGTCGACCTGAGTTTTCTGCTGAGTTAGTTGAAAGTTGCATTAGTCGCCTCGCACTTGTGCGTTGTTCGAATGAAATAGCCTCATGTGTGGCGTCTCTTAACGTTATTGGGTTCTTTGATCGAACTTGGTGTTGTAGATCGCCGTCTAATCCAAATAAAATTTGTTCTAGGACTTCTTTATTTGCCTGATTCTTGTAGGTTTCCACCTCGAAAGGTCGTAGAATTCTGCATGAGTCATAAAAGTTCAAGAGACGATTGTGTAATATTTGCATTTTTAGGCCATAGTCTCCTGCGCTCTCGCCGGGCATCTGTTTGATTATTTTAATTTTTGCTAAAATCGTGTCTTACTTAACATGTGTTCACTGGTGCTTCATACATGTTAAATCTTGCAAGAGGATCATCATCTTCGAAATCGTTGGCTAAGGCGTTTATATCTCTTGTACCTATAGCCTGATTTTCCCTGCGATTGTAATAAGTTCCATAATTGATCCGTTCTTGTATCATGTTAATTGCATCCATGTTTGGTGTAGCTCCTTGGTCCTTTGGAGGCGATTTTATTAGCACTCGGTGGGCTAATCCGTGTTTTCTTTCAAATTCGTACTACTGTTGTGCCATTTTCATTGCTGCAGTTTGGGGATCTGCGTCTGTGTTAGGAACGTTTGTTGGTTGATCCGCTGCGTCGCTGATTGTTGCGGATATTTTAGATCTGGCTCCTTGGGCTATTTCTTTGTTCAATTTTTCTTCAGCCTTGCTTATTTCAGTAAGCGTGCGAGTTATGTATATTCGGGCCTGTTTTACGGAATATTCCTCTGCATCGTTCATTTTACATTTATCATTGACCACTATGTCATTTAATCTTCTTAGCGCAGATTCCATTAATCCTTCATTGTCACTTTCTTGGAGTGCACAGTCTGGTAATGATAATGCGTTGCGGAGTTCTATAAGTGCTTAATCTTCCTGGGTTCGAGGGTATGCGATTGGTATTGGCTTTGTTTTGTCGGAAGAGTTATGTGTGTCGTTGTCTTATGTCATTTTGTTATATGTATATTTTATATCGTATATATTTTTATATTGTATATATTTTATATTGATAGACACTTGTAATTATATTTATGATTTATAGCACTTGCTGTTACTTTAATTATGTATAATTTTCACTAAATAGTTTAATTTGAATTTTATAGAAATTATAATTTATTGAATTTTAACTGTTGGAAGGCTCGCAGCGGGCGCGTATTCCCCTCGAAGGACGTATAATATGGTAATAAAGTTTTTACTTACCCAATGATGGTTTTTAAGGCGATGTACGCGTAGAACATCCTCTCGATTGATTTCAATGTAGATAAAATAGTTTCTTCACAAGTGATACCCCACACTTAGCACCAGTTTTATGTTACGTATTTACGTATATGTATATTCATATTTAATTATAAGATGGTGGGTATCTTTTGTATCACGACTAATCTTGGTAAACCCAAGCAGTCAGTTTGCATGAAGAATTAAATGAATACTTAGTAATTATGATATGAATATAAGTTTATTAATACTTTCGTCGAGAAAGATATGTCCTATTATCAATTCGTCGCCTAATACGTTCCTTGCTGCTTGCTTCAATCGGGCGTACTCCCGTCGTTCGTGGCTAAAGGTTAGTTGTTTACTCTCTCTACATCTCTCTATTGATGGTCTACTGACTGACTCCTCGTGGGATGTCCAGCTGTATTTATACTCGCCAAATTCGTTGTTTCCACGTGCCTATCTTTCTAGAATATTCGTTATTGATAGGAATTTGCTAATCAGTCTGTCAGTGACTTTTCGTTCTGGTCTTAACCTGTTGCTGGGTGGTCAGCCCTTTTTCTATGGTGCTCGACGCTTTTCGTTGTTTCCAGGCAGGTTATAACTTATTAGTATGACGGTCAGCGTTTTCTGTCTTTACTTGTTGGAACGTGTATTCGTCGCATTCTTTGTATATTGCTGATATTAATTCCTATTCATTTTATAGGATATAGAATCCGTAACAAATAAAGAAAAATTTTTTTTCAAAATTTTCAAATAGCTCTAAAATTAAAAGTGCTCTAAAAACATCAGTTAATAAAAGTTTTTCTTTTCTTGGCAGTTGCAAATAATTTACATACAAATTTTCAAGAAAATCCTTCGAATAGTTTACGTAAAATACCAAAGAAATGAAAAATCAAAATTTTTTAAAAATTCTTTAAATATTTCTGAAAAAAAAACTGAGCTAAGAAGATCAATTTTCTTCCCCCCCTCCCCCCAGTTAGAGAAAAAAATTAATTGCGTGCAAAATTTGAAGCAAATCCATCGAGAAGATCTTGAGATATTTTTGGCGTACTGAAATCATACACACACACACACACACACACACACACACACATACATACAGAAATTTTCTGGAAACCACTTTTTTTGACTCCTTGAGTCTAAATATGTACAAATTAATGAAAAATTAGAAGAAAAATTTTTTTATCGATATAATGCTTTCTCTATGAGAAAGCAAAAAGTAGGTATTTTAAAGTATTCACTAAATAGAATGCATTACATTCTTCAAAGCTTCTTATCATATTATAAAGTTAACTGAAAAATAAAATGTATTCATTTAAATTAAAAAAAATTTTTAGGTACATTTTTAATTTAATTATGTTCAAAGTTTAATTAATATTTTATCAATTCTTTTTTAATGTTATGCATAAATTTATTTGATCTATTTATAAATTATATTTATAAACATATTATCTTTAAAATATACTAGGGGGCATGCCCCCTGCGCGCAAGCGCGCCAACCCCCATCTTGCTTTTAAAATTAAAAAAAAATATCCAAGAATTTGCAATTTTGAAAGAAATATGTAGAAATATAATTGTAATAATCTTACTATGATTCAGATAAGTAGATACAGGCAGACAGTGAGTACACTTGATTCAATGATTCAATTATAGAGATTTTATTTGATACTTTTATAATGAACTGAATATAATGATAGTTTTATATTTGACAGTTTTATAATGAACTAAAATGGAAGACAGTAATAGATATTTAAAACATTTATGGATTAAGAATAAAAAATTTGGAAAACTGTAATGTCAGTGTTGTTTTACAAAATTAAATAAAAATTTAATTTAATTTATAAAGACTATATTTAAGTGTTAGATATTGATTTTGACTTAACAAAATTTAAATCTTATCATTTGATTATTAAACTTCAATTTAGCTTTTTCAAAATGATATTTTCAACCCTATACTTTAAATAAAATCGTAAAATTGATAATTATTTATATGATTAAACTTCACGATGATTACAGGATAGTTAGCTAATTGTAAAAATATATTGTAACCTATTTTTCATCTATTATAAATCTTAAACTCATATGTTATCATATATCGTTATATACAAAACTTAAAATTAGCTATTGCCAAGTTGACTACAAGCTTGAAATCAGCTAATTTTCAGTTATTTTAAAGCTCAAATATAGCTTAATTTAGTTATTTCCTAGCTAATTACATGCTTAAATCCAGCTAAATTTAATGCTGTAATATAGTTCTAAAAATGAGGGGCACATTTCTAACGATAACAGCGATAACAGCGGTGATATACTTTCAATAATATAGAGACGTATAATATAAATAGATCTAAAATGCAGCTAAAATTCAGTTAAAAACAAATCAATATTTACCTGAAATTGCCTAAAATTACTATAAATTTTAGATAACTGTTAGCTAAATTTCAGCTGATTTCCAACTAAATTTTGTATGAATTTAGCTAATTTTAACATTAAATTTAGCTAACTTTTGATTAAATGTAACTAATTTTTGATTGAATGTAGCTAACTTTTGATTGAATGTAACTAACTTTTGATTGAATGTAGCTAACTTTAATTTAATTTTATCTGACTTCAGCTAACTTTAAGCCAACTTTCAGCTACCTTTTAGCTAATTTTTAAATAACTTTTAGCGAAATTTCAGTAAGATTCTAGCTAAATTCTAGCTAACCAAGGACAAATCGAATTCTTACACACAGCGGCAACGACGACGGCAGAATCTGTTTATAATATAGAGAGATATAGCTAGCTTTTAGCTAAATTACAGCTAAATATATCTAAATTTTAGCCAACTTTCAGCTGATTTTCAGCTAACTTTTAGCTAACTTCTAACTAACTTATACGTAACTTTTTGCTGACTTTTAGCTTGCTTTCAGCTAAATTGTAGCTAAATTCATCAAAATTTCAGCTGACTTTTAGCTGATTTTAGCTGAATTTTAGCTGAATTTTAGCTGAATTTTAGCTAAATTTAGGAGCCAAAAATGAGCGGCGTATTCAGACGGCGACAGCGTCGACAGCGTCGACAGCGGTGACAGTACGAAATATTTTTAATAGTATAGAGAGATAATTTTCAACTAACTTTAAGCGAAATTTCAGTAAGATTCTAGCTAAATTCTAGCTAACCAAGGACAAATCGAATTCTTACACACAGCGGCAACGACGACGGCGGAATCTGTTTATAATATAGAAAGATATAGCTAGCTTTTAGCTAAATTACAGCTGAATATATCTAAATTTTAGCCAACTTTTAGCTGATTTTTAGCTAACTTTTAGCTAACTTCTAACTAACTTATACGTAATTTTTGCTGACTTTTAGCTTGCTTTCAGCTAAATTATAGCTAAATTCATCAAAATTCTAGCTGACTTTTAGCTGATTTTAGCTGAATTTTAGCTGAATTTCAGCTGAATTTAAGCTGAATTTTAGCTGAATTGCAGCTGAATTTCAGCTAAATTTAGGAGCCAAAAATGAGCGGCGTATTTCAGACGGCGACAGCGTCGATATATTTTTAATAGTATAGAGAGATAAAATACAATAATGTTTTTATTACTTCATAAAAATCAAAATAAATGAGTTTTGGCTATAATTATAAAAGAAAATCTGTCAGAATAATTAATTTTACAAATTACTCATATAAAATAAATCTAAAAAGTAAAGAAGAATTTAAAAAGAGAAGACTAAATATCATATAAAAATTTAATTACATTCAAATTAAGAAAATAATTAATATTTAAAAAAAAACCTTTTTTAAAATTTTGACTGCCAATATTTCTTATTAAAAAAATCTTTTTATTTCAAATTATTATTTGGATCCAAATTCTGCATTAAACTGCGTTTGGGAATTTGAAAAAAATTTTAATTTTTTTATACTAGCAATGCAAAGAACAGAAAGTCTGAATTAAAAATTTTATATTGAAAAAAGCGTTGATGAGCATATGCTTAAAAAATGCTTGCATAGTTAACGGTTATTTTATTTTAAATGGCTGTATTGTAGGTCAATACTTTTTGTCAAGAATTTTTCCTATTGTATTGTAACAAATTTTATTTGTAAGCATATTAAAAAAAGACAAAGAATAAGATTTGAACTTGAAAAATTTTTTAATTGCTGCAACTTACCCTAAAACTTAGCTAACACAGCTATTGTACGTTTTTTATTGAAACCAAATTACATATTCTTATCGCTTTCTCACCCCAAACTGAATTTTTTTTAATTATCCAAACAATTTTCATTATTAAATAACAAAATTAATAAAATTAGCATTTTAAGGACAAATACGTTGCATGCTGCACGTCGTTTTTAGCATTTATTTGCTTCTTAGTTATCAAATATGTATAATTGTTCATACTTTGTTGTTTCATTTTGATTTACATGTAATGCATATGTATTATGGTATATTTGTCCACAAATACGTATAACTTGAGGACCTTCATTAAATAATTTATCAAATGTTGCACCAAAACTAGCAAAAGCTAAGGCGTCATTATATGATCTTATGCATTTTTTAAAATTATTACTTATTATAGAATTTCCCGTAAGTAATTTCTTAATCTCTTTAAGATATTCTGGGTCTTCTTCTCATGTTATATTTCCTCATTTACAACATGTTGTAAATTTCTTATTGCATGAAATTTTGAATGCAAAATGTCTAGCACCACAAAAATCACAAATGAAATTCAAATCACCAATATTATTTTTCGATATTCTAACCCTAAAATCGCAACTTCGTTGCTCTTTTTTGGCTCTCATGGCGAAAAATACACTACACAATTAGTATGGAAAGGCTTTTTTACAAAACTCGTTACGACCCTCACCTTCGGCTCAAGCCGTAGACTTCTCGTTTCGTAAATCAAGCCTTTCCATACCCGTTACGTAATGTACTATTCCATGATATAATTTTTATTATTTTTTGTCAATTTATTTTTAGCTATTTGGTAATAATTTATATTATTCTGATTTTTTTTTTTTTAATTTATCTTGGCTTTTTTCATAATAATTTTTATGTTTTACTTAACTAATTAAATAATTATCTTTTTTTTTAAATGTTTTTTCATAAGATTCATTCAAACGTTTCAATATTTTTTGTTTGTTTTTCAATTAATATTGTTTTCTATTTTCTAAAACTTTATCTTTATTATATTTATAATACGATTTGTCATAAATGCGTCTATCATACTTGTGATTTTGTTGATATATTAAATTCTTATTTTTGTTTGAGGATTCTTTATTGTTTTTTATAAATTTATTTTAGTTGAAAATTTGACTTTTTTGTTGCAATATATTAATAATTTCTAGTGTTTTAATTGCAACTTTTATAAATTTTTTAATTCTTTATCCCTCTTGAAAAAATTTTTAAGTGTTGTAATTACATTAATGTTTTGAGAATCAATTCGATTTTGATGTTGCGTTATATGTAAATTTTTCAATTTCTCAATCGAAACTTTTGTTAATTTTAATAATTTTTTATTATTAAATTGATTTTCAAATGTCAGAACTGGTTCTTGTTCAATATCATTTTCAGATTCTTCAATGTTATTGTATTTAATTTTTGCACAATTACTTTTTGAAATTTTTTTCTTTAGCTTGCTTATATTTTCTTCTATTACTGTTTTGGTAAATTTTTTGTAGATAAGTTTTTGGTTCATAATTTGTTGGCTCTAAACATTTTATGTTATCTAATAAATGTATTCATTGTAGTGCCAATTCTCAAAAACTTTTTTTCTTTAAGATATTTAAAATTTATATTTTGAAAATTAAATTCTATCGTGGACAATTCCTTGTGATGTATAATTTGCTGATTTCTGGATATCGTTTTATAATTGATATTAGTATAATTTTTTTTATTAATAGAAACATGACAATTGAATTTGTTTCATACATAGTTAGCAAATATCCACGCATTTTTTCGATGTCAAATTCTATTCCACAAGCACACAAAGTATTAAAAATTGCTGTTGCAAACGTTATTAAAAAAATGCCACAATCAAAAGGATTAATCTGAAATTGAACTTTTTCAAAACATATTTGTAAGTTTTCACAAATTGGAAATAGTTTATTCATGTGGATTTTTTGTTCATTCTTTAATCCATTACTATTTAAACTATTATAAACATGAATTACATTTTGTGGATAAAAGATACAAATTTAGTGAACAAAATGCCGATTTCCGGAGAAAAGTGTTCGTATGTAATCTTGATTTAATGGAACTGAATTAATATTTTCGGGTTTTTATAAAAATATTGTTGGTTGCATTGAAAAATTTGTATGATTATTCAAAATTTGATTGAATTTTCTAATGTGTTTATCATTCAACATACTCAATTGCTTAACATTTCCATCTTCACCTATTATAATTAATTTTTCTTCTTTGGTTAAATTCATTCTATGAAAATAATAAAATATGTACTTCTGAATTAGAATTATTTAATATAAGAATTTGAAATACTGCTGAAGAACTATAAAAAATCCTAAAATAAAAATTTTAAATGTTATTTGCATAAATAATTAAAAATTCTAATTGATAATTATTCTTAAAATTTTAATAAATTACTACTTATTAAATACATAAACGTACGGAAAACATTAACATAAAAACAAAGTTCAATGTTCATCATTGAACATGGTTCATTTAAAGTTTTAAACTCAAGTTTTTTCGTGAGTTTGTTCATTTTGTTTTGTTCATTTTTTTGTTCTTATATAAACATTTCTGCTAAAACCTTTTTTTTCATAAAATTTAATATTTATAGAATCAATTAATGATAAAACATCTGACCAAAATCTTTTTTTCGCTGAAATTTTTTTTGGATTTTAATCTATAGGAGCTTAATTTACCTCGCTCCTAACGTCGCTTGGTTAAATTTTCATACATTATATTGATATGTATGAATTCGACAATTTTAAAGTCAAAAAAATTGCCTCAATTCATAAATTTTTATGTTGCGGTTCTGTTTAAAATTTAGTTTTTATATATTTGATAAAAAAGCTTAGTTAAAGTTTCAATAAGCATAAAAATTGTTTAAATAGAAATCATATCATCATGATAAATGAAAAATTTGTTTAGCTTAATTTCGTTCAAATTAATGAAAAAATATGATAGGAATTTATTCTTTTTGATCATGTGTTTCAGACAGAGGGACGAAGATGAAAAAACGGAGATGTAGAAACAGAGAAGTAGAGACGGAGAGACAGAGAGAAGAAGACAGAAGGATTGATTGATATAATTTTACTATGCCAAGGTCTGAATTTGACCTTATAGCAAAAAAACAATGTAATACAATAAATAAATAGTAATTACAAAACAATATAAATGATAACAAAATTTTACAATACTTTGGCAACAAATTAAAGCAAACTTACAGTAAAGCGCATTTTTAAAAACTAAACTGATACAATTATTAGGATGATTAATGTGCAAGCTCAACCGCGAGAGGGCAGCAGTCCGAGCAGTATCTGTCATGGCGGTTTATATATATAGATATATTATTATTATTTAGAATATATCTATGTATATGTTTAGTTGTCAATGTTTTGATTACAGAACATTGCTTTTATTATAACCTTACGACTCGGTGACTCCGAAAATTTTTTTAAATAAAAGATGAAGTGTAGTGTCCCAAATTGTAAAAATAGTGTGAAATTAAAATTCCCAAAAGGTATTACTGTGCGGAAAAAATTGTTTGAAGCAATAGGAAGGTTGCCGTTTACTCCGAAAACCAACGATGGTCTTTGCATCAATCATTGTGCTTTAGAGTAGTTTAAATAATTTTAAAAAAATTCTTTATTAATTTTTTGGAAATTTAAATTTTATACTATTTTTACAATTTTATACACTACACTTTATCTTTTATTTAAAAAAATGTTTGGAGTCACCAAGTCGTAAGGTAATAATGAAAACATTGACAACTAAACATATACATAGATATATTTTAAATGATAATATATATCTATATATATATACGCCGCCATGACAGAGATTACTCGTACTGCTGCCCTCTCGCGGTTGAGCTTGCACATTAATCATCCTAATACGCCAATTATCACACATTTAATTTATTTTGCTTTACGCATGTGCGCAATCTTAGCTACCAATTCAATAGATACATATAAATAACTAAACAAATCGAATTTTACATAACACTATTCAACAAATAATCATAAAAGGATGATTTAAAAGCAGAGACCGATGGTCTCAGGCGGATAGTCACAGGTATCGAGTCCCAGAATTTCATGGCCTGCAAAGTAAATGATTTTTCATACGTCTGGGTTCTGCAAAGTGAATAGACCATAGAGAAGCACACCCATAAAATAATTTCTTCGAGCATCCAGATTCAGCCATTCCAATCACAGATAGAACGGCTGGAATGCGGAATCCCTCCTCAAACCAAATATAAACCTCACAACAGTATTGCACAATCGCTGTAATTTAACAGCCAAATAGCGTTACAAATCTATCAATACTAAACACGTATAATTAAAATGTGGAATGATCAGTGCATTAACTAGTAACGACTTAATTTCCGGCTTAAGACTACGACCCCTTGTAGCGTAAGCGATACAGGACACCATGGACCCGTGAGCAGATCGAAGATACATGTGCGTTTTAAGTCAGATCCTCTGAAAATATGACACTAAGATTCCTACAGGATGTCACGAATGGGACGATAGATCCGTCAACTATCACCGGAGGCAGTTCATCCTTAACTATATGCATATGATTCTGGATTGACGCAAACATCATACATTTTGATTTGGCAATATTGAGCATCAGCCAATTTTCACGCAACCAATCTATAATCAATGAAGCATCTTCATTTAACCTTGTCACCGATGATCCCAAATCACAAGGCTTACACTGTATATAGATCTGAAGATCGTTTTGCAAACAACATACAAGATTCCTTACAATGACGTAACACATCAACCACAGAGTTAATAAAGACAAGGAATATTATAGGGCCCAGTGTAAAATCCTGGGGCATCCCCAAGGTGCCAGACATATACTCAGAATATTTAGAATCGAGACCCACAAGGGGATGGAAACAGAGAGACATAGACGGAAAGACAAAAACGGAAAAACGAAGACGAAGAGACATAGACAGAGGGACGGGGAAACGAAAACGAAGAGACAGAGACAGAGATACAAAGTCTAAAAAAAGGAGTCGTAGGAACGGAGACAAACAGACATAGACGGAGAGACATAGATGAGGGGACGGAGATGGAAAGACAAAGACGGAGAGGCAGAGACAGAGACGCAGAGATGCAGAGACATAGACATAGGAACGGAGATAGATTATACATTGTTAAGCATAAGCGTTACACTTGATAGTCGCTTGGCTGTCGAAATTAGGGGCGTAGCTACGCGTTTGGATCTTTCCTATATCCCCTCTCGCCGCTTATTACCATGATGCTTTTCTATATAAAAATCATCAAATGAGGTCTAAATGCATGTGAATGTGCGTATGTGTATGTGTGCATAGATGAAGGTGCAAGTGTGTGAGTATATATAGATATATATATGTGACAATTATGAAAAAGATATTCCCGGAAGAAAAAAAGGCTTATTTCCTTACATCAATATAATGGAATAATATAATATAAGATTATATATAAGTAATATAATAAAGTAATAACGGAAACGGAGCGCCGGAGACAGAGAGACAGAGATGGAGATAAAGAGACGAAGACGAAGAGACAGAGAAGAAAGGTCAGGGATGGAGAAACGGAAACGGAGAGACAGAGAGAAAAAAACAGAGATGGAGACAAAGAAATGGAGATAGAAAGGCAAATGTTCTGTACGTGCATATGTGTATATGTGTATGTGTTCATGTGTATGAGTGTATGTGTTTATGTGACATGTTTGTGTAAAAATGTACATGCGAATATATATATACATGTATGTGTATTTGTATATATGTATGTATGTAAGTGTACGTGTGTAGGTATGCATGTGAACGTATGTATGTGTATGTGTGCATATTTGTAGGTGCAATTGTGTGAGTGTATATATACATACATGTGACAATTATGAAAACGATATTCCCGGGAGTAAAAAGGCCTAATTCTTTACATTAATATAATGGTAGTAATATAATATAAGATTATATATGAGTGAAATAATAAAGTAATAACGGAGACGGGAAGACAAAGACGGAGAGACGGTTATGGAGAGACAGAAACGGAGAGAACGAGATGAAGAGACGGAGACGGAGAGACTAAAAGACGAAGTCGGAGAAATAGAGACGGAGCGACGGAGTAGAAGAGATGGAGACGGAGTAGAGGAGATAGAGATAGAGCGACAGAGAGACGAAGACGGAGAGACGGAGACAAAGAGATGGAGAGACAGAGACGGAGAGGCGGGAAGGAAATATGGAGACGAAGTAGAGGAGATAGAGATAGAGCGACAGAGAGACGAAGACGGAGAGACGGAGACAAAGAGATGGAGAGACAGAGACGGAGAGGCGGGAAGGAAATATGGAGACGAATAGACGGGGATAGAGTGATGGATATTGTGCATGTATATATATATATATATATATATATATATATGTAAGTGTATGTGTATGGATACGTGTACATGTATTTATGTGTACGGATACGCGTATATGTGTGTATGTGTATGTGTATGTGCGTATGTGTATGTGTGTCCGTGTATGTGTGTATGTGTGTGTGTATGTGTGAGTGTGTGTGTGTGTGTGTGTACGTGTGCATGTGAATGTGCGTATATGTACGTGTATATGTATATATGTGTAGGTGCGCGTGAATGTGTATATATATGTGTGACAATTATGCAAAAGATATTTTCGGAAGAAAAAAGTTTTAATTTTTCACTTCAATATAATTGTAATTACGAAGAGACGGAGACGGAGAAATAGAAACGGAGAAACGGAGACGGAGAAACGGAAACGAAGAAACGGAGACGAAGAGACGGAGACGAAGAGACGGAGACGAAGAGACGGAGACGGAGAGACAGAGAGTAAGAGATGGAGACAGAGAAACGGAGACGAAAAGATAGAGACGGAGAGACGGTGACATAGAGATGGAGACGGAGAGAAGGAGACAAAGAGACGGAGAGAAAGAGATGGAGACAGAGAAACGGAGACGGAGAAACGGAGACGGAGAGACGGAGACAGACAGATGGAGACGTAGAAACGGAGACGGAGAAACGGAGATGAAGAATCGGAGACGGAGGAACGGAGACGGAGAAACGGAGACGAAGAGACGGAGACGGAAAGACGAAGATGGAGAGACAGAGAGTAAGAGATGGAGACAGAGGAACGGAGAAGGAGAAACAGAGGCGAAGAGACGGAGACAGACAGATGGAGATGGAGAAACGGAGACGAAGAGACGGAGATGGAGAGACAGAGAGTAAGAGATGGAGACAGAGAAACGAAGATGGAGAAACGAAGACGGAGAGGAGGAGATGAAGAGACGTAGATGGAGAGACGAAGATGGAGAGACGGAGAGTAAGAGATGGAGACACAGAAACATAGACGGAGAAACGGAGACTGAGAAACGGAGACGGAGAAATGGAGACGAGGAGTGGTAGACGGAGAGACGAAGATGGAGAGACAGAGAGTAAGAGATGGAGACGGAGAAACGGAGACGGAGAGACGGAGACAGACAGACGGAGACGCAGAAACGGAGACGAAGAGATAGAGACGGAGAGATGGTGACACAGAGATGGAGACAGAGAGACAGAGATGGAGACGGAGAGACAGGAAGATGGAGTCAGAGATGGAAACGAAGAGACGGTGACACAGAGATGGAGACAGAGAGACAGAGATGGAGACGGAGAGACAGGAAGATGGAGTCATAGATGGAAACGAAGAGACGGAGACGGAAAGACAGGAAGACGGAGTCGGAAAACGGAGACGGAGACGAAAAGACAGAAAGACGTAGTCGGAGAAACGGAGACATAGAAACGGTGATGGACTGCCCACCTGTTTTGACAAGTGATTTTGTAATTTTTATTAAATCATGAGTTTTTTCCGTGACAGATCAAGCAGGGAAATAAATTTTTATTATTCAGTCTTCTTCAAACCCCATTATAATTTTTTTTTTTATAGTCCATTTATACATTAATAATCGATTTCAATTATATATTTTATTTTCTATTAATGAATATATTTTTTTAAGAAAATATATTCAAATGATAAACTTTATTTAGTTCTGCTCTTTTTAAACATAAAATACTGTTTTATTTTTCTTAATTGTAAAATTTTTTCGAGACGTGTTTTATAGAGTAAGAAGATAGTCGGGGTGATGCAAAAGTATTACACCCATTTTAATACCTCTCCCCTAATATACATAAATATAATAGGGAATTAAAAAAGTTTCATATTAGAACAGTAATTTTTGCTCTAATTTTACTTTGTTTTGAAAAAGCTTCGATTCATTTGCGCGTTCTATAAATCACGTTGTATAGTAAAGCTATAATTGTGCCAATAATTTATTTATTCAATATTATATCAAATTATTATGCTTTTCTTTGCTAGGTTATGTTTTTTGTGGTCTCATTAACATGATTGCTTAAGATTTCTCGATTATTTAATATTTTTCACGCGAAATTTCAGCAATTTATTGTATAGTAACCCCGCAGAGCATAAAATATTTCAAAAAAATATTTCATGAAATATTTTAAGAAATATTCATAAGATATTTTCCAAATATTTCTCATTCTAAAAGTTTACTTTAGAGTATTACAAGATACATTTAAGTAATCTTTCAATAATATTTTATGAACTATTTCATGTAAGATATTTGAAAGATTTCCTGGAATATTTATGAAATATTTATAAAAATACATCGTGAAAGATTCAAGAAGATTTTCTGAAAGATTTTCGAAATGCTTCTTAAATATTTTACAAAATAACTTATGAGAGATCCCGTAAATGAATCATGCATTTTTTCATGAAACATTTTCTAAATATTCCTAAAATATTTCATGAAAGATTATTGAATATTTTTAAATCTTGCTGACCAGGAGAGTGTCTGAGTTGTAGGTCACAGATCTCGATAAAACTTCGGGATGAGTATTGAGGTACCAAAATATGAGTAAAGCCACAGCGGTACGGTCTAACGCTTCGAAAAACTAAAGTTATGGATGATTATAGTCTTTTTTCAGAATAATATGAAAAAAGAACTCCTAATTGAAGTGTAAATAATTCTGTCTAATTCTCTGAAATGTCTTTAATGAATCCATAATAACTAAACTGAAAGCAGAGAAAGCAAGCTTTAATTTGCCAGTTTCCGAATTAAAAAATAATAATTAGAACTTAAGTTATGCTTATTTAAAGTTGAGCAGCAAGAGAGTACCAAAAATAGTATAAATTCTGAAGAATGATGATTTTTAGTACTTTATTGATGCTTAACTTTAGGGGCACAAAACACCTTTTTCCCCTGCTGGTAAAAAAAGATATGCATTAATAAGATTTAATTAAATTCTTTGTAAATGCAAATAATATTTGAAAGTAGACTAAAATACCTTTATTTTAAGCTTTTATAAGCTCCTTTTGCTTTAACTGTAGTCCCATAATCATTCGATAAATTCTCGTTCTTATAATGGCTCCACCGTAAGATCGGAGCTGAACCGCTGGATGGATCTGACTTTTCCAAACTGATTTAACTTCAGTATTAGCATCATTCTCGCGTAAATAAGGGAATTCCTGAAACGCAAAAAATTTTTTACTTTTCAACAAAAAATATTAATTTAATCAATAAATTTTTATTTTTTTATCTTATTTTTGAATTTTTTAACAACTTCTTGTCATTCGATTTCAAAACCCTCCATTCACGCAAAAATGATGCTAATACTGAAATTAAATCAGTTTGGAAAAGTCAAATCCATCCAGCGGTTCAGCTCAAATCTTACGGGGCAGCACCTAAAATTTTAAAAATTCAATATTTGAGAAAAACAGCTTTAGAGTTTTTAATTATTATATCTTAAAATTATCAATGCTATACTTATCTTTCATAGAATAATTCTTTTCTGGTATTTCTTATTTATATTAGCTAACAATATAAAAAAGAGATACCAGACAAGAGAACCTTGTTATCGACTGGATAAAGCTGAAATGCAAAAAGATATGTTATTAAAATAATCAATAAAAATAATCTGTCTTATTATAAGATATTTTGTCAGTACTCACCCTTATTCACCAATGAAACTATGTATTTGTTGTAAGAATCAGCAAATACATAGTTACTTGTTACTCTGACGGTTGTTAGAATCACTCGTACTAACCTTGAATCAGCTGGAAACTAAGAAATAATATTTAATATGGAGTAATCATTTTATATTTTATAATTCAAATTCAAAATTAAGAAATAAAATCTAGATTTAAAATTTATATTTTGATTAATATTAATATTTATAAATTGAATTTATATCTAAATATGTAATAATAATTAGAATTATACACTTACATGAATTTAATATGCAGCCGGTGCATAGGAATCCATCACACCTATTCGTACTTTTCTTTTCAGAGTACGTGCTTCTTTCGAATAAGACTAACTTGATCACTCTAGATTGAATTATCTTCTATCATCCAAAGTCCTGACCCACTCGACAAATACATTTCCAAGTTCGATGTTCAATTTCTCCAACATCTTGAGAAAGTTATATCAAGATCAACACTATTTGGGGAAGTCGATTCAAGTTATTTTTTAACAGCTTCAGATGTAGAACCTTTTGCCACTTGTTCGTATACTTTTGTTATTCAACAACTTATAGCACTGAACTCTGACTGGGCAACTGGCTTTAATAAATCTATTAAACTACAAAAACTAGACAAACTTGTAAGTCCATGGCCAAGTACACGAACAGCAAGAACATTATACCTGTTAACTTTATACGTATTGTCCATAGCACTTTCTCTCTTGCTAGAGTTTACAGTTGCTTATTCATCACGAAAATCACAAATCATATAAATTTTGAATCCTTATCCTCCAAAAGAGGTTTCAATAAATTTCATCTTATGATGGCTCACACTGCAACACAATTTTCCCAACATAGAAGATAGAACGTTGGTATCAACATTTCTATCATTTGCCCTGGAACTTGAAAATTCTATTCTTTTCAGTTTAGAAAAAGAAGTAAAAGGTCTACTTCTCTTAGCTTCAGAAGAATTTTTCTCACTTTTACTAAGAAATTTCCTTAGCCTCTTTTTAGATCTTTTTGTAGATCATTTTCTATCTTGATATTGGTTATGAAATCTGCCTCTGGTATCTCTTTCATTATTTTACATTTTTGAGGTTCGTATTCCTAATGTCAATTTAAGCTTTTTACATTTCAAATACACTTTCTATTTAGAGAAAAGTAGAATTTTAGGCGCACATAAAGAGATATGAAATATTTCGCGAACGTGTAATTTATTAAAAATTAATAATTTTACGTAAATTAAACCACAAAACCTACTAATAATTTTAAATGCACTTTAAGTAAACAAACTCACTGCAAACTGACCAAACAAATAGCTGAGACTGACTGTCATGTAGCGAAATGATACGAGCAGAAAGCACGAACGCGCGAAATTCAAATTGATAAAAAATTACACAAATAACTATGTGACACTCGTTTCCTTACAAAATCAAAACGGAATAAAATATGGATGTAAAACTTTTCAGGACTTAAATCAAGATGAATATTTTGTTAAAATTAAAAAATAAACTCTTTTTTTTTCAATTAAACCTAAAAAAATCAATAAAAATTAAAAAAATTCAATTTAAAATAATTCTTAACATTTTTTTAATTTGTAAAAATTATATCATTATAGACTTAATAAATAAAAACAAAATTAAATCTCTTAAAAAAAACTTTTTGGAGATTAATTAATGATCTATAAATCATTGAATCAAGTAATAAAAAAATAAGTTCTCATAGTGTTTCAATAAGATTAGCTAAAAATTTGAAAAAAATCTCAAAATAGCAAAATTAACAAAAAAATCAATTAGAAGTTTATTCTATGGATTTCTTCATAAAAACGAAACTAAATGAGATAGAGTAAAAAAACTTGTTGAAGCTTATTCTACAGTAAATTTTCTATTAAAAAAAGGAATAAACCCAAATTTGATGGTGGGACCGAAAAAAAGGTGTTTTGTGCCCTTAAACAAGCATAACTTTAGTTCTAATTATTATTTGTTGATTCGAAAATTAGCAAATTAAAGCTTGCTTTCTCTGCTTTCATTTTGGTTATCGTAGATTTAATAAAGACATTTCTAGACAGAATTATTTACACTCCAATTAGAAGTTCTTTTTTCATATTTTTCCGAAAATAAGACTATAATCGTCCATAACTTCAGTTTTCCAAAGCGTTACACCATACTGCTGTGGCTTTACTCATATTTTGGTACCTTAATACTTATCTCAAAGTTTTATCAAGATCTGTGACCCGCATCTCACACACTCTCCTGGTGAAAAGATTTCTGAAATATTTATGAAATATTTTACAAAGTATTTCTAGAATCTTTCTTAAAAGATTATTAGAGATTCAAAAGTTTTTCTTGAAAAATTTTTTATATATTTCTCAAATATTTCATTATATATTTTATGAGAGATTCCGTGAATAAATCATGTATTATATCATGAAACATTTTCTAAATATTTTCAAAATATTTCTTGAAAGATTCTTTAAAAATCATTAAATCTTACTCAAAAAATTTCTGAAATATTTCTGTTACGAATTCTATATCCTATAAAATAAATAAGGATAATATCAGCAATATACAAAAAATTCGACGAACACACGTTCCAACAAGTAAAGACAGAAAACGCTGACCATCATACAAACAAGTTATATCCTGCCTGGAAACGATGAAAAACGTCGAGCACCATAGAAAAAGAGCTGACCACCCAACGACAGGTTAAGATCAGAACGAAAAATCGCTGACGGACTGATCAGCAAATTCCAATTATTAACGAATATTCCAGAAGGATAGGCCCGTGGAAACAACGAATTTGGCGAGTATAAATACAGCCGGACATCCCAAGAGGAGGGAGCCAGTAGGCCATCAATAGAGAGATGTAGAGAGAGAGTAAGCAACCAACCTTTAGCCACGAACAACGGGTGTACGCCCGATTGAAGCAAGCAGTAAGGAACGTATTAGGCGACGCAATAATAATAGGACATATCTCTCTCGACGAAAGTATTAATAAACTTACATTCATATCATAATTACTGAGTATTTATTTAATTCTTCACGCAAACTGACTGCTTGGATTTACCAAGATTAGTCGTGATACAAAAGATACCCACTACCTTATAATTAAATATAAATATACATATACGTAAAAACGTAACATAAACTGGTGCTAGGTGTGGGGTGTGACTCGTGAAGAAACTATTTGATCTACATTCAAATCAATCAAGAAGATGTTCTACGCGTACATCGCCTTGATCACCATCATTGGGTGAGTAAAATTTTATTACCATATTATACGTCCTTCGAGGGGAATACGTGCCCGCTGCGAGCCTTCCAACAGTTATAATTCAATAAATTATAATTTCTATAAAATTCAAATTAAATTATCTAATGAAAATCATACATAATTAAAATAAAAGCAAGTGTTATAAATTATAAACATAATTACAAGTGTCTATCAATATAAAATATATACGATATAAAAATATATACGATATAAAATATACATATAGCAAAATGACAAAAGACAACGACGCACATAACTCGTCCGACAAAACAAAGCCAGTACCAATCGCGTCCCCTTAAACCCCGGAAGAGGAAGCACTTATAGAACTCCGCAACGCATTATCATTAGCAGACTGTGCACTCCAAGAAAGTGACAATAAGGGATTAATGGAATCTGCACTAAAAAGATTACACGACATAGTAGTTAATGAAAAATGTAAAATGAACGAGATAGAGGAATATTTCATAAAACAGGCTTGAATATACATAACTCGCACGCTAGGTGAAATAAGCAAGGCTGAAGAAAAATTGAACAAAGAAATAGCCCAAGGAGCCAGATCTGAAATACCCGCAACAACCAACAACGTAGTGGATCAACCAATAAACGTTCCTAATACAGAAGTAGATCAATTGCAGCAGTGAAAATGACACAACAATTATACGAATTCGAAAGAAAACACGGATTAGCCCACAGAGTGCTAATAAACTTGCCTCTAAAGGACCAAGGAGCTACGTTGAACATGGATGCAATTAACATGATACAAGAACGAACTAATTATAGAAACTAGTACAATCGCAGGGAAAATCAGGCCATAGGTACAAGAGATATAAACGCCTGAGCTAACAATTTCGAAGACGATGATCCTCTTGCAGGATTTAACATGTATGAATCACCAGTGAATATACACTTCGCTAGCTCTACACCACAGCAAATGACCACAGGAACACCAAGAGAGATACCTAATAGTCTTTCATTATATCAAGCATTAAATACCATCCCTACCTTTGATGGCAACTCTAATTTATTGACTCTATTCTGCAGAGCAGTACGAGACATCGTAAGAACTTATGGACCACAGTCAGAAAGATGGGTTTTAAACACACTTGCCACTAAATTCAAAGGAAGAGCAGCAGAAGGTTACACAACGCGGTTAACTCAATACCATACGGTAGAAGGGTTACTGCCCGATCTAACAAAACATTATAGCTTATAGGAGCAGCAGATACGATTTTAGCAGAAATAAAAATAATAAAACAGATGCCAGGCGAAAGCGCGGAAAACTACGGTCTAAGAATGCAAATATTACACAATCGTGTCTTGAACTTCTATGACTCATGCAGAATTCTACGACCTTCCGAAGTGGAAACTTCTAAAAATCAAGCAGATAAAGAAGCCTTAGAACCATTCTCATTTGGATTAGACGGCGCTCTACAACACCAAGTTCGATCAAAGAATCCAATAACGTTGAGAGACGCCATACATGAGGCTATTTCATTCAAACAACGCACAAGCGCGAGGCGGCTAATGCAACTTTCAACTAACTCAGCAGAAAACTCAGGCCAACTAACTGATATATTACGAAAAATTGCTGACCAATTATCCGCAATAAATCTAACATAGCGAAATAATGCAAATATTAGACTAGTACCAGCTGTAGAAATATGCTCATACTGTCGAAAGACAGGTCACTTAGAAGCACAATGTAGAAAGAAAGAATATGACAGAAAATTTTGTGATTATTGTAAAGAAAGAGGGCACACCTACGCAGAATGCTATGCGCTAGAAAACGCGTTAAAATCAGGAAATATTTATCATCAAGATAACGGAGAATATTTTAATAACAATTACCATAACGCGCATAATAGAAACATCTCATCGTATAATGGTAATTTCAGTAGTAATTACAATAATAACCGTAATGATTATAATATTAACAAAAATTAAGGCCGTAATCAAGGCAATACATACCCTCGCTATAATAAAAAAAGAAATAATAATTATTATGATAATAATGAGTGTGAAAATAATAGTAACCAAAATCAACCATGTGATATTCAAAGCAACATGGAACCTTTAAACTTCCAGAATGCTCGACGCCAGGGTACTGTGGAGTCGAGCAGCTAAGTAATCAGGCCAAGAAATACGAACGATCCAGCTTACGGGAATGTACTATAGAATTTATACAAGCTGGAAGAAAGCCCCCAATAGTTGAATTAAGTGGGCCATTTTTAAAGTCCAGGAAAGGTCGTTTTTGCGTTGATACAGGTGCTAATGTAACTATTATAAAGAAAAGCACAATATCAAATAATATGTATACAGGGTGTCCCATTTTAACTTGGACACGTCAATAACTCTGAAAATATAGACTTTTGAAAAAAATGTTTCAAATGAAAGTTGTAGGGTTTCGAGGGGGGCATCCAATGGTGACCTTGATCGTGACCTTGACCATGACCTTCAAGGTTATTTGAAGGTCAAGTCGGTTTTCTTAAATGGAAAGTCATAATTTTGATACCGAAAATGGAAAGAGCGGAAAATTTTACGTCCAAATATGACCTTGGCCATTATCTTTATTATGACCTTCAAGGTCATTTCAAGGTCAAGTCGATTTTCTTAAATGGAAAGCCATAATTTTGATCCCGTAAATGGAAAGTGCGGAAAATTTTACATCCACATATGACGTTGACAATGACCTTGACCATGACCTTTAAGGTGACCTTGAGGTCAAGTCAAATTTTTAATGGAAACCTACACTTTGAACATCGGAACGGTAGAATAACTAAATAAAAATTATTATAAATGTGTCTAGAATAATTGTAAGGTTTTTTCAAAATATCTAACGGTAATTAACTTCAGCCTCAACCATGGCCGTAAGTTTTTGATTTTTTGAAAATCTTGTCCAAGCGAAACATTTCCAATTCTTAATAAGCAACCTCAAAAACCCATTAAATTAAATGTGTTACGGGTGATAGCTTCGCACGCATAGTCAAAGCACAAGAACGAAGCAGCGATAGCCGCAACTCAGCATTTTAGGCGAGATGTGCAGTAGTCGCGGCGACGTGCTAAATAAATAAAAAATAGTAATTAAAAAAAAAGTCACATCGTTCATTTCTACAAATTTGAGCTTTCAGATATTATTATACATTTCAGATATTTTTCTGCGTCTCAGAATTGAGATACTTTGTCGCTGTAGATTTGCCTGTGATTCCAAAATTTATTCAATAATAAGACTACTAAATACTTATTAGTTTACAGCTTTACTTCTAAAATTATTTCTCTTAAAATTAGAAAATTATCGAAAGTTGTTTTAAAAGTTTCATAAAAAATGGCTAATTATTTAGCAAATGATGTGGTTGATATTCTTTTAGTTCTTGGGGAATGTCACAGAAATTACAGAAATGCTTCTCAGCTTTACCGTCAACGTTATCCTGATCGTCGACATCCAGGACCACAACAAATTATAAACATTGAAAGAAGATCGCGTTCAAATGCACTACATCGTCATAGGCGACAAAATCGAGTCCTGAACAATAACGACCCTCGTCTACTCGCTATATTGGGTATGATTCATATAAATCCCCATATCAGTCTCCGTCAGATTGAACGAGAATTGGGTATTCCTAGAGCAACAGCACATCGACTGCTCCAATTAGTCAGATATCATCCTTACCATATTACTCTTGTTCAAGAATTAAATGACAATGATTGTATATTAAGAGTAAACTTTTGCACATGGGCACTTAATGAATTAGATCAAGATCCAGATTTCTTCTGGTCTGTTTGTTTCTGTGATGAAGCCACATTTCATAGTAACGGCAGCCTTAATCGCCATAACAGTCACTATTGGTCGCCAGTTAATCCTCACTGGTATAGAGAGGTATTAAATCAGCATCGATGGAGTTTACATGTATGGGCAGGGATAGTTAATGGATCTATGATTGGACCACATTTCTTTGAAAGAACTATTAATGGTATCATGTATTTAGATTTTCTTCAAAATCATCTACCTGGTTATTTGGAAGACATCCCATTAGATGTTCGACAAAGAATGTGGTTTCAACAAGATGGCGCTCCTGCTCACCACGCTGGAATTGTGACAACGTTTCTTCGGCAACAATATCATGAACGGCTTATCATCCGCAATGGTCCAGTGCCATGGCCTCCAAGATCTCCGGACTTGAATCCTCTTGACTCATACTTTTGGGGATTTGCTAAAGATGCTGTCTACCAGGAAGCTCCAACAACGAGAGAAAACATGATGCAGAGAATAATAGAAGCTTGTCAATCGGTAACGCAAGAAACTTTGCAACGTGTTATGCGTAACTTTAGGAGGAGACTAACATTATGTTTAGAAAATCAGGGTGGACACTTTGAACACCTCATACCAAGAGGTAATGCCAATGACGATTAAGTAAGCTAAATATTTATTTTATCAAATGTACATAAAAGCGTTGGGAACCTTTATTCCTGACCTTAACTGGTTGGGAACGCTTAGTCCTTACCTTAACTGGTTGGGAACCTTTATTCCTGACCTTAACTGGTTGGGAACCTTTATTCCTTACCTTAACTGGTTGGGAACCTTATTCCTGACCTTAACTGGTTGGGAACGCTTAGTCCTTACCTTAACTGGTTAGGAACCTTTATTTCTTACCTTAACTGGTTGGGAACCTTTATCCCTTACCTTAACTGGTTGGGAACCTTATTCCTGACCTTAACTGGTTGGGAACGCTTAGTCCTTACCTTAACTGGTTAGGAACCTTTATTTCTTACCTTAACTGGTTGGGAACCTTTATTCCTTACCTTAACTGGTTGGGAACCTTATTCCTGACCTTAACTGGTTGGGAACGCTTAGTCCTTACTCTTACTAGTTGGTATCGTGCTATTTCTTACCGAAATTAATTATCAAATTTAATAAGTTATTTAACGTCAATCATGACCTTAGAAGGTCAAATTTTGTAAATGGTCAAGGACTTATTCAGCTTTAATATTTTCAGTACCTTTCATAGCGGAGTCAAAAATCTAGGGTTCCACTTAAAAATTCGCCTTAAACTTAAGATGACCTTGAAGATCGTGGGTTTCCATTTAAAAAATCGACTCGACGTTCTAATGACCTTGAAGGTCATGGTCAAGGTCATATTTGGACGTAAAATTTTCCGCTCTTTCCATTTTCGGTATCAAAATTATGACTTTCCATTTAAGAAAACCGACTTGACCTTCAAATAACCTTGAAGGTCATGGTCAAGGTCACGATCAAGGTCACCATTGGATGCCCCCCTTGAAACCCTACAACTTTCATTTGAAACATTTTTTTCAAAAGTCTATATTTTCAGAGTTATTGACGTGTCCAAGTTAAAATGGGACACCCTGTATAAATCCACATAAGATTGTTTCAATATACGGTGTCATTCCAGGTGAATGCATGTCATTAGGACAAGTAAATCTATTTCTGAATGAAACATTATTTGAAGTACAAGTAGTCCCAGATGATTTCCCAATAGATACAGACGGATTATTAGGTTGGGACATGATCAATAAATATAAAGGACAAGTTAATGCCGCTCGTAAATGCCTAGAATTAAATAATAATATATTACCATTTATTAAAGAAGAATGCTTTATTATAACTCCTTGCACGAGACAAATTAATTATGCACGTTTCAAAAATATCAGTGAAGATATAGAATTCGTACCGCTCCAAGATATAGGATCGGGCATCTTAGTTGGCGATTCTGTAGCCAAATATGATGAAGGCAAAGCATATGCCATGTCTACTAATACTTATGACAGCGCGGTAGAAGTAAAACCGCCAGAAGTTAAGTCAGATGTATGCAAGGTTATGAATATTATAAATAAAGAAGAAAAAATGATCGGAATAAATAATAATAAAAGAATAAATAATAATGACGCGAATAAGAGGATGTTACGTGCACAAAAATGAAACATATCAAGCGAGGAAAAAGAGGATAAAGCAGCAAACATATTTAACCAAACTGAATCTAAAATATCAAGGCATTTAAATATAGAAGAAATAGAAAATATTAACGAACTAATAAAAGAAAGACCATTTATAATTGAGTCACCTAGAGAAAAACTAAGAAAAACACATTCGGTAAAGCATAAAAATGAGTTAATTTCAGAAAGACCAGTAGAAACCACAAGATTTAGACACCAACGTATAGAAGAACATTTGGAAATGGGAGGTACTAAGCTATCGGAGAACCCGTATTCCTCGTTTATGTGAATTGTGACAAAACTACCAAAAGTTGATCTAACACCATCCAATTATAAATCAAAGGGTTATTATGATCAAAAGCAAAATATGAAACACCTCAGAAAAGGAGAAATGGTTTACCTAATGAAGAAACCAAAACATCAGAAAATGGATAAAGAATATAGATAATAACTATGAAATTCTATAAATAATAAATTAATTTAGTAAAATAAAATTTTTCCGTGGCCCTCAGACGCCGACGATCGTAAAATATTAATTAAATACTAGCAAAAATACCTCGCTACTAACGTCGCTCGGTTGAATATTCATATATTATATTATTATGTATAAATTAGTCAATTTTAAAATAAAGTAGAATTGCCGCAACTTATGAATTTTGATATTCTAGTTTTGTACTAAATTAAATTTTTATATTTTTATAAAAAAGATTAATTAAAGTTACAATGTGCATAAAAATTGTTTAAATACATATTATATCATGATGAATTAAGAATTAGTTCTACTAAATTGCATTAGAATCAATGGAAAAATAAAATAGGAATTAATTTTTTTTAATCACGTGTTTCAATCACGAACCATGAAATAATCGGAAACGGTATTTGACGTTTACTAGAACTAACAACTGCACGGAGAAAGGAAAGTATTGTTAGAATAGATTCTAAATCAAGTATATCTAATTTATGTACTAAGGTATTGAAAAAAAGAGTGGCGATATAATTTCAAGTAGTAGTATAGCTCGAATTTTAGGGACCAATGTTGGTACTATTATATTATGAACTAAGAGCGTAAATTTGCGATGCTTAGTGTCTTTTTTTGGAACTAATACTGATATTTCACCTACTCAATTCAAGGACAATATTTCGCAGAAAATGTAATTATTAATCTCTTTTCGGGCGGCTTTTCCTGTTACTGAAATTAAAAATTATTAAATATAGAATTATTTACATAATATATAACACTTTAAAATTACTAATAATTAATATTTTAATTCGTGATATTTAAGGAATAAAACGATACATGTTTATCTTCCATATTCCGTTTTAAAATAGTTACTTTTGAGTTTAAAATTAATTATTATTAGTAATTTAAAATTGATATATATATTATATGATTGACATTATATTTATCAACTGTTAAAAATTGTTACACAATTTAATGGGTTTTACGTTGATAGGTATTAATTATATTGAAGTTTTTCGCTCCTAACGTCACTCGATTGAATTTTCTTTTATTATATTATTATGTATAAATGACTAATCTTAAGTAAATAAGAATTATTTAATATAAGTTAATTTTGAGTACTAAATAAAATTAAAAATAATTTGATGAAACATAATATAAAAATTTATGTACACATGTGCTTCAAGTAAAAAAGCGTATAATTTATTTCATCAAGTGACTATTTCTTAATCTACTTCCATAAGAAAAATAAAGATAGTACGATATTTGATATAAATAAACTGAGAACTGGGAACTGAGTAACAACTATAATTTCCAGACCTTAATATATGACCATGAATTTGAATTATGAAATTAATTTTTACGTGAAATATGCTTAAAAAAAATTCTGTGTTTATTTCTAATAAAAATATCTTCACAAATGTATTTTATATATATATGAAATACGAAATTTAAATTAAAAAACCATAAGATTAAAATACACATTTATGGTTAATTTTAAATTTGAATATTTCAGAATAATAAAATAACTATTTGCAATCACTTAACAATCCTTTTTGCATCTAATATAAAATTTCAATGAGATACAAATATTACAAAGTGTATGTATCACAAGTAAGGTTTGCATATCATAAATATTATAATTTTTAGAAAATTCTTGATATTAATAAATTATCAATTTAAATAATTAAATATTTTTTCATTGATGACAAGTAACCTTTTAAATATAGTTCAAATAATACTGTAAATGTCAATCAAATAACATATTCATCAAAATAAATTTCAACGACATGATTATTAAAATAAACATTTTTATTTAACTACGATCTATTGTAATAATTATTTTTTTCAATATATATATTAAAAAAATAATCATTTTATTTTATGAACAGTTATATAAATATTATATATTTATAATTGTATGACTAAATTTATTAAATTAAAATTTTATTCAGTTATCATTCAGAGAATAATTTGATATTAAATTTTTTTTAATAGTCAATTATAAAGATAGGAAAATATGAAATATGAATAATTTTTTTTTATTATGTCTATAATTATGAATTTATATTTATGAACTGTCTAGATAGAAGTGAAATTTCCCCTAAAAAAGTAAACATTTCAAAAGAAAATTTACTTATTATTTGTGAAACACTTATTATGAATGCGGAAAAAAATAATATTCTGTAATATCACTCTAAAATTTGTATCAAATGTGATCATTGAAAGTACAATTATTTTATTATGTTGAATTTGTTGTTAAAGTTTGATTATATTTCACTGTGAGAAGATATAATAATTAACTGTCATATTTAACTGATGTCTTTCCATTCTATTTCTGAATTTCCATAAAAGGAATGTATTAACTTGTACACAGTAAAAAATTTTTTGGAACTTTACATCGCTGAGCATGGTAAGTATCGGGAACCTTGCTGAGCGTGTTAAATACACATGGAAACCGGTAAAATTACATAATCCATCGTTTCTAACCTACATTCGATATAATTTAATAAAAAATATTCGTTGAACGTTTATTACTTATGACACTATGAAATTTGAAAAGATTATTCAATAACTTTATGTTAAACATCAATTAATAAGAATAAAATATTTCCTATTGTGTTTAAAATGTGTTTCTATTGTCGCAAAAGTTCACGTATGTCATGTATTTTTACCGGACAGCCATTTTGATATTGACCGTAACATTACACTGCTAAGCACGGGGAAAATACTGCGATCATAGTAGGACCTACGCTCAGCGATGTAAAGTTACATAAAAATGTAACTTTACATCGCTAAAACATGTAATTATCTACAGGAAACTGGTATAGTTACCAGAAAATTTTTCAAAGTGTAGTATATACCATGATGATTATTTATTTAAATTTTCAAATTATTCTAATCATTAGTTTTCAAGATATTTAGATTTATTTAAAAATTTAACTGAATAATCTTCGTGATACATATTATATGTTAATGCATCTCTTTATTCAAAATTTTGAAATACAATGGAAATATAGTCAATATTTATCGGCGCAAGTGTACTGTCCATTTTACATCTCCTTAAATACTATATACTTATAAAATTTACATAATATTTTATAAAAACTATTAAAATGATAATCATATATTTAATATTATTTTAAACTATGAATAAAAAGTTTAAAAAATTATGATTAAGGAGGCACCTTCGCTTTAGCATGACAAAACAGATTTGGTCCAAACTATGCAAAATTGTTTGTTTTTATGTCTAAAATGCACATATAAAATTTCATGAAGATTCGTTATCTCGTTAATCAGAAATTAGAATAATTATATAACATTGGTTCTTATGGGAAAACGTTAATATTGTAGTTGATCTTAAAATTTACAAAAGAGAATGAAATGAAATTTTTTGAGGATAAACATAATATTACTGGCAACTTATAAAATAATTTTCAGAAGCTTTCATTACTTTTACACGGAAATATAAATGAATAGATTATTTGTTTATGTACGAATCTAGTTACTTTTATCGTACATAGCGGATGGTGGCAAAAACACACCATAACCTCAAATTTTCAAATTTCGTAAAAAGAGCATGTAAATGATTTGGACAGTAAAGATGATGATCTTAGCTCTTTAATTAATTTTAATTTTTTAGTTCCGAATAAAAATTATTCCTTTTTTTTTATATTGATGCTAATTCTATCGAGTATGTGAAAATTACCATACAAAACATATATTCTTGGGGAGAAGAGATATCTAGTAACTTTTAATCAAATAAGCATAATGAAAATTTGACTCGAGTGGTGGACGAAGGTACCTCCTTAAGTGATAACTTATAAACAGTTATATTATTTCATTAAATACATTTCGAACTTGAATAATTATCTTCATGTTAGAACTAAATTTAATTAGCATTCAATACCACAAGTTATTTAAAAAATTTATCATTTTTCAAAGTTATTAAAAAGTTATTTATAAAGAGTATTGCTATATCAAAATTTCAAAATTCTATTAATTTAATTTTTTATTCTTTAAATTAGAGAATTAGTTTTGATTTGTAAATTTTCTTGTGATATGCAACACATATATATATACATATATATATATTATCTTATGTTTAAATATTTCATCACCTTGTATGAAAATTATTTTTTTAAAGTAGAATAATACTGTGAATAAACAAATGACTATAAGAAAATATTGAAAACTGTAAATAACAATGAAAAAGCGTCAGACGGGAGATAAATAATGATTGTTTATCATCATTTATACATTTTTTTAAAGTAGATACTGCAAATATCCGTAAATAACTGTAAATAAATTGAAGAATACAATTATTAGAAATAACTCAAAATAATTTTCATTATACTTCTTTTAAAATAAACTTTTTTAATAAATAAATATATATATATATATTATATATATATATATATATATATATATATATATATATATATATATATATATATATATATGGAACATTTCACACCAACTGGAAGAGCAGAAAAATAAAAATCTCTAAAACTCTAAGAATATATTCTTTTTGTTATCCAAAAGATGTAAATAAATTTTCAAGGATTTAGATTAGAAGGATCAAGAGCTATAGATCCTTGAAATTTGGAAATTTTTCAAAATTTTTAGAAAAGGCCAAACTTAATAATTTTTTTTCCTGAAAATCTTGATATTTTAGAGAGAGATTCATAAGAATACTTCTTGTTGTAAATGGAGAGCAGAGTTAGCATGATTCTTTACAGAACCTGAATTTTGGAGTTTTCTATTGGTTCTTATATGAATTACATGGTAATTGACATTACTCATGGTTCGCCACTTCAGAAATTTCTTTTCGCGAGCTTATTTTTTTCTATTTTACATGAACTTTAAAATGAATTTTTTATCATGTAAGTCAGAGCCAACAATAAGGAGTTATGACAGTTTGAAATATATATTTTCATGTATAATTTATTTTCAATATAAAAATTAATCATAGATGAAAATATACATTTATATTTATTATAAAAAATAAATGATACATTAAAATATATATTCCAAACTGTCATAACTCCTTATTGGTGGCTTTTTCTTACACAATCAGAATAAAATAGAAGAAAATAAGCCCTCGAAAAGCAATTTCTGAAGTGGCAAACAATGAGTAATTCCAATTGTAATACATGTAAGAACCAATAGAAAATTTCGAAATTTAGGTCTGTAAGAAATCATGCTATCTCTCCTCTTTATTTACAACAAGAAGTATTATTATAAATTTCTCTGTAAAACATCAGGATTTTCAGAAAATAAATCATAAAGTTGGTACTTTTCCAAAAATTTAAAAAAATTTCCAAATTTCAAGGATCTATGGCTCTTGATTCTTCCAATCTAAATTCTTGAAAATTTTTTTACACATTTTGGGTAACAAACAGAATATATTCTTAGAGTTTTAGCGATTTTTATTTTTTTGCTCTTCCAGTTTGTGTGAAATGTCCCATATATATATATATATATATATATATATATATATATATATATATATATATATATATATAAATAAATAAATGTATAGTTGCTGAAAATAACCATTTTTTATCGTTATATTATTCTTACAAATTTTATTATTATTTATTTATCATATAATAATTAATCCATAGCATTTTTCATAATTTCTTTTATTTTTCAGCTTTCAAAGTAAAAAGGCAGTAAATTCAATTAGTTAATATAAAAGCAATAATTTTGTGAATATCTTTGGAAAAAGTTCATTGAAAATGAATTTAAATTCTTAAAAGAATTTTAATTTTCAATAATGGTTTTGACTGAGAAAGATAAATTGATTGTTAAAGGGCAGGGATTGTGTGACGTGGTATTTTCACGCCACAATAATTTTTTTCTTTTTATTTATTTAAAATAATTATTTTTTAAAAACCTGTTAAATAAAAAAGTCATACATAATTCCCCGAGCGTGTGAATTCATAAAATAATAATCACCACACTCGTGACAGCAACTAAGGCCACCGTAAGAAACCAACAGAGGAATAATTCTGTTGTGTTCTTGTTTTCGGTGCTGAGCCCTGGATGTACACAGCTGATCACATAACCTATTGCCAAGTAGCCATGTACGTTGGACTACCGGCTGACGGCACTGACGAAGAAACAACTATATACATATACACTCACGAGACACACAGAGAGCCCCGAGCAAACGATTCTCATAATCAACCGTCCAGGAGGTGGCGAAACGGCGCCGACGGCACAAAATATATATGAACACGTGCTCGCGCGAACATGCTATTGTGGCGCTCGCGTAGAGTTAATTAAAAAAGTAGAAAGAGAGAGAGATAGATGGAAATAGACTGAGAGAATAATTAAAGTCGATAAAGTAGGATAAACGCATATGGTAAAAAGATAGCGTATATATAAAAAACTTAATTATAATAGAAAGAGACGCTAGATTAACAGATAGGTATTGAAATAAGTCATATTATAGGTGGCGCGCAAAGACTAACTACATTCAAACGCAATTTAAATAATAATTTCTGTTTGCTTGTCGTAAATATCTTTTCGTATATTTTTATAGATGGCGCTATAGTATAAATGAATAAATTGACATGGAAATCATACGAAATAATTAAAAATGAAAATCATTAATAAAATAAAGATTTAAGCGAATCTAAAAATAACAAATAATCAGAAATTATTGTTTATAATATTAATTAATATTCGTTTATATTATTCGATAAAAATGAAACTTTTTATTGTAATGAGACAAAGAATTAATTATTTATAGAGAAAATAAAATAAACTGTAATCAAATTAAGCGCGCAGATGGCGTAACAGGTATATTGTAAAAATACTACACTAGTAACAGGAAATAACCTGTAATTTGACTAGCGAGTAGCGAACTACACCAGAAGAAGATGATGAAAAGAACTTTATTTGATTAGTGAGTCGCGAAATAGAAAAAGATAGTATGTAGGAAATAACAAGAGTAACAAAGAGAGCAATAGAGAAGGAGAAGCCACTGATGCTCAGCGTTCGCTTCCTTCTTCTTCGTGCCTCATTATCGTTTCGTTAGCCTAGCTGCATAGTTGCCTTATAATATTTTTTTTTTCTAAAAGCTACTTTGTTACTTGTTATTTATTAAAGTTATTGTTATTTAGTTATCATTGTTGAATTTCTATCGGTTGTTGTTAAAGGTTTAAAGAGTATTGTTATTCAGTTTCTTTTGTTATTTAGTAATTAATCGGGTGCGCGTGGACACTTATATCAGTCGCCAAAGTCGGCCATTCCTACCAAGGGTTCGTCGCAGCGATTACCAGCCATCTTGATAGCTTATCCACACAGATTTTTGGGGTTTTTGCTGTTGTTGCTTTTTGGGATCGAGAGATTATTAAATGATGGCCGAGGGAGAGCGTAGCAACGAACAGAAAAAGGTATACATTGTATTAAAAATTTATTTTTTTTTAATTAAAATTGTGATAAACGAAATTAATAGTGCGCGGAATTGAAACATAAATTCTCTCTCTCTCGTGGCGAATTAATAGTAGCGTATAAATTAATCGAATTTGCTGCTATTATTTAATAACCAAGAAAGTAGAAATTTAATCAATTTTTTTTTGTCGTAATACTTGAAAATTTTTGCGGAGAAATCACGGCAGGCTATATAAATAGCCACGTGGTTCCCTAACCTAAAAGTAATTCGTGGCATCATTGTGGAGTAGCGAAAACTTAAATTGTTGTTTTATTTAAATAGTGAGGAGAAATTTGTTATTAAATTGAATAGAGAAAATTAATTGTGAGATTTCCTTTTATATTCCGAACCTAAAATATCGAAGTGTAAGAAGAAATTTAGCAACTTAATAAGTGATCGTGAATAAATGCTATTTCTTTCTAGTGAATTATATTTGTTGTAAATGTAATCTTAAATTATTTATAAATTAAAAATAGTAGTTCATAATTAATTCTAGAAACTTTTCTTTTTCTTAGTTTCCTTTTACTTAGTTTTTGATCTTATTGAATTTATATCAAGTAGTTTAAGTTATATTAGAATCAAAAGTCATAGTAATTTAGTTTCTGGATATATATATATATATATATATATATATATATATATATATATATATATATATATATATATATATATATATATGAAATATTTATATTACGTTACTACAAAATATATAACCTCGCTTCCACGAAACGCATACTGAAGATTAGAGAGAGAAAGACTCAGAAGAAACTCGATACTAGCGTCACCAATTAGAGAATTGCGTAATCTGGGATACGCACTGCTGTTTGAGCCCTACCCTCACATAACCTAAAATAGATATTGAGCACGTGTTGCTTCCATTACTCAATTTTGTTTTAATATTAAAGAGATTCAGATTATTATTATTGCTTATTAGTTTAAATCAATAATTTTCCTTTCTGTAATTTAGTATATTTTAATTTATTTCTATATTTTATTATTATTTTAACTTAATTTAGAGAAATCGTCCATAACTTAACCAACCTTCTTTTAATTAAATTATTTGAAGTTTATTTAGTGAATTTTACTGCCTATAATTAAATATTTGTTAACCTGTTTATTGAAGAGATTTTATAATTGATTAGAAACTTAAAGGTAGAGTATTTAATTCCCTTCTTATACTATTATTATTAATTTTGTAGGCTGGTAAATCTCAGAATTTGGGAATTATAAGCCAATTATTATTTCGGATTTAATTAGATATATTTATAATATCCCAAATAAAAACCACCCTTACAATTGTATAGTGGAATTGCTTTCATGTTAACTGATATTCATACATAGAATTTAATAACATTTTCAACCAGTACACCTCATTCAACATACAATTAACTTTACCAATTCAAAGACCACAACATATTAAGTCAGTACCGATTGATGGAGAATTTATACAGTTATTATTTACCGGAAATTTGTAAAAGTGTCACCAGATTTGTGTATATTATAATAATAAGGTAATTTATATATATGACAGTTTAAATCTTAAATATCTACCAGACGAGCATAAGATTTATATAAACAGATTATTTCCAAACAAATCAGAATTGAGCATAGTATTCGAAACAGTATAATCACAAACAGATAATTATGATTGTGGCGTTTTTGCAATTGTTTTTGCTATTGCAATACTTGATAATTTAGGTCCATGTTATTTAAAATATGTTTCTCCAATGAGATTACGTTTATCAAGAACTTTTAGAACGCAACAAATAAGAATGTTTCCAGTTTTGCAAAATTATAATAATGCAAATATTAATTACGATAATTCACCGGACATGATAAGGAGGAGTTATTGTCATGAGCAACGTCTAAATTAAATACCATTGAATTTAGATTTCACCGAGCTTGGACTATTAGAAAAAAACTCACAAATGCATTTATTAGCAGTACAAAAAAAGATCATGGAAATGTATCGTAAACTAAAGAATTCAAATCATGAAACAATTTTGATGGAAATTGACGATGACATTTCGTATACAAATTTTTAAAAACCAAATACTGATATAATGGGAATCGATGAAATCCACTTAAATTATAACGATAATAAAATTAGCACACTTAAGATTAAATTAAATAAAGAAAAAAAAGAATCAAAAGAGATAGATGAAAAATAAGCTTTATTTGTAACAGGACTTGAGAGCATGACGAAGCTGCCCGCCTTCTAATAATATTTCCAATCTTAACTTATGAATAAACGATGCGTTTAATCGAGTTTTTTCGATACAAAGTAAATATTTGTAATATTAAACTCTAGTGCGGACAACTCAAGAAATCCACCAGAATATCATACATACAAAGTAATGATAAAAACTTTTAATGTATCGTATTTTGTAGTTAGTTTTATCGAGTTTGATATCTAATTTCCAATAAAGCTCATAAAAAATTAACAAGTCCAAATGATTTTTTATATTCACAAAAATTATTGTATTAATATAGCTTTAGTGCGGACAAGTCATTATATTTGTTCAATTTATGAATTTAAAAAGATATTGATAAAAAAAAAGCAAAACTCAATTGCTGCAGCTCCGACATCCCGTTAAGAGCAGGTCGTATATCTCTGTCCTTTTCTAATCAAAGAATTAATTTTTTTGCGAAAACTAATAATTGTAGCAAAAAATAAGGAGATAGCCCCATCTCGTATAATAAAAAGCAAGATTTTCTTTGATGAGGAAAAATTATTTTTATTGATTCGTTTTGAAGAAAACCTTGAAAAACTTAAAAAATAGAGGTTAGGATGGACAATTCAGTTTTTCAAGGTTTTCTTAAAAACGAAGCGATAAAAATAAATTTTCCCCATGAAAGAGAATCTTGCTTTATATTATACGAGATGGGGTTTTCTTCTTATTTTTTGTTACAATTATTAATTTTTGTGAAAAAATCAATTCTTTGATTAGAAAAGGACAGATATACTCGACCTCCTTTTAATAGGAAAATGGTAACAGAATAAACACATAAATATAAACAAATCTCAAAAAAAGACATTTTTAACACTCCGTGCGAAAAGCTCGATTTCACGCACGCTGTACAAAGTGACACGTGCGAAAATGGAGCTTCTCACACGTCCTGTCAAAAAATAGTGTTCGATACTCGTGTAACCTTTTCACCCTCGCTTCGCTCGGGCGCAAACCGCCACACGAGTAAAAAATCACTTTATCGCACTAGTACCGAAATATACTATATTATGAAAATGCAAGAAAAAAAAGTAATGATAAATTAGAACTAAGACGTGTTCAGGAAACTTTACGTAAGAAAAAAGCTCATATGGAAATGAAAAAAGGACAACCAAATGAATATGAACAGAAATTAAAAAATACTAAGATAACAAAATGGCAATTCAAGGAAACAATGAGTACTGATAAACTGGAACATATACGTGAAAATGAGGCTTTACGTAAGAAAGAAGCTTATATAAAAATTAAACAAAAAAAACCAAAATAATACAAAGAAACATTAGAAAATATTAAGATAACAAAATTGAAATCCAAGGAAACAATGAGTACTGATAAATTAAAACAAATACGTGCAAATGAGGCATCACGTAAGAAAGAAGCTTATATAAAAATCAAAGAAAAAATTCTAAATAAATATGAAGAGAAATAAGAAAATACTAAGATAACAAAATTAAAATTCAAGAAAAAGATGAGTACTGATAAATTGGAACAAATACGTGAAAATGAGGCTTTACGTAAGAAAGAAGCTTATATAAAAATTAAACAAAAAAACCAAAATAATATAAAGAAACATTAGAAAATACTAAGATAAAATTGAAATTCAAGGAAAAATGAGTATTGATTAATTGGTACAAATACGTGGTAATGAAGCTTTACGTAAAAAAGTAGATTATATAAAAATTAAAGAAAAACAACCCAATAAATATGAAGAAAAATTAAAAAATACTAAAATAACAAAAATGAAATCGAAGATAAAAAAGGGTACTGATAAAATGAAACAAATACGTACAAATGAAGCTACACGTAAGAAAAAAGCTTGCATAAAAATGAAAGAAGAACAACTGAATAAATATCAAAAAAATTGAAAATATTAAGATATAAAAAATAAAATCAATGAAAAATAGATATACTAATAAATTGGAAAAATTGCATGAAAAAGAAAAATTACGCAAAAAAGATACTTATAGAAGAGTTATTAGTGAACAATATAATGAATATGAGAGAATGGTACAAATTAAAAATCGAAAATTGAAAAATGCCAATATTATTAAGAAAACACAAGTAAAAAATGATTGCTACCAATTAAAAGAATTACGCACAAGGTGTAAACAAATAGAAATTGATGACAATAAACATGTTAATAATGATACTACAATAAATAAACCAATAGATGAAAAAAAGCGAAAACATAAATATGATTCGTATCAATTAAAGATATTATTTATTAAGTATAAACGATTAAAAATTGAAGACAATAATTATAATGAAAATTACAATAATAATAATTAGAATAACAATCATAATATTGTATTGAACAAAGTTATTGATAAAACAATAAAGGACAAAGTAGAAAAATAATTGAAGAAATTGAATAAAAAAATTAATTTGAAACTGATTGGTTGTATAGCAAATATATATTTCGATGAAAATCTCATATCTGAAAATAACATTGGTTCCATGACAAATACATGTGTTTATTGTGATGCGAAACATTTTGCTTTCGAATATACTAAAAGTAACGATTTCTCCAATTGTTGTCATAAAGGTCAAGTAGAATTGTTAGAAAATCCTCCTTACCCAGAACAATTAAAGTTTTAAAGCAACTGAATTAACGGAAGAAATTATTGATTTTCGACGAGATGTTAGGTTGTACAATGATGCTTCAGCATTTGCAAATTTTGGTGCCAATTTTGATACATTGCCGGGTAAAGGACCACAAGTTATTAGAATATGTGGACAAATTTACCATAATTTATATGCGTTACATCCTAATGAAGATGAAGCACGTGAATATGGACAATTATATATTTAAGATAATGAAATGGCAACGATTGAACGGAATAAGTTTAATATAAATTTAACATTATTAAAAAATATAGATATTTTGATAAGAGACATTAACCCTTATGCTAAAGCCTATAAAATAATGCTTAAAGTAGAAGAAGAAGAACTACAATGATGTGCAAAAATCTATTGTCCTCTAAGAACTGTTACTATGTCCATTGTCCACAATAATAATTTGAATAAATAAGATATAATCTACCTACCTGTAATGAAGTTGCAATAGTATATGTTGGAGAAGACGATCTTCCTCCTATTGAACGTGATATTGTCATTTACTCTAACAAGGAGAGGCTATGAGCTTCGGGTCACAGATCTTGATGAAACTTTGGAATATGTTTTAAGGTACTAAAATATGAGTAAAGCTAGAACGGTATGGTCTAACGCTTCGAAAAACTGAAATTATAGACGTTTCTAGTCTCATTTTAAGAAAATTGTAATAAATGGCTCCTAGTTGAAGTGTGAATAATCCAGTCTATAAAAGTGTTTAATAAATCAACAAGGACTAAAATAAAAGTACAGAAAGCAAGCTTTAATTTGCCGTTTTTGGAGAAGACGATTTTCCTCCTATTAAACGTGATATTGTCATTTACTCTAAGTATAATAAACCAATAAGTATACCGACAGTTAGAAAACATACAGATCCTATGACATATCCGCTTATTCATCCTAATGGCGGTTTTGGATGGATGCCAAATATGAAAAGTAAATTTGAAAAATCTAATATTTCATATTTGAAATTTCATAATTATAGATTTAGTGTTAGAAATGAATTTAATCCATTCCTTAATTTAAAAAAATTATCTCAACAGTTCATTGTTGATGCGTTTGAAAAATTTGAAACTTCCAGATTATATTTCATACGGAAAAAACCAAAACGTATTAAGAAGTGATTGTTACAAAGGTGTTATGGGCTATTCACATAACAAAAAAAAATTAGATTCTTTAAAAATTGGAAAAATGGTAGTATTACCGTCAAGCTTTACAGAAATTCCACGATTATTAAAACAAAATTACATTGACTCAATGACACTTGTAAATTATCATGGTGAACCTACCCTTTTTGTAACTATGACCTGTAACCCGCATTGAAAAGAAATAACCGAAAACTTGAAAATTTATGAAAATGCAATAGATAGACCAAATATTATAAGAAAAGTATTATATCGAAAAGTAGAAGAACTCAAAAATTTAGTAATACAATGGGAATATTAGGAAAATGTATTGCATATAGTTATGAGATTGAATTTCAAAAACAAGGATTACCGCACATGCATATGTTAGTAACAATTTACTCTTTGATAAAAATGATAAATTTGATATTCCCAAAGAAGTTGATGAAATAATAAGTGCAGAAATTCCAAATAGAGATATTTATCCATAATTATAAAGTATTCTTAAACAATTTATAATACGCAGTCCCTGTGGTATGCAAAATATAAATTGTCCGTTTATGGATAAAAATACGAAACAATGTACTGAAAATTTTCCAAGAGAATTAATAATACAACAACATTTAAATCCAATGGATATTTACTATACAAACGTAAAAATGATAGCGACAAAATAATTCTCAAAAATAAATTTACAGAAAGAATCGCAGATAGTGGATTTGTTGTTCTTTATAATCCTTACTTATGATTGAAACTTAATGCACACATACACGTAGAAATTTGTTTCACTGTACACTGCATTAAATATTTATTCAAATACAGTTATAAAGGTTATAATTGTGCATACATTAAAATACATCAAGTAAATGTGGATTTTCAATCAGAAAATAAAGACACTTTTAAAATGTCAATCGTGGAAATGTTGAATTTGTTGACGAAACCCGACAATACATTAATACACGATATTTATGTCCCCCTTAAGCAATGCACAGATTATGAGAATATCCTCTACATGTTATTTCACATACTATAAAACGTCTAAGCGTTCGTAAAGAAAATCAACAAAACGTATTTTTTAAAGAAAAAAAAGAATAAATGATCATGCAACAAAATGTGGGAGCAACATCTTTTAACAGCATCTTTTGAATTAAATACAGAAGATTTTGAAGCACGAAATCACTTGTATTCAGACAAACCAAATTTTTATACATTTGATGAAAAACTGAAAAAGTGGAATAAAAGAAAAAAAAATAAAACCAATACTTAGTAGAATGTACTTAGTAAGTATGAAAGATAGAGAACGTTATTTCATTAGGTTATTACTATTACATGTTAAAGGAGCCACATCTTTTGAAGCTTTGCGTACTGTTGATGATGTGATGTACAATTCGTTTTATGAGGCAGCTAAGGCAAAACAATTAATTAATGAAGATGAAGAATGGGATAGATGTTTCGAAGAAGCATCTTCAACAGAATTTCTTTATATTCCTTATGAATTATTTGCTTTCATTTGCGTTTTTCATAATCCTATAAATTCACGAGATTTATATGAAAAATATAAAGATAAGTTATACCATCCTAAATACGAAAAAAATATAGATGAAAATTTTGCATTGAATGTTATTGAAAATAATTTACAAGTCAATGGATTTTCTTTAAATGATTTTAATTTACCTAACATAAGCACATTTATAGAAGAAGATAATAATCAAACAATTTTAGATCATAATAATGATATTCTTAATGAATTAGAAATGAAAATAAATTCTTTAAATGATAAACAAAGGCAAATATTCAACTCTACAGTAAAAAGTTTAAACAACCAAAGTAAAGAAAAATATATTTTTATAGATGGACCAGGTGGAAGTGGAAAAAGTTATTTACTTAACGTTTTAATAGTTTATTTTAAATATCATACTGTACATTATTTATGTGTAGCTTGGACAGCTATAGCAGCAAATTCATTAGTCGATGGAAAAAACCGTGCGTACAACATTTAAACTACCGTTAAGAGGCCGCTGGAATAAATAAATTAATTAATAATAAAATTAATTTTGATGCTTCGTTTTCAAAAAAGTTTGACATACTTACAGAATCATGAGTGAGGCTAGAGAATTAATTTGTTCTCAGTAGAAAAAATATTGTTTTTCACTGTCCGAGTTGCGGACAACTATTGATTTCTAGTATTAACTACTAGTTTTTCCAAAAACCTATATTTTTTTATTAGAAGAGGATAGAGAGATACAACGTCCTCTTAAATGTAACAGATTGTACAACTTGTAATGTTAAGCCTAATTCTGCAAAAAGCAAACAAAGGCACACAAATAATTATTTGGGATAAAATATTCATGACTTCAAAATTTGCTTTTGAAGCAGTTGGTCGTCTTTTTTAAAATTTATGCGATGTGAACCAACCTTTTGGTGGTGAAACTGTAATTGCATCAGGAGATTTTATGCAAACATTACTAATTGTACGGCATGGAAGCCGTGTATACATTATTGCAAATGAGGTTTAATTTAGTTTATTATGGCAGAATTTAGAGCTTAAAATATAGAGCCAAAGTAAATATAAGAAACCGAAAAATATTCAGCTCAAAAAAATATAGAGCTAAGAATATATAAGAATAAAAAAATAAGATTTAAAGAAATATTGGTCCAAAAAAATATAGACTCAAGAAAATATAAAAATCAAAAAAATATAGAGCTTAAGTAAAATAAGAATAAAAAAAATAAAAGAATCAGACAAATATTGAGCCAAAAAAATATAGAGACCAAGAAAATATAATAATAAAAAAAATATTGCTCCCAAAAAAATATAAGATTAAAAAAAAGGAAACCCCCTAAAAAAAAGTTAAAAAACAATGAGGCCCCAAAAATGAATTGCCCGAAAAAATTAGAGGCCCAACAAAATGAGTCCCTAAAGGAAATAAGACTCGAAAAAAAGAAGGTACAAGAAAATATAAGGCCTAGAGAAATATAGAACCAAAAAAGATATGGAAGCCAAGAAATAAGAGGCCGAAAATAATGAGGCCTAAAGAAAATAAGACTCAAAAAAATTTAAAGCCTAAAAAATATTAGGCATGGAAAAAAAATAGAGCTGAATCAAATGTAGGACCCAAAAAAATTATAGAACCCATGAAAATATAAATTAAAAAAAAATATAGAGTTGGAGAATATATAAGAATCAAGAAAATATTTAGCCCAAAAAAATTAGAACCCGAGACAATATCAGGCCCAAAGAAAATAGCACTCAAATAAAAGTAGGGCCCGAAATTTATGAGGGCCAGGAAAATATAAAACGAAATAAAATATAGGACCCAAAAAAATCATAGAATCCAAGAAAATATAAATTTCGAAAAAGTTTGGGCCTAAAAATATAGAGTACAGGAATATATATAAATTGAATTAATATTAGGCCCAAAAAAATATAGAGCTCAAGAATGCATGAGAATAGAAAAAATATTGAGCCCAATAAAATATAGAGCTTAAGAAAATTAAAGGCCCAAAAAGAATATAAGGCTCGATGAAAATAAGACTGAAAAAAATGTAGGACCTGAAAAATATAAGGACCAGAAAAACAGAACTAAATAAAATATAGTACCCGAAAAAATGATAAAACTAAAGAAAATATTAATTTCGAAAAAATATTGGGATCGAAAAATATTAGTACTAAAAAAATATAGAGCCCAATAATATATAAGAATCGAAAAAATGTTGGGCCCAAAAAATATAAAGACCGAGAAAATGTAAATTAAAAAAAAAATATAAAGCGTAAAATAACATAAGGCCCAAAAAATATTAGGCCCAAAAAATATAGAGCTAAATAAAATTTAAGCCCCAAAAAAATCATAGAACCCAAGAAAATATAAATTAAAAGAAAATATTGAGCCAAAAAAAATATAAGGCGCAAGAATATATAAGGACCAAAAAAATGGAGCTGAAAAATATAGTACCCACAAAAATTATAAAACAAAAAAAAATATTAATTTCGAAAAAATATTAGGCCCAAAAAAATATTAGTCCTAAAAAAATATAGAGCCCAATTATATATAAAAATCGAAAAAATATTGGACCTGAAAAAATTATAAAACCCAAGAAAATGTAATTTAAATAATATATTGGGCCCAAAAAAATATATAGCCAGAAAAATCATAAAGACCAACAAAATTCTGAGCCCAAAAAAATATAAGGTGCAAAAAAATATAGGATCCAAAAAAATTATAGAACCCAAGAAATTGTAATTCAAAAGAAATTAAGCCCAAAAAATTATAGGGCGCAAGAAAATATAAGGCCCAAAAAAATAGAGCTAAACAAAATATAGTACCCAAAAAAATTATAAAACCCAAGAAAATATTAGTTTTGAAAAAATATTGGGCCCAAAAAAATATTGGTCATAAAAAAATATAGAGCCTAATAATATATAAGAATCGAAAAAATATTGGACCCAAAAAAATTATAGAACCCAAGGAAATGTAATTTGAAAGAAATTGGACCCAAAAAATTATAGGGCGCAAGAAAATATAAGGCCCAAAAAAATAGAGCTAAACAAAATATAAAACCCAAAAAAATTATAAAACCCAAGAAAATATTAGTTTTGAAAAAATATAAGGCCCAAAAAAATATTGGTCCTAAAAAAATATAAAGCCAAATAATATATAAGAATCGAAAAAATATTGGAAGCAAAAAAAATATAGAAGCCAAGGAAATATTAGGACAAAAATAGATATGAGGCCCAAAAAAATAGGAGGCCCTAAAAATATAGTCTAAACAATATAGAGACCAAAAAAATATTGGGTCCAGAAAAATATTAGGCCTAAAAAAATATGAGAACCCGAAAAATATAGAGCTAAATAAAATAGAGGACCAAAAAAATTATAGAACCCAAGAAAATATTAATTTAAAAATAATATTTGGCCCAAAAAAATATTGGTCCTTAAAAAATATAGAGTCCAATAATATATGAGAATCGAAAAAATATTGGAAGCAAAAAATATAGAGCCCAAGGAAATATAAAGTCAAAAAAAGATATGAGGCCCAAAAAAATAGAAGGCCCAAAAAATGTATTCTGAACAATATAGAGACCAAAAAAATATTGGGTTCAGAAAAATATTAGGCCCAAAAAAATATGAGGCCCAGAAAAATATAGAGCTAAATAAAATAGAGGACCCAAAAAAATTATAGAACCCAAGAAAATATCAATTTAAAAAAAATATTGGGCCCAAAAAAAATAGGGCGCAAGAAAATATAAGGCCCAGGAAAGTAGAACTAAACAAAATATAGTACCCAAAAAAATTATAAAACCCCAGAAAATATTAGTTCCGAAATAATATTGGGCCCAAAAACATATTAGTCCTAAAAAAATATAGAGCCTAATTATATATGAAAATCGAAAAAATATTGGGCCCAAAAAATATATGGCCCAAGAAAATATAAAGTCAAACAAAGATATAAGTTCCAAAAAAATATAAGGCCCAAAAAACATAGTTTAAAAAAATATAGAGACCAAAAAAATATTGGGCCCAGAAAAGTAGTGAGCCCAAAAAAATATTGGTCCTAAAAATATATAGAGCCCAATACTATATAAGAATCGAAAAAATGATGGGCCCTAAAAATATAAAGCCCAAGAAAATATAAAGACCAAAAAAATATTAGTCCCAAAAAAATATAAGGCCCAAAAAAATATAGATCTGAATAAAATATAGGACCCAAAAAAATTATAGAACCCAAGAAAATATAAATTAAAAAAAAATATCGAGCCCAAAAAAATGTAGGGCGCAAGATAATATAAGGCCTAAAAAAATAAAGCTAAACAAAATATAGTACCCAAAAAAATTATAAAACCCAAGAAAATATTAATCTCGAAAAAGTATTAAGGCTGAAAAAATATTGATCAAAAAAAAATTTAGAGCCCAATAATATATAAGAATCGGAAAAATATTGAACCCGAAATATATAGAGCCCAAGAAAATATAAAGTCAAAAAAAGATATGAGTCCCAAAATAATATAAGACCCAAAAAACAGTCTTAAAAAATATAAAGACAAAAAAAATACTGGACCCAGAAAAATATTGGGCCCTAAAAAATATAAGGCCCAGAAAAGTATAAAGCTTAATAAAATATAGGACCTAAAAAAATTATAGAAATTAAGAAAATATAAATTAAAAAAAAATATTGGGCCCAAAAAAATATAGGGCGCAAGAAGACATAAGGCCCAAAAAAATATAAAGCCAGAAAAATCATAAAAACCAAAAAAATATAAGGCCTAAAAAAATATAAAGCTAAATAAAATATAGGACCTAAAAAAATTATAGAACCCAAGAAAATATTAATTTAAAAATAATATTTGGCCCAAAAAAATAATAGTCCTTAAAAAATATTGAGTCCAATAATATATGAGAATCGAAAAAATATTAGACCCTAAAAAAATATAGAGGCCAAGGAAATATTAGGACAAAACTAGCTCGCCACAGCGGCCCAAAGGGCCGCTGTGGCTCGCACTTCGGTCTTTTCAGAGCTTCGCTTCGCTCAGCTCTGAAATGCCCTCGGGCCTTGCATTGCGAAGCAATGCAAGGCATGCAAAAAGCTCCGCTTCTTGCATATAAGGCACGACCGAAAACGCTCGCGCTTCGCGCTCGCTATTTGATATTCAAAGAATATTAGAGCAAATCATTTACAACCGCAAAAGCATTAAAAGTTAATCTTATTTCTTTTTTTCATTGAATTTTTCACCGCATCTTTCAACAGAAGGTTTGAATTTATTGTATTTATTTAAAAAATCAAATTTATAATTATTTAATATTTTCTTGTGAATTAAGTTGATTGATTTCGAAAAAATTTATGTTGTGTGAAAAAGACATATTTTTATTAATGTATATTTTTTAAAATTTTGGATAGGATTATCTATCAAAAGTTATAAGAAAAAAAAAATTATTTTATAGTTTAGTAGCTTAAAAGTAAAGTTTTGTATAAAGTTTTTATTTGATCTGAATCATTTCGATGGGGGATAATTTAAAACAATAATACAAATAAATGTTGGCAGTTTAAAAAAAAATAGTTCGAGCTGTTTTAAAACAGTTATCCCTTCAGAGGTAAAATAAATGATTTTTTGGAAATAACTTGAAAAAACGAATTTTCAAAAAAAGTATATAAAATAAAATTTATAGAAAAAAATAAGATACATCTTTTTAATATTATACATATTTTTTTTTAAATAATATTTATCAATTTATCATTAAAAAGCCTTTAATTTCAACAATTTTCATGAATAATTTGAAAAATATTATTTTTAGAGAAAAATGTATAATATAAAAAAGATTTATTTTTTTATATTCTATAACTTTTATTCCATATACTTTTGAAAAAAAATCGTATTTTTCAAGTTATTACCAAAAATCCATTTTTTTGACCATTTAAAAGGCGCTTATTTAAAAACGCTTCCAACGATTTTTTCCAAAATAGGAACGTTTACTTGTGTTATTATTTGAAACAATTTCCCGTTTGAATCATTCAGATCGAATAAAAACTCGTCGAGAAAATTCATAAACTTGATTTCTCACACACATACATCCATACATACATTTTAAGTAAGCCTCGTAATAGTCTTATTTTGCTATAAAAATAAATTTTTTATCATAAAATAACATATTTTGAAGGGTTACATTTTTCGCGATGTCGAAAATATAAGGCACTTCCGTATAGCGGTCGTGCCTAAATAGATATGAGGCCCAAAAAAATAGGAGGCCCAAAAAATATAGTCTAAACAATATAGAGACCAAAAAAATATTGGGTCCAGAAAAATATTAGGCCTAAAAAAATATGACATATTAGCCCAAAAAATTATAGGGTGCAAGAAAATATGAAGCTCAAAAAAATATAGAGCTGAATAAAATATAAGACCCCAAAAAATTATAAAACCCAAGAAAATATTAATTTTAAAAAAATATCGGGTCCGAAAAAATATAGAGCGCAAGAAAATAGAAGGCCCAGAAAAGTAGAGTTAAACAAAATATAGTACCCAAAAAAATAATAAACCCAAGAAAATATCGATTTCGAAAAAATATTGGGCCCAAAAAAATATTGGTCCTAAAAAATTATAGAGCCCAATTATATATAGAAATCAAAAAAATATTGGGCCCAATTATATATAGAAATCGAAAAAATATTGGGCCCAAAAAATATATAGCCTAAGAAAATATAAATTAAAAAAAAGGTATAAAAAAATATTGGGCCCAGAGAAGTATTGGGCCCAAAAAAATATTGGTGCTGAAAATATATGGAGCCCAATAATATATAAGAATCGAAAAAATGTAAAGTCTAAGGAAAATATGGGGCCTGGAAAAGCATAAGGTCCAAAAAATATAAACCCAAAAAAAATATAGAGACCAAAAAAATATTAGTCCCAAATAATATTGGGCCTAAAAAAATATAGGGCGCAAGAAAATATAAGGCCCAGAAAAGTAGAGCTAACAAAATATAGTACCTAAAAAAATTATAAAACCCAAGAAAATATTAATTTTGAAAAAATATTTGGCCCAAAAAAATAATGGTCCTAAAAAAATATAGAGCCCAATAATATATACGAATCGAAAAAATATTGGGCCTAAAGAATATAGAGCCTAAGAAAATATAAAGTCAAAAAAAGATATGAGGCCCAAAAAAATATAAGGCTAAAAATATATAGTCTAAAAAAATATAGAGAACAAAAAAATATTGGGTCCAAAAAAATTTAGGGCGCAAGAAGATATAAGGCCCAAAAAAATAGAAAGCCCAAAATAATATAGACACCAAAAACATTTTGGGCCCAAAAAAATATAGAATGCAAGAAAATATATAGCCCAAAAAAATATTGGGCTCAAGAAAGTATAAGACCCAAAAAAATATGACCCAAACAGATGCTTATGACTAATGAGGACTAATTATATAGGGCCCAATAAAAAATTGCTACTCTTATTACCAAAAGATTAGACACATTTAACAAATGCGGAGAACCGGAGAACCGGAGGAACGGAATATAAAAAAAAACCTTATAATATATATTATATGAGAATTTAATTTAATGAATAATAAGATAATAGATATTATTACAATCAGCAATTCTAGAAGAAATAAAGAGAATAAAAGAAATGAGATATAAAATTATTTCGTTTATTCAAGAATTCACTTATATTAAAGTAAATATAACATACAAATTATGATAATATAAAAACATCTAATATGGCTATACTTAACTATTAAATATTTTTCTCCTTGCATTATAAAAATAAAAGAAAAACGTAATACACAGAATAGTATAAGATAAACCATACATCAGGGAAACAGAAATATTCCTGGTCAACTTACAGAAAACAGTAGCAAAAGAAAATAAGAAAATTAATAAAATCATCAAGAGATAATGAAAGAAAAGAATAAAGAATAAAAGAGAAATGGACCAAAAGGGATAAAGAGCGCACACATATTGAAACGGGCTTGACTTTATTCACGGTCGCCAGGTAATATTTTAATTACCAAATTTAAATTTACTTCATTAATTTAATCTATTACATGCATATACAAGGTGCATACAGCAATATTATAAAAAAAAATTATATTTACCGACGATCTCCTCCAGTGCAACACTCTTGGAGATGCGATAGTTTATAATTTTCTTCACGTGTGGAGGAGAAGGTAATGTGATAAAAGTTACTATCGACGACTCCATTGAGTGCAATACTCTAAAGAGTGCGATAATAAACTTTTTTATTATTATGAGATATGCAGAAAAGTGTTTAAATCGACGACATCTTTGAGTGCAATACTCTTAGATGTGCGATAAATAACACTTCTATTTAGTGCAAAATGAATAAAGAAATTATTATCGACGACATATCCAAGTGCAATACTCTTCAATGTGCGATAACACAGGCCCACAAAATGAAAAAAAATGTCTGAACTTTTGACCGGACATACATATTCCCATGTATTTTTACGACGCTGAATCCGAATCTGTAATAAAAATATAGGGTTTTCCTACCTTTTCTCAGAGTTTTATTGAAAAAACCTCATTTTTTACGGTTTTTTTGCGGTTTTTCGAGTCTAGAAAAAACAAATCATGAGATACGGTTAATTGGACTTCAAAATCGAATTCTACGGGAAAAAATACACGGGAAACTATACCTTCAAATTTTTTTAACGCGATTCTAGTCCTCTGTATGGGGCTGAAAAGATGAGGAAATCGGTAAAAGTCGAAATTTTGCCTAAAATGGATTTAAACAATATTAAAATTTAATCATGCGTCTTTTGAAGAGTCGATAAACATTGGAAATACTATCCTGGGGTTTTTCAGATTGCTGATCATGAATTTGAAGTCAGATTGTGTAAAAACTACTTCTAGAGGGCGGTGACAAGAACTGTATATGGTAAATTTATCGATTTTTTTAAAAATTTTACGTCTGAAATACTAATTTTAGAGTCTTTCACAGCATTGACTGTAAATTCAAGATATTAACTTAGCCTATTGTGTACGTTAAACTTAACATTTTGTCTATGTTTGTCTCTCTCTCTCTCTCTCTCTCTCTCTCTCTCTCTCTCTCTCTCTCTCTTCCGATGTTTTTTTTAAATTGGCTTACGCTTACGTACACGTTTCTCTTCGAATGACCGATGTAGTGGATTTCTGACACGTTTTTGTCCTTTTTCGCAGCTGTTTCTCTTTTTATCATCCAGCAGTAATCTGCTAACATGTTGATACCCCAGTTTCCTTGAAATCTACGTTCAAACTCCTTTAAATCTTGGTGAAATCGTTCACCATGCTCTTCACTAAAGTCTCCGTTATTTTCAGGAAACTGATCAACGTGTGAATCAAGAAAATGAAGTTTTAAGTTCATTAGACAACCCAATTTTCAAAATTACGTACCATTCTTTTCACAATAGCTTTATAATTCGTGTCTTTGGCATTACCCAAAAATTTCGTCGATACCTCTTTAAAACTTAACCATGCTGCCTTTTCAACATCAGTCATGCTTTGTTCAAAGTTTTCGTCTCTAAATAAAGTTCGGATTTCAGGACCATCAAAAATACCTTCATTTAATTTAGCATCAGATTTATGGGGAAATACTTTGCTTATATATTGGAAGCATTGACCGTCCTTGTCCAAAGCTTTAACTAATTGCTTTATCAATCCAAGCTTTATATGCAGAGGCGGTATCAAAATTTTCGAAGGATTAACGAGTGGATCTTTTATAACATTCTGTTTTCCAGGTTCAAACGATTCTCTTGATGGCCAAATTTTCTTTTTATAGTGTTTTCTCTATCTCTGCTATCAAATATGCATAAATAACATGGGTACTTCGTAAATCCAGATTGTTGTCCAAGTATCATAGATAAAATCTTTAAATCGCCACATATTTGCCATTTATGTTCTCTATATTTTATTTTCGTTAAAAGTAGTTCAAGATTGGAATACTCTTCTTTAAGTACTGTTGAATGTGCTAATGGTATAGGAGCATATTTATTTGTGATATTGAGGAGTACTGCTTTAAGGCTGCGCTTTGATGAATCAATGAATAGTCGCCAATTTTCAGGTTTGTATATGTTGGGTTTCAATTCATCAATAAGACCTTTCACGTCCGTGCAATAAACCATATTAGAATCATTCTTGAAATAATTTCTAAAGCGCTCTTCTCGATTACGATATGCACATACTTTAGTACCATTTGTCAACATATTTCGTCTCTTAAACTCTAAAGCCATAAACTCTGATTGTTCCTTAGATAAACCACTCTTTCTAAATAAATCGTTCAGACTTTTTGATCAAACTTTTCAACAGTTCGTTCTTCACCCTTAGGAATATACTCTTCATCACTATCCAGAGAATGTTCTTCAGGTGAACCTTCTCTGGATAGTGATGAAGAGTATATTCCTAAGGGTGAAGAACGAACTGTTGAAAAGTTTGATCAAAAAAGTCTGAACGATTTATTTAGAAAGAGTGGTTTATCTAAGGAACAATCAGAGTTTATGGCTTCAGAGTTTAAGAGACGAAATATGTTGACAAATGGTACTAAAGTATGTGCATATCGTAATCGAGAAGAGCGCTTTAGAAATTATTTCAAGAATGATTCTAATATGGTTTATTGCACGGACGTGAAAGGTCTTATTGATGAATTGAAACCCAACATATACAAACCTGAAAATTGGCGACTATTCATTGATTCATCAAAGCGCAGCCTTAAAGCAGTACTCCTCAATATCACAAATAAATATGCTCCTATACCATTAGCACATTCAACAGTACTTAAAGAAGAGTATTCCAATCTTGAACTACTTTTAACGAAAATAAAATATAGAGAACATAAATGGCAAATATGTGGCGATTTAAAGATTTTATCTATGATACTTGGACAACAATCTGGATTTACGAAGTACCCATGTTATTTATGCATGTTTGATAGCAGAGATAGAGAAAAACACTATAAAAAAGAAAATTTGGCCATCAAGAGAATCGTTTGAACCTGGAAAACAGAATGTTATAAAAGATCCACTCGTTAATCCTTCGAAAATTTTGATACCGCCTCTGCATATAAAGCTTGGATTGATAAAGCAATTAGTTAAAGCTTTGGACAAGGACGGTCAATGCTTCCAATATATAAGCAAAGTATTTCCCCATAAATCTGATGCTAAATTAAATGAAGGTATTTTTGATGGTCCTGAAATCCGAACTTTATTTAGAGACGAAAACTTTGAACAAAGCATGACTGATGTTGAAAAGGCAGCATGGTTAAGTTTTAAAGAGGTATCGACGAAATTTTTGGGTAATGCCAAAGACACGAATTATAAAGCTATTGTGAAAAGAATGGTACGTAATTTTGAAAAATTGGGTTGTCTAATGAACTTAAAACTTCATTTTCTTGATTCACACGTTGATCAGTTTCCTGAAAATAACGGAGACTTTAGTGAAGAGCATGGTGAACGATTTCACCAAGATTTAAAGGAGTTTGAACGTAGATTTCAAGGAAACTGGGGTATCAACATGTTAGCAGATTACTGCTGGATGATAAAAAGAGAAACAGCTGCGAAAAAGGACAAAAACGTGTCAGAAATCCACTACATCGGTCATTCGAAGAGAAACGTGACGTAAGCGTAAGCAAATTTAAAAAAACATCGGAAGAGAGAGAGAGAGAGAGAGAGAGAGAGAGAGAGAGACAAACATAGACAAAATGTTAAGTTTAACGTACACAATAGGCTAAGTTAATATCTTGAATTTACAGTCAATGCTGTGAAAGACTCTAAAATTAGTATTTCAGACGTAAAATTTTTAAAAATCGTTAAATTTACCATATACAGTTCTTGTCACCGCCCTCTAGAAGTAGTTTTTACACAATCTGACTTCAAATTCATGATCAGCAATCTGAAAAACCCCAGGATAGTATTTCCAATGTTTATCGACTCTTCAAAAGACGCATGATTAAATTTTAATATTGTTTAAATCCATTTTAGGCAAAATTTCGACTTTTACCGATTTCCTCATCTTTTCAGCCCCATACAGAGGACTAGAATCGCGTTAAAAAAATTTGAAGGTATAGTTTCCCGTGTATTTTTTCCCGTAGAATTCGATTTTGAAGTCCAATTAACCGTATCTCATGATTTGTTTTTTCTAGACTCGAAAAACCGCAAAAAAACCGTAAAAAATGAGGTTTTTTCAATAAAACTCTGAGAAAAGGTAGGAAAACCCTATATTTTTATTACAGATTCGGATTCAGCGTCGAAAAATACATGGGAATATGTATGTCCGGTCAAAAGTTCAGACATTTTTTTTCATTTTGTGGGCCTGTGTAATTAATTTCTTAATTATTTCTATGAAAAAATGAGATGAAATGAGTTATACTTTTTCTCAATAACTTTTTGAACACAGTCTCATTTAAATTTAAAATACTTTATCTTTTTATTAAAAAATTAAGAAAATATATATTTTACAAAGATTTAAAAGTTACATAGTACTTTAAGACAGAATGCTTAAATCTTATACTTCTGACAGTATAAGATCGCGTGAATATAGAATCCATGTTAGATGTTACATGGTCGAACATCTAAAAGATAATGAGAGAGCTTACTTGGATTCACGCTCTTTCATATTATTTCATAAACCTTCTATGAGGTTCTATTTCTTATTGAAGAATTATATTTTAGGAAATAGAATGTTCCATAACATTTATTTTATATATTTACAAAAGAAACATTTAATTAAGATAAATATATTAGTGAAAGAAACATTCTATTTCCTTTACATTTGAAAAGACTATTTTTTATAATTAATTTTATTATTTATTAATTAAAAAAGCTAATTTTTTAATTTATATTTTTAAACTTTAAATAAAGTAATCATTTTTATACATATTATATAAATAGAATGTTCTATTTAGATATACACAATTATTTTAGAAAGTTACATTTTATTATTAACAATTTAATATTGATAATACTTCTTATTAAAAGAAATAGAACATTCTATTTCTATAATCATTTTACTATATCTATATATATACATTTTGAGTTATCTTATCGGCCTCAGTAGGTAACTAAGAAGTCCTACTTATACTTTTAATGTAATTTGAATTCATTATTACAAAAAATCATTCTATTTTATAGATAATGACAAATTATTTATGAAATATTTATAATAAGTTAAATAATTCTATTCAAAATTAATATGAGCCGTTACAATATAATTAAGATGAAAACTCAATTCCAAAGCCCAAATCTCACAATAATTGATGGAGCAGAAATCAAATCTTAATATAAAACAAACCTAAACAAAAAAGTTTTATATAGACTAAACAATATTCGCAGAATATACATATATATGTCGAGAAAAAGTAAAGAAAATTGATTTAATAATTATATTAAATAAAGAATATTCTTGCGATTAATTGAATAAGGGATAGATTATTACATAAGTAAATAAAGAACTAAGACTTAAATTATTAAAATAGCAAATATAAAATAATTCCTCCCTCGAAAGCATTGAAATAAATAAAAAAAAAGAAAACTATAAGCACACTAATGCTTAACTATTGTCAGGAAAATTCCTGATACAAGTATTCGAGAAATAATTTTCAGATTGCATACGTGCTATCTGATGAATACCTATGGCAAAGAAGATTCACAAGTGGAATCCCAAAATTTCTCTAAGAAATGGCACCATACACTAAGAATGTATGATATGTCCACCATAATTCAGAATAAAAAAAAAAAATTACTATCGGACCAGGAACGCAAAAAAAATATGCGTCAAAAATTATCTGGTACTAAACAAAAAGAACGAGAATAAAATTTTAATTAGTCAAGGGACGGATTATTATAAATTATAAACAAAATTATAATAAAAACCTTATCAAAATTGGTTACGGGAATAATATTAATAATAACATTGACAAAAGTAATAATATTTATAGTAATGTAAAAACTAGACATGTAATACGATTGAAAACAACAAGTATATATGTATATAGATATAGATAGATATTTATTTATTTTGTAATAAGAGTACAAAAAGGCGTGTAATACATAAAATAGTAAGTAATAATTCTATAAAAAGTATTGCACATAATAAGATAAGATATCACAGTCAATTATTAAAATTAATATATAATACTGTATCAGTAAGTCACCATGTAAAAGTGATATCACAGACTATTCTAAATACACGCAGAAAACATAAATTACAATAAAAAACAGTCTTAAATATCTATCAGTCATTGAATTAAAATACATAATTTAAAAGAGGAATCACTGTCATGACATCAATAAAAATAAAATTTAACAATACTATAAAAATAAAATTGAACAATACAATAACAAAATAATAGTAAATAATTAAAAAATAAAATAATAATTACATTTAAAAACAATACCGAAGATGTCATGACTTCTATAAAAACAGAACCACTCATACTTTCCGCATACATTCATCCATCACTCACGCTAATAAATACATTTACACCTTAAATCTATATATAGGACAAAACAAAATAAATTAACACAAAAATTAAAATACTTAAAATTAATTTCACTCGAGGTCGAGTAAGTACGTCCTCAAAGCCGACTTATGTATATACATGCGTCCAAGAAATAAAAGTAAAAGGAAAGAAATATGGACAAATCAAACCAGAAAAAGATGAAGAAATAAATATATACAGAGATAAAAACAACACACAATGCAAGAAAAAGGAACAAATAACTATATAATTATAGAAGAAAGGGAGTTAAGTGAAAACTTGCATAAACGTAAAGAAGTCTTAAAATACGCGCATTAAATATTAACAAAAAAAATATTAAAATACAAAATTATCTAGAAATGCTGATTAAATGCATATAAATACAGATATGCTCGAAATTATCAAAAATATATCCATATATTATAACCAATATTTAACGGTAATAATTTAAATAAATTATCTAGAGTCTACAAAATAATTTTATCCGAAGCTTAATAAAAATATACAGTAATTAATCAAATAAATAACTAACAACAGCAAAAAAGAAATGTTTAAACTTATAAAATAAAAATATAGAAAAAATAAAAATATATAAAAACGAAAATAACTATCAAGCTATTAGATGGCTCACATATACACTAATACGCGTGCCACGATACTCATACACACACTAATACGCACCAACACTTTGTTGTCGAATTCACACGTACGTAATCATACACGATTCACAGTGAAATGAATTCAAACACTTTGTTGTCAAATTCACACGTACGTAATCACATATGCACCTACACATTCTAAAGGCTTCAAGCAGTAAGAGCCCCCACCGCTTGCGATCAAGCACTTAGCGCATACAGACGTGATACATATACGAATTGTATAACAGTGTGCGCAAGCAACGAATCATCGCACAAAGAGGAATAGAAGAACGCGTCAAGAGCCATAAACATGAACATCAAAAAATAGATATAGATGAACAACTCGACCAAGAATATTGAATGTATATAAATATGAGCCAAAAGATTAAATAAATCATCACTAAAGAAAAAAAATAATTAATAAAAACTACATTAAAAGTACACCAACTTCATTATAAATATAGACAACCCTTTAGGGCAAATAATAAAATTATATTAATTGAATGCAAATATCTCGCGAAATTATTATTATAAGAACTTGACTATAAATTGTTAATTAAAAACAGTCTTTCAGGTCCAATAACAAAAAATTAAATAATTAATATAAATCAATTATCTCAGCGAATATTAAAAAGGGTTCATAAACAACCTTATGTAATTTTGCCACTAAATATCTACTATAAAACCTAATAATCATTAATAAAATGATTTCAATTATAAAAATAAATAAAAAATCAGATTGTTCACAAAACTTTCCCTAACTTAACAAAAGATTTAATAATATAAAGCCAACGTAAACAATTAACAACATAGAATCAAATATTAAGGAATGAATAAACTTAATGAACAATAATCAAACAATTAAAATTACTCGCAGTACGTGTTGCAGGCATACAGGGACTAATGAACCAAGAAAAATAAGGAATATAACAATAATAACTGACTTAAAATTTATATTAAAAATCGGAAGTCTCCAGCCATCGGGATTCCCATAAGACTAATCACGAAAAGTTATTTCAGGTACCAACACCATCTACAGGGAATACGTTATCCACAACCCTGGCCAAGAGATGCAACAATTTAAACCAATGGGTATACTACGACGAGATAACATAATGGTATCTTCATTACATGCACTGAATAAAATCCACATTATAGATGAAGAAGAATCAACGAACTCAAATTACGAAAATCAAAAACAATCATATGTACATAAGTCAAAACGTAACTATAAATATAAAAGAGAGAGATATAGAATAAAATGTATTTGATAGGTACACAACACTACTCTACATAAACCAATGTAACACATACAATTATGCAAGCTTAAATAAATTTCATTGAATTAAATAGAGCCTTAGGTAAAATAAAAAAAAAATTTTTATAGGTATTAATCATCGAGGGCACCGATACCACGGCCTCAGACGTGTTACGGATTCTATATCCTATAAAATAAATAAGGATAATGTCAGCAATATACAAAAAATGCGACGAATACACGTTCCAACAAGTAAAGACAGACAACGCCGACCGTCATACTAACAAGTTATAACCTGCCTGGAAATGATGAAAAACGTCAAGTACCATAGGAAAAGAGCTGACCACCCAACGACAGGTTAAGACCAGAACGAAAAATCGCTGACGGACTGATCAGCAAATTCCAATTATTAACGAATATTCCAGAAGGATAGGCACGTGGAAACAACGAATATGGCGAGTATAAATACAGCCGGACATCGCACGAGAAGGAAGTCAGTAGACCATCAATAGAGAGATGTAGAGAGACAGTAAGCAACCAACCTTCAGCCACGAACGACGGGAGTTCGCCCGATTGAAGCAAGCAGTAAGGAACGTATTAGACGACGCAATAATAATAGGACATATCTCTCTCGACAAAAGTATTAATAAACTTACATTCATATCATAATTACTGAGTATTTATTTAATTCTTCACGCAAATTGACTGCTTGGATTTACCAAGATTAGTCGTGATACAAAAGATGCCCACTTCCTTAAAATTAAACATAAATATACATATACGTAAAAACGTACCATTTCATAGAAGATTTCAAAAATATATCATGTATTATTTCATAAAATAACCTCTAAATTTTTCTAGAATCTTTCTTAAAAGATTATTGAAGATTCAAAAGTTTTTCTTGGAAGATTTCTAAAAAATTTCTCAAATATTTCACAAAATATTTCATAAAACCTTTTCTGAATATTTCTAAATATTTCTTGAAAGATTATTGAATATTTTTAAATCTTACTCAGAAGATTTCTGAAATATTTATGAAATTATTCAGAAAATATTTCATAGAAGATTACAAAAATATATCATGTATTATTTCATGAAATATTCTCTTAATATTTCTAGAATTTTTTTTAAAAGACTCAAAAGTTTTTCTTTAAAGATTTCTGAAAGATTTCTTGGATATTTCACAAAATATTTCATGAAACATTTTCTAAATATTCCTATAATATTTCTTCAAAGATTAGTAAATATTTTTAAATCTTACTCTAAATATTTCTGGAACATTTATGAAATACTTCACAAAATATTTCATAAAAGATTACCAAAATATATCATGTATTATTTTATGAAATATTCTTTAACAATTTCTAGAATCTTTCTTAAAAGCAGGTCGTATATCTCTATCCTTTTCTAATTAAAAAATTAATTTTCCTGCGAAACCTTATGATTGTAGCGAAAAATAAGAAGAAAGCCCCATCTCGTATAATAAAAAGCAATATTTTCTTTTATGAGGAAAAATTATTTTTACAAGATAAGATTACAAAAATAGAACAGGTATTATTTCATGAAATATTCTCTGAATATTTCATAGAAGATTACAAAAATATATCATGTATTATTTCACAAAATATTTTCTAAATATTTCCAGAATCTTTCTTGGAAGATTATTGAAGATTCAAAAGTTTTTTTTGAAAGATTTCTGAATGATTTCTTAAATTTTTCACAAAATATTTTATAAATAAATTTTCTAAATACTCCTAGAAAATTTCTTGAAAGATTATTGAATATTTTTAAATCTTACTGACAAGATTTCTGAAATATTCATGAAATATTTCACAAAATATTTCATAAAAGATTAAAAAAATGTACCACGTATTATTTCATGAAATATTCTCTAAATATTTCTAGAATCTTTCTTAAAAGATTATTGAAAATTGAAAAGTTTTTCTTAAAAGATTTTTGAAATGTTTCTCAAACATTTCATAAAATATTTCATGAGAGATTTCGTAAAAAAATCATCCATTATTCTATGAAACATTTTCTAAATATTTCTAGAATATTTCTTGATAGATCATTAAAATATTATTAAATCTTACACCAAAAATTCCTGAAATATTTCATGAAAGATTTCAAAAATATATCATGTATTATTTCATGAAATATTCTCTAAATTTTTCTAGAATTCTTTTTAAAAGATTATTAAAGATTCTAAAGTTTTTCTTAAAAGATTTTAAAAATATTTCTCAACCATTTAATAAAATATCTTATGAGAGATTTCGTAAATAAATCATGCATTATTTCAGGAAAAATTTTTCGAATATTTCTAAAATATTTGTTTAAAGATTATTGAAAAATCTTGAAATCTCATTCGAAGAATTTCCGAAATATTTCATGAAAGATTTCGAAACTATATCATGTATTATTTTGTGAAATATTCTCTAAATGTTTCTAGAATATATCTTAAAAGATTATTAAAGATTCAAAAGTGTTTTTTGGAAGAATTCCGAATGATTTCTTGAATATCCTACAGAATATTTTATAAAACATTTCCTAAATATTCCGAAAATATTTCTTAAATGATTATTGAATATTTTTAAATATTACTCAGAAGATTATTGAAATATTTATGAAACATTTTAAAAATATTTCATAAAAGATTACAAAAATATATCACGTATTATTTCATGGAATATTCTTTTAATATTTCATAGAAGATCACAAAAATATATCATGTATTATTCCATGAAATATTCTCTAAATATTTCCAGAATCTTTCTTAAAATATTATTAAAGATTGTAACAGGCTGGTAATTGAAATAAATGCTATATACTTGTAACTTTTTGTTACAAGTATCTCACCTGTTATAATGTGATCAGCTGATCACTTGCTCTAGCCGCTCAGAACTCGTACTTCAATTACAAAATTAAATATAATGAACAACTGGGCAATTGCTTTTGTTAATACAAAAGCGTGCAAATTGTCAGTCGTATATAAAATAAAGCAAATTTATGATAGGTAAGATAAGGTACTCGGGCGTGGTAAATCTTTACTACACTAGATCCAAAATAAATAACGATAAAACTTTATTTAAAAGGAAAAATAAATGACTTAATTTATTGAGAGCAAGAAAATAAAACAACGGTAAAAAATATTAAATTTAACGCTCAGACCGAACTTATGAAACGTAACTAATAAAGTAGTAATTCAATTAATAAAAGCGTTGCAAAAATATAATTCAATTTATACGCAAACGCGTACAATGTTGCAACCAACATACCTTATTTTATTTAGCGGTCGCGCGCAATCTTAAACAAAAAGAAGATAAAGGAACAAGCCGGTATGCTGTCTCTCTCTTATGATCAGTTATCCTATACACAGCGTTGTTGTGTAGGTGGCTTCTCTAAAATCAAATAAAGATTTTGTGTTAAATATTGTGTGCAGCGATTCGCCTACACACACAAGTATTTGACACCACTAATGCACCCACTTACACAACACTGTCAAATGCGTAGCCTTATTGTATATTCTTTTAATTTAAGCAATAAAACTTTTTACTAGAGAGAGCGTGGCAAAAAACTATCTATACTATGGCGGTCAAAGTAATAATGAGATAGAAAGAGTGAGCTATCTTCCTCTCCCTTTCTATCGTGCTTACTTGCGCGCGTCTCATTTACATAGTCCTGATGTAAGCCGGCACAAGGCGCCTCACACTTAGAGCATATACTACTGGAGGAAGCTTTGAATGCGCCGTGTGTGTGGTCAAGTTGAGAAAGAGAAAGGTATATTGAGGTTGACAGATATCTCTTTTTCTTCGACACGTGATTGGTTTGTTTTGTTCCCTACTCTTTTATCACATGATAGAGAGATAGAGATAGCTATCAACCTTAGTATATCTTTCTCTTTCCCAACCTAACCACGCGCACGGTGCATTCAGAGCTGCCTCCAGTAGTATATGCTCTAAGGCCTCACACCTGGTTATCTTAGTCCACCGCGTGCTGCCCTTGCCTATCAGCTGGCATAGTATACATAAGGAGTATAGTATCGATACTCGTTACAAGATTCAAAAGTTTTTCTTGAAAGACTTCTGAACGATTTCTTGAATATTTCACTAAATATTTCATGAAATATTTTCTAAATATTCCTAAAAAATTACTTAAAAAGATTTTTGAATATATTTAAATCTTACTCAGAAGATTTTTAAAATAATTATGAAATAATTCAGAAAATATTTCATAAAAGATTACAAAAATATATCTTGTATTATTTTATGAAATATTCTCTAAATATTTCTAGAATTTTTCTTAAAAGATTATGAAAGATTCAAAAGTTTCTCTCGAAAGATTTTCGAATGATTTCTTGAATTTCCTACAAAATATTTTATGAAACATTTTCTAAATATTCCTAAAATATTTCTTAAAAGATTATTATATATTTTTAAATATTACTTAAAAGATTTCTGAACTATTTATGAAATATTTCACAAAATATTTCATGAAAGATTACAAAAATGTATCATGTATTATTTCATGGAATATTCTCTAAATATTTCATTGAAGATCACAAAAATATATCATGTATTATTTCATGAAATATTCTCTAAATATTTCCAGAATCTTTCTTAAAATATTATTAAAGATTGAAAAGTTTTTCTTGAAAGATTTCTGAACGATTTCTTAAATATTTCACAAAATATTCCACAAAACATTTTTCAAATATTCCTAAAATATTTCTTGAAAGATTATTGAATATTTTTAAATCTTACTGACAAGATTTCTAAAATAATTATGAAATATTTTACAAAATATTTCATGAAAGATTACAAAAATGTATCATGTATTATTTCATGAAATATTCTCTAAATATTTCCAGAATCTTTCTTAAAATATTATTAAAGATTGAAAAGTTTTTCTTGAAAGATTTCTGAACGATTTCTTAAATATTTCACAAAATATTCCACAAAACATTTTTCAAATATTCCTAAAATATTTCTTGAAAGATTATTGAATATTTTTAAATCTTACTGACAAGATTTCTAAAATAATTATGAAATATTTCACAAAATATTTCATGAAAGATTACAAAAATGTATCATGTATTATTTCATGGAATATTCTCTAAATATTTCATTGAATATCACAAAAATATATCACGTACTATTTCATGAAAAATTCTCTAAATATATCTAAAATCTTTCTTAAAAGTTTATTAAAGATTGAAAAGTTATTCTTGAAAGATTTTTGAAATATTTCTCGAACATTTCATAAAATATTTCATGAGAGATTCCGTAAAAAAATTCTGCATTATTTCATGAAAAATTTTCTAAATATTTTTAGAATATTTCTAGATATATTATTAAAATATCATTAAATCTTACTCGAAGAATTTCTGAAGTATTTCATGGAAAATTTTTAAAATATATCATGTCTTATTTTATGAAATATTCTCTAAATTTTTCTAGAATCTTTTTACAAAGATTAATGAAGATTCAAAAGTTTCTCTTTAAAGATTTTCAAAAGATTTCTTGAATATTTCACAAAATATTTCATGAAACATTTCCTAAATATTTCTAAAATATTCCTTGGAAAATTATTGAATATTTTTAAATCTTACTCAGAAGATTTCTAAAATATTTATGAAATAATTTACCAAATATTTCAAAAAACATTTAAAAAATATATCATGGATAATTTCATCAAATATTGTTTAAATATTTCTAGAATCTTTCTTAAAAAATTATGAAAAATTTAAAAGTTTTTCTTGGAAGATTTTAAAAATATTTCTCAAACATTTGATAAAGTATCTTATGAGAGATTCCGTAAATAAATCATGCATTATTTCATGGTAAATTTTTTTAATATTTATAAAATTTTTCTTTAAAGATTATTAAAAAATCTTTTAATCTTACTCGAAGAATTTCTGAAACATTTCATGAGAGATTACGAAAATATATCTTGTATTATTTCATGAAATATTTTCTAAATATTTTTAGAATCTTTCTTAAAAGATTATTAAAGATTTAAAAGTTTTTCTTTAAAGATCTCTGAAAAATTTCTTGAATATTTTACAAAATATTTCATGAAACATTTTCTACATATTCCTAAAATATTTCTTGAAAGATTATTGAATATTTCTAAATCTTAATCAGAAGATTTTTTAAATATTTATGAAATATTTCACAAAATATTTCATAAAAGATTACTAAAATATATCATGTATTATTTCATGTAATATTCTCTAAATATTTCTAGAATCTTCCTTAAGATCAGGCCGGAATTGCTGTCCTTGTCTAATTGAGATTTTTGTCATTTACTCAAGTATTAATCGGTGCATCTGCAAATCGAAGGTTAAGTGCAATAGATATTATTACTACAAATATGTATGCAGAAGGAAAAAAAAAATATACTGGTTTGTTTTTGAGAAAAGCAAGGAGCGCGAAAATATTATAAACATAAACTTTTGCTTCGGCGTTCCTTACTTTTCTCAAAAACAAAGCAGTAGAATTTTTTTTTCTTGTGCATAGATGTTCATAATAATAATATCTGTTGCGCTCAACCTTTAATTTGTAGATACACCGATTAATACTTGAGTTAATAATAAAAAACTCAATTTTTACTCACTGCTCAAATATGCAAAAGATTATTAAAGATTTAAAAGTTTTTCTTGAAGGATTTCTGAAAGATATCTTAAATATTTCACAAAATGTTTCAAGGAACATTTTCTAAATATATCTTACATATTTCTTGAAAGATTATTAAAAAATTTTTAAATCTTACTCGAAAAATTTCTGAAATGTTTCATGAAAGATTTCAAAAATATACCCTACTGAAAAATATATATGAGATCTCATATGAGATCTCATTTATATTTCTTAGTAGGGTTGAAAATAGAAAATATATATGAGATCTCATACGGGATCTCATATGAGATCTGATATGAGATTGCATATGAGATCTCATGTGAGATCTCATTTGAGATCGCATGTGAGATCTCATGTGAGATCTCATATATATTTTTTAGTGGGGTTGAAAATGTAAAATATAAATGAGATCTCATATGAGATCTCACATGAGATCTCATATGAGTTCTCGTGCCAAAATCTCATATGCGATCGCATGTGAAATCTCATATGAGATCTTATATGAGATCGCATGTGAGATCTCATATGAGATCTCATATATATTTTTCAGTAGTGTATCATGTATTATTTCATGAAAAATTCTCTAAATATTTCTCGAATCTTTCTTAAAAGATTATTGAAGATTTAAAAGTTTTTCCTGAAAGAATTCTGAAAGATTTTTTGAATATTTTACAAAATATTTCATGAAACATTTTCTAAATATTCCTAAGATATTCCTTGAAAGATTATTAAATATTTTTAAATCTTTCTCGGAACATTTCTGAAATATCGATGAAATATTTGACAAAATATTTCATAAAAGATAACAAAAATATATCATGTATTATTTCATGAAATATTTTCTGAATACCTTTAAAATTTTTTTGAAAGATTATTAAATATTATAGAACCTTCCCTGAAAGATTTCTGAAATACTTCTTAAATTTTTCACGAAATAATTTATGAAAGATTTCTGAAATATTTCGTCAATATTTCACAAAATAGTCCATGAAATATTTTAGTAATATATCATGTATTTTAATGAAATGTTCTCTAAATATTACAACAATCTTTCTTAGAATATTATTAAAGAGAGAAAATCTTTCTTGGAAGATTTCCTAAATATTCCTGTAATATTTTTAATAATGTTTTATATAAGGTTTTGAAAATATATTATATATTATTTCATGAAATATTCTCCAAATATTTCTCAAATATTTCTTGAAAGATTATTGAAAATTTCAAAATCTTACTCGAGAAATTTCTAAAATATTTATGAAATATTTTATGAAAGTTTTCAGAAATATATCAAGTATTATTTCACAAAACATCTGCTCAATATTTAAGAAATATGTCATTGAAAGATTTTTGATTCACAGTTTAGCCAATAGGAGGACAAACGTTTAATGTGCGTTTTATCTCCAAGCGGTTCAAAGATGTCATACCTACTATATAAGAAAATAGCCTGAAGCTTTGTGCACACGCGCGCAGGCTTATGTCATGACAATAAAAATGCGACTATTAAAAAATGCGAAAATTTGTATGCGAATAAGTTTTTGATTGTAAATATAACGAAGTATAATGCAATACAGTGTTATATAATGAAATGTGCTTTATAGAATGTATGTGAATGCGACTACAGTTAAGATTATAAATCTTTTAGAAATATATCATAAAATATTTATGAAATATTCCTACGTCCGGGACAAAAAATCTTCCATGGAAAATTCCTGAAATATTTCAAAAATATATAATGGACTGTTTATAATTATTAATAAATCTTACAGGAAATATTTCTCATATCTTCCATGGAAGAGTTATAATTATTTATAAATATATCCTGAAATATTTTTGAAATTTTTTTAAAACATTTCTTGGAACATTTCATGAATGATTTATGAACAATTAGGAATTTTTTATAGAATATTTAATGAATCTTTCATGAAATATTTGATGTAAGATTTATAAATAATTCTAAATAATCCATGAAATATTTAAGGAAGATTTTTAGACATAGCAATATTTCAAAAATGTTACATAAAATATTTCTGGAAGATTTATAATCTTTCCTGAAATCTTTCAGATATATTTCATAAAGATCTCATGCAATGTGGGAATTTAGCCTGGTCAGTTGTAATTTTATTTCAAAGCAATTTCTGATCTCGCTGTTCGACCTTTAATTGCTCGGTCGATAGGTTAGCGATTCAAATTGTTCTCCATTAAAAATAGGTAAAAGTGATTGTTTCGCAAACTCACAGAAAATGGCAATGTGAAATAAAAATTATTTTCTGGTTCTATAGACTTCATTGGAATAACCATCTATAATTCTATATTATTATATTTAAATGCTTTAAGTATAAAAAAAAATTGGCTTATAATATATTCATTCTTCATATAAACTCGCGATATAACATTTTTTTATATAAAAATCAGAAAATATCTATATTTCCCATCAACGAAAATCCAATTGCATATATATAAACGTGCCATAAAATTATTTTAAACGTTTTAAAGAGATTTGAATTTTAAAAATTAGAATTTTTTTCATTTGTAACGTAGTTTTAAAGTTTTTATGATGTTGCGGAAAATTTTGAAATTTCAGCTACTGTCTCCTGTAGATATATTTATATTCAATAGTGTTTTTACATCTGTGTACATGTGTATGTATGTAAGTACGTGTTTGCACGTGTTCGTAAGTGTGTGCGTGTGTCTGTACGTGTTTGTACGAGTTGGTAAATATTTGTATGGGTTTGTATTTGTGTGTACATGTTCGTAAGTGTATGTACGTGTTCTTACGTGTCTGTACGTGTTCTTACGTGTCTGTACGTGTTCTTACGTGTCTGTACGTGTTCTTACGTGTCTGTACGTGTTTGTACTCGGCATTACGCCTTTGTACGTGTTTGTACGTGTGTGCACGTTTTTGTACGTGTTTGTACGTGTTTGTAGGTGACTGATTCCATTCTGATTTATGCAGGCCGTCACTGATCGAATTTTTTTTTACTCCAAAGTGATAAAAACACCTTCCAATATGTATATAAATATGAAATTCACCTTAAAGAACGCTTGAGAATATGTTTTTTTCTCGCTACAGCGTATTTAGCGCTGATACACATACAAACACGTATGGTCACGCACAAGCAAGTACAAACACATAAAAACACGGGTAAAAAAAAACACGTTAAATGGCATTTTCTTACCTATTCTAAGAGTTAGTATTTCTCATGTATAAAAACATATAAAAATTTCAACAACAAAAATAATATAGTTTTTGAGAAAATTGCGTTTGAAAAAATTCGGTTTATTTTGGTTTTTCATGAATAACTCAGAAATATCAACTCGTATCGCAAAAATCAAAATAGCATTTAAAACTAGACTAACTTTCGCACATTTTTATTAAAAGAACGTCCAATAAGGTCAAAAATTGACGGAGCTACAGCAAATTGAAAATTGATGTTCATTTTCAATTCTTTAATTTTTATTTTTACACCCAACACTAAATACGCTGTAGCGAGAAAAAAACCTATTTTTGAACGTTCTATGAGGTAAATTTTATCTTCATATATATGTATATTGGAAGGGGTTTTCATCACTTAGAAGAGAAAAAAAATCCGATCAGTGACGGCCTGCATGAATCTGAATGGAATCAGTCAGGTGTGTGTACGTGTTTGCACGTGTTTATACGTATGTGTACGTCTTTGTATGTGTTTGTACGTGTTTTTACTTAGCTGTACGCCTCTGTACATGTTTGTACGTATGTGCACGTTTTTGTACGTGTTCGTACGTGTTGGTACGTGTCTGTACGTGTTTTTACATGTTGTAAAAGGTATGTACGTGCTTATTACGTTTCTGTACTCGTTTTTTCGTAATTCTACGTGTTTGTACGTGTTTGCACGTATGTGTGTACGTATGTGCGTATTTGTACGTGAATGTACGTGTTTGTATGCGTCTGTACCCTACTGAAAAAATCCACCTGGATTCCCACGTGGATTACCCATGTGGAAATCCACGTGGGTCTTACATGGATTCCATGTGGATTTGCATAGGAATCCACGCGGATTACCCACGTGGATTTCCACGTAAAAAATCCATGTGGATTTTATGAAAGCCATGTTGATTTTATAAAGCCCTCGTGGACTGTTAAAGAATCCATATGGATTATATGAAATCTATGTGGGCTTTCAAGGAACCTGCATGGATTTTATAAAATCTGTGTTAATTTTATGTACTTCTCGTGGATTTAAAAAAAATCCATATGGGTTTTATGGAACCCATGTGGATATTTAGTAATCCATGTAGATCTTTGGATATCTATGTGGATATTTAGAAAAATCCATGTGGATATTTAGAAAAATCCATGTGGATATTTAGAAATATATGTGGATTTTCAGGTAATCTACGTAGATTTTTTACTTGGATATCCACGTGAATTTAAATAAGAATCTACGTGGAAATCCACTTGGATATTTTGAATAGGAAATAACTTAATATTTATTTCGCATTTGAAGTAAAAACCAAAAACGAGGTTAACCTCGTAGTTTCAGTTCTTTGAAGATCAAAGAGCTTCTACGAACTAACTAAGAGTATTCTGGCCTTATATATCTGCGTCTTTGAAATTTGTATCAGGGATCACAAAACTTAGAAAAACGCCACCTATAGATTCAGAATAGAATCGACGAAATCAATCATCAATTCGACAGTAAGTCACGAGGTGGCGTTTCTCTAGGTTTTGTGATCCATCATATGAATTTCGAAGTCGCAGATATATAAGACTCTCAGTTGAATCATAGAAGCTCTCTGATCTTTAAAGAGCTGAAATTACGGCGTTTACCTCGTTTTTGGTTTTTACTTTGAATGCGAAAAAAATATCGAGTTATTTCCTATTTCAATCATCTATGTGAATTTCCACGTGAATTTTGATTTAAATCCACGTGAATATCCAAATAAAAAATCAACGTAGATTACCTAAAAATCCACATGGATTTCATGAAATTCATATGGATTTCTTAAAAATCCACGAGGAGTACATAAAATTATCACAGATTTTATAAAATCCATGTGGGTTCCTTGAAAATCCACGAGGAGTACATAAAATTCATATCGATTCTTCAACAGTCCACAAGGGTTCTATAAAGTCAACATAGCTTTCATGAAATCCACATGGATTTTTTCACGTGGAAATCCACGTGGGTAATCCGCGTGGATTCCTATGCAAATCCACAAGGAATCCACGTAAAATCCACGTGGATTTCCACATGGGTAATCCACGTGGAAATCCAGGTGGTTTTTTTCAACAGGGTACGCATATGTACGTCTTTCTACGCGTGTGTACGTGTGTGGACGCGTGTGCACTTTTTCCCACGTGTGCGTAGGTGTTTATACGTGTGTGCACGTGTTACTACGTTGGCATACGCGTTTGTTTGTGTGTGTAGGTTTGTGTACTGGTTTTAATGTGTCCGTACGTCATTGCACGGGTGTGTACGCGTGTGTACGTGTGCGCATGTGCTTTACGTGCAGTTACACATGATTATATATAGTTATTCACCTTGACAGATAATAGCACATGCTTGCACATGCCTATACACAGATATTCGCATACAAACACATTGTTTATAATATCACTATTCAGAACTAATTTAATTATTTTAACAACAATAAAAAAGTTTTAACGATGACAATGACCATTGTTTTCATGATGTTGTTGACGATAACGTTGAAAAGGGTGACTCTGTCTTTTTGTTTTAACGCTTATGATATTTATTAATTCCTAATTAATTTTTTTTGTCGAATGTGCTTTTCATGCTTTGTGAAGTTTGTACATGCTCAAAAGCATATTTTTGCATAACTTAGTTATTAGGACAACGTTTTGTTTAAGGGAATGTGAAATACCGACATTACAGTTTTCTAAATTTTTTATTTTTAATACAAAAGTTTTAAAAATATCTCTATATTACAGCCTTCTATTTTACTAATCAAAAGCTTTATATAGAGATGTTTCGGAAAATTTTTGAATAAAGATTAAAAATTTGGAAAACTGCAATGCCGCTAACTATGTATAAATCATTTACCCTGTTAAATCCCCTTAAGTCTGTATATTTTGGTCTTATCAGTAAGTCTTTTAAAATTATTTCAAACAGACTGTGCTTTTGACGTTTATACTAGCATTTTATTTATTGTCATTGATTTTACAATATGTTGATGAAATTCTGAAAGTTACTTTGAACACATAAGTTTTGTGACTGTATCGTTATAATCATCTGGTAAATTTTTGGTTTATTTGTGTGCAGACACATATTATATATTTCCGATTTCAAATTAATTATCTTGCTTTTGTTAACTACACATGCTTTTACGGTAATACTGCAAAATTAGAATATTGTAAGTTCAATATAAGTAAACATAAATAAATAAACTCGTTTAAGTTTTGGTGTGAAACGTTATTTTAATTTATTTTTATAACTCTCACTTAATTTTAATTTCTTAAAACATTTTATCAATTTATCTTAAGCTTAAACTTATAGAACTTTCTTTTAAACTTACTTTGATATCATCTTTTCTATTTCTCATTAGTTGTAGTTGACATGTTTAATTTTTTCGTCTCAACTTCAACCAAACTTGGTTTGCGCGATCGTGGTAACACGTTTTACTTTATGCGTAATTGTGAATACTTAGACTTAAATTCAAAGATGAAACGATTAGTATTATGAGCATCTAAATGTTTAATTTTTTTGAATAGTTTTAAAATATATCCAAGCAGTCTCTTAAAAGCAGGCCGAACTATCTGTCTTTGTCTAATAGACTTTTTCATCATTTATATAAACACCATTCGTTGTAGCAAGAAAAAAATAATAGCCCCCGCTAGATATTAGTATAATAAGTAAATTTTGTAATAACAAGAAAATGATTGTATCGCGTAGCTTTTGAATAATATGAGACCTACGAACAAACTAAAATATAACATATCTTTTTTGGTAGGTCTCATATTATTCAAAAACTACGCAATAAAATAATTTAATTGTTATTACAACTCATCATACTAATATCTAACGGGAGCTACTATTTTTTTCATGCTACAAAGGATGGTGTTTAGATTGTAACATGGCAGATTAGTCATATTACTTGTGTGCATATTTGTAGCGCATATAGATGATAGAAGAGAGCATCCAACTATTGGCATGACGGAAAGCAGACCACGCGAGACAAATATTTAAAATTATAACCCAATATCGTTGGCAGTCACGCGCGAATATCTAAAGCACGTATACTGTGCACTTATATAGATAGCAAGCAGCTTGACTCGAGTAGCTTAGCTTGGGTCCGTTAAGGATCGTTTGTCTCTCTCTTGCGGCGTGCGCAGCGTACAGCACGAAAGATGAAGCTGAGCAGAGACAAGAAGGAAACGCCATTGCGTCATTCTTTCTGTCGTCAGCTAGGAGAAAAGAGCGTTACGACTTGCGATATTGCGTATTATTTTGTGTGTGTTGCGAATATCGAAGCTTGAGTGAGTGTAAATATATTAATTCACCATCCTGTAATTTATTTCCTTGTGCTTAGCAAAGCCTCGGATTGTTGCGAGAGCAGTACACGAGTATTAATTAAAATAATATAATTCATTTTTATTTTGTGACGTGTGTGCCGGGCGATCGCGTGCGCGTTCTGTTGCGTACATTTCCTTAGTGCTATTCTAATTCTTTTTTTGTGTGCGCTTGTGTCCTTTTAGCTTATGTTCTTTTGACTATCTGCTTTTCATCGTGCCGATAATTACGTAGTTAGTGCAAGCGACGTCGCGTACGCTATTCGCGGCTGGCGTCCATTTTCAGCGCGCGTGTGACTAATGTAAAAATTACTGAAATAAAGCTTCTCTTTTTTTTTATTTAATTAATTGCATCTTATCTACTTTTAAAATCAGTAAAACCTCCTGATTCCCAAGGTTGTCACACAATATAAATGATGAAAGACGCTATTAGACAAAGACAGATAGTTCGACCCCCTGTTAAAAGCTTAAGTCAGTTACATGCTAAATAATGAGAAATTAATTGTATAACGAGTATCAATCCTATACCTGTATACACTAAGGCCCGAATTCATAGTCGTGTCTTGAGTATTAAGTATGACTCAAAACTTAAGTATCGTTACTTGAGTATCAGCTGTTACGTTAATGGAGTGCTACACGAAGAGGTTATCACAGTCAGTTATGAAATAAAATCACACAGATAAGATACTCATCGGTAAAGATGTAACACTTAATTAAAGTAACAGTTGTTACTCAAGTAACGATACTTAAGTTTTAAGTCATACTTAATGCTCAAGACACGACTATGAATTGAATACATAATAATTCCTTATTTGTATCAACACATAACAGCCCTACACGGAAAAACTAACACACCTGTATTTGTAATGTCATGTATCATCATGAACATGTAAAAAAATACATCGCTGAGCGTTGTGCTCTTCACAGCGTTTGGCGATGTACGTCATTTCGATGCGATATGTTTGTCATTTATCGTACTATGTATTGCTGCTATCCATAAAACATTAGACAGTTATAGGTTATGCATATGCATTTATACTTAAAAATATGAAGCAAATATTCAAAATTTAATTCTTTCAATTTTCATACACAGGAAAATTTAATTTTTCTGCAGAAAAAATCCCTTGCGTTATTCAATCTGTATTTTTAACAAAACAGTCAATATTTATAATATCAGGTAAGTTGGTAAGAAAAATCATTGATATTATGGTGTCGTTCACTGCTAAAACCTGTGACGAACATTACATATAGCGGTGCATCAGTCTTTCCGTGTAATATCTTTCAGTTTTATTTTTCAAAGTAATTCTTTATAATTGGACTCTGAAAGTTTAACTCCTTAAAGTTATTTCTAAGATTCATATGGTTCTTCAAAATTTTCTATATTTTTCAATACGAAACTTACTCTAAAAGATAAAGACAGACGTCGAGACCAAATGTACACTCCACCTAAGAATTAAACTTTTTGAATATAAAAATCCATTAGTAAAATGTCTAAGCATCCGTAGATTGTAATCTTTAAAGTTGAATTCTGTAAATTTATATTTACCATCATTTTACATTGCAAATTCTAGTTTTATAAAGAATTTTAATCGAGCGACGTTAGGAGCGAGGTATTGTACGCTAATAATTCATTAATTATTATATATATATATATATATATATATATGTTTCTACAGTTTTATATATTGATATTAAATTTTTAGGCACGACCGCTATACGGAAGTGCCTTATATTTTCGACATCGCGAAAAATGTAACCCTTTAGAATATGTTTTTTTATGATAAAAAACTTATTTTTATAGCAAAATAAGACTATTACGAGGCTTCCTTAAAATGTATGTATGGATGTATGTGTGTGAGAAATCAAGTTTATGAATTTTCTCGACGAGTTTTTATCCGATCTGAATTATTCAAACGGGAAATTGTTTCAAATAATAACACAAGTAAACGTTCCTATTTTGAAAAAAATCGTTGGAAGCGTTTTTAAATAGGCGCCTTTTAAATGGTCAAAAAAATGGATTTTTGGTAATAACTTGAAAAATACGATTTTTTTTCAAAAAGTATATTTAATAAGAGTTATAGGATATAAAAAATAAATCTTTTTTATATTATACATTTTTCTCTAAAGTTAATATTTTTCAAATTGTTTATGAAAAATTTTTGAAATTAAAGGCTTTTTAATGATAATTTGATAAATATTATTTAAAAAATATATATATAATATCAAAAAGATGCATCTTATTTTTTTCTATAAATTTTATTTAATATACTTTTTTTCAAAATTCGTTTTTTCAAGTTATCACACAAAAATCATTTTTTTAACCTCCAAAGGGATAACTGTTTTAAAACCGCTTGAATGATTTTTTTTTAAACTGCCAATATTTATTTGTATTATTTTTTTAAAATCATCCTCCGCCGGAATGATTCAGATCAAATAAAAACTTAATACAAAACTTTACTTTTAAGCTACTGAACTATTTTTTTCTTATAACTTTTGATAGATTATCCTATCCAAAACTTTAAAAAGTATACATTAATGAAAATATGTCTTTTTCACATAACATAAATTTTTTCGAAATCAATCAACTTAATTCACAAGAAAAATTAAAATAATTATAAATTTGTTTTTTCAAATAAATACAATAAATTCAAACCTCCTGTTGAAAGATGCGGTAAAAAATACAATAAAAAAAAGAAATAAGATTAACTTTTAAGGCTTTTGCGTTTGTAAATGATTTGTTTTAATATTTTTTAAATATCAAATAGCGAGTGCGAAGCGCGAGCGTTTTCGGTCGTGCCTTATATGCAAGAAGCGGAGCTTTTTGCATACCTTGCATCGCGAAGCGATGCAAGGCCCGAGGGCATTTCAGAGCTGAGCGAAGCGAAGCTCTGAAAGGACCAAGGTGCGAGCCACAGCGGCCCTTTGGGCCGCTGTGGCGAGCTAGTTAAATATACGCTGAATAAAGAATTAAATTATCTACATTATAATTATAAGATGCATATTTCTTAAATATATTTAAAATTTTTCAAGCGAGCATTCTTTTTATAACAGCGCAGGTGAATAATATTATAATATGCATGTGAATAACAGGTCAATGATAATATTTTTATATAGATTTAGCGTATAACACACACTGACTTGAATTCCATTTAATGAGTTTTGTTAACATTTAAGTATATACAAATATTATTATTAAGTTCAGTTTCAGAAAATGATTGATTCTAATTCTTGCTATATTATTTACATGTATTTAGTTATTTTTATATCAGTAATAAACATAATAATTCTATGGAAATTGACTATCCGAATTTAAAGTTTTCGAAAATTTTCTATTGAATCTAATGATGTGACAGCAATAATTACATGTAATTATGTATGAAAACTTGGGATTAATTTAAACAAATAATCAGAATCAAAATATAATAGAGATTGACATATATTAATATTCAATTTATTTTTTTTTATAGTCAGTGTTATATAACTAAACTCATGTCTCTTTGTATCTCAGTACGTTGAAGATCAGTATAAAGCAATATGTGAATCAATATACATCTAAGAGAAAGATATAGGCAAATAAACGATTATTTTGTATTCAGCGTATAAAAAATTGAATTTAAATATTGGTTAGTTATACAATTGAGTTACTTTTACTGTAAAAATGCAACAACGAATGTGATGAATTATCAATACAAAGCGGATCGTATCTTATCTCTTGGACTGTTAACATTATTTAATATGTTAAATTATTTTATGACTGAAAATTAAATTTGATTATTTCTTAATTAAAATAACATATTCTATCTTGAGATATAACATGTTTTAATTATGAATGAAATAAAGCAGAAATGATATTCCAAATTTTTTCAGTAGAATAAACAAAAGATATTTTAGTTACCAATCATAATTTTCAAGTAATTTAATGAAATTCAATTTTTTTCTAATAAGAAAGACCTGATCCATTCTCAAACTTATAGGGAAAAAATTTCACATATAGTTACCTAACACCAGTTTAAAAATTTTTTTCAATTCAGCATTCAAGTATATTTTTGCGTGCTTCAGTGGCACATGATTTGCTAAAAATATCTCAAGTTTTGGTGTACTCTAAATCTTTAAGAAGATATTTTTTAATATTTTTTAATATTTGTAAATTATAATACTATTTGTATGAATGCTTGCGAAGGGATATCTGCAGCCGATCAGTACAAGTTAACATTAATATGAGTGAATGTAGCTAAAAATCACTTTTTTCATTCTTTTTAATTACATTTGAATTTTTTAAAAGAGATTGCCGTTTAGTACCTTCCTGAAATTTATAGGCTATATTTATACATACATAACCTTCTCCGATGAATTTTTTGGACATGGGATCATGGTTCGAAATCTTGAAAAGTAGTATTTTAATGATTTAAATGACTTTGGCTCAGCAAATGGCTACATTAGCACTTTTAAATTAATTTTTTCTCAAAATTTGGAATATTTTGAATAAAAAAGCTTTTAAGTAATAAATTCCTCAAACGCAACCCAACTGAGTAATTTAAGCCTAAAATTAGTCAAAAATGTTAAAAATATTGTTTTAGCCCAACTTTGAAGCTTTGTACCTCAAAAAATATGTAGTCAAGAAATCTAAAAAAATTCTGAGTGGTTCATAATATGGAATAGAACCATTTTACCAATTTTAAGCGAAAAAAATTTTTTCGTTTTTCGATTTGACAGAGAATGGGATATATATATACATCAAATTATTGTATTTTATCACCAAACCAAAAATCTCGTGTGGTGCTCACATTACTTATATCTTGCATCAAATAAGATCTAAGTAGCATTTCAAGTATATTACAAGCTCCATAAGAGCAATAAGTTGAGAGCAAATTAGTTAACAAAAACTTGCACACACGAAATGATTCAGATTGTTCAAATCACATATTCATATAATTTACGAAGCTAAGCAGCGAAAGCCTGTAAATAGTTTGAAAACATTAATGAACAAAATGTCTGATACTACCGTTGATGCAATTGAGACGTGGTTGTATTCAATTAATGAGTCAGAATTGACCGACTCAATCATAAGTTAAGAACTGCTTGATACTGGCCGCAGATTGCGTCGCGCCGACCGGATATTGAAACAGTTTTTGGATAATTACGATCCCGAAGGTTTGGTCGAAGATGGTTGAAGATAACCTGCAAAGAATGTGGGTCCTGATCGAGAACAAATATTTTTCGAAAGGGCGATTAACAGCAACCTCTTCCGGTTAACACCGAAACCAAAGTAAAAATGCGATCTCCTGCAACCAGCACTACAACCACGTTGAAAACACAAGCTCCTAGAGGTAATAATACTAGCTTTATGGCAAATTTTACGGGTGAAATATTTTAATTACGTATAGAGTTTGCACAATGCGTGTCGGAAATAAGTGCATGCATTACCAAAATGAGAAATAAGTATTTAAAGGTGAGCAGAAAATTAGACCATTTAGAGATTCAGGCATGAGCATCAAGGATTCATATAAAAAACAGCTATGGACAGGCTGCTAGGACAGTTCACTTCCCAGACTAAACGTTCACGGTTAACGACTTGCAAGATTCGTTAACGGCAAACACTCTACCTTCAGGTAAAGCAAGTAACAGTTCCATGCTAGGTATGCAATCAACCTACTAATCAGTGGGAAAACGGTCGTGGATGCTCGTCTGACCAACTCAGTACCCAGAATACATACTGGATGATCCAATGGAGACATAGGAAATATAGTTCAAAAGTGTAACGTCAAATTTGCCGGCGACAAAAGCCAGAGCATCAACGTTTTCTTTGCTAGAGTAGAGGATGGTCTAACTCTGAAAGAAGGAAAAGTTCTCTCTTCTTTATCAGAATTATTTTTAGAGATCGCAGCGACGTGGTATTGCAACAAAAAGGTCGAATGGCAGTCCTGGGCCCAATGCGTCGCACTGGAAAAAAGATATTATGATACCAGTAGAAGGTACCAACAAAGTATTGGATGAGAAGCTTACTAGAGAAATCAAGACAGAAACGAGGTCGTACACGACTACATTACGTGTCTCGAAGTCATCATAATAAAGATGTCGCCTATAAGAAATATAAGTAGACAACTAGACTTGCTTTATAAAAATATATTGCTAAACCTGCAATAAAAGGTAAAACGAGTAGAAGTGACATCAATAACATAGCTTCTTGATCAAGCACGAGAAGCAGAGCAGACTCTCAAACATGAGAAAAGTTCTAGAGGCAAGGTTGTTGCCACACTGAGAAAAAAACATAGTTGGCTTTATTGCGTTCTCTAGTAACGATAACCATGTTACTTTAGTATTCAATACATAGTCAAATTAACCGTTTATATTAGTAGCATTTACTAGATTGAACGTAGTAGGAATTTCTACAGTCTTATTAGTATTTTATTTACTTTTTTCAAGATATACTAAACGAAGTTTTAAGACTTTAAAGTCTCGTTTTGAGTCTTCTAGGCTTTTATTATAATTAAATATTCTTATTTTATCTACTTTCGTTTGTAGATTATAACAATATGCAAATTAATAGTATAATTTATTATATAGATTTTGAGGTTAAGATCTATTCATCATGTGCTACTTAATCCCGACCAGAGAATCTAGTTGTATTTACTATGTTACCGTAGTAAACGAGAGAAACAGTACATTGGTTAAGCTCATTGGTCTTAACGTAGTGAAGCCAACTATGTTTTTTTCTCAGTGCAGGAATGGTATATGAACCACCGACTGATGCCAAAACCACTAAAACAAAGGTTGCATTGGCTAGTACAAAGTCGGAGAGTACAATATATTCGGACTTCGTCAACTCCTCTGCCAAACTTCTAGATAGAAAGTTCAAGGAATTCACAAAGAATTTGCAATAACAACCTTATAAGCAAGCTAACTCGCAGAAGCAGAATAAGCAAGCTGTAAGCACACAAAACCAACGAAAAGGGCAGAAATATCAATAGAAATCTACATGAACAGTCCAAATTCCAAAAAGGAGAATTTCAAGAATGGTGTACGCTAAGCTATTTTCAAATGGAAAAATTTCATATCAACAGGACCATTAAAGTGTGGTGAATGCGGCATGCTTAGCTATTCACAGAGATTCTGCTTGACGTTTTCGGGAAATGTGAAAGGGAGCGGTTAAATAAGACCCAAACTGCTCATAAATCAACTAAGGTTTCAAAGCCGATGCAGGGGTCTTAAAGACGAATTTACGATTTGAGCTATAAATTTTAACGGCAAAGTGAATCTGCATCGGCGGATGATCAAGCTCGTTGCTGATTAAAAGTAATTGTCAAAGAGTTCCCACTTAGGGCTTTATATGACCCAGGTACTTTGTGCACGGTAATAGGTGTTGTAGGATTACAGATAGCCTCGACACTGAACAGAAAACTCCTTTCTGCTGGTTCAAGTCAGGCTTGTGCAGCTGATAGCAGGAAATTGCCATTAGCTGGCTATGACATGCATTTACAGTAGCAGGTATTGCTGAAAATGTCAAGGTCATCATTATTTCAGATCTAGATGGAGACTGTCATGTTGAAGTAAACTTCACACACATTTAGAACAGTCCTAAATCCTGACACTGACAGGCTTAATATAAAAGATGCTAACGCTTTTATCAAATTGGAAGTCGATAGCGTACCGATTAATACGTCAACAATGTCATCAGTAGGCATTGCTAACATAACTAATCAAGAGTGACAAGAGCTCAATCAGCTAATCAAAAAGAAATAGCCAACAATGAAAAACTTCCTGTGAGTTTAATTAACCTTGAAGAGCACAAGATCAATGGGATATGCAAAATCTATAAGACAAAGATATTATCAAGTATCTGATAAAATACTTAAAGAAATTCACCGTCAAGTAAAGGAGATGCTTGAACAAGGCATTATTAAACCATCATCAAATGATTGGTCAAGTCCAGTGGTAATGGTGCGCAAAAGTAATGAATCTTATCGCTTTTGCGTAGACTTTATAAAAGTCAACACTGTATCTAAGCCTGATGCATATCCTCTACCGTATATGCAGTATATCTTGCGTCACTTGAGGGAGGCTAAATACATATCTACGCTTAGCTTAAATAGTGCTTAGCACCAGATAACTCTGAAAAAAGGAAGGACACCTGCATGAGCATTCACAAGTACCAGGGCTAGATCTATTCCAATTCATGAGGATCCCACATGGTTGAGCCTATGCTGGACCAGAGAATAATTACTATCATAATCGGACCAGATCTAGATCTGTTTGCCTTCTCGTATCTTGATGACATAATAATTGTCACAAAGACGTTTGAAGAGCAAAAGAAATACGTAGAGCTTGGATTGAAGCGCATAAATGATGCCGGGTTGACAATAAATAAAGAGAAAAGTGTGCTTTGTCAACCAAAAGTCAAATACCTCGACATGTTAGTAAATAAAGATGCGGTTAAACCAAACTCAGAAAAAATTAAGCTAGTGACTAATTACTAAGCACCTAAAAATCCGAAACAACTCTAAAGAGTTTTAGGTATGGCTTCATGGTACCGTAAATTCGTGAAAGATTCCGCAAGCGTAGCAGAACCTCTAACATGCCTGACAAAGAAAGGTCAGAAGTATGATTAGCGAGAGGAGCAGCAGCAAGCTCTCTCAAGTCTCAGAGTAATGATAGTTACTGCTCCTGTGCTTCAAGTACCAAACCGCTAAGGAAACTATGTGATCCAAAAGGATGCAAGTGACACTGGAATAGGTGTAGTATTGATACAAATAGTTTACTACGAAGATAGAGTTTTAGAATTCGCAAGTGGAACGGTATCAACTGCTGAGAGAAACTACATTGTCATTGAGAGGGAATGCCTCGCTATGGTGTAGGCTGTTATACAATTTCATTCACATATTGAAAGTTATCACTTCAAGGTAATAACCGATCACAGCAGCTTAAGATAGCTCTGTTCAATGAAGAATCTAACTAGCAATCTTGTTAGATAGATATTGGAACTTAAAGTTTATTGCTTTGAAGTTGAACACAGGAAAGGTAGCCTGAACCTCGTACCAGATGCACTATCTCGTATGTGCGAGGACGATATGGCATTTAGGATCAATAACTTGGTCATCAGGAATAGAAGACTCATGATACAAAGGTTGTATCAAGAGGTAGTGGACAAACCAACAGAATATCAATAGGTCTGAATTTAAGAAGAAGTTGGTGGATAAATTCTTAATTCAAGCGGTAGTACATCACTTAACAACACCGCCGTATCATCTTCAGGCAAACCCTGTGGAGAGGTTAAATAGGACTTAAAAAAACAATGATAGTGTCCTACATCTACGGAAAGCATAGTCTGTGGAATTAAAATTTATCAGAGATCTTTGCATTGAATACGAAGACGCAAAGCTCTACAAGCATAAGCTCCGCCATGGTGAACAATGGCGGACTACCTGAGCCATCTGGCTCGGCAGAGAGATAACAAGAGCCGGCAGCATCAGAAGAAATGACTAATAAAGCGAAACAAACGTGGAAAAAAAATGAAAAATCTCCTGCTTGTTTGAACATGCGACTGACCGTGCCGAAGTCCAACAAGCCAGCCAAGCTCGGTATAACGATGCGAAAAGAAGATCCTAAGCTTTCAAAATAGGGGATTTGGTCTGAAAGAGGAACAAGGTCCTGTCTTTCGCAGCACAAGTAATCGCTGCAAAACTATCACCAAAATATGCTGGACATAATCACCAAAGCTAAAGGTTCAATCGTCTACAAATTGTTAAATGTTAAGGGTGAGATTAAAAAGAACATCCACTTTGAATATTTGAAGAAATATGTTCCAGGTAAACAACCAAAAGATGACAAAGAAAGTGCACAACCAACAATAGAAGAACAGGTAACGGTCAACCTACTCAGTGTCAACGATGCAGCTTCTAGTGGGGAGCAAGCGAGCATGGGCACTTCGTCAGTGCCACAGTAGATGCAAATGAAAGGACACGAGAGTTTATATGAGAGAAAGAAAAAGGGGAGACAAAGGAAAACAGTCAATTGTAATACGAAATTATGCGCGTGATTTAGTGTTGTATAAGTGAGTGCATTTGTGGTTTTAAATTCTTGTGTTTGTAGGTAGATTGCTGCTCACACAATTTAATACAAACATGTTTTATTGCAGCAAAGCCCACGTGCACAATAACGTGGCATCCATCTACAAGGCGTTAGAAACAGAACCAGATTTTTCCACTTTCTACACTTTACGCTAGCTGAAATATAAACGCTAGTAGTTTCAATTGCTTGTGCGATTTCTGCGCTATTTATATTTATTATATTTCGTGGCACGTTAGTTAACTAATTAAAGTTAATTATAAGTTAATTAGTTCAAGTTCGGCCTGAGCGCTTAACTTATTCTTGATTTTTATTTCTTTTCTGGTATTTCCTAGTAAACATTTCTTTTCTTTTTAAATAAAGTCTTTTGTTTTGTCTGACGTGACAAAAAATCACCACGCCTATCGATCTCTTCATCTGAATCATCTATTAAATTTTAATTGTCATAGTAACTAATAATTTGCACGCTTTTGTGTCAACAAAAGCAATTGCACAGTTTTATTATGCTTTTTTTTTATTGATGTTCGAGATTTATAAGACGAGATTTTTTTTTAAGTTTATTTTATTTTTACACCAAGTGCTCAGCCGAACCCTTTAATTGAGAAAATACGAATTGAAAAAATTCTAATTTTTATTTGTGTTTCTAAAATAAAAGCGATAAAAATATCTCTAAGAACCGATTTAAATTATTTTATTTTTTACACATATTTTATAAATTTTATATTGTTGAAAATATTATTGAAAAAAATTACTTATCGATTGCTTAATTTATTTCAGAATTTCAAATAAACTTCAAACTTACAATTATTATTATAAGAAATATTGATGTTAATCAAAACACTATTTTATTGCAGAATTTCAAGACAAGAAATGCATTAGTTTTTAGTATGTACTATAAAAATTATCCAGTTAAATTGCTTTCTCATAAAGAAAGAATTGTATCGATAAAAAATTTTTTTTTCTATTTTTTCAAATATTTGTACATGTTTGAACTCAGGGAGTCGGAAAAAGTGATCTCCAGAAAATGTCTGTATGTGTGTGCGTGTGCGTGTGCGTGTGCGTATGCGTGTACGTGTGTGTGTATGTGTATATGTGTATGTGTATGTGTATGTGTGTATGTGTATGTGCGTATCTGTATGTGTGCATATGTATGTGTGTATGTGTATGTGTGTGTGCGCGCGCGTGTGTGTGTGTGTGTGTGTGTGTGAATTTGTTTCAAAATTTTCCTGGAAATTATTTGCAATTTCTCGAATAAAAAAAATTTCTAAAAACTGATTTTCTTAGCTAAGTTTTAATTTTAGAGCATTTTGAAATTTTTGAAAAATAGGTTTATATTTATTAAGCCAATAAAATCTTAAGAACTACTCGATGGATTTACTTCAAATTTTCCATAAAATTCAGTTTTTCGATCAACTAGTGCGGAAGCTATTGAAAATTGGTTTTCTTAGTTTGCTTTTCATTTTATAGCTATTTTAGTAATTTTAAAAAAATTTCGAATTTTCATTCTTATTGTATTTTACGTAAACTACTCAAAGAATTTGCTTGAAAATTTGTATGGAACTTATTTTTGACTGCCAAAAGAAGAAAAACTTTTAGAAACTGATTTTCTTAGCGCACTTCTAATTTTAGAGCATTTTTAAAAATTTTTTTAAAATTTTTATTTTTTATTTTTTTCTATTTTACGAAAACCATTTCATAGATTTACTCCAAAATTTGTATGCAAGTTATTCGCTACTGTCTAAAGAAAGCAAGCTTTGAAAAATTTATTTTCTTAGCGCAGTTTTAATTTAAAAAAAAATTGAAAATTTTGATAAAGATTTATATTTTTCATTTATCTTGTATTTTGCGTAAGCTATATTATAAATTTTCTCTAAAATTTTTATACAATTAATTCGCTATTGTCTGAAGAAAATAAGCTTTTAAAAACTAATTTTCTTAGTGCGGTTACAATTTTAGAGAAATTTAAATATTTTTAAAAAAATTTTGATTTTTCTTTTCTTTTTTTTTATTTTACGTAAAGTACTCGATAGATTTGTTCTAAAATTTGCAGGGAAATTATTTGCGACTGCCAAAAGAAGGAAAATTTTCGAAAATTAATTTTCATACTGTAGTTTTAATTTTAGAGCATTTTTAAAATTTTGGAAAAGAAATTTTAAAAAGAAAATGTTATTTATTTAGCCAATTAGATCTCGAAAATTACTCGATGGATTTTCTTTAAATTTTTCATACTATCTATGTTTTGGTATAAGTAGACGGGAAGCTATTAAAAATTGGTATCAATAGTGTAGTTTTTTTTATAGAGCCATTTTAAGAATTTAAAAAAAATTCCGATTTTCCATTAATTTTGTATTTTACGTAAATTGGTGAATTTGCCTTGAGATTTGCATAGGAATTATTTGCAACTGCCAAAAGAAGAATAACTTTTAAAATTTGATTTCCTTAGCATAGTTTTAATTTTAGAAAATTTAAAAAATTTTTAAGGAGTTACTTATGGTAATAAAAAAGGATAAATAGCAGAACTATTAAGAGAGCGGACTGTAAATAATCTTCATCATACAAGTTGATGTATTTCTTTTCCTGAAATTTTGCAATAAAATGAAGAGATAGTCAATATTTATGAGTGCAGGTGTAGTGTCCGCTTTTCATCTCCATATAATATGAAATTTTAAGTCATGATAAAACTGGACAAGTCATTTTTATGCATTGTGTTGCATTGTAAACAGATGTCTTTAATCATGAAATATTGTACATTGCTTTGTCCACAATTCGAACTTGGAATTTCTTTAAGATATATCTTAAAGATTAAAGGCGACATTTAAAGATTATTATAAGGGATTGTTTGGAAACTCAAATTATTGTTTACTTTTTATTTTGATAGTTGTTAAAAATTTAATTTTAATTTTAATTTTTATTTTATAAAAACAAAACAAATTATGAGCACCCAAATAAGGACGGCCCCGAAACCGTACTATACTCCAGGATGCGTGCACAAACACCAAAAAAGACCAAAGTAGTTGAACATACAAACGCGCGTGTACGTGTACATGCTATTGCATGTGTAAGTGCATGGGTCTCTGTCTCACTCTTCTACTTTAGTAGAGGAGTAGGAGGGATACCAAAGAGAGCATGACTCTCGTCACTCTTGGATCAGTTTTTCTATCGAACAGTCACACCTTGCTTAAGGTTGTATGGGCTATACAGTCTGTGTCAAAAGTTAATTTTTTAGAAAATCGTCTATATTTTTCGGTAGAAAGTAATTATTCAATTTTCAGCTCGGTAACTTATTAAATAATATTCAAACAATCATTTTAAACTTTGTTTCATTTAAATGTAATAATTTATTAAAGAGTTATAACATTTTGAAGTTTATAAATTTTACACAAATCTAATGCAATCATAAATAATAATGCCAAACTTTCAAAAATGATTTTATTTGACTGCAACAAAGTTTATTTTGTTCAGTTTAAAATTTAAAATCTATTGACGAGGATTGAATTTTGATTTTTATTTTTTAATAAAATTTATTGTTAATTTTCTGCGAAAAAATGTATATGTCTCAGACGGTACTTACTGTTTTACCATAGAAAATTAGTAATAAATTTTAATAAAAAATCAAAATCAAAATTCCATCCTCGTCAATAGATTTTAAATTTTAAACTGAACAAAATAAACTTTGTTTCAGTCAAATAAAATCATTTTTTAAAGTTTGGTATTATTATTTATGATTGCATCAGATTTGTGTAAAATTTATAAACTTTAAAATGTTATAACTCTTTAATAATTCATTATATTTAAATGAAACAAAGTTCAAAATGATTGTTTTAATATTATTTAATAAGTTACCGAGCTGAAAATTGAATAATTACTTTCTACCGAAAAATATAGACGATTTTCTAAAAAACCAACTTTTGACACAGACTGTATAGCCCATACAACCTTAAGACAACAACGGGCACTGGGTCATAGCATTGTCTTAAGCAAGGAAGACTTTACGCGTGTTAGCGTGCTTAGTTGTACATTTTTGTATGATATGTTTAGTAAAGAGCCTATCTAAGTAAAGAACATTACTATTCTTCTAATCCAGTAATAAGTCTAGAATGTTAAGGCATTTGGTTCTTAACAACAACGGGCTTTTTACATAATACCCTATATTTTTTTACCCATTATATATCAAAAGTCTGCTATAGCTCTGCCGTCCAAAGTAAGAAAACCTTAACTCCAATGGGATTCCAACGTAGTTAACCACTTTTACACTTTGGACGGCAGAGCTGGCCCAGGCGTGCTAGCTATAAACGACTTTTAAGCACTAAAAACTAATAGAAATAATATAAAAAATCCACGTTAGCTAGGCAAGGCTATCTAGGTAACAACGATTCTACAGACACAAAGGGTCGCGCTTCATTGTAAAATAAACATTTCAAATATTAAATAACTTACTTTAAATAAATTTAGGGTATTAAGAGAAGGGGAACGTTACAAAGTATTATTTTTTATATGTTTTTGTAAAACATAATAAAAAATTTTTAAAAAAAAAGTTTCGTTTTTATTTAATTTTTTTTTAAACATAATTAATTAATTTTTTATTATTTTCCTTTAATAGAAACTAAACATGATTAATTTTGAAAAATACTAAAACAAAATAAAAACTGAAACGCAATTGTTATATACTTTTTTTCGGTTTGTCAAATATTGTCAAATCATAGGGCAAAAAAATAAAGAACTCTCAACTATTTTATGTAGTACAATGAGTATATTTTTTTTATTTTGTAATATATGAAAATTTAAATTAATGATTTTCACAATAATAAATCAATAAGAACCCATCTAAGATTTTTGAAAATGTGATCAAGTTTACTATTTTTAGGGAGTAAATACCCGAGGAAAAAATAAATTTTACTCCCGGATCGCATAATGGGCCTTATCCCTCATCTCAACCTTAGCTACTTTATTGATTTAAAAAAGTGGGCTTGATTGTAAAAATTGAAATTAAATTTTTTATGGAAATTTTCAATAACTTATTAATTTTCGAAAATTTTTAATTTTACGTGGGAAAAAAATTTTTCTTCTGCTTTTTTTAGAAGAAAGTTACTTTTCTCCTGAAAAATTTTAGACATAACATTTCTTTTGTATTTTGAGTTAATAAAGTGGCCATATCTGTTTAGGTTGGTATAAACAATTCTTAAATCTTTATAAATTGTAAAATTCCTGAGTTTATAAATTTTATGGACCAAATTTTATTTTATTTTATGTTTTACAACAAAATTGAAACGATTTATGTTTTAGTTTTTATTTAAAATAACATAATAAAGAAAAAAATTATTCATACTTTCATTGAAATAAAATTTGAAATAAAAAAAACTATTGAACAATCATATTAGATATCGTAATGAGAAAACTTGATTTAAATCCAATTTAGTTCTGGTTACGTTTTAAAAACTAGAACCAATTTCGTTATAATTAAGTTTTTGTTTCTAAAAATAAAACTAATAGAAAACTAAATAGGGTCTTCATTCAGTTTTTCAAATGATCGCTGAAAGTTACATATTATGTATAGAAAGAACTATATTTGAAAAATAACTTTTGTCTTTGTAATAATTTACGTTCCCTAGTAGAAAAATCACCATGATATTACCACGGTATGGTAAATTAGCATGTGAAAACACCATATTATGGCATAATCATGGTGATATTTCTACCAGGGTTATTTAAATTTTGAAAACTTCAATAATACACAATAATGCTTACACGCTTTAAAGATTTAAGAAAAATCTAAAAAAATAATAAAAAAGAGTTACTATTTCTATAATTTCTTTAAAATAATAATAAAAAAATGAATAATTGAATAATACATCTTTCATATGAGATTTATTTTTATCAAAGTTTTTCGTCCCTCGAGTATTAATAGTACATTATGCAACTAGAGAGTAAAATCACATATTTCTCCCAAAAGGAAGTGAATTCCTGAACAAGAAATAGATTTTACTCTCATGTTGCATATTTAACTTTATTCCTACATCAACGGTGGTCACTTTATTAACTCCAAAACAGCGGGCCCGATTCAAGAATTTGAAATATAGATTAATTTACTAATCATATTGTATACGCTCATACAAATTATTTTTGATGTTTGTTTACCATTGCTATAATGTAATTTACAGTACCGATCAAAAGTTCAGAAACATTTTTGTTTTCAAAGACTTAAATTCAAATCGTGATATCTCAGAAACGCTTTAATGAATTTAAAAAATTCAAACGGCGTTTAAAAGCGAAATGTTCAAGTGAAAATTACTGGAATTTTCCATAACTTAAACATTTATTGTTTTATAAATATCTCATAAGTACGAATTTGCTCTAAAGTATCTTTAATTGTCCTTTTTGTCTAAATTAAAAAAAACTTTTGAGTACTAATGTAGCTCTTGCGGCGAGCAGTTTATAACAAACCTTCTCTTAAAAAGGTTGTCTACCTATCCATAAAAAAAAATTAGGTATTATTTTAATTCAATATATACATTTTTGCAACCAACACCTTGTATCTTATACATATTTAACATTCATAATATTGTCTTTCGAAATTAGTTTTTTGTAAGACGTACTAACTTATTGATGCACACATATTGTGAATTATGAACATAAATTGCAATAATAAATAATGAGAAAAAATTTCTTTTTTATTTTAATTAGGTTAAAAATTTTATAATAAAAGTTTATAATTTGTTTAAATTATTAATTTTTATGGAAATACAGTATTTTTTAATTTCATTCATTAATTTAATCATTTGTTACAAATTTTAAAGAAAATTATTCAAATTCATATATTTATCATTTAGCGGGAATAAAGTACTTTTTTCCGCAAAATGTTTTAGAACTTACTAGGAGAGTATCACAACTCCGAATCACGGATTTTGCTCAAACTTTGTGATAAGTTTATAAATGTCAAAATATGAAAGAAAACAGAATTTTAGATACCGACGCTCAATATTTCTCTAGTCATAGGCAATTAAAGAAAATCACTAAAAAAGTTACTAGATTTTTAAACGCATATAGTTCCTTAGCATTGATAGCTAGAAGCTTAAAACGTTTTTTAAATGAAAGCTGATCTCAAATTCTTTCGAATTAGTACTTATAGCATGTCAAAATATTATTTTTTCCCAAAGTTATAGCGTGATAAACATTGGACCTGATGTTTCTTTTTAAAACATTAATTAATAACAAACGCTGAAATCGGGTCTAATGTTTATCACGCTATAACTTTGGGAAAAAATAATATTTTGACATGCTATAAGTACTAGTTCGAAAGAATTTGAGCTCAGCTTTCATTTAAAAAACGTTTTAAAATTCGTTTTCTTTCATATTTTGACATTTATAAACTTATCACAAAGTTTGAGCAAAATCCGTGATTCGGAGTTGTGATACTCTCCTAGTTAATTATATCTTACTTTTAGCCTGCTTTTCGAGTTTATAAAGTCGCTAATACTGTTGGAGTGAGAATAAAAAAATTTATTGATGGCACTCAGACAATACTGATACATTAGTACATAACATTAATTTCTTTACTGATTCAGATATTGGTTGATATGAAACTATTATTTTTTAATAATAAACACAAAATAATATTACTATTTTCACAGTCAATGATTAAAAATTTATACATTTGTATTAGATATAGGGCACGCAGATTTTCAAGTAATTATAAAATTATAACTTACTCATATCTATGATCATGAGCTGTAATCATCATGTTCGCATAAGATGTACATAAAATAAGAAAATCTTTGCTCGATTCGAGTGCCACATTCAAACCCCAAATTGAAGCTAATTTGGCATGATCTTGCATACCCGATAACTAAAAATATATAATAATAAAAATTTGTTATTAAAAATAAAAATTTTGTCTCTAAACTTAGGCACTTTTATTAAAAGTAATTAGGACTTATAAAATTCGAAAGCCTTTGATTACTGTTAATTTTAAAATATCAATAATCCAATTTTATGAATGTAATACTCTAACCCTATATAGTATAAACATCTGTGCCAAGCAACTAGCAAACTGATCATTGTAATTCGCAGAATCTCCATCGTAAATTCCAACTTTGAAGTGTCTCATACAAGTTAACATTGAATATAAATCTTTTAGTAAAATCATTGATTTATATCTTATCGCTAAGGGATTGGTAGGAAATTTATAATGCATTATTTTTAACGTAGCTTGAAAACATTTCATCGCTTCACTCATCAAATTGCTTTCTAAAAAGCATCTACCACGCAGTGTTTGAATTTTGCCTTTTAAGTAAGGTAGCACAATCAATTCATCCTCAGCAGAATTATACAACTAAATAATATATTCAAGGAATAAATTTGTCATTGTATATTAAATAAAATCATGGTAAATTTTTATGTCATTACTGCGTCAATAAGTTGATCGCCTTCGACTAAAAGTTTCGTGGCTTGGGGAATATTCAAGGTTGAAATGCAAACATCAGTAAATTCTAAAATTGCAACCAATAATAATTGTTGAACACCTAAAAAGAATATTAATTTTTCAATATATTATTTAATATATTGATATTTTCTTTGATTTTAAAATTATTTAAATTCATTATTAAAATATGAAATTTTAATTAAATGATAGTAAAGATGTATTAACTTAATAAAATTAATAAAGAATATTAATAAAATTTGCAAATCGAAATCATCCTTAAATATTTTTAGTATATTGATCTTCTAAATTTAAATTTATACTTAAATTTAATGTTTGCAATTTGGAATGTAGTCATTTCGAAAAAAAACATGGAATGATACTTACGTCTTATTAATTGCAAATATTAGGTTAAAATTCATCTATTAAATAAAAAGTGGATAAAGAAAATTTTAATAAAATTGTATTTTTAATAAAAATCTTATGAATATTAAAGAACCCACCTGGGTAAGCATGTGCCTGCTCTTGACGAGATCACTATTCAAACTCGACGGACCTTTTCATCATTAAAAGTGATGAACTCAGACAAATTTTCAGACCTCTAAACTCACCTGGGACAAAATGGGAAGACATTTTGTATTATTCAGTTTTCAGAATCTAGTGTCTCTGTTACTTGAACTTTCCAAAAAATTTCACCCAGGAAGAAAGGTATTACTATAACCAGTAAACTTACATGAGAAAAAAATTTTTGGCGGAAAATTCAAATTTTGGCAGCCGTTTAAAAATTTAAAATTAATGTCATCTTTTCCCATTCATATCTGCAACTACGAAAAAGTTCTAAAATATTTCTTGTAGCAAGATAAATATGTATGAATTTTTTCAGATTTTTAATGTTAGTAGAAGGTTGTCAAAAAAATTAAATACCAGATTTTTATGCATTTTTGCACATGTATGAATTTAAGGATAAGCTAGGGCACCTTAACGGCATGCTGGAGTACCCGTTGAAGATGGTAAGGAAAATCAAAATTGACTTCAGCGTCTTGCCTGAACATAAAGATACAATATGAACATTGTGTAAGAATCCCTGGTCAGTAACTTGAAACTGTACTCGCTACAAATCGCATTTTTCAATATCGATTTGAACGTATTTGGTATGGAAAGATATTTACTATGAGGAGCATTATCTATAAGATTATGGATAAAATAGAAACTTCGAATAATTTATCTTAACCAATTATGAACACAATAATCATAGAAATAATATATAAAATGTCAATAACAATAATATAAATGTTTAAAAAATTAATCTTCGTCGTTGCCTTTGATGATAACAGATTTGCATGTGTGTGTATTTAAACAAAATTCATTATTATAAATTTAATATATCTGTAGGGCCCACAAGCCGTATAGACCATCTGCGTAGTCTATAACTAATAGAGACCTACTGCACGTACTTACAACCCCTGAAAAAAGAACTGACTGCACAGCACTTACAAACCGATTGTGCATTCCCATATGTTGCTTGAACCTTCTGCGCATGCGTAAGCCTCCTTTAACGCCCTTATATACTTATTGTATTCGATATCTAACTGCAATATCCTTGGAAGACCTCGAATTCACCTATATTTTCAGATCAGGAAATCCATTCGAAAATTCATCTGGAACGCACTTTGATCCTTAAGAAGGCTATGTGTCGTTACTGAATCTTGGTGACTAGATGGTGGTGACTTCTCATGACTGCGTAAGAGTCGAAATATATTACATACATGAAATTTAGTCGAGTTCAGTCGTTCTTCAGTGTTAATGAAACACAGCGATAAATTCTTAACCAAGAGAAATAACGTGAGAGATCACGCGAGATTTTATAATAAAATCTCATGTAGAGTTGAAAAAAAACTAGCATAATAAACAAGTTAAATAATAAAACAGCATCCTGTCAAAATAGTAAGACTGGATTTCCACATAGAACTGGTTTAAAATAGATTCCAGATGAATTTTTAAATGGATTTCCGATCAGAAAATTATGGAAAATTCAAGGTCTTCCAAGGATATCGCGGTAGGATATCGATTGTAATACAATAATAATATAAGGAAAGAATTAAAGAGGGTTTACACATATACAGAAGGTTCAAGCAACATATGGGGATGCGTAGTCGGTTTGTAGGGGCTGTGGTGCTGTGCAGTCAGTTCTCTTCAGGGGTTGTAATTATGCGCAGCAGGTCTCTACTAGTTATAGGCTGTGCAGATGGTCTGCAGGACTTGTGGGCCCTGCAGATATATTAAATTTATAATTATGAATTTTGTTTAAATACACACATGCAAATCTGTTATCATCGAAGGCAACGACGAAGATTAATTTTTTACACATTAACAATAACAATAACATAAATTTATGTTATTGTTAATGTTGTATTATTGTTAATGTTAAGGTTGTAGTAATGTCTTTTTTCCCGTGGGAAATTTTTTGGAAAGTTCGAGTAACAGAGACACGAGAGTCTAAAAACTGAAAAGTACAAAATTTCGTTTCATTTTGCCCCAGGTAAATTGAGTGGTCTGAAAATTTGTCTGAGTTCATCACTTTTAATGATGAAAAGATCCGTTGAGTTTGACTAGTGATCTCGTCAAGGGCATTTTTGACATGCGTAGCCCGTTGAGCTCTTTAAAATCTTTAACTTAAAAGCTGATCCCATTCCAAATCGAACAATGGTCCAACCATCTAGTCGCTAATAGTTTTGCAAATACAGTATATCATATCACTCTAACAATAAGAAGACATTCATCATTTTGTTTTGATGTAGCATCAAAGTTGTATAAAATATGCATATTTAAAAATATACATAACTTAAGTCGGCTATCATTTCAGAGTTTGTGGCTGGATTTTGCTGAATTCTTTTTTGTTTTATAATTTTTTTTGTATTCTCTTTAGTTTTGTGCAAAAAATTTGAAATAAGTCTAAAAAAATGTTGGGGATGTATGTTTTTTATTAAAAAATGCATCTATGATGCATACGCATTTTTTTCGAAAACTTCATTCTATTTCTATTAATATTTTCGCTGATAAAGGGCAAAGCTACCTTTATCAAATAATATATACTCAATGATGAGATTTTACAGAAACAAATTCACAAAACTACTTACTAAAAACTGCTTAGATACAGTTTTGAAAAATCTACCTAAACTCTGTTCAAATACTGATACATATTTTGCTAATTATGCTTACGCGTGCGTGTAATTGTGTAAATTAATTTTCATCGATGCATATATATATATTATATAAGGGATATTCGGCAATATTCCTTCAAACGTATACGTTAAAAAGCAATGATGCAAATCAACAGGCACTTCATCAAAAATAGCGTGAGCCAGCTATATGTGTATAAGTATCTCTTTTTCATAGGGCTACTTTTACTAACAGGAAGAGGTCCTCACCTCTGGTAAACGAATTCGGTTAAAAAAGCAGCATATCATTTTTTATAGAAAAAATGGTCCAATATTTTCTTTCAGTCTGATGAATCCCAGAAACAAAATCGTAGACATTTTTTCGGAAATATAGTAAATTACCAAGAAATTAAGTCTACAGAATAATAAATATTAGATGAAACAAAAAAAATTTAAATACTTCTATTTGAGGTATTAGACCTGAGTTTAAGCCTGAATAAATCAAAGTAGAAGGTAATCATTTTTTTTCTTATAATATTAAGTAATGAAACTTTTTTTACGTTAAATATATATTGAATACAAGATATAATTTTTAAAAATCTTATCCAATGCTTCAAATCTTTTTGATCAGTCGAAGACTTGATGATATTTATTTTGGTGCTTGCCGCAAACTTTCTCAGCTTATTTTCAACTGATTGACTCTAGAATTTTCAGAGATCTCCAATTCATATATCTTCACAAAATAACAGTGCTGGAATTTAGGTAAGATAAGTTTAAGTGAATGTTCTGTAAAATTCTTTTTTTTCTTAAAACTAGAACTGTTATTTTATGAAGATACATAAATTGAAGATCTCTGGAAATTTTAAAGTTAATTTTTTGTAAATTGGCTAGAAAGGCTTGCAGCAAGTACTGAAATCAAGTGCTCGAACAAAGAAAAGGGATCCAGTCATCGGATGAGGTTTTTTAAAATTATTTATTGATCAAAGTCCTGTATTTAATAAATATTAGCATAAGATACCTCGCTTCTAACTTCGCCTAGTTAGATTTTCATATTTTATATTATCATCTGTGAATTAGCCAGTTCTCAAGTAAAGAAGAATATCTTCAACTTATGAATTTTTATATTGCTGTTTCGTTTTAAACTTAATTTTTGAACTTCTATAAAAAAAGTATCAATCAATGTTAAAATATGCATAACATTTTTTTGAAATCACATTACATCTTGACGATAAATTTAAAATTTGCTATGCTAAACTCGACTTTAAGCAATAATCTTATGTTAAAGTGAAAATTTTTATTAATAATGTAAATTGAAGATCTGGATGCAAGAAAGGAGTATATTCTTGAAAATGCGTGAAAGAATTGTCCAAGTTTGTCTAAAGAAACTAAATAAATAAAATTAAGAAATTGATTTTTGAAAAATACTAGCACGTGGTAAGTGAAAATCCGTTTCTCAATTTTCAATATTTTGGTAAAACATTGAATAAAATACAGAAATTCTTAGCCCCTGATTGAAGTACTGGATGCTACAAGGGGGTATGTGCTCCAAAAAAGTGTTCAATTATTGTTTAAGCTTGACTCACAAGGAGAGTACCCTACCTTCGGGAAACGGATTTGGCTGAAACTGGGAGATATGATTTTTTGATGAAAAAAAATAAACCCGTGTTTTTTCTTTTCTTTGAATAGGCACCATAGACGGAGATATAGGCATTTTTTCGAAAATATAATGAAAAGGAGCTTTTATAAGATCTTGAATAACCAAACAACTAAGACTCTTACAAAAAAATGTATAAAAAATAAAATAAAGTACAGATTAGATTCTTCAATTTAAGCTTTGTTGTATTGAAAAAGCTTGTGTGGTTCAAAAGTTGTGCCTAATAGAAAATTACTACATATTTGTTAATATTTTAGCGTGTAACATATAATCAATTTTTTACGCTATTTCATTAGCATATTTTATTCACCTGTAACTTTTGAACCACACAAGCTTTTTTAATGCAACGAAGCTTAAATTAAAGAATTTAATCTGTACTTTATTTTAATTTTTGTACATTTTTTTATAAGAGTCTTAGTTGTTTGGTTATTCAAGATCTTATAAAAGCTCCTTTTCATTATATTTTCGAAAAAATGCCTATATCTCCGTCTATGGTGCCTATTCAAAGAAAAGAAAAAACACGGGTTTATTTTTTTTCATCAAAAAATCATATCCCCCAGTTTCAGCCAAATCCGTTTCCCGAAGGTCGGGTACTCTCCTTGTGAGTCAAGCTTAAACAATAATTGAACACTTTTTTGGAGCATATACCCCCTTGTAGCATCCAGTACTTCAATCATGGGCTAAGAATTTCTGTATTTTGTTCAATGTTTTACCAATTCAAAGACTAATAGTGTACATCACATAGGTGTTTAAATGCATGTAATTATTATAAAATTTGACATTATTTTCATTCTGAATTAATTCAAGTTTAATTTCTGAATATCTGTATTCTAAATCAATCTACTAATTATTTTAATTATTTTATAATTAAATATTGACATTTTTATTCGAAAAAATAATTGCTTCAACTTATAAATTTTTAAATTGTTATCTTATATGGAATTTTATGATTAAGAAAACCGTCTCATGCAGCCTCTCTTAGAGTCGCTCTTCAAAATACTGACGATCACGCTCAAAATACAGAGAGAGAGAGAGAGAGAGAGAGAAGTTAAGAGGGCGCTGCTGCCCACGGCAACCTTAGCTAGAAAACACACATAAAGAATATGCGCTCACTCTTAACAAATAAAATGAATCACAATATATATATATATATATATATATATATATATATATATATATATATATATATATCTCTATATTATAAAAAGATTTCGCCGCCGCTGTCACCGTGTATAAGAATTCGATTTGTCCTTGATTAGCTAGAATTTAGCTAGAATTTAGCTAAAAGTTAGCTTAAAGTCAGCTGAAAGTTAGCTAAAAGTTAGCTAAAAGTTAGCTAAAAGTTAGCTGAAAGTTTGCTGAAATCAGATAAAATTATATAAAAGTTAGTTGTTTGAAATTTTTCTATTTTCAACTTAAAATCATAATTTTACAGCCCAAACCGACTTCCTTCCTACCAATAATATATACTATGATAATATTTATTGGAGAAAAACGATACAATATTAACACAATAGGCTAATTTTCCAAATGTTTGTGAAATAACTAAGTTTATTTCGAAATTTTCTTAATTTGTCTCTCAAATATGACTGATTCTCGGTTTGTAACTGAATTCGTAGGGTCTATTGCAATTTTATATTGTATGATATGATGATTTTTAAAGTTCTTTGAATTCAAAAAGTTATTTCATGAGTTTGCCTGTCCGTTGCAATTATAAAATCATGAAAAAAACGAATTTTTTATCATTTTAATAACGGCGCACCACTTGAAAAAATCTGAAAAAATTCATAATGAAAGATATATACAAAATACAAGTCATATATTCGTTTTGAACCGACCCATCCCAAAATGTGATTTGTAGAGCATTTTGAATTTTTCAAACGTCTCTCAAACCTTTAATTCTAGATAACGAATTTCGGAATGCATTATATTTTATCACATTTACAATTAATAGCGTTAAATTGAGCTGGATTTAGGCTTGTAATTAGCTTAAAAATAACTAAATTAAGCCTAATTTAAGCTTTGAAATAGCTGAAAATAGGTCGAATTGAGCCGAATTTAAGCTTGTAGTGAACTTGGTAATAGCTAATTTTAAGTTTTGTATATAACGATGTATCATAACATATAAGTTTAAGATTAATGATACATGAAAAATGTGTAATAATATCTTTCTTACAATAATCTTATTATCCTGTAACCATCGTAAAGTTTGATCATATAAAATAATTATTAATTTTATGATTTTATTTAAAGTATAGGGTTGAAAATATCATTTTAAAAAAGTTAAATTGAAGTATAATAATCAAATGATCAAATTTAAATTTTGTTAATTCAAAATCAAACATTTAAACGTAATCTTTATAAATTTAATTATTTTTATTTATTTTGTAAAAAAACACCGACATTACAGTTTTCCAAATTTTTTATCCTTAATCCAAAACTGTTTTAAACATCTCTTTATTACTGCCTTACATTTTTACTAATAGAAAGCCTAATATGAAGAAATTTCGGAAAATTTTTCAATAAAGATTACAAGTTTAGAAAAGTGCAATGTCGGCAGCTATGTATAAATCATATACCTTATTAAATCTCCTTGATCGACTTTTGGCTTTTGAGAGCCAATTTAAAAATTTTGACAGGGACCTGCGGGATATTGTGTCCAAAATTGAAACACAAAATGAATTTATTAAAAAATTGGAAAGTGAGCAGATGCAGCTGTTAGAGGAAAATCGCAAACTTAGAGAAATAATAGTCACTTCGGAAAGGAATTTCTTGTCCGCTCTAAATAATAAAATTGAAACATATAATAAAACGATTAATAGTTAATTTGATAATATTCAAACTTTACTTAACAACGAGTTTCACGGAGTGGACAAGGGTTTCTTCGACCTTACGACCGGGGTAGCTGGCGTGGCGCAGGCCGTCGCGGATCTCATGGGAATGAATGAGCATACATTGCACGCATCTAAATTAGTAGAAATTACACAAACACCACATACTTATGCTGTAATTAGTGATGAGGCACCTAGTCAAGTTGAGACGGAGTGTGGCTCTGGGGGCGGTGCATTGGTGATCTCTGGTGAGTTTGACTGTTTAGCAGTTAATGTTAGGCCGGATGATTACGCCTGTGACGTTCTTGGTACCATTCTCCCGACAATCAAGCGTACAAATGTAATTTCAGTTAAGAAAATCGCTAAACATGAAGATGTAAACGAGGTGTCTACAAATCGTAGGATCAGTGGCGGCCCGAGGGGTCCGTTCTCATTGCTGGTTAGACTTTCTGAGGAGGACCTAGTGCTAAAGATGTTTGAAGCTAAACGACAGTTCACAGGTTTTCCAGCAGCGGATCTTAATCCCTCCCTCCTTGGTAGTCTTCCAGCCATCAAACGCCACTTGATATTTATTAATGAATTTTTGCCTAAAGAAAAATATGTTAATTTTAAAAAATTAAAAAAGTATGCCAAAGAAAAAGGCTTTAAATTTGTTTGGCACAGACATGGCAGATTTCTGGTGAGGAGGAAGAGAGAGGAGAGAGCAAACATTTTTTTTAATGAAAATGACTTAGATAATTTATTGACAGAGAGTAAGTAATTAGAAAACGGTGTAAATTTAACTAATAAAAATTCTGAAACTCCATCGAATATTAAGTGCAATAATAATATATGTGATAATAATGTAGCCTCTGATCTTCAACGAAATATGTTGACAAATCAATTATTAAGTACAAATAATGGAGTAACGTCGAATGTGGCCTCTCCCCAATGACTCTCAGGGCCTCCTCTGAGAGTCGTAAAGGGAGGAGGGGTGAACTGCGAGCGTGCTTTTTGAATGTGACTTCGTTGAGGGCTCGCATGAGGCAAGTACGTGAGTTTATAAGTGATGGTCCTTCTTGCGACATATTTGGAGTAGCTGAGACTGGCTGGGTCCAATAGTTTCGGATGACATCATTCGGGTCAAGGGGTATAAAGTATTCAGACAGGACAGGAACTTGCGTGGTAAAGGAGTTGCTTTGTATATTAAAGACAATTTAAAGTGCACTATTTTGGCTACTTCGGAAACTCAAACTAATCATAGCGAAGGTAAACCGGAGGTACCTGAGTATATTTTTTGTTCCGTGCAATTGGGCAGCTCCGAAGCCGTGTTGGTTTCTGTTATTTATCGACCTCCTGCAATTTCTTTTTTGAGAAATACCGATTTTTTGGATAACTTAACAAATTTTGCCTCTGAATACTCTCACAAAATTATAATGGGAGACCTGAATGCCGATCTCCTGCGCGAGAGCAGTGGTGCCAAATTTATTAATGAATTGTTGCTGAGCTTTCGTTACGATTGGTTCTGCATGGTGCCACGCATCACACTCCAACGTCTCACACGTGGATTGACCTGATTCTTGTGGACGATAACGACACAATACTTGACGCACGCAACTCACCGGGGAATTTCCACAGTTGGCACAACTTAATAGATCTATGTATTTCATGTAATCATATCAAGACAGATAATAAAATGATTAAGTATAGGAATTATAAAGATATCTATCCAAACTTATTGGTACACAGTTTGGCCGGCTGTGATTGGACGCCATTTACAATTGGTACAGTTGACCTGGAATCTGAACTTGGCTGTTTCTGTGACAACCTGACGGCAGAAATATAAAATTTGGCGTCACTAAAAACACTTAAAATTGGTAAAGATATATTTCCTCGGATGGATAAAGAGCTGTCGCAGATGCGGCACAAGAGAGATGCCACGTATCGTAGATTTAAACGGACGAAGGAGGAGCGATATCTCTCCGAATTTTTTTAACTGCGTAAAACAATAGATGAACGGACGGAACAAGCTAAAACATATTATTATCATAATAGACTGTTCGATGCTCTTGCTAGAGGTAATGTCTGGAAGGAGTTAAAAGACCTTGGACTCCTGTCCGAACCTCAAAGGGACTTGAATGGACTCACTCCAGATGAGCTTAATGCACATTTTGCAGGGGTGTCAGTCTCGCCACACGATGAAACTGCGAAACGTAAAAGGATTCTTTCTGAGTGTAGTGAAAGTGGCTTTGCTTTTAAGCCAATTAATATTAATGATGTAATTCTTGCGATTTCGCATTTTTCATCACAGGCTTGTGGCGAGGATGGCATCCCGCAGAGTGTGATATTTAAAGCACTACCGGTTATTGGAGAGCATTTTGTGACTCTGTTCAATTCCTCTTTTGCGGTGGGGGTCTTCCCTTGCCTTTGGCAGCGTGCACGCATTGTGCCTTTAAAGAAGTGCCCTGCACCTAAAATGCCTAAAGATTCTAGGCCCATAGCAATATTATGTTTTCTTTCAAAGGTTCTCGAGAAGATTGCCCACGACCAACTGCAAGATTATATTATGACATACAAAATACTTGACTCTTTGCAGACTGGCGCAGACTGACATACTTAAACTTACAGACAACATAAGATCAGGTCTTGACAAGAAACTTGCCACGATAGTAGATAAGCTATACCGATTCGAATCCATACCGATTCTAATTCACCTGAATTAGAATTGATATGAATTCGAATCGGTATAGAGGTGGGGGGCCAGTTCTAATTCACCTGAAGTAGAGGTGAAGTAGAATTAGCTTAGAATTTTTTAAATAAAATTGGTATAGAGGTGGGGGGGCCAGTTCTAATTCACCTCGGTATGAATTCGAATCGATATAGAGGTGGGGGGCCAGTTCGAATTCACCTGAAGTAGAATTGATGAGATCTAATATATTTCATAAATTATTTAGGCATTTATGATTATTTATTGTAAATAAATATATATTTACAATAAATAATTATAAATGCCTAAATAATTTACGAAATATATTAAAAATACTGAAAATAAAATTTTAATAAATATATTATATATTTTATATTTTTATAATTTTTTAAAGGAATAGTTCCTTCTTACGTTTGAATATTTGTGGCCCTGAAAAGGGCCGATTGTAACCATGTTTCCCTGAAAGGGCCGAGCGCGTTATTATAGCCCTGAAAAGGGCTGATTATAAACCGTATTTTCTTAAATGGAATAACTCAACTTCCTCCTCACATTTCGCTGACGACGTTTCGGTGTTTGGAACTCATTCCCTATTCCACTATCCTCCTCCTCATCCAATTTCCTCTTTGGTGTTGAGCGCCATATTTCTTCAATTATTTCTATGGAAGGTGAAGATGTTGATGGTGAAATCAAATCGATGGTTTTATTTAATTTGACTGGAGAAAAGTCCGGTGACTGTATCAAATCTTCTTTTTCCTCTTCTTCTGCCTTCAGCTCCTCGTATCGGCGTAACATCGGGTTGTATAGCAGAATAGGCGAGAGTGATGGCGATGTTGGTTGTGTCGTTGTAGGTTTTGTTTTTGGCGAAGAAGTGGGCCGACGCAAAGGTGACACAGGAAGCATCCTATCTTCATCCATTACCAACGGCTGCAAGATATCGAAATGCAGATCCTCCAGCATGGCCATATCCATGAAATCCAAGTCGTCAATCTCCTGAATGACAAGGGGTTCGAAGTCCGCAAGACCTTCTTGCAACAGCGCAAAAGTCCTGGGACCAAAAATCTCCAACTCTTCTAAGTTCTGAGGCTCCATGTTCCTTAGATGATAGAAGTCGAAAGAATGATTTTCCACGCGTACGCAACGTGTATTTATACGCGCGACGTTAGCAAGTTACGAAGAGTGGGAGAAGAAAAGAATCAACGCACTGCGCCACTCGAGTTGTTAGGAGGGGGTTATTTGCGTCAATCTGTAAGTCGCGTGCGGAGCAGCTGCGTGAAAGGTTACAAATATAGGTGCTTTCACGCCTGTACGCTCAGTCTTTTGAAGAGCGGCGCTTCGTCGGTATCGCGTAACAGTTTCCGTGCAATGGAAACTGAACGGTCAGTTAACAAGTCGCACGTGAAACTTATACATTTTTTTTTCATTCTTTTAGTCTTGCATATACGATTTTTGAACGCGCTCGTAATGCAAGACTTTTCTTTTCTTTCTTCTTGCATACATAATTTTCGAACGCGCTCGTAATGCAAGACTTTTCTTTTCTTTCTTCTTGCATACATAATTTTCGAACGCGCTCGTAATGCAAGACTTTTCTTTTCTTTTCTTTCTTCTTGCATATACAATTATCGAACGCGCTCGTAATGCAAGAAATGTTTTTTCTTTTCATTTTTATTACTCTCATGCGTATTATAAAATTTATTTGTAGTCCTTTTCAGGACCGTAGGAACAAATACGCATGAGAGTTTTCTTCTTTTTCTCGCTCTCTCTTTCTTTCATATGCTATTTTCGCGTGAACGCATGAGTCATTCGGAACAGCTTCGTGAAAGTCTTCAAATATAGGTGTCGTCGGGCTTGTGGGTTCAGTATTTGGAAGAGCAGCGAGTGATTAGTTTCGCGGCATAGTTTCCAAACAATCGAAACTAATATTCGCCTTTAGAGTTTATTAGACAATCAGACGTGCGTCTCTGGTTGCCAAATATTTTAATATTTTTATATGTTGTGTAGTGTTGTGCTTGCCATGTGTGTGTGTGTGTGTGTGTGTGATTCTTTTCTATTGATACTTTTTTCTCATCCGTCTCTTTCTCTCTCTCTTAATATTAATATAGTCTCGCATGCGATTTTCGAACGCTGTTCGCAATGCGAGACGCTTTCTTTTTCTCTCTCTCTCACTCATGTATCATCATATTCAATAATGTCCTTTTTAGGACATATTTAAAACGTGAGAACAAACTATACATGAGTGAGTTCTATTTTTTTTCATATCTATCTCTTTCTCTCTCTCTTTGATACTCAATGTGTGGGTGTGTATGTGTATATATATTTATTAATCTGTTCTTTTTAGAACAAATTTTTTGATTCAAAATCAGTCCTTTTCAGGATTATTTTATAACGTTGGAAATTATTTTAACGTGTGGTAAAACTATTTGAAAAAAAAGAAAAAAAGAAAAAAATCCTAAACCCTGTCCTTATTCTGTGTGTGTGTGTGTGTTAATTTTATTAAACATATATATATTTAATTTAAAAAAAAAAATCATAACCTCTATTTTAAAATTTTTATTAAATTTTAATTTTTTATTTATCATGTTAAAAAAAAATATCTATTTTATACATTTTTTTTTTTTCAATTTAGAGGTTAGGATTTTTAAAAGGTAAGAAAAGAAAAAATCATGTTTAATATTCTCTATCAGTTTTCTAAAACTTCATATCTTGGTCTATATCAGTTAAAAAAAAATAGCTATTAGATAATAAAAATTTTCAGCATAAAATAATTATATCTAATTAGATTTAACTATTTCTTATGTTTAAAACAATATACATTAATGTTTATTAAGTTTATTCATTATAATAAATGATGTTCATCAAAGCTATGCAATCTTTTAATATAATGTATAAACTTAATAAACATCAATGTATATTGTTTTTAACATAAGAAATAGTTAAATCTAATTAGATATAATTATTTTATGCTATAAACACATTTAAAAGTATAATAAATCAAATTTTTAGTAATTTGGACCAGTCGAAGCCACTTTTAGCTACCAGTCATATCTCTAAAAGTAATAAAGATAGAAGTTCAGCATTTTACATGTAAGTTTATTGTGTTTGATAAATAAAAAAGAAAGTAGTTTTGAATCTTTAAATCATTTAATTTTTTTTATTGTGTATTTATGTAACATTTCAAAAATATGCAATAGTGTGTTGAGACTGTAAGACAGAAATATATGCCAAAAACTTGCAAAAAAAAATCTTTTTTCATCTATTAAACACAATAAACTAACATGTAAATTGCTAAACCTCTATCTTTATCAGTTTAGAGATTTGAGAATAAGTGTAAATTAACTCCTTCGATAGTAGTCTAAACTTTAAAACTTGAAATTTTAATGATATTGCTGATTTATTATTGCTTTATTAAATATGTTTAAACATAAAACAGTTGAATAGAATAAGATTCAACTATTCTTAAGTTTAAAGAGTTCTGGATAGCTATATAAAGTTGTAAGTCATATATTTTAATACATAGATTGAATAGCTTCAATATAAACTTTTTATTATAAATGTATTAAGTTCATAAACTTTTGTATATCTTTTTAACCTTAAAAATAGTTAAATCTTATTCTATTCAACTGTTTTATGTTTAAACATATGTAGAAAAAGCATAATTAATCAGTTTCTAGTTCCTTAATATCTTTTTTAGTAATTTGGACTGACTCGTAGACTTTGACTTTTAGCTATCTGTCGTATCTCTAAAACTAAGAGAGTTATAGATTTGGTAATTAGAATGTAAGTTAGTTATGCTTAATAAATGAAAAAGTAGATGTTTCTGAGACTAATTTCTAACAAATTTTTATTTTTACCTTCTCAGCGTACTTGTATACATTCAACAAAATATATATAGGTCTAAAATGTTGGGGTACGCAAGTTTGCAGTGTAAGAAATAATTGACAATAAGCTATAAAACTGTTTTCTTTTTCATTTATTAAGCATAACTAACTTACATTCTAATTACCAAATCTATAACTCTCTTAGTTTTAGAGATACAACAGATAGCTAAAAGTCAAAATCCACGAGTCAGTCCAAATTACTAAAAAAAGATATTAAGGAACTAGAAACTGATTAATTATGCTTTTTCTACATATGTTTAATATAAAATAATTATTTGCAATGAGATTTAAGTATGTTTTAAATTTAAAATATTCTGGATAGTTATACAATCTTGTAAGTTATATATTTTATAGATTGAATAGCTCTAATATAAATTTTTTTATTATAATGTATAAAGTTCATAAACTTCTATGTATCTTTGTTTAAACTTAAAACATAGTTAAATCTCATTGCAAATAATTATTTATATTAAACATATGTAGAAAAAGCATAATTAATCAGTTTCTAGTTCCTTAATATCTTTTTTAGTAATTTGGACTGACTCGTGGACTTTGACTTTTAGCTATCTGTCGTATCTCTAAAACTAAGAGAGTTAATGATTTGGTAATTAGAATATTAGTTTGTCATAATTAATAAATGAAAGAGAAAATAATTTTAAAGCTTATTGTCATTCATTTCTGTGAACTTGTATACCTCAACATTTTAGACCTTATATATTTTGTTAAATATGTATGTGCATGGAGAAGGTAAAATAAAAAAATAAAATTTGTGAAAAATTAATCTCGGAACCCTTTTTTTAATTTATGAAGCATAACAAACATATGAATATGAACTAGTTAATAATAATATTAGTATAGTTCAACAGAGGTGAAAATTTTATAAATGAACGTATTAAAGAAAATCTGAATATTAATTGTTTGTTAAAGATATTTGAGTATAAAATAGTTTAATGTAATAGGATTGAACTTAAAATAATCTATATTAGGAAAAAAAATCATGATCTAACTTAGAAATTGTAATTTTTATATAATTTGAGTTAATTGGTGTTCGGTGTTATTTACTTCCCTGATTTTTTAACCAATGAAATAGAGCTCTAAAATTTTTATAAGTTTTCATATCAACGTTAAAAAGAAAGAAGCTAGTGTGATTTAAAAAAAATGTATTTCTTTTACAATAATATGTATTTGAGCTTAATTTTTTTTTTCTTTGAATATTTGAGATACTCTTTTATATTTAATATTTTTTATATTTTTTTAATTTAATCTAAAAATATAAATAGTTTATTAATAATATATATAGACTTTTCAGTTATGAATATCTTTCTTTTTTTTAATTTTTTATACTTGACTACACACATTATACACATTTATACTTGAAAAGGTAAAATGAACACTAACAAATTTTTTTCTCTTTTAAATTTAAATTATTTATTTATTAAAAATAATTTTCAAACACAATAGAAAAAAAATCTTATTTTTAAGGGGAATGATGAGAGCCCCAACCAACGCTCTCATCTGTGAGGTACAACCAGCCAACCATGTGGCTCTCTACCTCTCCAGTGTGGGTTTAATGTGTTTAATTGATTTATTAAAAGAAAAAAATTAATTATACATAGAATTTATTGTATCTTCGAACCGTTGATTTAACAAAAGCCAATTTTTTAATTTAATTACATTTTTATATGCGCACACATTTCTGGAAGTTTCAAAATGATGTGTGCAATCAAAAAAAAATCTTCAGGTAGCATCAGTTTTTGAAACGAAGGACATCCCAGTTCTTCCACATTATGAACTGACCTGATAACACAAGTTTTTAGGTGAATATAAGATTTAATTGCGTTATATGATTTATAAATACTAACCTATCAGGTAAAAATCTCTGCAGCCACTTTGTTTTTTCTACTCCCTTAACAAAAACTTCTGCTTCGAAAAGAATTGAGCGTAGAGTGCGACCGAGATCTTGGTAAGAGATATCGCCTGAACTCCATTGAAGCCCGTGGAAATTAAGCTCCAGCCAACGGTTTTCACTCTTATTTTTCTCCAGTAGATTATTCCATGAATGGGGCGGTTTAAAAAGAAATACTGATGGTATAGCATCTTCTTCAAGGGGGATGATTGCCACCTCTTTAAAAATAAACTCGTTCAACGAGACTTTGAATCCTTGAAAATCTACGACGTATTTCATCTTTCTGGAGATCCTTGTGAACTGAAGCGAACCAAGAGAGTGATTGTTGCAACTAGGTTGACTTCCTTTTATACACGAAAAATCAGCTCGCATTGTTTAGGATAAGGGTGGGGGTAAAATCCTGTAGCGTTTCCCCCCTCCCCAATTCTCGAGTTTTCCCCCACCATTTTACTTGATTTTTCGCCTATATAAGAAAGCGTTTTCGAGAGAGCAACTCAGTTCATCGGGAATCATCACCTTCGAAGACTTCCTTCCTCGATCATCATCATGGCTACCGCAGAGTACTTCAAGTATACAGCACGTTTGCTATTCGAATCATATCAGCATATGATGGCTGGTCAAGCTGATGCTGAGGATATACGCAGATGGCTTGATCTTGGTAATACGGCTCTGGAGAACGCTAATTTGTTAAGTCATTCAACGAATTTAGCTGTCGCGGATAAGCAGAAACTACAAGCTGCTGTAGCTCTGATAAAGAGCGTTTTGCAGTTATTGAACGCTCATCGTGGTGCAATCGTTGGTTATGGTGTTGCTTCTGATGCTGCTACTGCTTCTGACAATAACCCAAGAGTCAGTTGGGAAGATGTTGACAGCGCGTTCGAGAACCGGATTAAAACTGGTGTTATTACCAATCATAAGCATCTGGACATTCAACGGTTTTTAAAAGATGCTAAACGTGAATTGATCGCGCAAGTTAATAAGTCTCTTGAAGAACATCCCGCTTTAAAAGTAAATACAACGTTAGCAGCTGAGTTTGTGATTATTAAAGATGAATTAGAGACTTATGATATAAAGTATTTTAATACAAAGACTGCTGATATATATTCTACAACTAATCTTAATGAATGGTTCTCATTGAACGTTGAGCAGCCCATTAGGAATGATATGGAAGAATTCGCAGAACAGGAATCAGGCTGGTCTCTGCGCGCAATACTAAATTTAGTCGTTAACATCAATAAATTGAATCCCATGAGAGGAAGCAATTCTTATGTTGAAGTGCCTGATTTCATTAAGAAGAAGAGAGCTTGTATAAATGTTGAGAATAAAGATGATCAATGTTTTAAGTGGGCTATTCTGTCAGCTTTACATCCAGCACAACAAAATGCTCATAGAGTTTCGTCATACGAGCAATATAAAGACGAATTAAATTTTAAAGGAATAGAGTTTCCTGTGGATCCAAAAGATGTTGGAAAGTTTGAAAAACAAAATGATATTTCCGTAAACGTTTATTTTTTGAAAAAGACAGGAAATAATTTTGTTGTTTTACCTCGACATGTTACAACCTGCAAGAAGAATAAGCACGTGAATCTTCTTCTAGTCGAAAAGTTCTATGTTGATGAAAACGAAGAAGAAGAAGAAGAACAACAGCATAACGATTCTTTTGACAACATTGACTATAAGCACCACTACGTTTGGATAAAAAATCTTTCTCGATTGGTAGGAAAACAATTGAGTGCATATGGACATCAATCACACATTTGCGATCGATGTTTGCATTATTTTAAAACAATTGAAAAATTAGCAGCACATGTAATTGGTGTGAGAATCTTAATAAATGCAAGGTTACTCTTCCTGATAAAAGGGATAGTGTATAACAATTTAAAAATTTTACGAACAATATCCCTGTGCCGTTCGTGGTTTATGCAGATTTTGAATGCTTGCTTCAACCAATAGAAAATCAAAAACGTGCCTATCAGTTACACGAGGCTTACAGTGTTGGATATTTCGTAAAGTGTAACTATGATGACACTTTATCGGAATACAAAAGCTACAGACAAAGCGAACAACTAGATGAAACACCAGCCAAGTGGTTCGTGAAAAATCTTCACATGTTAGCTGTAAAATTACAAGATATGTATAAAAATCCGAAGCCAATGAGAGATTTAACAATGATGGAAAAGTTCAAATTCAATAGTGCTCGCTTGTGTCATATTTGTCAGAAGTCTTTTACTCCTGGAGAAAAGAAAGTTAGAGATCACTGCCATCTCACTGGAGAATACAGAGGACCTGCGCACAACGAATGCAACATCAAATATCAAGATTCACGCATGATACCAGTGATCTTTCATAACCTAAGTGGTTATGATGCGCATATTTTCATAAAAGAGATCGCTACTTGTTTCCCAGGACGAGTGTCGCTTCTTCCACAAACGAAGGAAAGATATATATCTTTTACAAAGTTTGTGGAAGGAACTGATATTAATTTGCGCTTTATTGACTCGTTTCGGTTTATGGCTTCATCGCTGGACAAGTTATCGTCATACTTGGAAAAACATAACATCGTAGATCGAGTTTTCAAGCAAACTGATGGATTTACTACAGATCAAATCATGCTTTTAAAGAGAAAAGGTGTCTTTCCGTATGACTACGTTAGGTCTTTGGACAAGCTGGAAGAAATTGAACTTCCAACAAAGGAGAGCTTTTACAGCAGCTTGTACGAGGCCCACATCAGTGATGAAGATTATGAACATGCAAAACAAGTTTGGCAGACATTCAATATTCAAACACTCGGACAGTACTCTGATTTGTATCTCAAGACAGATGTTTTGCTTCTAGCTGAAGTCTTTGAGAATTTTAGAAAAAATTGTCTCGAAGCATATGACTTGGATCCTGCCCACTATTACACTACTCCTGGATTGACGTGGGATGCGATGTTAAAGTATACTCAGGTAAAATTAGAACTTCTGATTGATATCGACATGCTTATGTTTATTGAACGAGGTATACGAGGTGGAATCAGTCAGTGTTGCAATCGCTATGGCAAAGCGAATAATCCATACATGGGACAAGATTATAATCCCAACGAAAATGAAAAATATTTGATGTATTACGACGTCAATAACTTGTACGGTTGGGCCATGACTGAACCATTACCATCTGGTGGCTTCAGATGGGTGGATAACCTGGACAGATATAACTTTTCCGATATTCCTGATGACTATCCATTCGGTTACATACTGGAAGTGGACTTGGAATATCCTCAATCTCTTCATGACAAACACAAGGATATGCCATTTTGTGCTGAGCACAGAGCACCTCCAGATTCCAAGCAGATGAAATTGATGACAACTTTGCATGATAAGCAGCGTTATGTACTTCATTATCATGCATTGAAGCAGGCATTACTCCATGGATTACGTCTAAAGAAAATCCATCGAGCTCTTCAATTTGATCAAAGTCGATGGCTCAAAAAGTACATCGACTTGAACAGCGAGAAGAGAAAAAATGCTAAGAATGAGTTCGAGAAGATGCTCTTCAAACTCTTCAACAACGCTGTTTATGGAAAAACCATGGAGAACGAGCGAAAACATGTGGACATCAAGCTCGTCAGTAAATGGAAAGGACGCTATGGTGCAGAGGCGCTAATTGCCAGACCTAACTTCAGTAGTTGTGCCATCTTTGATGAAAATCTTGTGGCTATTCAGCTGTTACGAACAGAGATTTGCATCAGGAAACCTATCTACATCGGGCTGTCTGTACTGGATTTGTCCAAAACTCTTGTATGCCGCTTCCATTATGACTATATGCTGGACAACGTAGCAAATAATGGAGCCGATTGTAAGCTATTGTATACCGATACTGATAGCTTGGTGTATGAAATGACCAACATCGATATGTACAAGATAATGAAACGGGACATCCATGAGTTCGACACCTCAGACTACTCACAGCCTAACCAATTCGACATTCCTCCGGCCAACAAGAAAATTGTTGGTTTAATGAAGGATGAATGCAACGGAAACATCATGCTGGAATTCGTTGGACTGAGGAGTAAAATGTACAGCGTCAGAGTCGAAAATCAGAAGCCGATAAAAAAAGCCAAGGGAGTGAAGAGTTCCGTAGTCAAAGCGACCATCTGTTTCGACGACTACATCGATTGTTTGAAAACAAAGAGATGAAGGTTCGTCAACAGCGAAACATAAGATCTCGCAATCACCAACTGTACACTGAGAAGGAAACGAAGATCGCTCTCAGTGCCTATGACGACAAACGATATCTGCAGTCAGAAACTACGGACACTCTTCCTTGGGGTCATTACTTGGCAAAGCCGCCAAGTCCAGAGGTGGAGAAGCAACTACCGAGCCGCCGAGACCTGAGGTGGGGGTAACCGCAGCCGAGCCGCCGAGACTTGTGATGGGAGAAGTTGCTGCTGTTGAGGTGGGGAGATCCCTATATGAGCAGCTGCAAGAGCGACCTAGCATCATTCAGTTCGCAGCCTCCTCAAGAGATAATCAACAAGTCCTCAAAAGAACTCATCAGTCAACAAGCGAAGAAGCAGGCAGTAGCAAAAGATCGAGACTTGATTTTACCAGCGAATCTTAAATTGAGGTTAGTATTTTTTTTTTTCTTTGACGATAATTTAGTCCAAGCCAATTGTTTAAGTCTTTCGATAGAACTTATGAAAAAAGTTTTTAAAATAATTAAATGGTATTTAAATGAAGTATTAATAAAGTATCAATATAGTATTAATATAGTTTCAATATAGGTTTTAATATAGTATCAATAAAGTATTAATACAGTATTGATACAGTATTAATACAGTATTGATACAGTATTCATACAGTATTGATACAGTATTAATACAGTATTGATACAGTATTCATACAGTATTCATACAGTATCAATAGTACTGAAATTTCTACTATTCTTAACTATGAATTTTTTGTTCTTGTTATAGATAAAATGGACATCTCTAAATTAAACGCTATCGCTAGAGGAGAATTTCTTCCAACGAAAAAGTTGACTGAACTTACGAAAGATAACCTGTATACGGTCACAAAATTAAGACAGGTGAACACTCGATATGGATTAAAGATTGTGGCGGAACTAGATCAAGAAATCCAAATTTTTTTACCTAAGAAAGTGTCCGAAGTGTTTGAAAAAGACTTAAAGTTTTTAGAGGAAATGCAAAGTGCTGCTAATAAATTAAAACTTTTTATAATGTACAAAGGTGGCCAAGTCCTTGAATTTTCTAATGTTTAGTGTGTACATGTGTGTGTAAATATATATATATATATATATATATATATATATTATAAGTGTTTAGTTATGAGTGTATACATGAAAAATGGATATCATTATAATAAATTCAATGTTTAACTTTAAAAAGTGTTTATTTTATTTCAATTTCTTAATATACATTATTAAATACATTTTCCTTAAATTAAAAAAATCATGATATGTAAATTCGAATTCTTTGATTAATAACTTTTCTACAAATTACACATTTTTTAACAATGGATGAACAATGATAACAACTACAACAGTGTCCGCAGGGTATAAATGCGACTTCTACTTCATTATCAAGACAAATTTTACATCTATTGGTATTTTCTTCAGCAGAATCATTCCGACAAGGTATACCTCGGATGAAGCGGCAACGGCCATTCCACTTTTTGTGCTCCAATAATGGATTGTCATCAATTTCCCATCTACAGATTTCTGTAGAACATTCAAAGCAACGGACTTTATCTATTTTACCAGTGTAGTAAAATCCTGCTGCAGCTAAATCTTCAGGTTTTAAAAAACTCAAAGGCCAATTTTTAAAACTTTCAAGACGGTTTTGCTGTATTCGATACATGATCACGTTGAATTATTTGTAAGTTTTTATTCTTTATAAATTAAATATAAAATACTTATTGAGCATCTGCCTTATTAATCCAACTATTGTGAGTATTGTCGAAACCAAGCTACTTCACTAATACTTCATTTCCACGTCTTCTAAGAATCTTCTCTACAAGATAGTAATCAGGATATTCGACACTTTGTAATTCTTGTTCATAAAAACCTCCAGCTATTGGTTGATCTTTATAATCCTGCAAGAGAAAAGTAACTGGTTTTGTTTTTCGAACTCGGTGTACAGTAAATATTTCAGTAGACCAGTTGGGTGTGTATCCTTTTTCGAATACTTGTTTTAACTTGCTTACTCGTACTTTATCACCAACTTTGAACTTTGGTTTCTTTTCTATTAAATTAACATTACGCTTGAATCGTCGAAGAACTTCAGCTTCGTTTTCAGCTGTAACATCTTTCGGTTTCATATTAATAGTCCGATGCTTATCATCATTGTACTTGTCAATCAAATTGGAGATAATATCAATCCACTTGTAGTTACCACGTAAACTAAACTGTTTCCACATTTTGTTTTTGAGCGTACGATTAAAGCGTTCGCAAATAGACGCTTTGAGACCGCTATAAGTCGAGTAGAGATTGATTTTATATTGTTGCATGAGATTCTGGAAATTGGTATTATAGAACTCATTACCTCGATCGGTGTGAAGATTCTTAGGCACTCTACCTTTTGTCAATACAGACTTCATAGCAGCAGAAACATCTATACCAGTTTTTTGTTTTACAGGAACAGCCCAGGCGTATTTTGAAAAAACATCTATAACTGTAAGCATGTATTTGTAGCCTTTGTTTTCTCGAGAATAAGGTTGCATCTCTACCAAATCAGCTTGCCAAGTCTCATCCAAACCTCGCACATCGAACTTTCGACGAGGATAATTACGACGTGCTGGCTTGTGAAGCTCTTCTACAAGTCTATGACGTTGTTCCATCGATGGTTATCGATTGACTGTTTTGCACTAACAGAGATAATGCCTCCTTTTATAGTCTCAAGCTCCAACTGGCTTTGTATGAATTTCTTATCTAGCTCGTCTCTATGCACCTCTACAATTTTATCTAGGTTATTGAGATCACTTCTCAAACTAGATATTGAATCTAATAATTTTTGAACTTCCAAACGTACGATACGCTGTAAAGTATCTAAATTTACAGCTTCATTGAGTTGATTAGGTGATGCGAGATTACAAAGCCTCTTATTTTCCATATCGTATTGTCCATCTTTTGTGAGTTTATAGCCAATACCCGGAGGTCCTCGACTACCCTCACTTCGTTTGAGATTACGTCCGAATACATCGACGCTCATTTTGATAATGCATGGTATAGGTGTCTACACCTCAATATATATAGCCTCCTTCACGTAACTCTTCTATAATTGAATGTATCTCATTTGTATGGCTAGGGTTTCCAGCTTCTCTTTCAGCAATGAGTAATCGAAGTCTATCAACGAGTTCGTTTGGATCATCCCAGTATATGTAATCCATTCTCGTATCTCTTCTTGCAATTTTATATCGAGGTAACGATCCTCCTCTTTTTTTTCAATGAAAATAAAGGACTAATGATACTGTCGAATTTCTTACTTTTGTGCGTACGAATAGTCTCATCACTTCTGTAGCGTCGTTTGTGAGCATTAGTAGTTTCAAAAATCTTCTTGTAATTTTGCATATCATTATTGTTCATGTGACCTCTATCGGGATTTTTCATAATTAACAATTCTAACAATCCTTTAGTTTTTGGATATTTTTTATCTTTTATACGAATGTTTTTATCTTCGAAAAATAGAGGTGAGTCACCAATTAAGTAACTATTACCTTCCTTGCGCACTCCATAAACTTTATCCAATTGTTTTGATTGATCCTCATTGAGCATATGAATGTACTTATTATTATCAAACAATAAATCATCTTCTTTTTCTAATTCCTGCTCACTTGCAGCTGATTCAAATTCAGTATGAACTTGTCGAATAGTATCGTTTAATGATGTATCTATAGCATCATCATCATCAATGGATGAATAGGAAGGAATAGAAAACTGCAAGAAGGAGGAATAAGTATCATTGTTTTTCATGACTTTTTTTTTATTTTTTGCTATGTCACGTATAAAATCATTATTTTTCTCAGTAGTAGCAACGAGTTTCTGAAGAGGATCAACGATAGGTTTGAATGTCTCGCCAAATGCTCTTTCAATATTTTCTTTTCCAAACTTCAACAAGTTATATTTTCGTTTAACTGCATTGCGTGCTTGTACAAGTTGATGTAGAACATCTTTCTTTCGTCTAATGTCAGCCATGTTGACGCTTCAACGTACAACGATGAATTGTTTTCTTAGGACTATGTGCGTGCTATATTTATAGCAAAACAATCGAAGCCTTTTCTATATCTACCAGAATTGATCGAACTATCTTTGTCGATCATTAAAAATCCGTATTTATCATCAGTCCAACACTTGGAGCATAATTCTTTGAATTGCGCGTAAGTCATGTCGGAATTGACGTGATCATCGTATAAGTGTCTCAAATTGACGTCATCTTGACGAAAAATCACCAACAAATTGACATTGTCTCTGACTAGATGTTTTGGAATGCGAGCATACGATTGACAGAGATAGAAACAATCAACATCTTTGTGCCTGCCCATACAGAAGTAAGCTCTGATGTTATCTTGTTTTTCGCAGGCTACATCATCGAAAATCATAACTGAATTCGGAAGCGCATTATCAGGGGCTACAACAGATTCATGTTCACTAAAGGGAAAGTATTGTACATCTTCTAAAGGCTCTAGAAGGTCTTTCAAAAACTTGTACTTTGGTTGATTCAAAGACTTGGAGTACACATAAACGTTTTCAAACCTGAGACCATTAGGATGCGTTATTAGTGCTAAGAGACTATTGGTTTTACCACAGTTTGATGGACCACAAAATACAGCTCGAATGCTGTTTGGAAGTAAGTCTCCATGCCTCTTTAATTTCTTTTCATGCTCCACGATAGTGTCGAAATTTCCTATCGGTAGCTTAACGGATTGTTCTTTGAAATTCATTATGACAGCACGTCTGACGTACGAATGCTTGACCAGCTATAAATACAGGGCTTTTATACCCAATGCCTCAGTCTTCATTTAGTCTTCAAAGTGTGATGATCGTATATAGACAACGACGACGTGGTCGCGGTTTTGTCAACAAGCTTCTTAATAGTCTTCCAATCGAACTTCATATACCCGGCTACCAATACTGTGGACCTGGTACAAGATTAGCCAAACGTTTAGCTGGAGGTGATCCAGGAATCAATCCTCTCGATAGAGCTTGTAAAGAGCACGACATTGCTTATTCACAGAATCGTGAAAACGTAGAAGCCAGAAACGCTTCTGATAGAATTTTAGCAGAAAAAGCTAATCAAAGAATTTCATTAAAAGACGCTAGCTTTGGAGAAAAAGCAGCTGCATTTGCAATTAAAAACATTATGAAAGTAAAGTCTAAATTCGGAATGGGTATGAAAAAGAAGAAGGGTAAGAGGAGGAGGAGGAAGCCTTCTACTACTACTTTCAATACAATAGTAAAGGCTGCATCAAAATCAATTGTTCCTACTAAATGTGCTCGAAAAGCCATTCTGTCAGCTCTAAAAGGTGCACGTAATGCTGTTAAAAAAGCAGGTGGTAAAAAGAATGTAAAAATTCCACGTACTTTACCAGTTCCAAAGAAAGTAGGAGGTTTCTTACCATTTCTTATACCAATCTTTGCAGGTTTGAGTGCTGTTGGTGGTATAGCTGGAGGTGCCGCTGGAATCGCTAAAGCGGTAAACGATTCCAAAGCTGCTAAACAACAATTAGAAGAAAATAAGAGACATAATACAAAGATGGAAGAAATAGCTCTTGGTAAAGGCCTTTACTTGAAACCATATAAAACCGGTCTTGGTCTTCGTATGAAACCAAAGAATTCTTCAAAAAAAAAAAAAAAATCCTCAAAGTAAAATTACCTCAAAGAGCACTCACCGATGCTGATCTCATCAAGTATGCAAAAATCCTAAAAATCTCAAATTTCCGAGGAGTATTTATGAGGAATGCTATGCCTATTAATGGACCGCACTATAGAGAATCAGCTATTGTTAATCTCGATGATGCAGATGGACCTGGAACGCATTGGGTAGCATATCACAAACGAGGAAACGATGTTGTGTATTTCGATAGCTTCGGTGATCTTCAACCTCCTTTGGATTTAATGACATATCTGAGAGTAGACAACATCAAGTACAATCCTGAGAGGTATCAAGACTTTGATACTTTTAATTGCGGTCATCTTTGTCTAAGATTCTTGAGTAATACTCTTGATGTATAAAGAAAAGAATGATGAGTATTTGTTCATTATGTGTTCAACAATCATGGTAGATTCATTGACTTTGAGTCTTTCGAGTACATCGTCTGTACTGGAAGAACAGTATTTTCCACCAATTGAACTTTCACCTGACAAGAATTATGTTCTCGGATTAGTTGCTTTCATGACATTCAATTCTATACCTAATATCGACAAGGGTAGTAATCTATTCCACGTTGGACAGGAAGAAATTGTTTTACCGACTGGTAGTTATGAAATTGAGGATATAGAGAATTATCTCAGTGAAACATTGACGACAAAAAGTATCTCAATCAGTATTAAACCAAACAATAATACACTTCGCAGTGAAATAAAATGCAATCATTCGATTGATTTTCGACCTGAACATTCAATAGGACCTTTATTAGGCTTTGCAAAACGTGTACTTCCTGCTGACGTCACGAATCATTCAGATTTACCTGTAGCTATTCTCAAGGTTAACGCTCTTCGAGTCGAGTGTAATATCGTCTCTGGTGCCTATATAAACGGTCAACGAGTGCACACGATACATGAATTCTTTCCTGCTGTCCCATTAGGATATAAGATCATTGAAGTGCCATCACAAGTCATTTACCTTCCAGTCGTCGTCAAGAGCATAGATCATTTACAAGTGCGTATACTCGATCAAGACGGGAATTTAATAAACTTTCGTGGAGAAACTATTACAGTTAGATTACATATCAAATCAGTATAAAAAATGGGAGTGGTTTATAACAATAAAAATAACAAAGGGTATATAAGTAAATCAAGATGGCATTCGAACATCAGTCGTCATCGACAAGTCAAAGTATTAACACGGCAGAACATTCAGTTTTTGAAAAGCCAAGGCTTAAAAATAAGAGCTCCTGGTGGAAAATTACGTGCTTAATTTTTTGCTGTTTTCAAAGAAATGGAGGAAATTCTAAACATAAGGACAGGAGTAACATTGGATGAGTCAATAGCTCACTGTGAGGTGCACGCGTACCAGCCTTACACCTCGTCAAATTTCAATAATAGCGATGAAATTCGCATATCAATTCAACATCAAGATTTAAATCTTTTGCCTTCGCGGAGTTCTCTACACATAGTGGGAAAATTAACTCAACAAGATGGCACTGCTTTAGCAAGAACTAACTTAGTTAATAATGGCATCTGTCATCTATTCGAGGAAGTTCGCTATGAAATTAATGCTATAGAGATCGATCGCTGTAAGAATGTTGGATTGACCACCGTTATGAAGGGTTGGGTATCACTCAATCCTAGTCAGAGTTTGATTATAGAAAATGCTGGTTGGATTGATATAACGGAAACTCGGAAGATCATTAATAACAATGGCTATTTTGATATTTTCATACCTCTCAGTATGATTTTAGGCTTTGCCGAAGATTATCGCAAAATCATAGTTAATGTTAAACATGAACTTATCCTCACGAGATCCAGGAACGATATTAACGCAGTAATACAAACACCGAATGCTACTAATGCTTACGAAGATTTCAAAATTGATCTTTTAAGGATCGAGTGGCTTATGCCTCACATACAATTATCCAATGAATGTAAAATTCGCATGCTTCGACAAATCGAGAAAAATAAACCTATCTCAATGAGTTTTCGTTCCTGGGAATTATACGAATATCCATTATTACCGGCATCAACGAGACATGTATGGACAGTCAAAACATCTAATCAGCTGGAGAAGCCTCGTTTTATTATTCTTGGTTTCCAGACAAATCGAAAAGGACAAAAAGCTGCTAACGCTAGTCAGTTTGATCATTGCAATTTAAGCAATGTAAGACTATTTCTCAATTCTACATATTATCCTTACGGAAATATGAATCTTGATATTGTCAATAATCAGTATGCAATATTATACGATATGTACGCTAATTTCCAAAATGCATACTATGGGAAGGAGTCCAAGCCAATGCTGAAAAAATCAGATTATATCAATCACATGCCGCTGATAGTCATCGATTGTTCAAAACAAAATGATTCTCTAAAGAGTGCTCCAGTTGATGTTCGTCTTGAATTCGAGACCAAACAAAACTTTCCAGTTGGAACTTCAGCTTACTGTCTAATCTTACATGATATAATCATAGAATACAACGCCATAAGCGGTGATGTTAGAAAATTAGTCTAAAGGAGTGGGGATAGTCTACAAAGGAGAGGGGATCGTCTGCAAAGGAGTGGGGATAGTCTGCAAAGGAGTGGGGATAGTAGGATATAAGAAAGCGAGCGCGAGCTGGGATCTCATTCTTTAACAAGATGGAATACGCAGTGGACTTACAAGGTTTTAAAAAGCCAGGTAAAGAATTTGTTTTAAAAGAGTTGGCTGCTGTTCCACTCGTTGAATCGGCTGAACCTACAGTACATCTTTTCAAACCACCTCTTCCATGGAAAAAGTTAACTACGAAATACAAGCGTGAAAATCTCTGGCTCGAGCTTTGCTATCATGGACTAGCTTGGAATTCTGGAGATCATGAGTATACTGAAACAGAAAAAATTCTTCGACAAACTCTGCAGAACGCTACACAAGTTTTTGTGATTGGTCAAGTGAAAAAAGAGTGGTTGGAGAAATTTGATTTTAAAGTTGTGGATATTAGTAAACTGGGTATTCCCCATTTTGATCAACGGCTAACTAAAACAGTCTCTTGTTCACATCATAATTGCATGTATAAAAATACATGTGCTGTTAACAACGTTAAATCAATACAAAAGTTGTATTTCAGTGACTTTAGTGATTGGGTTATGGACTGGGAAGACACTCGTGCAAATACCGACAGTGAATCAGAACTGTAAAAAAAGTTATCAGCATGGAGTACTTGGTGGATATGCAGGGTTTCAAACAGTCTGGTGATGACTATATTCTCAAAGAGTTGGCTGTAATGCTGCTCAACGATGATACCGAACCTCTGGTACTCCTTTTCAACAAACCATATTCCTGGCGTAGACTTTCGGACGAGTACAAAGAACAAAATACGTGGTTGAAATATTACTATCATGGTTTGTCATGGAACTCTGGTACCATTCCCTATACTGACGTAGGCAATATTCTTAGAGAAGCCTTACATGATGCGACCAAAATTTTTGTCTTAGGTAGCATAAGAAAAAAATGGCTAGAACGCTTCAAGTTTAAAGTTTATGACGTCACAGAAATGGGTTTTCCACCAACTGATAAAATAAAGCTTGTGACTGTTTGCCCTAATCACAATGATACATACAAAGCTCGTTGTGCTCTGCACAATGTCAGACTTATGAAAAAATACTTTACTAAAAATAAATAAATTGATTTATGCTACCATAGGAAGTAAAAAGGAGAGATAATGCTTAATGGATGTATCTCACAGGTGGAGGGCGATGGTTAAGGCTCTCACCACTTCCTAAAAACAAAGTTTTTGTTTAATGTCATCCTATGGAGGAGGAGATCTGCGCAGTAGTCACGGCTTAACCGCTACTTAAGAGAACTCCCGAAGCAGCTCGAGTCATTCATTTATCAGACTCTGCTAAGTAAACTTAGAATTCTTTATCAGAGAAATATGGATCTTGATAAATTCAACGAGACAGCTCGTGGACGAGTCCATCGTGCCATTGGGAATATATTCCCCTCAAAGAAAGATCAGACTTATTATGTGAGTGAGTTTAGACCAGTTAAATGTAAGGATAAGTTTAGATTGATGGCAACTTTAGATCACGAATGGCGCATTTTTATTCCATCTCGCGCATGCAGAGCCTTACAGGAAAATAAGGAGTTTTACTTAAATTTCAAGTTGTTTATGAAGTATTTAGATGATGACAACGGAAAAGGTCTGGAGTTCTCCTTGACATAAGCGCTTGGAAGTTAACGGAGAGGTATATGAGTCATGAGTGCACTTCTCGGAGTAAGAGGTTCACAAGTGGCGATTCTTGGTTGTACCTCACAGATGGAGGCGAAGGTTGGGGCTTCCATCACTTCCTATAAAAAGCTAACACATCATGATTCACATTCATTTCATCATGGGACAGACTCCAAGTCATACCACTCAAAATTGTTCAGAGTACACTCCTCTTCTTCCACCTGATAAAAAGGTGAAGGATGAGAAAACAACATGAAAAGAGTACTATGAAAAATATAAATCACAAATGCCATCTAAGGATATAAAATATAAAAAGCTATAAGTTTTTAACTAAGTAGATAATAGACAAATAATTCTGCTTCACATGAATTAGAATCAATCTCCCCACTCTAACTCGTTTCTGCATTTCTACTTCAGGTGAATTCGAACTGGTCCCCCCACCTCTATACCGATTCGAATTCATACCGAGGTGAATTCAAACTGGTTCCCCCACCTCTATACCGATTTTGCTTAAAAAAATCCTAAGCTAATTCTACTTCACCTCTACTTCAGGTGAATTAGAACTGGCCCCCCACCTCTATACCGATTCGAATTCATATCAATTCTAATTCAGGTGAATTAGAATCGGTATGAATTCGAATCGGTATAGCTTATCTACTCACGATATTACTTCTATTTGACTTTAGTAAGGCATTCGACACGATCTCCCCCTCCAAATTGCTTACGAGGCTTAGATCGATGGAATTTTCCAGGACTGCACTCGAGTGAATTAGCTCCTATTTGTCATGTAGGAAACAAATGGTTTCCACACATTTCAAAAGAGGATTTGGATTGGCTAACAACCAATCTAGGAGTTCTACAGGGTTCAGTGCTGGGGCCTCTGTTGTTTTGCCTTTGCATTAATAACATCCGTGACACGCTCGACCCCTGTTTCGTCGAGCACATATTATATGCTGATGACCTCCAAATCTATACTCAGGTCCCTCATGAACATCTGAATGAAGGTATTTGTATTATGCAGAGGACGGCCAGGGCGGTGTCGGGGTGGACTGTCGATGCTTCTCTCACATTAAATGCAAGCAAAACTAAGGCGATCGTTTTTGGCAGTAGTCGATTTATTAATGACTTTTATGCTGGTGAGCCAAGAACGATTGAGCTTGAGAAAGGTGTCGACATATCTTTCTCTGATACCGTTACGAGCCTTGGTGTTGTGCTTGATGCTAAGTTGTCATGGGAGCCGCACATTTATATGGTGACTAAAAAATTTAATAGGATAATGTATAGTTTGCGGTTCTTTCGTTGGTACACCACTGAGGCCCTGCGTAAACAGCTCACAGCCGCCTTGCTGTTTCCGCATCTTGACTACTGCTCAGTAGTTCGGCTTGATGCTTCGCAGGGGTTTAGAAGACGATTACAAAGACTACAAAATTCATGTATGAGATATGTATTAGGCGTAGAAATGGGCGATCATATCTCTCCTTATAGAGCTGCATTTGGTTGGCTGCGTATTTATTCAAGGAGACGGTATTTCATGGCCGTACTTATGTACAAAATCGTGCGCATTAATACTTCTGAGTATCTAGTGAGTCTCTTCACTAGATATGTACCTAGGGGAGAGATTGAGGATTTCGCAGTGCCTTTTATGCGTACTGAGACTGGAAGAAATTCCTTTCAAGTTTTAGATGCTCATTTTTGGAACTTCCTGCCTGCTGATACAAAAAATCTTTCATCAATCAGCAGGTTTAAAGCCGCTCTGAGGGGCTATCTACTCGACCTCGATCAAACAGTATTATTTTCGGACTATATCATATGTGTTAATTTATCATGTGTTGTACCTTTTATAGATTTAAGGCATGATTGTATTTATTGGCGTGATTGTAGGATGTGTGTGCATAGAGTGAATGATTATATTTTTATCAGCTGGACTTGTACTGTATACTGCTGATATTTCGACTGCGCTCTTTACACGCTTGATTTTATGTGATTATTTTGACTGATAGATATTTTAGACTGATTTTCACTTATATCATTTATACTCTTTACGTGTATTTATTCGTGTTATCTGTGATATTGCTTTTATTTAATTTATTGACTTACTATTACAGAATTATTATCTCTATTATGTTTTATAACTGTGATATTATACTGTACTATTTTAATTTTATATATGCAAGGCTATTTCAAGTATTTCATGTATTTTAGCTTTATTTGTAATTTGATTTGTAATTCTACACGCTCTCTTTGTGATTATAATACAAAATAAAACAATATCTATCTATCTATTCTTAAATAATGTTTTCGATGTTTTATGACATAATTTACACGTATTATTAATTTTGTTATAGAAACAATTAATATTAATATGTTTATTTAGAGACAAACAAATTTAATACTCTTTACGTTGAAACGTCAATGAAAAATAATTTTTAAATAAAAAACATTAAAACATCGATAAAAAAACAAGAAAAAACACTGTTTGATTGATAGATTTATAGACTAATTTAAGTATTTTTTAACTTATTATGTTACAGTCAACGTAGGTATTCTTTTTATTTATTAATCTACGTATAAAAATAATAGTTATTTTTTCTGCAAATAAATTTTTAGGAATTTGTGTAGATAATTGGATTTATTAAAAGATCATTGAAGATTCACCTGAAGAAAACTTTTGAATAATTAAAATTATTTAGTATTTTAAATTAAACCTTATACAAATTGCAAATTCTTGGATATTTTTTTTAAATTATAAAAGCAAGATGGGGTTGGCATGCTTGCGCGCAATAAGTTAGCCCCTTAGTATATATATATATATATATATATATATATATATATATATATATATATAAAAAGAGACTCAGACTTAGACTTAGTTTATTTGGACTTGGGGTAAAACCCTGTCTGGCACTAAAGAATCAATTACAACATTGAAATACATTTTATACATTTTAACATATGCATAGTCAAATTGAAAACAAAAATATAAATGTTTATCCAATACTAAACTTTATAATAACGACAATGCATCAGATAATATAACATAATAAAAATCATTAGAATAGCCATAAGCAAAATAATTCGCCATATGAGTGTTAACATTAACTATCGCAATATAAAATAAGAAAAACATGTAAATATAAATTTCGAATAAAGCTTAACAAATAAAGCCTAATAAAGCTTAGAGAGAGAGAGAGAGAGAGAGAGAGAGAGAGAGAGAGAGAGAGAGAGAGAGAGAGAGAGAGAGAGAGAGAGAGAGAGAGAGAGAGAGAGAGAGACATAGACATAGACACATATTTATTTAGCCATGGGGTTAAACCCCGTATGGCTCAATGTAGCATATACATATGTATTAATAACTTTAAATAAAAATAAAAATGTAATTAACAAAAGCAAAAGTAACAAGTATAATTGATGTGTAGTATAAAAGAAAAAACATAATGAAGTAAAACCATGATGGGGGTCACCGAGATACCTCCCAGTCCCCAAGATTGGCATTCATTAGGTGGTCGAAGGTGTGCTTCTTAAATCAAGGGATTAAGCCCATATCGAAATCCAAGGGTGCTTCACTGCCTACATTAGCCTCATTAAGTAGATTAGTAGCTCGATTAGTGGAAGATTATTGGAGGGCACTAGTGCGAGCAGTGGGACAAATCAGCACTCTGGGGGGCCTACGAGATGATGACCTAACAACCACATCATGGTTGAATCTCGAAAAGCGTCGAGCCAAGTAGGACGGACACCCTGAGGAGATGAGAAAGCCAAGGATTGAAGAAAATAGCTTCTTTTTCTCTCGACCGACAGCCAACCAAGCTCAAGTCTGTATGGCAACACTCTTTCCTGGGCCTTGATGTTACCGAAAAACGAACCTGACACATGCATTAAGGGCCCTATGAAGTTTCAGGTTCTGATACTGAAAGAGGTCGTCATAGACAACACAGGCATAGTCGAAGATCGGGAAGATGAGTGATTCAACCAGCCTCTGCCTAAGGCCTCGAGAGAGAGAGAGCGCGTTTGTAGAATCTCAGCGAATGAAGTGAACCATGGACCCTACGAACAATAGACAACACTTGTTTCTCCCAATTTAAGGTCTGGTTTGTCCAGACACCAAGGCTCTTGACCTCAGTGGCAAATGGTATGCACTCGCGATTAACTATCAGAGAAGAGGGGGAATCTTGGTGAGAGAGACAAGAGACATATTGCTCGCTACCAATGATAATAGCCTGAGTTTTAGCTGCATTGATGGTAAGGCCATTGGCAGTTGCTCAGAGAGTCAAACCAGAGATGTCAGCATTGATATTTATTAACTCGTCAAAGAAATCATTGGGAAAGAAGGAGCGATAGATTTGCAAATCTTCAGCAAACAACATATGTCTGCAAAAACGTAGGACACTAGGGAGGTCATCAATGAAGAGAGAGAGAGAGAGAGAAAGAAACTTTGGCTTTGATTTTGACTTTAATTTAGCCTTGGGGTAAAACCCTGTCTAGCACTAATGAATAAAATACAACGACATATTACTCTATGTATCACATTGTTTGTAATCATTTACAGAACAAAAATAAATTTTCCTTTGAAGTAGTTTACATAGAGGTATATCCAATGAGATAATAGTATTTTTAAAATAGAGATTAACAAAATATTGAGCTGTAACGAAGCTATTAATATTATAAGAAGAAAAACATTGTAATAGAATTTTCTAAGTAAAATGTAGCGTAGTTTCACATATAAGATTATAATATTAATCAGTATTAACAATGGTAATAATCGTACTAACTAGGAGAGTATCAGACCTCCGGATCACGGATTTTGCTCAAACTTTGAGATAAGTTTTCAGATGTCGAAATATGAAAGGAAACAGAATTTTGGATCCCAACGCTCAATATTTCCCTAGTTACAGGCGATTAAAGAAAATCACTAAAAAAATTACTAGATTTTCAAACGCATATAGTTCCTTAGCATTAATAGCTGGGAGCTTGAAACTTTTTTTAAATAAAAGCTGAGCTCAAATCCCTTCGAAATAGTAGTTATAGCATATCAAAATATTATTTTTTCTCAAAGTTTTAGCGTGATAAACATTGGACCTGATTTTTCTTTTTAAAACATTAATTATTAACAGAAGCTGAAATTGGGTCTAATGTTTATTATGCTATAACTTTGGGAAAAAATAATATTTTGAGATGCTATAACTACTATTTCGAAAGGATTTGAGCTCATTTAAAAAAAGTTTCAAGCTTCCAGCTATTAATGCTAAGGAACTATATGCGTTTGAAAATCTAGTAACTTTTCTAGTGATTTTCTTTAATTGCCTGTAACTAGGAAAATATTAAGCTTTGGGATCTAAAATTCTGTTTTTTTTCATATTTTGACATCTGAAAACTTATCCCAAAGTTTGAGCAAAATCCGTGATCCGGAGGTCTGATACTCTCCTAGTAACTACAGTGAGTATAGCTATGGCTTCATAAAAGTATAATTTTAAATCTTTAACAAGTATCCATCTTCCGATCACGCAGAGTTTATGGCCAATACCATTGCATTGCCAGATATTGTGACTGCTGTGGCAATCAGTCAACATCAATCTCACATTGCCATGACTCACATTCACTTGATAAAAGACAATCATATAGAGATATTTTGAAGGAGAAAGAAGCTTCAGGAGAAAAAGACTCCAATAAAGATAGTTCCTTATTAAAATAATCTGCTGCCGAAAAAGAAAAGAAATGTTCTAGTGCAGCAGTACGTATATTTGAGCAAATGAACAATCTCGGTGGTAGTTCAGATGATGAACGCACTGATGCATTAACATTTTGTCCCATACGCCTAGAGGTTAAGTATACCAGTGAACCATTAGCTATCACATTATAGGCTAAAAACATTTCAAGGTAAAGACTTGTGTTTTGAATAGACAGCAAGCGGTACTCCAAACAAAAAGGCATAACTCTACTATGCCAGCCTACGTAACCATGAACAAAGTGAAAACAAGCATTGAAGGCTTTGTGCAAGCGTGGATTTAGAGTTTGAGGCATATTGTTGTAAACAACTGCCGCATAATCAAAAAGAGGAGAAATCAGGGATCCCACTAATCGTTTTTTTATATTTGAAGCCAAAGTGTGTTTATAGAACTTCAATGATCTAAGCGTGGCATACACCTTACTTACAGTAAAAGAAACCTGCTTACTCCATTCAAGTGTTGAAGAGATCCGCAAATCAAGATTTTTAACCACGGTAGAATAGGGAGTAACGGTATTACCAACTGAAATGCTAGGTGAATATAAGAGGAACACTCATGTGGGAGATATATTGCTTAATTTAATAATACTATAATTTGCCTCGAGATGTGATGACAGCTGTGTGTAAACTACTCTCTCAAAGACCTTTAAAATCTTACATAGTTGTGCGATTGGGCGAGTTTGGGAAGAGTTGTCCATTTTAGCTTGCTTAGCCAAAAACCACAAAATCCTCTCCCAGGCATTAGAAAAGTGGCCAAGAGCTAGAGATTTATTTACGATAGAAGGTAAGCTTAACCTCTAGACCGCCGGGGTGCGTCATATGGCGCGCACCCCTGACTCGCACATATCCACCATTGATAGGGTCCTACCTAGTAGGCCTCAGAACACTTTTCTATAGGAAAAATAGACTTTCCATTTTTTCAAAGGTTAAAGATACAGTACCATCCATCATCTTAAGCATGTCAGCAGATAAATTATCAGGACCGGCCGCCTTAGAATTCCATAAGCTAAGTATTTTAACTAGGCTAGAGGGGTCAACTAGCACAAGGGATGGGACTATTCGAATAAAAACTATTCAATTAATAAATTCTTCTAGTCGGAAGGTATTTGCAATCCGAATATTGATTATTCAAATTTTTTATTCAAATAATAATACATTGTAAACTTTGAAAAGTAGAACCTATGAACTTGCAGTTTAACATTTTAATTTAAGGGGACAAATCACTTTTATAACCTGCAAACACAAATATTCAATATTCATTATATTTAACTTACCAGGAGAGGCTATGAGCTTCGGGTCACAGATCTTGACGAAACTTTGGGATATATTTTGAGGTACCAAAATATGAGTAAAGCCAGAGCGGTACGGTCTAACGCTTCGAAAAACTGAATCATCTAAATTCTAAAGGACAGTGATTTTGTGATTTTTGGTACTTTCTTGCTTCTTAACTTTAAACGAACATATCTCTGGTTCTAATTATTATTTTTCAATTCGGAAAACGGCAAATTAAAGCTTGCTTTCTGTACTTTTATTTTAGTCCCTGTTGATTTATAAAAGACATTTCTAGACTGGATTATTTACACTTCAATTAGGAGCTTTTTTTTTACATTTTTCTTCAAATGAGACTGGAAACGTCTATCATTTCAGTTTTTCGAAGCGTTAGACCGTACCGCTCTGGCTTTACTTATATTTTAGTACCTAGAAACATATCTCAAAGTTTCATCAAGATCTGTGACCCGAAGCTCATAGCCTCTCCTGGTTAGTTATTTTTTGATAAATGAAATATCTAAAAGTAGACTCGAATACCTTTAATTTAAGCTATTATAAGCAAATTTTGCTTTAGTTGTAAGCCCACAATCATTCGATTAACCTTTGTACTCATAAGCTCTTGACCGTAAGGTTTAAGCTGAACCCATGGATGGATTTAACTCTTCCAAATGATTTTGGCTTCAATATTACTACCATTCTTGCATGAATAAAGGAATTTCTAGAACACAAAAAATTTTTTATTTCTCAACAAAAAATATCAATTTTTTCAATAAATTTTAATATTTTTACCTTATTTTTGGGTTTTTTTACTACTTCTAGTCATTCGATTTTAAAATCTCCCATTCATGCGAAAATGATCCTAATACTGAACCCAAAACCGTTAAGAAAAGTCAAATCCATCCATGGGTTCAGCTTAAACTTTACGGCCCAGCACCTAAAATTTTAAAAATTCAATATTTAAGAGAAACAGCTTTAAAGTTTTTAATTATTATATCTTAAAATTATCAATGCTATACGTATCTTTCATAAAATGATTTTTTCCTGGTATTTCTTATTTATATTAGCCAATAATATAAAAAAGAGATACCAGACAAGAGAACCTTGTTATCGACTAGATAAAGCTGAAATGCAAAAAGATATAAGTTATTAAAATAATCAATAATAATAATCTTTTTTATTATAAGATATTTTGTCAGTACACACCTTTATTCACCAATGACACTGTGTATTTGTTGTAAGAATCAACAAATACATAGTTATTTGTTACTCTGATGGTTGTTAGAATTACTCGTACTAACCTTGAATCAGCTGGAAACTAAGAAATAATATTTAATATGGAGTAATCATATTATATTTTATTTTATAATTCAAATTCAAAATTAAAAAATAAAATTTAGATTTAAAATTTATATTTTAATTAATATTAAAATTTATAAATAGAATTTATATCCAAATATGTAATAATAATTAAAATTATACACTTACATGAATTTAATATGCACCCGGTGTATAGAAATCCATCACACCTATTCTTTTCAGAGTATGTGCTTCTTTCGAATGAGACTAACTTGATCACTCTACATTAAATTATCTTCTATCATTTAAAGTCCTGATCCACTCGACAGATACATTTCCAAGTTCGATGTTCAATTTCTCCAACATCTTGAGAAAGTTATATTAAGATCAGCACTATTTGGGGAAGTCGATTCAAGTTATTTTTTAACAGCTTCAGATGCAGAACCTTTTGCCACTTGTTCGTATACTTTTGTTATTCAACTATTTATAGCACTGAACGCTGGCTTTGATAAATCTATTAAACTACAAAAACTAGACAAACTTGCAAGTCCATGGCCAAGTACACGAGTAGCAAGAACATTATATCTGTTACCTTTATACGTATTGTCCATAAGCCCTTTCTCTCTTGTTAGAGTTTACAGTTGCTTATTCATCACAAAAATCACAATTCATATTAATTTTGAATCCTTATCCTAGAAAAGAGGTTTCAATAAATTTTATCTTATGATGGCACACACTGCAACTTAATTTTTCTAACATAGAAGATAGAACGTTGATATTAACGTTTCTATTTTTTGCCCTGGAACTTGGAAATTCTGTTATTTTCAGTTTAGAAAAAGAAGTAGAGGGTTTACTTCTCTTAGCTTCAGGAGAATTTTTTTTACTCCTACCAAGAAATTTTCTTGGCCTCTTTTTAGATCTTCCTGTAGATCGTTTTCTATCTCGATGTTGGTTATAAAATCTGTCTCTTGTATGTCTTTCATTATTTGACATTTTTGAGGTTCGTATTCTTAATGTCCATTCAAGCTTTTTACACTTTAAATACACTTTCTATTGAGATAAACGTAGAATTTCAGGCACACATAAAAAAATATGAAATAACTCGCGAACGTGTAATTTATTAAAAATTAATAATTTTACGTAAATTAAACCACAAAACCTACTCATAATTTTTTAAATGCACTATAAATAAACAAACTTATTGCAAACTGACCATACAATCAGCTGAGACTGAGTGTCATGTAGCGAAATGATACGAGCCGAAAGCGCGAACGCGCGAAATTCAAATTGATAAAAAATTACACGAATAACTATGTGCCACTCGTTTTTTTACAAAATCAAAACGGAATCAAATATAGATGTAAAACTTTTGAGAACTCAAATCAAGATAAATATTTTGTTAAAATTAAAAAAATAAACTCTTTTTTTTAAATTAAACCTAAAAAAAATCAATAAAAATTTTAAAAATTTAATTTAAAATAATTCTTAAAATTTTTTAAATTTTTAAAAATTATATCATTATATACTTTATAAATAAAAACAAAATTCAATCTCTTAAAAAAGACTTTTTGGAGAATAATTTATGATTCATGAATTATTGAATCAAGTAGTAAAAAAATAAGTCCTTATAGTGTTTTAATAAGATTAGCTGAAAATTTGAGAAAAATCTCAAAATAGCAAAATTAACAAAAAAATCAATTAAAAGTTCATCTTACTGATTTCTTCATAAAAACAAAACTAAATAAGATAGGATAAAAAAACTTGTTGGAGCTTATTCTACAGTAAATTTTGTGCCTTTAATTACGTGCATAACCAATTACACACTCACACACACACGAACACGCGCACGCATACACACGCGCGCGCACACACACACACACACGCACTTACACAACACACACACACACACATACACACACACACACATGCATACACACACACACACGTACACGCACACACACTTACGCACCCACGCACCCTCGCATCTACTCACGCATACACCCACGCACACGCATCACGCACACGCACCTACGAACTGACGAACCCACTCACTCACGCTCCCACGCACTCGGGCACACGCACACTCATACACACAAATGAATTATTCGATTAGAATTATTATCCGAATATTTTTCGATTATTCTAATACTTTTTTATTATTCGAATTATTTCATCACGAATTTAAAGCCTGGTAAATGCTTTTTAAGCAGCATGGAAGGCACCTGGTCAACATCAGCATCGGTTAACCTTTAGCTGGCATGCCTCTCCAGCCGATTATAGCTGGCCTATGGGGTACTATAGTACCCCAGCGCAAAAAATTGTCGTAAAAACTAAAGTATTGGTTATTTTAACTTAAAAACATTTTGGAGGGATCTTCAGAGGTTACTCCAAAGGGTACCATAGTTTATAAGAGGAAAAATGGAACGGTTTCAAAATTTGATAAGAAAGAGCGTGGGGTACTATATTACCCCCCTGCCAGCTAAAGGTTAATGCTGGACTCTCAGAAGAGACAGAGGTATAATGCTTTAGAAGCACCGACGAAGAAAAATACTCAAGAAACGATTAGAGTATTATTGGCTAAGCTCAATTTACGTAATTCAGACTATTTATTTTCAACTGTAGAAGCCGAAGAAAACTTCCTAGCAATATAATAATTTTTTAACTTACCTAGGGAGTTAGAAACCTTATTCCTAAGTACCTCAAAGCGAGCATGAGCGTCGGCTGACTCAGATCTTATAGCTAGTTTATAACAGTTATCTCCATTTTTTATGAGTAAACAGATATCGTGATTAACCCAAGGTATGCGTTCTCTAGAGATTATGATTACTTTTGCCGGAACAAACTTACCAAAAACTTCTACTATATTAGTTAAAAACAAGTCAATTTTACTATTTATAGAGTGGGAGCTTAAAATCTGAGATATCTGTAAGGTACTAATTGAACTAGAACTAGAAAGACATGTATAATTTGATAACAAGTTTGAAGAAGAAGAATACGAATAAGAAAAACTCGCAGGCTGACAAGAGGAAAGACTAGAACGAACAACAGCATTAGCGCATTAATGTTATAATTACTAAAGTTCCTTAATACAAAAGATTTAATGTTCCTTTCAGATTTAAGAAGTTTAAGCTTAAGATGAATCAGATTATGACCAGCTATAAAAGGAGCAGCAGACTTCTTATATGACAATAATGCAAAACTATCATTTATAACAAACAAGTCTAGCCATATATAAGAATCATGATTTGATGTTAAGGAACGAGAAAGGGATTCAAAATATGATCAAAGAACATCTGACGAATAAGAGGATTTAGAAAGGTTTATGTTAAAATTCTCCGCAATTACAATATTTTTATAGTTATATACATAATTTAAGAGAGCGTTAAAAAGATTTCTAATGAAAAGGTCTTAGGCCTGACATAAACAATGAAAGATAATATGGAATTGACAACATCATTAACATCTAACGAAAAAATTGGTGTGGCAGTCTTTGGGACTGGCCGACAAAAGTAAAACTTCTTTACGAAGTTATAGAACTCATAAATATTTATTTAGGTTTCATCACTGTTTCATTTAATTGTAAAATAATTTTAAAACTAAATAATCATAAAATTGAACAAACCTAAATTAAAATAATTTATTTTATTTAAGGAATGTTTTTTTTTAATTTCAAATGAAATAGTGTATAAAATTTTTATAAATATTATTTATTTTACAAAAATTTAATAACATTTTTATTTCCTTCGCAACTATCGAAACTTTTATTATTTATAGCAAGAGTAATGTTTGAAATGATTGGCTTGTGATAGCTAAAATAAGAAACGTTTGCTTGATCGTGTACGTTTAAACCATGTGGGGAAGAGAGAGGTTTACTACCAAACAGTATAGAGAGAGAAAGAAAAGAGAAAAAACGCGCGCTATTGCTTTCTTTATTCATTCAGATTCAAATATTTGTATTGCATATATAGTATGCATGTATAGTATATATAATATATACATTGTATACATATATATCATATATCTGTGCGTTTGACATCAAGACAGTGCTGCAAATTTTTCTTTTTATATATTTAGTACCTTGATTTGCCGTCACGGTGCGGATAATTCTCCAACATATATACACTTCCGTTTTATTAGTTTCGTTGCATGTGCCATCACGAAATCAATTTACTCCCGTATAATTTTTTATTACATGTTTCTTATGGAAGAAGTATACCGTCGGTAAAGAAGTTTCACTTTAATAAAATTCTGGAGTGTTGTCAAGTAATGGGTCTTAGTGTTGCGAAATCTGAGTACTAAAACTACTTTGAACATAGGCACCAATACCACCGCCTATTTTACCTTGTCTATCAATTCGAAAAAACTCATAGCTATCAATATTAATGACCAGACTGGAGTCCGGATCAGTATGAAAAGTCTCTGTGATTACGAAAATATCATAATTATCTGATTAATTAAGAAAAAAAAATTATTATCTGATCTGCACTTTTATTCAATTTCATTAAAATGAGTCTCAATTCGACTGACATTGGCATGAGCGATAGAGATAGATTCACTTACATTGTTATAACTTATTTTAGGGGTCAAAAAATTGGACAACACAGCCTGCGAGTCTTTAAAAACTCATTTTTGCTTAGCGTTTGGAACTAAAGAAGCCAAATCATCTTCTAAAACAACCAGAATGGGTGATTAACCCTTGGTAGGCTTCATGTAGATTTTTAAGTTGGTGACAAAAGGTCACTTATATATTCACTCTTTAGGCGCAGCTTTTGCCTTAACCAATAAAGAGTAGAACTCTTTTGGCCATAGAGCTCGAACAAATATCTTTGAAGGTTCCTTACACTCAAAAATACGTTGGCAAAGAAACTCTTTAAACCTAGAAGCCGCCGCAGCAATATGGTCACGAATATGACCAGAAGAACATTGTATAACAATAGAGTTTCCAAGATCAACCTCCATTGTTTTATCATTATCATACGTCGTACGAGTCCACTTGTGTGCACTAAGGAAATGTGGTCTGTCTATGTTTAGCCCCATCGAAATCAGCATTTTCATAAAATTATCAATATCATAGAGGTCGATGTCAGTTGGTCACCCTGTGACAAGAAGTTCACAGGAGTTCTTAAGAGGACGAGAGATCATAGCCTCAGCACGTACAACAAGCCCCTCAATACCACGTGAATTAGCAGCACATTCATTTCTAGCCTCTTTCAAAGAAGATTTGAGGTTATCAAGCCTATGCGCAATACTCTTTATATCAGTGGAGATCTCACCAAGAATACTTAAGATGCTCGTTTTGAATTCCATAAACCATAGAGGAGGTATCTCATCCTGGTTTTTAGATTGATGATGCTTGGGCAACATCATAGTACCAGATACCAGGTTCGTTAATTTAGAAAAAAGAGGACTGGTCTCAGATTTTGCTTCTAAAGCAGATAGAGATAGAGCGTCGGCAAATAACAGAAAATAACCAAGTAAAGTAGAGATAGACGCGTCGCCTGGCAATTATTAAAGTGCGAGAATCTATCTCTGATACTGGGGAAACGCCTACAAAGCAAAGGCCCAAGAAAAGTATTAGACGAAACCACGCCCCTTTTATTGGCACCTTGGTAGGACGAAGCAGCGGACTCGAGTGCACGCTCTTGCTCTGCGCCAGCAGAAAAATTTTCCAATCAAGAATCACGTGGCTTATAAGCACATGTAGATAAGATGCAGCATGCAATTATGTGTTCTCCTATAAACCAAGCTGATTCACAACGTGTACAGTGAAACAATGAACTATAGTTCACACACTATAGCGACGGCGCAGAGCGATTCATTCCAGACTAACAAACCACAAACACAATTATCACACACACACACATGTTGTGGCAACTAGAAAAGTACTAACCTAGATGCACAGCAGAAGAGATGTACACAGAGAGACTTTCGAAGGCGAAAGGCCTTGATAAATCTTGAGGTGTGAGACCCTTATTATTAGAGCGATTTGATAAGGCGCCATGCCCTGAGCTCAAAGGCATGAGACCTTCTTCTTGAGGACTGAAGGCATAAATCCTCATGAAAACTGAGTCCGTGTATTCATCGTAATAAACGCACCACCTCGGTGACTAATATCTCAGACCTTTATGCTTAAGATGGGATGACTCACTTCCTTTATCAAGGCGTCAGACTTTACACTATCAGAGGTTTCTCACCCTCAAAAGTCTCTCCGTGTAGGCAGCATGCAAAGGTAGCTGATAGATACATGTGATGAATACAGTTTGTAGGTAAGCAGCAGCAGTTAATATGTCAGATACCTACATTTACTACTGATAGGTAGGGAGAAGCGTAGTTGCAGTACTGAAGGTTAACAGTAGAGGCACGCATGATGATCAAAATTCGCCAGATAAATTTGCTCCACAACTTAACCTGAAAACATACAGCTACATAAAACGATAAGAACATGAAGCAAGGCACAATATGCAGTTGATAAATCATATATCAATAGATGGCTTACGATTTTGCACGCAAGATACCTATAAAAAAGAGCCCGCAGGCAAAATTAGGAAGCAACAAGTATTAAAACAAAACAGAGCACAACGAAACACAACCAACTATACTTGGAGAGAGAGAGAGAGTTCCAGTGAAGACTTAGTGCCGTGTGGAGATAGGAAAATTTTAGAAAAATCATTTGAACTGAGTAAAAGGTAAGTGTAATACAATAAAATCAATTCTTATTTATAATTTATTATTAAGAAAAATCATTTAAACTTTTGAAGTAGAAGGATAAGTTCAATATAATATAATAAATTATAATAAATGTCTACAACTCAATCTTCTGAAACAAAATTTAGAACGCATCGATTGTTTCTGGAATTTTCGTCGTTTTCTGGGACGTTCCAGAAAAATTAACATTTTGTAGATTAGGCATCAAGCAGCATTCACAATTATTTCCTTAAAGAGAAATTATTTCTTAAGCAAAATTACTTAACCTTTTCAATTAAAAATCACAAAAATATCATAATTAAATTAATAACAAGCATCTTTAAGCCCTGATTGTAACAATTTTCACGTTTTTTTGTTATATACCCTTCCTGATGTGTAAAAAACCTTACGGGATCTCAGAAACATCCGTTACAGATGTTTATATATATGTAAATATACATATGAGAAAAGAGGGAGAGAGAGTCCCAGCTAAAACGTCATCGCATGCAAAAAGAAGAAAATTAGAGGAAAATTATTTAAACTTTCGAAGTAATAAGGTGAGTGTAATATAATATAATCAATAATAATAATATGTATCTAACTGATCCCATTCAAATTCATGCAGGCCGTCAATGATCGAATTTTTTTTCTCTTTTGAGTGATAAAAATAACTTGCAATACGTATACAAAGATAAAATTTACCCCATAAAACGCTCGAAAATATGTTTTTTACTCGCTGCAGCGTATTTAGTGTTAGGTGTAAGAATGAAAATGAAAATATTGGAAATGCACCTCAATTCTCAAATTGACATAACTCCGGCTATTTTTTATCTTTTTGGACGTTCTTATAATGAAAATGTGCGAAATTCAGTCTCGTTTTAAATACTGTTTCCATTTTTGCGGTACAAGTTGATCACTTTAAGTTATTTATAAAAAGAGAAAAAAAGCGTGTCAAGAAATAGCTTTCTCAAAAACTATCTTGTTTTTTTTTTTCTTATATGTTTTCATACATAAAAAATGCTGATTTTAGGATAGGTGAGAATATGCTATTTTGCCTTATTTTTTTTTAACAGATTTTTAAACATTTTTTTATATTTTCCATTTTAAAGCATTGATACTATGGCGCATCATGCCATTTTTCCAACTATTACGTCTTTTTACAATTCATTTATGCTTTTATTTATTAATTTATCAAAAATATTAAGGAAAATCTTTGAAAGAAACCCTTGATAAAATTTTTAGAACCGAAGTTATGACGATTTTAAGTTTAAAAAAATAATAAAATCAATTAAAAACTGATATTTATTCTCTAACTGAGAGTTATTCTTTTTTTTTAATTTTGTTAAGATAAAATTTTTTTTTTGTTATCTATTGAAATTTTTAATTTGTAAAAAGGTAAATTTTTTATTAAAGACATTTTCAATGAACAACAAATTTACAAAAAAATTAACGAATGAAATCTAATGAATCTATAACCAATTTAAACAAAAATAGTCTAAATTTAAATAAAACATTTTAATTTACTTCTTGCCACTTATTTATCGAAGTTCTAGCTGTGAAAGTTTGGTTTTGTTTACTCTTTCAACAGTTAATTTTTTGGATACCTTTAATTTCTTTTGCATTTTCTAACCATTCCATTTTTTTTTGTTTGTTGAAAAACTTCACTTGCGGATAACAAGAATGTTAATCGACGGAGTACACTTTGACATATGAAAGGTGAAATCTCCATTATTTCAAATAAAATCAGCACTATTCTTGGACAGATTATGTGCAGTTGCATAATATTTGACTAAGCCCCCAATGCCGTCACAAGCGCCTTTACCAGCCATTTTCTGCTTATTTTTGAGTTTTTAAATTCATGAAATTAATATCTGTTCTTGAAATGACTTGCAGCTCCATCAAAAATGTTTATGATTTCATTAAGCTTGTGAGCGCACAGTTGCATTATAACCTCTTAACTATTAACTTTAATATATGTAACATAATTACACGCGATAAATAGTTAAATCTAAGAATAAAAGTGAATATAATGTAAATGAAATAAAAGATTGAAAAGCATAAGCGCCCAAAGTATGTACGCTCCTGAAGCGCACACACATTCAAAGTCGCTCACACACATGCATCATACATTGAAAGCGCGCTTAAGCCTCATGTTGGCTCAGCGCGCGAGAGAAAAGCGGGACCACGCACGCGAACGCCGGCGGTGCCAAGCTACTAGAGAAGAGGGGACTGGAGTCCAGCGCCTATAAAAGCGGGCTGGCAGAGAGAAATGCTCTCTTCTGCCTCGCCTCAACTCAACTTAACTAGCCTTTACTTCTGATGCCAAGCACAGAAGAATCATTTACGTGATTCTTCTATGCTCGTGCACTTACTATATTTAAATTGTACAATTGATTAGCTTGATTAAATAAAGAGTTGCGGCGAGCAACATACTTCTTACCTGATCCTATCCTAAAGGGTAAAGCCCCGCGTACTGAGGCACTTGGTTCTCAGTAATAACGGGCATTACCCATAACTAAAATAATCTTTTACTAACAACGAAACAGCACACACACTTACACACTGACATATTCGAGCCCGCACCAGACGGCATAACGACTTGTTTGGTTAACGGCTCTACAGACACAAGCTTGAGATAAAGCGAAAGATAGACCAAATAGAGTCTATCAGAGTGCGTCACACTAGTAACAAACTAGTGGAACGTCACACTGGCGCCCGAACAAAAAATTTAGCGTTACACGCGTATAAAAAATAATAAACTACAGTAAGGTTAGAGTAGAGAACTATTTATGTTTATTTCTCTATAAAAACCATTAAAATTAAAAGAATATTAGAATGCAATATAAGAAATATCAAAAAATTAGGTAAAACATATTTTAAAAAAGAATAAAATATAGAAAAAGAAATAAGAAAATATAACGCAATTAAGAAAAAAAAAAAAAAAAAAAATCACAAGATAGCTTAAATTAAATTTATTGTAAATCTAAGAATTTTGTTAAATGAAAAACAAAATCACGGTAGCAGAATTTATTAAAAATTCTGTAAAAAACAAAAATGTTAACACACAAAATGCACACGTGTTACACAACAAAATCACACGTACACAAAAACACCACGAAATTAGAATAAACGATATAAACAATAGAGTCAGACATTTAGAACTAGACATAAATTTAACACAAAATAAATCAAACGACGCGATAGAAAAGATCGAATTTCTAGACGAAAAATTATTAGATTTAATTGAGAAATTAAATATAAGATTGCCACCAGCTTTTAAACAGCTAACAGAAAATTGTAAAGAAATAAAAACAATAAAAGATAAAATAAATGAACTAATAAGAAATTTAACGGGTATGAAAATGAAAGGCCAATTAAATTTTTAAATGAGTTAAACACATATAAAACGTTTACTAAACCATCGGTTAGCGAATTACACTGTATATTAATACAAGCGTTACAAAGCAATGCGCAATCGTGGTATTACATAAACAACTCAGAGATAAATAACTTCGAAGAATTTGAAAAATTATTTAGAGAAAGATATTGGAATTCAAATATCCAAAGAAAAGCTCAAAGAAAAATTGAATATGGTTCTTACCAAGAAAACGGTAAAATGTCGCGCGTGGACTATGCCACATACATGCTAGGTCTTGCAAAAGAACTAGAGTTGTCAATCACAGAAAGTGAATTGATAACAAAAGTAGGTCTTCACTTCGATAGAAATGTTAGATGCGCAGTAAATGGTCAACCCGAAAAAACAAAATCATCATTATTCAGAATCTTAGAAGATTTTGACTATGATGATCAAATAGGAAATCGACACAAGCAAACAACTACACAACAAACACAAGATACACACAACACATACACAAGACAAAAAGAAACAAACACAAACAACACTAATACACAACAACCATGGCAAACACGTAACATAAATCATATACAGACAACAAACACGGAAAACAAAAAACAAGGGGATTCAAACATACAAGGGGGGGCACAAAACTACAAAGTACAAAACTATAGAACACGAAACTATAGAACACAAAATCATAGATTACAATACAACGGAACACAAAACGACACAACACAAGGACAGAAAACACCACCGATAAAAACCACAGATAACACCGATACAACACAAAACATGAACATAACACAAAATAGAGAACAAAGCACATCCAGGTCGGAAAACAGATAACAGTTGCGTACCCTAAATCGGAAAAAAATAACAGAATAATTGATAACAAAGAAATAATAAAGTACGCAACTGAAAATACAAACAAAATTAATAAAACAGGAAAAAATGAATTAAATTTAAATAAATCAAACTTAGTGGATAGATTGAATACAGCTAAAAAGTTATACATAAACAACCAAACAAACGAAGATTTCACAGATTGGCTGAAAAATTACCAATCTATATTAAACTTTAACGAATACGAATTAAAAGACATAAAAGAAACATATACTAGAATAAGCATAGCATCGTTGACAAATGAACGTAAAGATTTGTTATACGATATAGAACCATCAGGAGAAGAGTCTCAAGTAACTCAATGCCCTGAAATAAAATTAAAAATTGAAAATGTAGAAACAAAAGCTTTGATAGACACAGGAAGCGAAGTAACCTGTATATCAGAAGAATTTTATCTAAGTAATTATAAAACTTTTAAAAATTGTCCAACAATGCCAATAATTGGTAAAGTAATAAAAAATGCCACAGGCACAAAATCGACGCGTATTAAAAAACAAATAATGGCAAAAATAAAAATAAATAATTCAGAAATAAAAATAATATTCATAATAGTACCAAAACTAATAAAGGAATGCATAATTGGATACGATACTCAAAAAAGCCTTAAAATGCTAATAAATACAATGATAGAAGAAATACAGTTTCAAGTAAACGATAAAAATGATATAATATCATTTAAAATAAAAAATTTAAACAAAAATGAATACTCGACCCTACGTATAGAGATCGAAGAATTAAACGAAGAAAATAAAATTAAAACATTATTAAATAATGATAATTACATAACATATGAATTATCAGAGAATGAAATAAATGAAAAAATAAATGAAACTGTAAAACTAAATGAAAAAGAAAAAGAAAAATTTAAAAGATTAATTATAAAATATAAAAATGTATTTCAAAAAAGACCAGGATTATTAAAAAACTACAAATATAAACTAGAAATAATCGATGATAAACCTTTCTTTACGAGATCGTATCCAATACCCATTAATTACCGAAGTAAAGTAGAAGCAGAAATTGAAAATATGCTAAACTTAGGAGTAATAAGAAGGTCAAAAAGCTATTATATTAACCCAATCGTGGTAGTAAAGAAAAAAGACGGATCAGTAAGACTATGCTTGGATGCTCGAAAGCTAAATGAAAAATTAGCAGATGATTATGAAGCTCCACCAGGCGTAGAGGAAATATTTCTCAAATGCGACAAAAAGGAATATATGTCGAGTTTAGATTTGACCAGTAGTTACTGGCAAATTGAATTAACCGAAGAAAGCAAAAAATACACGGCTTTTAAACTAGACAATAGAATATACGAATTCAATGTAGCAGCCTTTGGAATTAAAACGTCTAGTGCAGCATTATTACGAGGTCTCACTAAAATAACAGACGAATTAAAAGATTTCTTAATAACATTTGTAGATGATCTACATATTAGGTCGAACACATTTGATAAACATTTAGAACATTTAGAAAGACTATTCATAAAAGCACAAGAAGCAAATTTGACATTTAATTTTAAAAAATCTAAATTTTTCAAAGAAAAAATTGAATTTTTAGGGCACTACTTAACATCAGATGGTATTATGCCTGACCCAGAAAAAATTCGTAGCATAAAAAATTTTAGACAACCAAAAAACGTAAAAGAGTGGCAAGCATTTCTCGGATTCGTCAACTTTTACACGAAATTTGCAAATAATTATGCAGAAAAGACAATTCCTTTAATAAATTTGCTGAGAAAAAATGCAAAATATGAATGGACGAACGAACATTCAATAGCATTTAATAATATAAAAGAATTATTTGACCAAAATGTAATACTAAAATATATAAATATTAAAAAACCGTTTATACTAACAACTGACGCAAGCGATTTTGCTATAGCAGCAGTACTATCGCAAAAATCAGAAGAATCAGATGAAAACATTATATGTTTCATTAGTAGAACACTAAAAAATAGTGAATGCAATTATTTCACAACAGAAAAGGAACTGTTGGCAATAATATGGGCATTAGAAAAGCTAAATACGTACGTAAGGGGGGCAAAGGAAATAATAATACGAACAGATCATGAAGCAATAACCTTCTTAAAAAACTGTAAATTTAAAAATGCGAGATTAACAAGATGGAACTTGGCAATACAAAACTACAATTTAAAACTAGAATATTTACCGGGTAAAGAAAACGCAGTAGCAGACTACCTAAGTCGACAAATACATGTAAATAATTTCGAACCAAAAAATAAAAACGAAATAATAATAACAGCAATAAATAAATACAAATTAAAACCAGACACAGTAAAAAAGCTAAAAAATATTAATAAATTACAACAAAAAGACGAGAAAATCTCAAAGATTATAGAACAATTAAAACAGAATAACGAAAAAATTAAAACAAAATATAAAGTAGAAAACGACATAGTAACAAAAATTACAATAGAAGGACTAAAAATAATGATACCAAATGAAATATTAAAAGAATTAATAATAACAATACACGAAACATACGGACACATAGGCCCTAAAAAAACATATAAACTAATAACAGAGCAATTTCACGCGCCTAAATTAAGAAAAGAAACATACAAAACATTAAAAACATGCATAACTTGCCAAAAAAGTAAATATCTAACAGTAAAATTCAACGAAAAATATCAACCAATCATAACAAATGAACCACATGAACTATTATCGATAGACTTCTTTGGTCCACTACCAACATCAACAGCGGGCGTAAAATATATCTTAACGACAATAGATGTTTTCTCAAAATATGTAGTATTATACCCAATTAAAAAAGCAAACACAATCACAGTAATAAAGAAAATATTCAATAACTACATATTAAACTACGGAAAACCAAAATCGATAATAACAGATCACGGTACCCAATTTACCTCACCCAAATGGACAGAAAAACTAAATAATGAAAACATAAAAACCGTATTCTCATCAATAAGGCACCCACAGTCGAATATAATAGAAAGGGTTCACCGCGAATCAGGTAGATTTTTTAGAACATTCACAAACGAGAAACACACATCATGGGCAACATACGTACCGATAATTCAAAAAATAATTAATGAAACTTATCATGAAACCACAGGGTTTACACCTGTGGAAATTCATACAGAAAAAAAACCTGAAAGAGCATGGGAACCATACATAAAAATACAAAAAACACCAGACACAAAAACACATACACAAAAAATATTTCTAGCAAGAGACAAAGCACACAAATTCTTAAAAAGACGAGCAAACAAAAAGAACGAAAAAAAGCAACATTTTAAACTCAAAATCGGAGATAAAGTATTAATAAAAGCACAGAAACTATCTGATGCTAACGACAATAAAATAGCAAAATTCTTTGATGTATACGATGGACCTTATACGGTCAAAGATATAATAAATAATGATACGTATAAAATAATAGACGAAAACGAGAAATTGAAGGGAAACTTTCATATAAATAATTTAAAACCAGTCTATATGGAAAATCCCACAAAAACTTAAAAAAAAAAAAAAAAAAAAAATTATTGTAGTAGCATAAGTTACCGTAATATAAAGCGAGAATTATTAAATTCAATATAGTCAATAAGTAGGATACATAAGATAGTTAAATTCACAAAGGTGCTTAAGCATTAGAATATAAACAAAACGATAGAAATAAGTATATCACACGAGTTAAAAACAATATTTCAAAATTTAAATAGTATGAGGCAGCGGTGCTCAACTAGCACAGTGACAATCAATGGCTAAAATACAAAATTGTAAATGTTAAATCAATCACTAGAAATTTTTTTTTGTTAAATATATTAAATAACTAAAAAAAAAAAAAAAGAAAAAAGACAGTTCAATACAATAGAGAAATCATGATTGATTTAACATAATATTAATTAACGGCAAAAGTTAAGTTCTTAAATGATTAGTATAGTAGAATAAGTAAATCACAAATAAAGTTGTTAAAGTAAGAAAGAAATAAAAAATAATTAATTTAAAGTAACAAATGGGAAAAAAACTGGAGATCAAAATAAATAAAAGAAAATAAGTTAATTCAAATTTAAAAGTAATTTATATAGTAAAATATTAGATTTAAAAATTCAAGAAAAGTAAAGATATAATATACACAAAAGTAAACAACATTCCTTAAACCCGAAACCACCAAGTACGCATGTTCAAAACCCGACGAAACTAGCAGAAACAAAATTTGAGCAACGACAGTCTTCGTCAAACCAGCAAAGAAGCACGACAAAACTTTAAGAAAATGGCAACACGTCAAAGAAGTAGCGAGACGCAAACCATAAAGTTCTTCAACATGCGCCACGTCACCACTAGTGTAAACGAAGACATGTTGAAGGACGAGGTGATAAACTGCGAGTGGAGGGACAACGACCACAGGGTATTAGAATATGGGAATGTCCTGGCCCCGTCTGGGAGCAAATGGATCCCTGGAGCCTTTGAAGAAGAAATCGAGGGGTGGTATTATTACACCCAAAGGCCCATGATCAACAGGACTACCACTCCTCCAAAGGCGGAAAACTGGGCGCCGCGCAAAAAGAAATCAAAGGCAAAAAAGGTAACAAATCTCCCAGACGAGGAAGAGAAGTACATGTACACGTTCGTGGGTAAACGAACAGGCACACCCATAAAAATATTTTATGGAGGTTGGCGGCTCGAGGAGCTGAAAGAGGAGGAGGAAAAGAAAAAAACCGGCATAGCCACCTGCCGCGATGACATAGACTCCGAAGAGGGCGAGGAATTTGAGCAGTACATGGGTAGAAGGAAAAGGAAAGGTAAAAAAAAAAAAAAAAGATTATAAAATTAAAACAACTAACTTAATAACATTAAATAAAACTTACAGAAATGAGAAAACTCATTAAAAAGGGGAGAAAGCGCCAAAAGGAGAATGAAGATTAATAATTTTTTTTTTTTCTTTTCTTTCTCATTTTATTTTGTTTATGCTAATTCAATTCAGTGAAAATAAATATTAAATAAACAATTACTTATTGTTTTTATTTTTGATCTTCAGTAGCCTATTACTAACATGAACGTCTCGCGCTCTGTTTTAATGAATAAATGTAATTTTTTCCTTGAACTTTCTTTCTTGCTTTAACATCTAAATTCAGAAAAAATCAATTTATTTAGGGGGGCAATGTGAGCGCACAGTTGCATTATAACCTCTTAACTATTAACTTTAATATATGTAACATAATTACACGCGATAAATAGTTAAATCTAAGAATAAAAGTGAATATAATGTAAATGAAATAAAAGATTGAAAAGCATAAGCGCCCAAAGTATGTACGCTCCTGAAGCGCACACACATTCAAAGTCGCTCACACACATGCATCATACATTGAAAGCGCGCTTAAGCCTCATGTTGGCTCAGCGCGCGAGAGAAAAGCGGGACCACGCACGCGAACGCCGGCGGTGCCAAGCTACTAGAGAAGAGGGGACTGGAGTCCAGCGCCTATAAAAGCGGGCTGGCAGAGAGAAATGCTCTCTTCTGCCTCGCCTCAACTCAACTTAACTAGCCTTTACTTCTGATGCCAAGCACAGAAGAATCATTTACGTGATTCTTCTATGCTCGTGCACTTACTATATTTAAATTGTACAATTGATTAGCTTGATTAAATAAAGAGTTGCGGCGAGCAACATACCTCTTACCTGATCCTATCCTAAAGGGTAAAGCCCCGCGTACTGAGGCACTTGGTCCTCAGTAATAACGGGCATTACCCATAACTAAAATAATCTTTTACTAACAACGAAACAGCACACACACTTACACACTGACATATTCGAGCCCGCACCAGACGGCATAACGACTTGTTTGGTTAACGGCTCTACAGACACAAGCTTGAGATAAAGCGAAAGATAGACCAAATAGAGTCTATCAGAGTGCGTCACACTAGTAACAAACTAGTGGAACGTCACAAGCTCTTGCGAAATATGTTTTTTTTAAGCTGTTGATAATTAAATTTATAGCTATTAAGGTATAAGACGAATCATGTTTAATATCGTCAGAGACGATGACATAACTGAGTATTTTATCATTTCGAAAATAGTATATTGATGTCAATATTAATAATTGGTTTTTACTCCAATGGTAGCTTTGAATTTCATTTTGAAGTAGGACTGTCCAATTTTTTGCAAGACCAACATGAATAACTAATTGAGATTAACATTTTTTAAATAAAACTTTAATCTATTGAATTGCAACACGTTGAATTTTCTTGACCATTTTATGAGTACTTACAGTGAGAGCGTACTCTCTTAACTCAATTAAAAAATCTTCAATTGTGCTAGTTTTATTCAGTAAATCTGATTTTTCCCAAACACCGTAGGTTGATTCTTCACATAAATTTTCTTCATATAAATTTTCTTATGTCAAAGAAATGACTTATAAATCAATACTATCTCTAATTGGACATTCTTTACATTCTCTTAGTACACATTTCATATCATCTTTTGAACAAAAAAGTGAAGAATATATTTTCAATTTAAAATCCGCAATGTCATGTTTATTCTCTTTTTTATATTTATTCAAAGTATCCAACATAAGTTTAAGGTTCTCGCAATAAACGCAAAGACACGAATCGTTGGGTGGTTGCGGTATAATCCACTTTGGTCTTACGGCATAGAATATTAATTTACCGATTTTTGTTTTGATTTCAGGATTTTCTTCTATGAATGATTGATGTATTTCTTCTATGCTTCGCGTAAGAAAGCGTTAAACTTTTTTAGTTATCATACCATTTTCTTTAACAGATATTGTGTCACTTTTATTTGCACTTTGACGAAAACAATTGAAATCATTTTTCAAATAATAATCTTTCACTTTAATTATAATTTCACTATCCAAAGAATGGCCACAATAATTCTCAGGCTTCTTGCAAATATCTTTAATATTTATTACTGATCTTGCTCGATCAATCATATAAATAGTTACATTCGGTAAAACTGATGATAAATAATTTTTGGAAATGTTGCCTGGTATAAGACTTAATAACCGCCTTTTCTCAAGAAAATTTAAACAATTTCCTAAAGCGATTTCAATATTTTCGAGCTATTTATCACATGTTTCACATTCGTTATTTTCATTTAATTTGGGCAAAACCGTTATATCGTAGACTTTGATAATTTCACTTGCTATTTGTAAATCAAATGCATCGTTTATTTGTTTTCTTTTTTGAAGAGCATAGGATTTTTGCATCTTTATATTGATACTCTGAGGCATTGTGATTGATGAAATTTTTAATTCTTAATTACTTGAAGTCTGATTGAACTGTTCTACTACAACCTTACTATAAAAAACTTCTTCCGAAGATTATTGACTGCATGAGCTAGATGAAATAGGTGTATTTTTCACTTCATATCAAAATATTTTGTAACATGAAGATGCCAGCGCCATGACAAGATGGCGCTGAACGTTAAAATAAGCGCTAAACTTGGTCTAACTAATTTCGCTTGTTGTGCAAATAAACAGCCAGCAGATGGAGTTGTTGTCTACATCAAAGACACTATAATAGAGGAGACCAAGATAGAAGAATTTGAAAGAATGAAAGTAATAACTTCGCGTATTGGTATTAATAGTGTTAGTGATTTTGAAGTCTCTTTAATATATAGATCTCATGACTTTTCTGAAACTGAATTTTTGCTAGATTTAAATGAAATCCTGGAAATTAAAAAAAAGAATTAAAAATCATTTTACTGTAGGAAACTTCAACATTGATATCATGTGCTCTGATGTTGTGAGTCAGGAATTTCTAAATGCTTTTTTTCTTAAGGGATATTTGCCAGGTTTTTAGCGTATTACAAGAGCATGTGTTGGTGGACTAGGTGGGACATGTATTGATAACGTTTTTCATAGATCTGATGTAATTTAGTCGGTATTTTATACAATATTGACTCCTTTTACTGATAATTATCCTTAAGTGTAAAATTAAATGTACCGAGTAATAAATTAAATAATAAAGTTACTGGTTTGCCTATCAATTATAAAAGATTATACAAGGAAGCAGGAAAAATTGATTGGAAAAATATATTGTTGATGCATAACCCTAACAGAGCCATCAATGCTTTAATTAATAATATGAAATTACGTATTACAAAACCGAAAGTTTAAAGGAATAAAAGATTAGTATAAACGAAGGGATGGACAACTAATGCAATAGCTAAATCTTGTAATACTAAGGAAATATTATATAAGTGTAAAATGAGTAATCCAGATAATGAAGAATTAAATGATAAATATAAAAAATATACTAAGATTTCAAATAAAGTTATCAAACAGGCTAAACTGAATTATGAAAAATTGAAAATAGAAAAAATTAATAATAATTTAAAAGAATTATGGAAATGTATTAAATTTAAAAAGGGGAATAAATCTAGGCTAAGTAATAATATTGATTGTTTTGTGAATGCAAATTTGATAAAAGTGTCTGATCCTGTGGAAATTGTAATGATTATTTCTGTGACATTGGTGTAAACATTAAACCACAGATATTGCAACAGGCTGGAAACTTAAAAGATGCTGCTGTGACTAACACGCATTCTATTTTTGTACGTCCTGGAAATTTTGAATGTTATCAATGGTATGAAGAATAAAAATGAAGGAGTGGATAAAATTAATACTAAAGTATTGAAAACGATTGGTGTATTTATAGTAAATGCACTAACTCATATATTTAATATGTATATAGATAAGGCCGTTTGGCCAAATGCTTTGAAGGCTGTTGAGATTATACCAATCCACAAATCTGGTAGTAAAAATCAAGCGAAGAACTATCGTCCAATTTCACTTATATCTAATAAAGCTAAAGTCTTGGAGTGGTTGATTCATAGTAGAGTCTGTGACCTTCTTATAAAGCATAATATTTTGTCTCAGAAGCAGTTTGGTTTTATAAAGAAGATGGGTAATAAAGATTCTCTAATTGACATAACAAATTTAATTTACGAGAGGTTGAATAGGAGTCAGCCTATTATTGTTACTTTTCTTGATCTAGCCAAGGCTTTTGATACAGTGGATCATGTAATATTGCTAAAGAAACAGAGGGTGAAAATTAAAAAAACAATGAGTAATTTAAGAACAATTAGATCTGGTGTTCCACAGGTTACTGTTCTGGGGTTGCTTCTGTTCATAATACATGCTAATAATTTATTGATAACCATGAATAATGACTGATTGTGTCGTATGCCTCTGAGGATACGTGGATTAAAACTCAAGAGAGTATGAATAATTAATTCAATATTATAGCCACCTGGCTTTCAATCAATTAACTAGCCTTAAATATAGCAAAAACTGTGTATATTGCCTTTGAAAACTATTGTGATTCAGTGCCTGAACAATTAGATATAAGATTAAGGTAAGGAAATAGATAGAGTAGATAGCTATAAATATCTTGGTATTGTTGTAGACTACAGGCTAAAATGGAAAAAACACATTGAATATTTGTCTAATAAAACTAAATATCTGATTTTTGTACTGTATAAACTATATAGAATTATGTTACAAGATGTTTTTAAAATTATTTATTATGCTTTTTTTCACTTTATGATATGTTATGGTAATATAGTTCGGGGTGGTGCATATAACTATGTAATTGGTCTAATTCAGAACTTACAAAATAAATTGTTGAGACTGGTTTTTGGAGATACCTTCAGTACGTTTGGTTATCCTTCAAATTTAAAGCAAATCTTTACTTATAATTCATCAAATTATCACTATAAAGTTCTTAGCTCTAATTATAAAAATTGTAAAAGTAGTTCTAGACATAAGAGCATAATATTACCAAAAAGGTATAAGAAGATAAGTGATAAGATGAGTTATGTTAATGCTATTAGATGTTTCTATTTGATGCCATATGATTTGAAGGTAGTTTCTATGAATAGTTCTAATTAAAAAAGGAAAATTAAAGAATAGATTGCGAGAAACATTTAATGTGTACTGGTGTGTTTTTTTCGTCTTTTGCATTATTTAAGAAATTATAAACATTTGTATGCGTTAAGTTGGATCTATTATGAATTTGATTCTATTGAATATTGTTCTATAGTTTTAAGATCATTATATTTTAATATAATTGAATTTAAATTTTTATGTTACTAATTTAAGATCCAGTTCCGTGAACAGGGATATTTTCGCTCTGCAGATATTTGCTAAGTGTATATACTTGTAAATATGTATTACTGGTAATAAATAAATTAATAAATGAAGGATGTACTTTACCTCATCTAGAAAGAGAAGTATTCGGATACAAGCACTACAAAGATTCCGTTAGATCACATAATTCTCTAATCGGATTTTTGAAGCAATCGTAAACAACTTTTTTGTGCCTTTCTTCCAAATCCTTGCACTTACAAGGAGAGTGTTTCACCTTCGGGTTGCCGATTCTGCTCAAATTTTAGGAATATTTTCTTGATGCAAAAATATGGAAAAAGCCAAAATTTTAGAAGCCAACGATCAATATTTACCAAGTTACGAACATGGTATCAATGCTTTAAAATGAAAAATATGAAAAAAACATTTAAAAATCTGTTAGAAAAAAATAAGGCGAAATCGCATATTCTAACCTATCCTAAGAGTTAGTATTTATTATGTATAAAAACATATGAGAATAAAAAAAACAATACAGTTCTTGAGAAAATCGCATTTTTTCGTTTTTTTTATAAATAACTCTGAGAGATCAACTTGTATCACAAAAATGGAAACAGCATTTAAAATAAGACCAAGTTCCGCACATTTTCATTAAGAGAACGTTTTATCTTCCTATACATGTTGGAAGGTATTTTTATCACTCAAAAGAGAAAAAAAAGTTTGATCAGTGACGGCCTGAATGAATCTGAATGGAATAAGTCATCTATATTAAAAAAACGCTGCCAAGTGCTTTGGCGGAATGCTTTCTCATAGAGCTCTTTGAGTTTCATTATTTTTTTATATTTATTTAAATGTGATTTTAATATAAAAAAATTGTCCATCATTAATATTTATTCATTTTGTACTTTATAAATTTTGAATATATATGCTAGTTGATTGCCTTTTCAACATTTTGTTTGGGTTAAATGTTAGCTTTTAAAGTGTTTAATTTTGTTGACTTTAGCTAGCCTTATACATAGGTTCGAATTTATTATTTTTGTTATCTTGTGGATATCTTTTTATCACGACTAAGCTTGGTAAATCCAAGTAGTCAATTTTAGTAACGGTAATTAAATTCAGTAGTACTATTATAAATTTTCAAGAGTAACTCAGAAAACAAAAGAAGTGATCAAAAAGCTACGCTAATAAAATTATTTATTTAAAACTTGGTTTATAAAGACAGTAGCAAATAACTTGTATACAAATTTTAGAGTAATTCTATCAAGTACTTTACGTAAAATGGAAAAATACTGAAATATGAAAATTTTTTAAGAAAATTTTTAAAATTTTCTAAAAAGAAAACTACGCTAAAAAGATCGGTTTATAAAAGTTATCCTTCTTTTGGCAGATGCAAATTATTCCCATGGAAATCTCAAAGCAAACTCATCAATTAACTTACGTAAAATACAAAAAAAAAAATTAAAAATCGAAAATTTTTTCAAATTCTTAAAATGGCTCTATAATAAAAAAAATACACTATGAATACAAATTTTCTATAGCTTCCCGCCTAGTTATACAAAAACATAGATGGTATACAAAATTTGAAGCAAATCCATAGAGTAATTTTCGAGATCTAACTGGTTAAATAAATAACATTTTCTTTTCAAAATTTCTTTTTAAAAATTTTAAAAATGCTCTAAAATTAAAACTACGCTATGAAAATCAATTTTTGAAAATTTCCCTTCTTTTGGCAGTCGCCAAATAATTTCCCTGTAATTTTTAGAACAAATCTATCGAGTACTTTACGAAGAATAAAAAAAAATAAGAAAAGAAGAATCAAAATTTTTTTTTAAATCTTTAAAATTCTCTAAAATTGTAACCACTCTAAGAAAATTAGTTTCCAAAAGCTAATTTTTTTCAGACAATAGCGAATTAATTGTATGAAAATTTTGGAGAAAATTTATAGTATGGTTAACGCAAAAAAGAAAATAAATGAAAAATAAAAATTTTTTTGAAAATTTTCAAAGTGTTCTAAAATTAAAACTGCGCTGAGAAAATTAGTATTCCAAAGCTTGTTTTCTTCAGATAGTAGCGAATTAATTGCATACAAATTTTGGAGCAAATCAATCAAATGGTTTTCGTAAAATAAAAAAAATTAAAAATAAAAATTTTTAAAAAATTTTAAAAATGCTCTAAAATTAAAAGTGCGCTAAGAAAATTAGTTTACAAAATTTTTAATAATTTTGGCAGTCGAAATAAAGTTCCATACAAATTTTCGAACAAATTCTTCGAGTAGTTTACGTAAAATACAAAAAAAATGAAAAATCGAAATTTTTTAAAAATTCTTAAAATGATTCTAAAAAAAAAACTGCGCTAAGAAAACCAATTCCCAATAGCTTCCGCACCAGTTCATCAAAAAATTGAATTGTATGGAAAATTTGAAGTAAATCCATCGAGTAGTTTTTAAGATTTTATTGGCTTAATAAATAGAAACATTTTTTTCAAAAATTTCAAAATGCTCTAAAATTAAAACTGAGCTAAGAAAATCAGTTTTTAAAAATTTATTTTATCCGGGCAATCAGAAATAAATTCCATGCAAATTTTGAAGCAAATTCATCGAGTAGTAAACAAAAAAAAAAAAAAAAAAACGAAAAATCGAATTTTTTTTTTATTTTTTAAAAAAACTTTAAAATGAAAACTACGGTGGAAGAACCAAATTATCAATAGCTTCCCAGCAAGTTAATCACAAAACTAAATTCCATGCAAAATTAGAAGCAAATCCATCGAGTAGTTCTCGAGATACAGCTTACTAACTGAATTCATACATACACACACACACACACACACACACACATACATACAGACATTTTCTGGAAACCACTTTTTTCGACTCACTGAGTTCAAATATGTACAAATTAATGAAAAAATAGAAAAAAATTTTTTTTACCGATACAATGCTTTCTCTATGAGAAAGCAAAATTAGATTTTTTAAGTGAAATTCAATATTTATATCATATTTATTTAATGTATTAATTATTCTAACAGTTTGAAATTAATATACAAATTTTTAAAAAATAGTACAAAAATTCTTTTAGTTTTTAAGTGATATTATTAATTTTTAAGATGTATAAATTACTGATATTAAATCAATACTAAAATTAAAAATTTGTACTATATAATTACATACATATGAATCTTAAATCATCTTTATAAATAATACTTTAAATAAGTGTTATTAAATTATTATATTTTACTTGAATAGAGAAAACTAGTTTTTTCTTTGTCTTCTATACTTTTGTCTTGTGATAAAAGCGCTGCGATTCGATAACAATTACACAAAAATACCGTGATATTCTTACTAATATTAGATGAAATTTCTACTAAAACTCAATAACTTTTTCACTAAAATGCCGTGATATTTTCACTGAAATTCAAATAGTAAATATTCCACTATTTTATTTAACAAAATTTGAATAAACACTCGATCACCCACACGATAATATACGCACGCACACACATTTACGAAAACTCGCAAAACACACAAGAAACTACACACAGACCCAGACAAACAGAAACAAAAGACACAGACATGCACAAATACAGACACCCATACAGACACTCATCTACACAAACTCGAACAGATACTCACACACACAGAGACACAAAACACATACACAGACGCACACATAGACACAGACACGGAGATAGACACACACACACATTGACACGCACACTCACACAGCTACACACACAGACACATACTGACACTCACACATACATAGACATAGACATAGTCACAGACGCAGTCACATGCACAGGCACTGACACCGACAAAGAATCACACATAGACACATTCATGCAAACGAATACACACACGATCACATATGCACACCAACACGCACGAATACATATGCATGTACGGAAAAACACATACAAGAACATACGCACACCAACACGCACGAATACATATGCATGTACGAACAAACACATACACGAACATACGCACCAACACATGTACAAACCTACGCTTACACACACAGACACAGTAACACAAAGACACAGACACACACACAGACATAGACATAAACATACGCAGACACTCATCTTCACAGACACGCATAGACTCTCACATACACACAAACAGACACACAACACAGACATAGATAGACATAGACATAGATGCAGAAACAGACACAGACACAGTCATAAAGACAGATACATAAACACGGACACACCCTTAGACACAGACAGACATTAATACACATACACACACGAAAACACACTCAGACACACACACACACACACAGACACAGACACGGACATAGAAACGAATGCAGTCACAGGCACAGACGCAGATGCAGGCACAGGCACACACAGACAAAGACGAAGACACGGACACATACAGACATAAACACGCAGACCAGCGATGCCGAAAGTGGCAGAGTCAGAGAGGGAAATTCAAAAATGTATCAAAAAAAAGTATTAAAATAAATAGTTTTCAAAATTTGATAATTAATAAATAATTCTAAAAAACAAAGTTACTATAACAAAATAATTTTTTTTCTATTTTTTACATTTTTTTGAGTTTAACAAAATTTTGTTTAACTAAATTTTGTTTTGAGTTTAACAAAAAATTATTTTGCTATAGTAACTTTGTTTTTTAGAATTATTTATTAATTATTAAATTTTGAAAACTATTTATTTTAATACTTTTTTTTTACACATTTTTGAATTTCCCTCTCTGACTCTGCCACTTTCGGCATAGCTGACGCAGACTCAGATACACACAGACGCACACAGCCATACACACACAGACACACATACAGACAGAGTGACAAACACACGCACACTGAGACACATACACACACATACGCACACTGACACAGATACAAACACAGATGCAGACGCAGACGTAAAAATAGACGCAGACACACGTAGACATACACACACGGGCACACACACACACACAGACACGCACTCAGGCACATAAACAGACACAGACACAGATACACACACAGACAGAGGCACATACAGACATATACACGCAAACACAGACACAGACATACACATAGACAGCGGGACAAAAACATACACACACACGCACACGCACGCACGCACGCACGCACCTACCCACACACACACACACACACACACACACACAAACACACACACGCACGCGCTTACACACACACACGTACACACACACGCACGCACGCGCTTACACACACACATGTACACACACACACACACGCGCTTACACACACACATGTACACACACACACACACATACACACACGCACACGAACACTTATAGGAACACACACATACGCACTGACACACGCAGAACCTAAAATAAGGATAAAAATTTTTTCATTGAAACATGCTTTCTCTATGAAAAAGAAAAAGGATAAATTATTCTAGAAAAATACATAAAATTATTAAAGTCGTATTGTTATGATAATATAAAATGATGAATATATTATTGAACACTAAAACATTTATTAATCTAGAAATGATATCGAAGAAAAATCATCTTTGAAATTAGAAAAGCAAATAAATAATTATAAAAAATTAATGAAACTAATGAAAGTGTTAATCATAGAAGGAAAAAATTTAAATATAACGAAACAAATTTACTCCTCGAACAAGAATATTATTTTCAAATTCTCAGAGCTCCTTTATAAAACGTTGAATCTCTCTATCCTTTTCTAATTATAAAACAGGTTTTTGGGATAACTAGTAATTATTGATAGAAATTCAGAGTTGTCCCCAACTTGTATAGTAAAAAGCAATATTTTCTCTAATTAGGACAAATTCATTTTGTTGCTTTGTTTTGATGAAAAGTTTGACATACTTAAACATATTCTTTGGCCCAACTTATGATTTCGCAAGTATGTCAAACTTTTCTTAAGAACAATGTATTTACGATACTTATCTATGAAAATCTTATTGCTTTTTCTGATTCCGAATAAATACATATGTTGCTTTAAATTGGTAATCCATTTTCTATATAAACTACTGCTTCTTCATTACATTTAGCTTTTTTATATTAATGTTTATCCAACTTATCGTTTCCTCTAAATAATATTTTAACTTCTCTTGGTTTGATAACATTTCTAATACAACGATTATTTTCTTTAAGATCTTCTTTATGCATTAGCAAGAGGCGCGGTAGCGCCTGGGCGGCGAGTTAAGGTACGAATACGAGAACGTCGAGGCGCTCCTCTTATACTTTAAAATAGAGTTTCAAGAATTTCAAAATCGAATTCTATAAAAATACATCGATATATACACATAAATACAATTAATAATATTTAAAGATTTTCATTATCTTTTATTTAAAAAATAAATTGATTACAATCGGTTCACTCAATCACGAGAAAATGCAATTTGAAATTTCGAAATATGGTATTCTCGTTATTTTTTTTCTTCTTCATCGTTTTCAGCCAGCATAAACTGCGCAACCGGAAATGCCCAGTATCAACGAATATAAATGCTTTATAATATATTTTAATGTTCATGGTATATACGCATTGATACATATGTTATGTATATACATATATACATGCTCCGTTTCATATTAACTTGCACCTGTAGACCCGCATATTTTTTAGTTTATATACATGTATATACATACATACATACATACATTTCATGTCGGCTAGCACGTACTCATGAGTACAGGTTTTCTATATATATGGTACATTTCATGACAACGCGCACACACCTATCCAAGTACCCTTAGGTTAATATATATGGGACATTTCATGTCAATTCGCATGCATGCACACAGCCTTTGATAAACATGGGATTTTTTACGTCGATTGGAACACACGCACATACAGGTTTATATATGTGAGACATTTCATGCCAATGCGCACGAACACACACAGGATTATATATATTTGGGACATTTCATGTCAACTCGTACGTACTCATAATCACAGGCTTTTCTATATATGTGGGACATTTCATGTCAATTCGCACGCATGCACACAGACTTTAATAAACATGAGATTTTTCACGTCAATTGAAACACACGCACATACAGGTTTATATATATGGGATATGTCATGTCAATGGGCACGCACGCACACACAGGTTTATATATATATATATATATACATATGAGACAGTCCATGTCGTTGCGCATGCATGCACACACACGTTAATATATATAGGATATTTAATGTCAATTCAAACGCATACAAACACACAGGTTTATATATATTGGACATTTCATGTTAATTCGCATGCATGCACACACACGTTAATAAACATGGAATTTTCCATGTCAATTCGAACGCACGCACAGACACAGGTTTATACATATGGGAAATTTCATATCGATTCGCATGCATGCACACAGCTTTTAATAAACATGGGATTTTTCACGTCGATTAGAACGCACGCACATACAGGTTTATATATATGAGACATTTCATGCCAATGCGCACGAACACACACAGTATTATATATATGGAACATTTCATGTCAACTCGTACGTACTCATAATCACAGGCTTTTCTATATATGTCGGACATTTCATGTCGATTCGCATGCATGCACACGCACGTTAATATTATATATATATATATATATATATATATATATACGTATATATACGTGTGTGTATATCTGTGTACACATATACATATCTATATATATTTATACGTATAAATACGTGTGTGTATATCTGTGTGCTCATATACATGGGATATTTAATGTTATTTCACACGCGCGCACACATACACAGATTTATATATACGGGACGTTTCATGTAAATTAACATGCATGACACACGTACTGGAGTTTATATATATTTTTTTTTATATATATATTTATATTTTTTTTTTTTTTTTATTATTTTTTTATTTGGGACTGTTCCTGTCATAGCGCATGCACGCACACACATGGGCTTATGAATATATGTATATGCATATACGTGGGATATTTTATGTCAATTCACATGCGCGCACACCCACATACACACACGGGTATATATATATATATATATATACATAGGACGTTTTATGACAATTTTTCCCATGTATATTAATATTTATTAAGAAAGTTTTAAAATCAATCAAGCAGTCGTCGAATACTTCTGTATTCAATTGATTCTTCTTAAAATAATATTAAATTCATAAAAATATCATAACACTATCTTTTAATTTTCGAATGTAATAAAATTTCTTCAAAGCTTTTGAATATTATGTCTGTTATTTTTTATTTTAAGTCAATATTCAAACTGATAAATACTATTTTATCATGTTATTATTACTTTTAAAAAAGTTTCTTTTAGGCGAGTTCAGTTATTAAACAGTATAGTATTTTTTAGAACCTTTTTTCTAAATATTTCTTTTTTTTTGACTACATACATCATATTTTTTTTTATTTCAGTTCTTGAGAGTACTTAAATGAATTGAGTAATTATTACTAAGTTTATACCTTTTACTAGATTTATCTATAGTTTTTGCTCAAGAAAGTTTTGAAATCAATCAAGCAATCGTCGAGTACTTCTGTATTCAATTCATTCTTTTTAATAATATAAAATTCATAAAATATTTACAGTTTCGGCTAAAGGAAGTTCTGAAATCAATGAAGCAATCGTCGAGTACTTCCGTATTCAATTCTTACTTTTTAATAATATAAAATCCATAAAATGTTCACTTTATATTCTCTTTGATAGACAAATATTTGGAAAAACTTTGCCAAATAATTTTTGAAAAAAAGGGATTATTGAGATAAAGATAGCGATGATAGCACACCTCAAAATTGAAAAAAAAAAGTGATATATCAGATCAACTTATTATTTTATTTATGAGTGTATATTATTACTTAAACATTGATGAACTATACTTGATCTTAGTGATATTTATTTTATTTTATTCCCGATGAAAGATTTACTTAATAAACGATTTCCGAAACGATTAACTTTAAAGTTACGGAATAATTTTCTATTTAATATGCTACGGTTGAAGACCAAAATTGTGCAATTTTATTTCTAAAAACTTGGCAGAAGAGCCATTAGCTTCTAACAACTTATATTTGAGAATTTGCTGCCATCAACTTCAAAATTATTTATGCCTTTTTAAAACTTTCAGGGAAGATACCCATTTGAATTGTAATACTTTTAATAAAATAAAATTATGCATTCTCTATCTCATCATACTAACTTTTTATTTTCAAGTGCTGTAAAATATATTAAATTTCACTAAATATCTACAAAAGAACTTGCCAGGCCCGTGGTTTAATATTTCGTTGGTGAAATGCTCAATGTATGTGAGTACTGTTTTATAATTGAATTGTTTGCTAATTCAAGTGTGTTGAATAATAAGTAATAATATGAATCTATAAACCAATTGTGTGCATGTACAATTTTTATCTGTCACAATATATTGTCAATGTGAAGGAGTGAAAAAATTTAGTCTTATAGAATATGCTTTTCCAATTTTCTATGTTCTAACTTTTTTAACCTTTTCAGAACCAATGTACATTACAATGTACATTGACATTTTTTGGTTTTTTTGAAATTGTGCAAAAGTGGCTTCAAATTTTGTAAAAAATATAGGTGTATTAGATTGAAGTGGACTATTTCCGATCTCAAACTGAGGGCCTAAGTTATTATATCTTTTATAAAAACTGAGAAAACTTGAAAAGAAAGCAAAAAAAAAAATTTTTTTATTGCAAAAATTGCTTAATAAATGAACACTTATCATCGCTAAATGGTTATCAGAACTTTTCATGATGAAATAATAATTCCGTTCTGGAAGGGTTAAATAAAAGAGGATAAATGCTAACTTGTATATAGAAAAGCTTAAACGTTAAGAATCAATCCGTATTTATTATTATGTAATGGTTAACATGATCTACTAATTTTTGTATTTTCCATATATATATCTACATATATATATACCTTTCAATGATTATTTACATCCGATGGATAGGAAAATATTAAACCACGGGCCTGGCAAGTTCTTTTGTAGATATTTAGTGAAATTTAATATATTTTACAGCACTTGAAAATAAAAAGACAGTATGATGAGATAGAGAATGCATAATTTTATTTTATTAAAAGTATTACAATTCAAATGGGTATCTTCCCTGAAAGTCTTGAAAAGGCATAAATAATTTTGAAGTTGATGGCAGCAAATTCTTAAATATAAGTTGTTAGAAGCTAATGGCTCTTCTGCCAAGTTTTTAGAAATAAAATTGCACAATTTTGGTCTTCAACCGTAGCATATTAAATAGAAAATTATTCCGAAACTTTAAAGTTAATCGTTTCGGGAATTGTTTATTAAGTAAATCTTTTATCGGGAATAAAATAAAATAGGTATCACTAAGATCAAGTATAGTTCATCAATGTTTAAGTAGTAATATTCACTCATAAATGAAATAATAAGTTGATCTGATATATCATTTTTTTTTCCAATTTCGATGTGTACTATCATCGCTATCTTCATCTGAATAATCCCTTTTTTTTCAAAAATTATTTGGCCAAGTTTTTCCAAATATTCGTTATCAAAGAGAATATAAATTGAACATTTTATGGATTTTATATTATTAAAAAGTAAGAATTGAATACAGAAGTACTCGACGATTGCTTCATTGATTTCAAAGCTTTATTTATCCGAAACTGTAAATATTTGATGAATTTTATATTATTAAAAAGAATGAATTAAATACAGAAGTACTCGACGATTGCTTGATTGATTGCAAAACTTTCTTAAGCAAAAACTATAGATAAATCTAGTAAAAGGTATAAACTTAATAATAATTACTCAATTTATTTAATTACTCTCAAGAACTAAAATAAAAAAAAAATGATGTATGTAGTAAAAAAAAAAGAAATATTAAGAAAAAATGTTCTAAAGAATACTATACTGTTTAATAACTAAACTCGCCCAAAATATCCTTTTTAAAAGTAATTTGATAAACTGCTGCCTAAGGATTTTTTTGTAACTATAGTATCTAACCTATTTGATAATTCAGCGGGACATTTCAAATCGTATCAATGCGGCACTTGTTTGCTTCTTTGTCATCAAATATGTATTACTGTCTATATTTACTTAATTCTTATTCGCATGTAACACATACGTATTATTGTATATTTGTCCATAAATACGTATAAGTTGAGGTCCATCATTGAATTAATAATTAAATATTGCACAAACAGTTGCAAATGCTAAGACATTATCATATGACCTTATGCATTTTTTTAAATTATTACTCATCTTAGCGTTTTAGTTCTTAACGTTCGAGCTTTACTATATACAAGTTAGCATTTATCCTCTTTTATTTAAAAAAGTTAGAACATAGAAAATTGGAAAAGCATATTCTATAAGACTAAATTTTTTTACTCCTTCACATTGACAATATATTGTGACAGATAAAAATTGTACATGCACACAATTGGTTTATAGATTCATATTATTACTTATTATTCAACACACTTGAATTAGCAAACAATTCAATTATAAAACAGTACTCACATACATTGAGCATTTCACCAACGAAATATTAAACCACGGGCCTGACAAGTTCTTTTGTAGATATTTAGTGAAATTTAATATATTTTACAGCACTTGAAAATAAAAAGTTAGTATGATGAGATAGAGAATGCATAATTTTATTTTATTAAAAGTATTACAATTCAAATGGGTATCTTCCCTGAAAGTTTTAAAAAGGCATAAATAATTTTGAAGTTGATGGCAGCAAATTCTCAAATATAAGTTGTTAGAAGCTAATGGCTCTTCTGCCAAGTTTTTAGAAATAAAATTGCACAATTTTGGTCTTTAAACGTAGCATATTAAATAGAAAATTATTCCGAAACTTTGAAGTTAATCGTTTCGGAAATTGTTTATTAAGTAAATCTTTCATCGGGAATAAAATAAAATAGATATCACTAAGATCAAGTATAGTTCATCAATGTTTAAGTAGTAATATTCAATCATAAATGAAATAATAAGTTGATCTGATATATCATTTTTTTTCTCCATTTTGATGTGTACTATCATCGCTATCTTCATCTCAATGATCCCTTTTTTTCAAAAATTATTTGACGTTTTTCCAAATATTCGTCTATCAAAGAGAATATAAATTGAACATTTTATGGATTTTATATTATTTAAAAGTAAGAATAGAATACAGAAGTACTCGACGATTGTTTCATTGATTTCAAAACTTTCTTTAGCCGAAACTGTAAATATTCGACCAAATATTTGACACCAAAAGCTGCAAATGCCAAGGCATTATCATATGATCTTATGCATTTTTTAAAATTATTACTTATTTTAGAATATTCTGTAATTTTTTAATTTCTTTATAATATTTTACGTCATTTACTACTGTTATATTTTCATTGTTACAAGCTAATATTAATTTTTTATCTTTTGACATCCCAAATGCAACATGCTAGTACCCCAAAAATCCCGTGAAAAATTAAATCACTAACATGCTATTTTGTGATTATTTATATCATTATGAATTTTGAAATTTGAATTTAAGATTTTGTTTTTATGATTTTTTTATTTTTTGTTGAAGTAATTAATTTATCATTTTTTTTTCTTTATCTTTCTAGGTTACATAGCATTATCAAATCTTTATAAAAAAATTCTACAAGATTTGTATACATTTAAACTATAAGTACGATTTTCTTGGGATTTTTTTATTGACTAGATTTGGAGAAAAAAAATAAATAGTGAAAAAGTCCTTTTTTTATGCTGTATACAGGGGGAGGGGGATCGCGGTCTACAAATATGACATATATGTGGCAATTATATGTGGTATGGACTCGCCAATACTTTGCTTCCTTAGGTGTGTAATATACTATATTTTTAATCTAAAACAACGTTAAAAGATCAAATAAAAATTTCAGGAACAGGGCAAATTGGACTATCTTAACGGGGGGTACCCTTTAACAATAATGTAAGACCTCTCTTGACCACCCCTAATCAAAGTTTGTTTAGGCACACCATGAACGGTATATTTTCGATTCATGGGTTGAGAAAGAAAATTTAAGATTTCTTGTAAAAAAAATCAAGACTTTTCATGAACAGAAATTTATCAAGACTTAATAGATTTTTTTTTAAATTAAATAAAATTAAATCAATGATAGTTTAAAAATTGGAGTGATGTTCATATTACTATCAACTTTTATAGAAAGTAAACGTTATATACATTAAAAGTTCTTTGATTCGATAATATTGATACTAAGAATTGAAAAACCAGATTTTCTGATTACTATGATGTGCAAAGAAGAAAAATATCAATAGAAAAATAATAAAAACTTATTTTAGGAAAGTGTATTGCATATTTTATAGTGGAAATTATGAAATTTATAATAGTCATAACGTAGATCAATTTATAGTTGCTGAAATCACAAATGGGAATGAATATCCTAGATTATCTGAAATAGTTAAACAATTTACGATCTATGCCCTTGTAAAGATCAGAATAAAAAGTCACCTTGTATGGGTTAAAAATCAGGAAAATGTAAGAAACAATTTTCTAATCACTTTAATGAAACAACTATAATGACAAATGATTATCTTATTTATCAACGTACACAAAAAACATTTAGACAAACGAAAGATTTGTCGTTTGTTTTAATCAATAAGTTGTTACGCTTAGAATATTCTAAAAAATAATAAGAAATATTTAACTTAATGAATAAGTCAGTAAGAAAACGTTGACCAGACATCCGAAACCAGCTAGCAAAAACTCGTAAACGAAAGAAATAATGACGAACTAGCCGACAAGTTAAGACCTGTCGAGAACAAACAAAGTAAAGCATGGAAATTCAGGAGCCGCGAGAAGGAAGCTTCTAGAAGAATAGGGAAGTGAAAAACAACGAAGTCAACAAGTATAAATACGACTGGGTGACCCACGCCGCGAGCTATTAGGCTACGAGGCACTAGAATACCAAGAGAAATGTAAACTACTAGAACCCGACTAGAGCATTGAAAAGCATGAATCCACGATAAACAAAGCGAGGACGTATCAACGACTTAAGACCTTCAGTACATTAGATATCTCTCTCTCTCTCTCCTCAGGAAAGTGTCTTGGGTCCTCTGTTGTTCTAAATTTATATTAATGACCTTCCTAACGTCCTTCGCTTCTCTAAAGCAATGATGTTTGCGGTTAACTTGCAAATATACATATCTTTTTATCCTGCAGATTAAAAGCCTCCTTGCGAAGCTCAACGCTGCAAAGACACAGGCTATCATAATTAGTAGTGAGCAATTCACAGCTCGACCAAGGGACGTTGCAAGCGCTGACTTGCCTGTCAACGGTGAGTGGGTACCTTTCTCTACATATGTAAAGAGCCTGGGTGTTTCGGTAGAGCAGACCCTTAACTGGGAGAAACAAGTCTCTTCAGTTGTCCGTTAAGTGCATGGCACTCTCTATCCTCTAAAATTCTACAGAAAATCACTTTCCAAGATACTCAGGTGACGATTACTCGAGTCATTTGTTTTTCCCATCTTTTATTACGCTTGTGTGCTGTATGATGACCTCTATCAGTATTAAAATCTAAAGCTACACAGGGCCCTCAATGCATGTGTTTGGTTTGTCTACGGTAATATCAGGCTTCAAGAAACAGTGTCGCCCTACAGACTTGATCTCGGTTGGTTATCTGTTTAAAGGAGACGCAGATATTTCGTCCTATCACTCGCATATTCCATCATCTCCTCAGCATGTCCGTCCTATCTCGAATGTAGGTTTTCTAGAGTCAACATCGATTTAAATGTGCGTTCTTCAGCATGTAGAGCTCCCAAGCTATTGGTATGTACGCCAGTACGAACAAGTGCCTTGCAAAATTCTTTTGTAAATGTAGTGTTAGACCTTATAAATGCAACGGTTCCTGACGTAAATAACCCAGTGACATTTAAAATGGGCTCCCTTAGGCAGTTTAAAATGCACACTTTCGGCCGTCTCATGCGAGAGGATCGTGAGGGATGGTTGGGGTCATAATAACAACACGAGTATGGTTCTAAGAGTCAGAGTTAATTGAATTAAGCAATTGTCCATTGTTTTGCATTGTAGATTACTTTTAATGTTTACTTTTATATTGTTTGGCCAAGACTTCATTGTTATCAATTAAATGTTCTATTTATGCCTGCATGCATAGTAAATACAAACTATATATATTATTAGCTTGCGCTGTTATTCTATTACAAATTTTGATTTTCTTAAAATTTTACTGTAGATGCAAATATTTAATGTGGCGTTGTTGATCACTGTTATCTCTCTTATACTGTATTAATTTATAGCAGTTTTAAAATTACCTACTTAATTATCTAAGTCAAACTTATGAATTTATATTTGTTAACATATATTGTACTATCTTTTTGAGCCATACATGGTTTTACCCCATGGTTAAATAAATTAAAGTCCAAGTCTAACTAGGAGAGTGTCACACCTACGGATCACGGATTTCGCTCAAACTTCGGGATGAGTTTTCAGATGATAAAATATGGAAAAAGCTAAAGTTATAGTCAAACATACTCAATATTTCCCTAGTTACAGGCAATTAAAGAAAATCACTAAAAAAGTTACTAGATTTTTAAACGCATATAGTTCTTTAGCGTCGATAGCTACAAGCTTGAAACTTTTTTTAATTTAAAGCTGAACTCAAATCCTTTCGAAATAGTAGTTACAGCATATCAAAATATTATTTTTTCCCAAAGTTAGAGCGTAATAAGGATTGGACCTAATTTCAGCTTTTATTATTAATTAATGTTTTTGAAAGAAAAATCAGGTCCAATGTTTATCACGCTCTAACTTTAGGAAAAAATAATATTTTTACATGCTATAACTACTAATTCGAAAGGATTTGAGTTCAGCTTTAATTTAAAAAAAGTTTTAAGCTTGTAGCTATCAATGCTAAAGAACTATATGCGTTTAAAAATCTAGTAACTTTTTTAGTGATTTTCTTTAATTGTCTGTAACTAGGGAAATATTGAGTATTTATGACTATAACTTTAGCTTTTTCCATATTTTATCATCTGAAAACTTATCCCGAAATTTGAGCAAAATCCGTGATCTGGAGGTGTGACACTCTCCTAGTAAGTCTCAGTCTCTCTCTCGCGATTAACGTAATAATAAATCAATCAGTTCATTTTACATATCATCTTATTAAATTAACTATTTTCACGCGAATTGACTACTTTGATTTACCAAGCTTAGTCCTGATAAAAAGATACCCACAATGTAATAAATTAATAAACGTGAAAACATAAAATAAAAAAAATTGGTGCTAGGTGTGGAGTATCACTGGTGAAGGAATGTATATATATATATATATATATATATATATATATATATATATATATATATTTATATATATATATACATGTATATATAATAAGGCACCTTAAAACTCCCAAGATGCTCGACGCCAGAATCCTGTGGAGTCGAGGCAGCAGTCTATCTATCTAGCAGTCAGGCCGAGATATCAAGCAGTCCCGCTCTCAAAAATGCACTATAAAGTTTATGCAAGCTGGAAGGAAGACCCCAATAATTGAGTTATGTAGGCCATTTTTAAAATCAGAAAAAGGTCGTTTTTATGTCGATACAGGAGCCGACGTATCAGTTATAAAAGAAAGTGTAATATCAAATTTTATGTATATAAATCCTTATAAGATCGTTGCAATAAATGGTATCATTTTAGGTGAATGCGTGTCATTAGGACAGGTGAATCTATTCCTGAATAATATATCATGTGAAGTACAAGTAGTCCCAGATGATTTCTCAATAGATACAGATGGATTAATAGATTGCGACATGATTAATAAATATATCATCACGGGCCCGTCACACTGAAGTTAACCCCCACCTAAAGTGACGTATATTAAAAATTCACAAAAAGTAAAAATTCAAACAATACTTTATTGAAATTTTAAAGTATTAACATGTTGTATACTAATTATAATTTTTAAAAAATAATATTTTTATACATTATTCTTAATCTAATTCAAATGTATAATTCTTGATCTTCTTCAAATGGGTTCTGAGTTGCCCAGGAATTATTATCTTCTATGATAGGAATAAAAGAAGGACCAGCGTTCTCGAGAATTTCAACTTATGAATAATTTTTTCAATATAAGATAACATTTGAATTATTAAAAACTTTAATTAATTCATAACATGACTCGATTGTTTTACAATACAATACAGACAAAGTAGAAAAATAAAATAAATGTTTGAATTCTAAAATGTTTTAATTCATTTTAATTTCTATTCTTAAACATCTCTAAAACTTAAGCATGCCTTATTTAAAAAAATTAAGATCCATACAAACCACACAATTTTCATACGCAAATAAATCAATTGTTTTCGAAATTCACTAAAATTAAATTATAATAATGAAATGTTTTTAAAATGAAAATAAAATATCAGTTCCAATAAATTAATCAATTGATAAAATATGTAATATCCACGTTTGCATTTTGAATATAAAAAATTAATTTCCTAATACGATAAATAAAATTTTTATTTCCAATAGTTTTTTCATTTACTTTTTGAAGGGGGATTGAAAATAAAAAACTGATTTATATTTATAATTGAACGTAAATTAGCTTACCTTCAAAGATACTGATTAAAGAATCTGCAGGTCAAATAAGAAGTCAAAGTATATTATAAAAAAAGGTCAACTCTACGTAAATACTTCAGGTTTTGCAGATTAAATATTAAATATGCTATTTACATCAACCTTGCGTGAATATATGAGATTTTCAAATAATTATTTTTTAGTGTTTTGTACGTCACTTTGAAGCATGATACCTACCCCCTTCGTCACGGGACCATCACAAAATTGTGAACCCCTCCCCCCGAAATGTTTACGTAATTGATGGACGCCCCCTAAATGCTCTTAGAATTAAATAACAATATAATACCATTTATTAAAGAAGAATGCTTCATTGTCACTCCTCGTACAAAACAAATTAGTTATGGACGTGTCAAAGATATTAGTGAAGATATATAATTCGTACCGCTCCAAGTTATAAGATCGGGCATATTAATTGGCAATTTAGTGGCCAAAAATAATGAAGGCAAAGCGTATGCCATATGTATTGATACTGATGAAAGTGCGCTAGAAGTGAAGCTGTCAGAAGATAAGTTAGATGCATGCGAAATCATAAATATTATGAATAATGAAAAAATAATATAAAATAAAGAAATGATTGAAATGAATAATAATAAAAAAATAAATATTAATTAAGCAAATAAAAAGATACTACTTGCATAAATTTTATATATATTTAGCGAGGAAAAAGAGAATAAAGCAGCAAAGGTATTTAAACAAATTGAATCCAAAACGTCAATGCATTTAAATAAAGAAGAAATTGTGACGCGATTTTTGCGTCCCAATAAATTTTCAATCTTAATTTATTCTTTTTGTGTCTAACCACATAAATACTGTTCATATTACTAGTCAATTTTTCTTTTAAGAGTAAATAATAGATCTGATGACGCCCATAAAAGTGTAATATTGAGTTTAAATAAAAATTTGAAATAAAACTATTTTATCTTATCTGTTCTTCATGAAAACTGTAATGGAGAGGAATTCATAATTTAATCCAAACCTTCCCGCCTAGTGACAACTAACAAGGAGAGTGCATTGCATTTGGGTCTCGGATTTTCTTCCAGCTTTGGGATCTTTTTTCTTACATAAAATCATAAAAAAGCCGCGTCTGTTCGGTTCAACGCTCGATTTTTTCCGATTTATGAGCAGTTTTGTCTGTTTTGTTGAAAAATTTGCATCTGCTTTATAATTTTATAGTTTTCAAACTACTTATTCAATAAGGTTTTTACTGATTGCATATTAAATTTGAGATTAAAACCTTTCGATTAAAAAAAACGTGTCCAAAGAACTCAAGTTGTTAAAAAGTTATAAGGGAATAAAAATAGTGCAAATATTTAACTGAAAATATGCATAGAAAATAAATGCAACATTTTAGTCAGAAATTCATTTCATTTTTCATCTCTTCATAAGTTTTTAACAACTTTAGTTTTTTGGACACGTTTTTTTTTAATCGAAAGGTTTTAATCTCAACTTTAATATGCAATCAGTAAAAACCTTATTGAATAAGTACTTCGAAAACTGTAAAATTATAAAGCAGATGCCAATTTTTCAACAAAACAGACAAAAAATCAAATCAGTAAAGTAATTTGATTTCTAGACTTAACAAAATTCAAAAATAACATATAATGTATAGTAACAAATAATTAAACATGAATAACAAATTTCTGTATATTTTTGAATATTATTATAGTATGTACGACTTTTTGAATACCACTATTGTATGAAAAAATTTAGTGTATATAAACATGAATCACAAATAAAGTACCTATAGTTGCTAATACCCTAACCAGAGGGATGCAACTATAAAATTTTAACAAAAAAAAAACAAATACAAAATATTTTATTTATAAAAGATTCTACTTATATAATTAATAACAAATATATTTTAAAAAACCATTTAAATTTGCAATGCGAAATTAATAATGCCCCTTTTCCTTGCAGTATAAAATGAAATCGACCAACAAAAGGCACACAGTCTAGTTAAATTTTAGCATCAAGGAAATAAGAATACCTTGATAGTCATGATAACAAACAAAAAAGAGGACGACAATCTTATACAATTTGTACAAGTATTGGAGCTAACTTATAAAATTCAAAAATAAGTAATTAGTAATATTACATAAACTCTACATAGTGAATGATATGAAACTAAAATAAGAAATAAAATAGTTATATTTATATCTAAATTAAATAGCATTGGAAACAGTATCAAATACAAAAATATAATCATATTAAACTACATATTAAATCTCATACAAAGAGTATAAAAGTAATTAGAAATAACATATAAAACCTCATACATACAACTATATTAAAAATAGAAAAATAATTAGAATAATATACATAACCATACATAATTATATTATATTAAAATTAATACAAACACATAAATCAATTGAAACAGTGGTTAAATAAAAATCTTACATGATGCTGAATATTGAGAATCATATCAAACAAGCATAAGTTATTAATACATATATAAAATTAAAATAATTTAAATGACATATACCACAAATTTTAATGCGAAGAAAAAGAATCTTACAATAGATTATGGAAAAGCAATTAAAAATCAAAGAGAAACAAAAAATAGAAGTTATATATAGCAACTTTAACGTGCAGGCTATACAACAAGCTACAGTTTATGCACTATGCATAGAGTGCATAAGAAGGAGTACTAACATATAGAAGTGGGTCATTACTAACACTATCACAAAACGCGTGTCACGATATGACACATGACTCTGTATATCCATGTTCAGATGAGAGCACAATACATAGAAGTGGACCGTCCACGGAGAAAGTTTTGCCTCAATAAAGATGATGCGCGTCGCACTAGAAAAAGTGATGCCTTTTGCACCGTGAATCACGAATAATGCTTCGCATTTCATAATTCATGCATCACTTTTTGTAGTGCATAAGCGCCAAAACACAATGCGCGAGGAGGCGGCGCACTGTATTTCGTCGCCTACGGTGGCGCCGCATCGAAAAACTTGATGCATGTTCGATATTTATCGTGCATGCGAGCCACTTTGTGGAGCGTTTTAAAAATGCACTATCTTTTATGATGTGAAACTTTCTCGGTGTCGCTAACGCCCTGTAAGCAAGGCACATACACAACGATGCAAAATAAGAAAGGCACGCATGGTAATCATAAAGTAAGAAAATTAATTAAGACGGTTAAACGCAATTACAATTATAAATCAAACAAAATATATACGAAATCTAGATGTTCACATTAATAATTATTAAATGAATTAAATCAAAAAGTCAATATACGGAATCGACACATGACCTACGTTAAGTGATAAAAGTATTTATTAATTAATTTATAAATAAAAATTATAAATAAATGCAAATAAAACATGAAATATGGCTTAAAACCATATCGGGACCACATAGTACCAATATGGAGACAAAAAGACACCCAAATATAAAAATTGTAAATTAATAAATAAATGCTTATATCTCGGAAAATTACATAGATAAATATGTCTTATCTGACCCTAATTTATTAATTAAATACAGACTTTCGGGTTCAATATTAAAAATTTCAGTTAATAATTAATACATTATTATCTCAACTACTATTAACCTTATCATTTTCAAAACCACCTGTAATTTTGCAATTGAGAATAAGGGTTGTAACTTCATATAAATTATGAAAATTTATAATAATTATAATTAAAAATTTAAATTGTTTATATCGAATTTTAAGAATTGTAAAAATGTAACTGTTATGGCCGAATTTACTTCAGTCGTTCAGTTGCAAAAAAATTATTTATTTTTGTGTTGAACCAGTCTAATTCAGTCTCGGGACTTACCTTTCACAAGTTAATATTTTTGATTAATATATATATATATATAAATGAAAAAAAATAATAAAGATAATAATTATAGGGATTACATATTTTATTTATGTTTATTTTCTTTAATTTAATATAATTAATTTAAAATTACAGTTTATAAATCAACTTACAATATTGGAAGAAAGAGAAAAAGAGAAGAATGTTCTAACGGCTGTGATTTCCTTTTTCTCCGTGATCCTTTCCTTTTCGTCCGTTCTAACAATTTAATTTCTACGTCGGCTTCACTAATGAATAATAATATTGATAGTCACTTAGATCGTAATTCACTCGTTATTACCACACCACTAATTGTCCTTTAAGAATCTTTATAAAATTTCACCATTTCCTCAACAGAAATAATTAATTATATTTGTATAAATGTATTTAAAATAAATTAAGTTATTTGCACTTAAGAGTCGGCCGTATCGCTCTTTTCTTGTCTAATCTAAATTTTCGTTATAATAAATAAATTAAATATTTATATACAAATTTAAGGGGTGAGCGCAATAGCGCAAAAGACGAGCAAACGATTCTATTTCATGAAAAAATATCAAATTTTCATTATCTTTCAAGTAAAGTACGAAACGGAAAATATGAGGTTGTGTTTGACTGTGTTTTCCGTTTCGTACTTTACTTGAAAGATAATGAAAATTTGATATTTTTTCATAAAATAGAATCGTTTGCTCGTTTTTTGCGCTATTGCGCTCATCCCTTTAATTGTATATAAATATTTTATTTATTATAACGAAAATTTAGATTAGGCAAGGACAGAGCGATACGGCCGACTCTTAACCCTTTACTTAAGCTGCTATATCCCCACTCCTTCAAGTCTTCGTTTACTTACAGCGTCCCCACGAAGGCGGCTTCGGGCGAGTTTGGGCGTTCGCTTAAGTAAAGGGTTAACTTAATGCTGAATTATTAATAAATTCCTTTTTTCTTAATTACAATATTATTTGTAAGTTTGCACTGATTTATAGTGGTCTCCGCAACCGAATATCACGTTGCAGTCTCAATCAGACAAATGACAATAAGTGGAGCAGCTCAAAAAATTTATAGTCTCCGTGTGAATGATCGAGAATTGAAAAAAAAAATTTGATATAGCTGACGCAGAGCCGAAATTTTCAGAAGGACTACTTAAGATGTTTTGAAATGCTGGGTTCATAAGTTGGCTTAATAATCAATTTTTTTTGTTCTCTATCTCCTTCGCTCCTTTACAAATAAAAGTTATTAATTTTTGCAATGTGTATAATGGAATTTTGAATGTTTGACTTTGGGACATCTCATGGAACAATTAAATTTTCACAAAAGAGTTCATAATAAAAAATAGTCCTAACTGTTTATAATTTATTATAATTAATTTAAATTATGTGATTCCATGAGATGTCACATAGCTATATAATCATATCTCATACATAAATCCATATACAAAAATCATATTATAACAATTTTAATATGAACATTAAATTGTTTATAATCCTTTATTTAGTTATATTTGTATATTTTACAATCCAATCAATATCCGAGAATAATATGAAAAATATAAAATTTACTTTGATCCCCTAAGAATGAATGAACAAAAAGGTAAACAATCCGCAACAAACATAAAAAATGAAATATTTTTTAATAATGGTTTAGAATTGAGTGACTTTAATTCGTTCACTTTAGAATACTATATCAAAAATAACGAAATTGAAAATATCGTAAAAATTACTATTTGGCATAGTAACATATGGACATACTTTATTTGTATGAAATTTACTATTTTAAATAGTGGGAATTGTTATGTATATAATGAATTCTAAATTTTAACTATTTTTACTTTTTGAAATAACGATTTTCACGATTTAAAATAATAATTTTTATACGAATGCAGTATGTCTTACCGTTACTAAAATGATAATTTTTTTCAATGGAATTTGTAATTTTTTACAATCTCTGTGTAACATTAAGTTAAAACCCTTTACGTCTTGGAATGACACTTTGATGAGATGAAGAAAACTTACAATTTCATGACGATTCATTCAACAAATAAATTAATTAAATTATTTATTTCATTGACAATAATTTTAAGAGAAAAATGACGTGAAGGGTCTTAGTTTATAATAAAAATTTGTGCATTGATAAATTAAATATATTTTTTAATTATATAATGTTATTTAGGTTATATCAAAATATTTTAATGCATACTCTATATTTACAATGTTATTAGCTGCGTTTAAAAAAGTGCAGCTACTACGCGTTTTCAGTGCAACTCGTTCACGCTAACGTTTTGTTTCCTCTCTATTCCTTTTCAGTTTACTATGCACATTGTGAGAAAAAGTCACTACTATTATATGATAATTCTAGTAGCTATACTTTTTCCCTATTAGTAATACAATCTAGCACAGTTTGAACCAATCTACGCGCATATGAACAAAAGTAATTCAGTGCATATAGGTGTCCTTGTAAACTACGCGACTCTCTGAAATAAGAAATCAGCTTCTTATTTGAATTTCACTAGAATCAAATTGTAATAAATCAGCATTAAAAAAAAATTAATTATTCAGTTGTTATGAATGTCATTATGGTTTCTAAATGTATTAATAGCCAAGGGAGAAGCCCTCTGCGCGTAAGTGCACCAACCCCCATTTAGCTTCTGCAATTTAAAAAAAAATATTCAAGAATTTGCAACTTTTTTTTATAACTTTCATTTAAAATACTAAATAATTTTAATTATTTAAAAGGTCTTTTAAGTCTGTTAAGACCTATAAAAAATCACTGTGACTACACCATAACCCTAAATACAAAATTTTTAGAAGATATTTGTAAATATACAGTGATATTGTTTCAAGATTAATCAATTAAGATATTCAAATTTGATTTTCATTTTAAAAAATTCTTATATAACCATTTAGTTATTTAGCTTCAATTTAGCTATTTTCAATGAGCGTCAGTGGCGTAACCGGCTAAGGCGCACGCCTTATACGGTCTCTACACTTTCGCTCCAAGCGGTCGGGGGTTCGATTCCCGGTGAAAACCTGAAATTTTTTTCAGGCTTTTTTTCATCGGAAAAAGAATCTCTGAGTGCGATGGGTCAATGTTCCTGGCGTGGGTTCTCTCCTGGGGGAGTTTTCCCTGCGTCACAGGCCTGATAAGCCTGGGTAAATGCGGGAACTGACCGTAGAAATCTGCTTACCGACTGCTCTGGAACGCGGCAGTCTAAGATTTCTCGGGGATGTGGGTTATTAGGTAGCTTAGGATAAAGATATGTAGGACATAAGAAAATAGGAAAAATGAAAATAGGAAAAATGTGTGCTAGGAAACATCCTCACACAAAGGTGGTAAGGATGCGGGTGCTAGGCCAAGTAAGGCTGCGCCCGGGCCAATAGGGCAAAAAAAAAAAAAAAGCTATTTTCAAAATCATATTTTCAACCCTTTACTGTAAATAAAATTATAAAATTAATAATTATTTGATATGACCAAACTTTACGATGATTACATAATAATAAGCTCATTATAAAACATATATTATTACCTATTTTTCATTCATTACTAATCTTAAACTTATACAGGGTTAGGGAAAAGTATGGTAACCCCTGGAAATTTCGCGACTTTTATAATAAAACAAAACAAACAAAAAGTATACCCTAGGTAATCTTGAACAATGAATCCGATGGTGACGTTGGATTTGACCTTAAACCTCATTTCGAAGGTTATTTCAAGGTCAAACTTATTTTTTCAAATAGGAACCCCCACTTTTTATACCGTAATCGAAAAAAGCGGAAAATTTTACGTCTGGAAATGTGTTTAGGTATGAGGTTAACATAACCTCTAGAGGTCAAATAAAGGTCAAAGTATGAATTCTTAACAATCTCTCTAGTTTAGTGGTAAAACAAAACAAAACAAACAAAAGGCAAGCCCTAGGTAACTTTAAATAAGGAATCCGATGGTGACCTTAGAGTTGACCTTGAACCTCATTTCGAAGGTTATTTCAAGATCAACTTAATTTTTTTAGATGGGAACCCCTACTTTTTATACCGTAATCAAAGAAAGCGGAAAATTTTACATCCGGATATGTGTTTAGGTATAAAGGAAACGTAATCTTTAGAGGTCAAATAGAGGTCAAAGTATGATTTCTTGAAAATCTCTCTAGTTTAGTAGTAAAATAAAACAAACAAAAGGGATACGCTAAGTAACTTTGAACACAGAATCCGATGGTGACCTTGAATTCGACCTTCAACTTTATTTTTAAGGTTATTTCAAAATCAAGTAAGTTATTTCAAACAACTATTTTTGGGGTAGTTCTCTTGGCCAACTAATGGAAAATTTTTATTTATTTCTGAGCGATAAATGTTTGAAAATTTCGAGAAAGTATTTTCAAAAATACAAACCAAGGTTAATTTTTGTTAAAAAACGAATAAAAATCAATTTAAAGATCTGTCATTAATTTATTTTATTTAAAAAAAAATCTTTTGGAAAGGGGGTAACCTTTAAAAATCACGTTTTCTCCTCTTTTATGGGCTGTAAAGCTAATTGTTTATTAAAAATTCGAAATTATATGGAAGGTATCTAAAAGAAGTGTAAATTTAGAAATAAAATTGAAGTGCTTCCACAAATGTATTTTTAAATAAAATTTTTATTATTTTGATTTTAAAACTTTATTTGTTCTTGAACTGTACTAATTGTAAGTTAAAACTATATTTTTTTTGTTTTCATAGTTTTGTCATTAAACAGACTCTTGAAATTAAATATTACTTGACCAATAAAAAAGAACAAATAGTGTTTTGTGGTTAAACTAATTCGAGAAATTCGTCAAATATTCTTAAATTCTTCTTTTTCTTGTTGGTTACAATAGCTACATTATGTTTTTTTTAAAAACTTTTAAAATGTTTCGTTTGTCCAAAAGAGAGCGAATATTTCTTCTAATGATGATGGTTGGGGTGATCTGCAAAGGTCTTATACTAATGTTGTTATTCTCTTTAATGCAACATCTCAAAACGGCGATGGCAACACTCCTTTGTCTAAATTCACAGTTTCGAAGACCTTAAGACGTTTTGAAGAAACGGGGTCTATTAAAAATCGTGCTGTTACTGAAAGACCACGAACAGCAACAAACGAAGAAAAATCATTGGATGTTTTACAGTCTTTTGTGAAAAAGCCACATAAATCATCTCGACTAGTAGCTTTGCAACAGGACATCGATCAAAATTCTGTTCTTAAAATTTCAAAGGTAAACAAATTTCATTCTTACTAAATGAAACTTGTGCAAGAATTAAATGAGGATGATCCTGATCGCCGGATCAAATTTTGTGAGACAATGATGGAAACGATAACTGAGAATTCAATATTTTTACACAATATTGTTTTTTTAGAGGAAGCGACATTTCAATTAAATGGCGAAGTCAATCGTCATAACTTTAGATATTGGTCCGATACAAATCCTCATTGGATGAGAGAAAATCACACACAATATCCTCAAAAATTGAACGTGTAGGCAGAAATGGTAGGTTATACAATAATAGGTTCCTTTTTTATCAAAGGAAATTTGAACGCTGAAAGTTATAAACAACTTTTGCGGTATCAGATTATTCCAGCTATCCAGGCCTTAAAAGAAGATGATTTTGAAAATACATGGTTTCAGCAAGATGGCGCTCCAGCTCATTACAGTGTCAATGTCAAACAATACCCTAATGAGACATTTTTTTAAAGATGGATAGGTAGGAGAGGTACAGTAGAGTTAGCTCCAAGATCTCCAGACTTAACACCTTAGGACTATTTTTGTGGGGGTATTTAAAAGATCGGGTAACCTTGAAGAATTAAGACATAGAATAGTTCAAATAATTAATGCCATTTAACGACATATGATCCAAGATGCAATTCAATCATTTTACAATAGGATTGGTTACTGTCAGAAAGCAAATGGAGAACAATTTGAACATCTGTTGTAAATTCATTCACGTGAGAGGCAAGAGGAACTCACTGTAAAAAAGCACCCCAGAGTGAGAGACAAGGGGATCTCACCGTAAAAAAGCACCTCGTAGCAAGAGGCAAGGGAAACTCACTAAAAAAAAGCATCCTGGAGTGAGAGGTAAGGGGAACTCACTGTAAAAAAGCATCCCGGAGTGAAAGGCAAAGGGGACTCACTGTAAAAAAGCACCCCGAAGGAAACAGATTCCTTCTACGTCCACGTCGTTGTTCCTGGGTAGCGCTAAAAGGAGGATTAGGAATTATGCTATCTTCGGACTTGAATTATTCCCACATGTACAATTTCCCGCTCTTTTCGGATACAACATCAAAAATAGGGATTCAAAAATGAAATTGACCTTGAAATAACTCTAAAAATGAGGTTCCAAGAGAAATTAGAGGTCACCGTTGGGTTCCTCATTGAAAGTTACCTAGGGTATGCCTTTTGTTTGTTTAGTTTTACCATCAAACTAGACAGATTGTTAAGAGTTCATACTTTGACCTCTATTTGACCTCTAGAGGTTACGTTAACCTCTTACCTAAACACATATCCGAACATTAAATTTTCTGCTCTTCTCGGTTACGGTATAAAAAGTAGGGGTTCCCATTTTAAAAAATGTGGTTGACCTTGAAATAACCTAGGAAATGAGGTTCAAGGTCAAATAGAAGGTCACATCAGATTACTTGTTTAAAATTACCTAGAGTATGCCTTTTGTTTGTTTAGTTTTACTATAAAAGTTGCAAAATTTTCAGGCGTTTCCATACTTTTTCCTCACCCTGTATGTTATGATATATCGTTATATACAAAACTTAAATTAAGCTATTACCAAGCTCACTAAAAGAGTGAATTCAGTTAAATTCAGCTTATTTTTATCTCTTCTTAAGCTTAAATTTGGCTATTTTTAAGCTAATCACAAGCTTAAATACAGCTAAATTCAACGTTGTAATAAGGGTTTGAAAAGTGAGGGGCATATTTCTGATAGCGACAGCAACGATATATTTTTGTTAGTATATAATAACAATGACTGATCAGTACACACTAATTATGTTACTTCTATGGCAAAAGCACTTTTCGATATACCAGAACATAAAACTTGCTTAATATTTAATGTTACCTACTGCTTCGTAAAAAAGTATAATAATCACTCGGGACAAAAACAACGGTGGAGTCAGCAAAAAAAAATGCCTTTTATGAAATCCATGTTAAAATGTACTTCTGAAAATGGTGTTCGATTTGTTCTTGATCCATTTGATGCTACTCATGGATGTGCAACAATATATAAGGTTTCTTTCATAGCTACTTTTCTGAAATGGACGTTCTTCATGAAAATGATATTATTTCAGTGATAGAGGCTTTTAGAATGTTATACTAGATGTATTATGTTATTCTAGATGCAAACCTCTCTAGATTTGTTATTAAATGTTGCTGGGTCATTGAACAACCTTTTGGTAGAGTGAAATGGAAGTTTTAAAGATTATCTATTTCCACATATAATTTAATATTAATTTACGAATATCAGTCACTTCCAAATGTTTTAACAAGACCTAACTCATTTTTTTAACCTATTCTTTCTGATAGGATAAGTAAGGATTTTGCTGTTCTAATGAAATAGAGACTGCACATTTTAAATCTATCACACTATATTGTAGAAAGCTTCAAGCTCTCAAAAGTTAGAACAGCATTTGTGATAATGGAATATGTAAGATTTGCTAATATTGAAAACAAATAACATTGTGGTATTCCACAACTTACATTAGAAAATTTGTGTAAAGTTAGTCTGAGTTCTTAATAAGTATAACATGCTATTTCTTATTATGCAGAACATTACAATGAGGGAATATTTCTGGTTTTATAAGTTTTAACCAAAATCAAAACACAATACAGTTGCTATTAGATTCACTGATTTTAACTCTCCGCCTGTAACCATAAAATTAGAAAGGCAGATCGTAACCTGAGTCGTTAACGTCCTGTTAATGTTTTCTCTATGTAAGTTTTAGCAAAAAATCTGAAAAAATTCTGAAATACTTATTTATGCCTCTCCTTTATACTCTAACAGATTATGAAATGATTTATAGTAAATAAAATTGTTTATAACAATTAATTCATAGCAAAATCGTGAAACATAATTTTTGACGAAAAAAATCATGACTGATTGGAAAATTAATTTAAAAAAATAAAATTCTAACGGAATTTCCAGCTAAATGTATGTATTTAAAAAAAAAATACCATCCAAGTGTAATTTTAAAAAAGTATAATTATTTGAAGTACTGAAAATTAGGTTTTTTTAGGATATGAAAAATTTAATTTGATTTTATTGAAAAAATACAAAAATTAGTAAATTTGACATACAATTAAAAGATCTCTCTTAGAAAATATTAAATATTTGTAGTTTTGAATTTTATAATTATACAATGAATATACAATAACAAATTGTTATAAAATGCATACTACATATCGTTGGGTTGGATTAAAATTTAGCTATTCCAAAAAAGTTTTGAAAAACTGGTGTTTTCAAAGAGACTTAAAAATCATTCCATTCCAATTTCATTTAAAGAAGGAACCAGTACGCTTGAGGCATGGTGAATCGGCGGAACAAAATTTTAGATTATAGAATTCAAAAATAAGAAGAAATACTGATATTGAAATCATTTAAATAATGCTTTAAAGACCCTGGTTTTTTACTAGAAAGACGCTGTGGTGCAATAAAAAATGTTAAATGGTCGTAGAATAAATTTTATCAATTTATTATTTAATTTGGAAAAATCATTATGATCATCAACATCATCACCATTATTATTATTGCCATCATCGCATGTGATTGTGTTCATATTTGTATGCCTGCGTGTATATATGTGTAAGGGTATGTATATGTGTGAATGCGTGTGGGTCTATGTACATGTACGTCTGTGTGTATAAATATGTGTATGTATGTGTATGCAAGTATATGCTTTTTTAGAGAGAGAGGAAAAATAATCACTAATAAACTATCAGTGACTAGTTTACTGTTTATCACCTTTTGAACCGGGTTTAGCGGATTGTAATGGTGCAATCACAACCCGAGTGGTTTGATGGTCTAACCACATCCCAGCATTTTCATACAAATTTGTATACCAGAACTCGACTGGACATAAAAAATCTCTCCACACTGGGTCTCGATCCTCCCAGAGCAATTGCCGTTACACATTACTTTCTGGAAAAGGTATTAGCTGTTTGTGGTTCTTTTTTCTGTGTTGAAGCCTCCTAGGTCCCTGCACTAACACAGATGGTGATAGTCGGTGACAGGGTTCGGAAGGCTTGTTCTTTTTACTTCTTGAACTGAACGCTCTTATTTCCTTTGCGATATAGATCTTAAAGGACCTTGATTGCAAAGGTCGTTGTTGCTTACCATGCTACTTTGGAGAATAGCATATCTTCTATTACTGTTTCTGGAGTAACACTTCTTCTCAGTGTCATCTTCAGCTCAGAGTGGTAACTCTTATATCTGCAACAGTGAAGCAAATACTTCTAATCCGCTGCAGCTTGGCCACTTCAGGCAATCGTCGCACCTGTATTTTTACAAGCATGCTCAGAATCACTTATGGCCTGATAGTAATTACGTTTAATATTAGTTCACACTATCATGTCTCCGATACATACACCTACCAATAAGCGGGATCAGTCAGGAAGTCCATCTGCCCTTGTAAAAAAAATCTCAGATCCCTTACCAGTACAACATATTTGTCCATCTGGTAATGCTGCTGCCTAACTCTTTAGTCGCTTAATAATGACTTTACAGAGCAACATCAAAGGGTAACCCTCTACCGAATCCAATAGTTCTTCTCGAAAATGTTCTTTTCCTATTCCTCATAGCCTTGACAAGTTTGGCGCCAGCCACGATGTGCTGACTTTCTAACTCCATAATATTTCTACCTTTCTTCCGAACTCACGTTGCCGTCCTTCTTGCATAGATGGGCTAGCTTCAAATTGCAGCGATGGTCTCACTCCACCAGTATTCTGGTGTCTGCTTGTTTTTTTGCAATTATGCGAGATCGTTGCATCACAAGGAGTAACGACTCTCATTATAACAATCTCAACTTCATTCACAACGCTGCAAGAAATAACTTGAAGTCAATCATTATTCTATAAGGAAATTCCGTCCATTGCTCTGAATCCTTGTTCAGTCTGGGTAGTGCAAAACAACTGTAAAAAAGTACATTGCAAAGTTTCACAATCATAAATAGTGTATGCGTATGTATGCATACGTATAAGCGTGTTTTTATGTGTGTATGTGTATGTATGTATGTATATACGTATATGTGTAAATAACAGTGTAAATGTGCATGTCTGTTTGTGTATGTGTGTATGTATATGTGTATAAGTGTAAAAGTGTATATGTATATGTGTTTGCATATGCGTATATGTGTACGACTGTGTAAGTATGTGTGTATGTATATTACTGTCTATGTGTATGTGAGTAAGTGTATGTGTGTATGTGTATGTGTTAATGTGTATGTGTATCCGTGAATCTGTGTAGTGTATATATGTATAAGCATGCATGTACGTGTATGTGTGTACGTGTAAGTGTGTACGTGTATGTGTGTATGTGTGTATGTGTTTATGTGTATGTGTATGTGTATGTATATGTGTATGTTGTGTATGTGTATGTGTATGTGTGTATATATGTATGTGTATGTGTATATGTGTATGTGTATGTGTGTATGCGTATGTGTATATGTGTATGTGTCTATGTGTGTATGTGTACGTGTGGTTGTGTGTATGTGTATGTGTACGTGTGGTTGTGTGTATGTGTATGTGTGTATGTGTATGTGTGTATGTGTCTATGGGTATGTGTGTATATGTGTAGGTGCATATGGTTGTGCATATACAGGGTGTCCCATTTTAACTTGGACACGTCGATAACTCTGAAAATATAGACTTTTGAAAAAAATGTTTCAAATAAAAGTTGTAGGGTTTCAAGGGGGGCATCCAATGGTGACCTTGATCGTGACCTTGACCATGACCTTCAAGGTTATTTGAAGGTCAAGTCGGTTTTCTTAAATGGAAAGTCATAATTTTGATACCGAAAATGGAAAGAGCGAAAAATTTTACGTCCAAATATGACCTTGACCATGACCTTCAAGGTCATTAGAACGTCGAGTCAATTTTTTAAATGGAAACCCACGATCTTCAAGGTCATCTTAAGTTTAAGGCGAATTTTTAAGTGGAACCCTAGATTTTTGACTCCGCTATGAAAGGTACTGAAAATATTAAAGCTGAATAAGTCCTTGACCATTTAAAAAATTTGACCTTCTAAGGTCATGATTGACGTTAAATAACTTATTAAATTTGATAATTAATTTCGGTAAGAAATAGCACGATACCAACTAGTAAGAGTAAGGACTAAGCGTTCCCAACCAGTTAAGGTCAGGAATAAGGTTCCCAACCAGTTAAGGTAAGGAATAAAGGTTCCCAACCAGTTAAGGTAAGAAATAAAGGTTCCTAACCAGTTAAGGTAAGGACTAAGCGTTCCCAACCAGTTAAGGTCAGGAATAAGGTTCCCAACCAGTTAAGGTAAGGAATAAAGGTTCCCAACCAGTTAAGGTAAGAAATAAAGGTTCCTAACCAGTTAAGGTAAGGACTAAGCGTTCCCAACCAGTTAAGGTCAGGAATAAGGTGCCCAACCAGTTAAGGTAAGGAATAAAGGTTCCCAACCAGTTAAGGTAAGAAATAAAGGTTCCTAACCAGTTAAGGTAAGGACTAAGCGTTCCCAACCAGTTAAGGTCAGGAATAAGGTTCCCAACCAGTTAAGGTAAGGAATAAAGGTTCCCAACCAGTTAAGGTCAGGAATAAAGGTTCCCAACCAGTTAAGGTAAGGACTAAGCGTTCCCAACCAGTTAAGGTCAGGAATAAAGGTTCCCAACGCTTTTATGTACATTTGATAAAATAAATATTTATCTTACTTAATCGTCATTGGCGTTACCTCTTGGTATGAGGTGTTCAAAGTGTCCACCCTGATTTTCTAAACATAATGTTAGTCTCCTCCTAAAGTTACGCATAACACGTTGCAAAGTTTCTTGCGTTACCGATTGACAAGCTTCTATTATTCTCTGCATCATGTTTTCTCTCGTTGTTGGAGCTTCCTGGTAGACAGCATCTTTAGCAAATCCCCAAAAGTATGAGTCAAGAGGATTCAAGTCCGGGAGATCTTGGAGGCCATGGCACTGGACCATTGCGGATGATAAGCCGTTCATGATATTGTTGCCGAAGAAACGTTGTCACAATTCCAGCGTGGTGAGCAGGAGCGCCATCTTGTTGAAACCACATTCTTTGTCGAACATCTAATGGGATGTCTTCCAAATAACCAGGTAGATGATTTTGAAGAAAATCTAAATACATCATACCATTAATAGTTCTTTCAAAGAAATGTGGTCCAATCATAGATCCATTAACTATCCCTGCCCATACATGTAAACTCCATCGATGCTGATTTAATACCTCTCTATACCAGTGAGGATTAACTGGCGACCAATAGTGACTGTTATGGCGATTAAGGCTGCCGTTACTATGAAATGTGGCTTCATCACAGAAACAAACAGACCAGAAGAAATCTGGATCTTGATCTAATTCATTAAGTGCCCATGTGCAAAAGTTTACTCTTAATATACAATCATTGTCATTTAATTCTTGAACAAGAGTAATATGGTAAGGATGATATCTGACTAATTGGAGCAGTCGATGTGCTATTGCTCTAGGAATACCCAATTCTCGTTCAATCTGACGGAGACTGATATGGGGATTTATATGAATCATACCCAATATAGCGAGTAGACGAGGGTCGTTATTGTTCAGGACTCGATTTTGTCGCCTATGACGATGTAGTGCATTTGAACGCGATCTTCTTTCAATGTTTATAATTTGTTGTGATCCTGGATGTCGACGATCAGGATAACGTTGACGGTAAAGCTGAGAAGCATTTCTGTAATTTCTGTGACATTCCCCAAGAACTAAAAGAATATCAACCACATCATTTGCTAAATAATTAGCCATTTTTTATGAAACTTTTAAAACAACTTTCGATAATTTTCTAATTTTAAGAGAAATAATTTTAGAAGTAAAGCTGTAAACTAATAAGTATTTAGTAGTCTTATTATTGAATAAATTTTGGAATCACAGGCAAATCTACAGCGACAAAGTATCTCAATTCTGAGACGCAGAAAAATATCTGAAATGTATAATAATATCTGAAAGCTCAAATTTGTAGAAATGAACGATGTGACTTTTTTTTTAATTACTATTTTTTATTTATTTAGCACGTCGCCGCGACTACTGCACATCTCGCCTAAAATGCTGAGTTGCGGCTATCGCTGCTTCGTTCTTGTGCTTCGACTATGCGTGCGAAGCTATCACCCGTAACACATTTAATTTAATGGGTTTTTGAGGTTGCTTATTAAGAATTGGAAATGTTTCGCTTGGACAAGATTTTCAAAAAATCAAAAACTTACGGCCATGGTTGAGGCTGAAGTTAATTACCGTTAGATATTTTGAAAAAACCTTACAATTATTCTAGACACATTTATAATAATTTTTATTTAGTTATTCTACCGTTCCGATGTTCAAAGTGTAGGTTTCCATTAAAAATTTGACTTGACCTCAAGGTCACCTTAAAGGTCATGGTCAAGGTCATTGTCAACGTCATATGTGGATGTAAAATTTTCCGCACTTTCCATTTACGGGATCAAAATTATGGCTTTCCATTTAAGAAAATCGACTTGACCTTGAAATGACCTTGAAGGTCATAATAAAGATAATGGCCAAGGTCATATTTGGACGTAAAATTTTCCGCTCTTTCCATTTTCGGTATCAAAATTATGACTTTCCATTTAAGAAAACCGACTTGACCTTCAAATAACCTTGAAGGTCATGGTCAAGGTCACGATCAAGGTCACCATTGGATGCCCCCCTTGAAACCCTACAACTTTTATTTGAAACATTTTTTTCAAAAGTCTATATTTTCAGAGTTATTGACGTGTCCAAGTTAAAATGGGACACCCTGTATACAGGGTGTCCCATTTTAAATAACGGATGAGGATGTCTCCAAAAATATGGAAGATAGAAAAAAACTTTGAATACAGAAGTTGTAGAGTTCAGAGGGGGCCAACTGAGGATGACATTGGCCACAACCTTGAGGTCAAGGGTCAAGGTTATTTAAAGGGTAAATCGATTTTTTCAAATGGGTACCCCTACTTTTGACCTCAGAAATGGAAAGAGCGGAAAATTTTACGTTCAGATATGTCCTTGGTCAAGGTCATGATCAAGGTCAAACTCCAGATCAAAATCACGAAACGCGAACAAACACTTCGAAAAATGCAGATACTTTTAAAAAAGTGCAATAAAGCTGCAGGACTCAGAGGTGACCAGCTAATACTGAACTCAAGGTAATATCGTTGTTGTCCCCAATCTAACTAAGGTTGTTGTTCACCCAGCCCCTGAAGATAAGGTCGTGGTTATATCAGTCACTTCAGGCAAGGACATGGTAGTCCCAGCCACTTAAGGCAAGGTGGTGGCTGTCCCAGCCACTTAAGGCAAGGTGGTGGTAGTCCCAGCCCCTTAAGGCAAGGACATGGTAGTCCCAGCCACTGAAGGTAAGCTGGTGGTAGTCCCAGCCACTGAATGCAAGATGGTGGTTGTCCCATATTAAAGTTAACTCGATAAGAAAATTTATCTAATGAAATGTTTAAACAATTGACCATTATTATCAAGGCATAACTGAATTCGATTTTGAAAACTTTGAATGGTGGCTAAAAGAACATTTCTTGGAATGTTGCGACATGCGGTTGTTATGCGTTGCATCATATTTTCTCTTGTGGTCGGTGCTTCAGCATAGACTATATTTTTCAGATAACTCCACAGAAAAAAATCTAAGCTTGTCAAATCTGGAGATTTCGGGCACCATTCTTCAGGTCCATCACGTCCTATCCATTGATTAGTAAATTTGATGTTTAAATATTGACGAACAATCCTGAAAAAATGAGCAGGTGCACCATCATGCTGAAACCACATGCGGAGTCTCGTGTATAGATTCACATTTTCGAGTAATCTCGGTAAATCATTTCTTAAAGAGTGTAAATAGTTGCGTCCATTTACGTTTTCGTCGAAGTAATAGGGTCCAATCAAATATCCATTTATAATACTGCACCACACGATCAAACTCCAACGTTGCTGATGATTTACTTCTTGATGCCAGTGAGGATTTTGGACAGACCAGTAATGGCAATTGTGCCTGTTAAGATGACCAGTATTATAAAAAGTGGCTTCATCACTAAATAAGACGTAATTAAAAAATTCTGGATCTTGTTGTATCATTCTTTGTGCCCAAGCATAAAATTGACGCTTTCATTCGAAGCCCCTACATTGCAATTGTTGTGTCAATGTTATGTGGTAAGGATGGAATTAGTGAACTTTCAATATTTGGTGCACCGTGGATTTTGGAATACCTAATTGTCTTTCAATTTCTCGAGTACTAACACGGGGGTCAATGGCTACCATACCTAACACTGCGAGCACTTGAGGATCATCCCTTTCTGGAACATTAGTTCTTGCTCTTTGTCGCGGACCGACTGGTCGTTGACGTTGGCGCTCTACAAGTCTCGCAATGGTACAATCGTTTGGGTGTCCTCTATCAGGGAAACGATTACGGTATAACGTTGCTACTTGTAAATAATTACCATGGCATTCTCCAAGCACAAGAATAATATCTACTATTTCATTGGAGGTATAATCTGGCATTATGTGGTAAAGGTCTGACAGACGAATTAACTTTACTTTAATCCTTCCAATTAAAGCGAGGATGTGAACGATGCAACTAATTAAGACAAGATCTTAATTCTTTTACCCACTTAAAGCAAAGTAGCTACTGATTGATCGTGTAATAGAAAAATATTAGCAAAAAAATTTTATGGAATTATTCAATTGTTATTTGTTTAAATACCCACTTGTATACGTACACACATCTGAAATGAATGCAAATAATTGAAATCATTTAAAGAAGTTTTTGTAGGAAAGTATGTGAAAGATACACTCTTACGCGAAGTGTATGATAAAAACCAAATACTTAACGAAGTGACAGCGCATAGTGGGCCAGAAAAACTAAAAAGCTGTCCAAAACTCTAATTAATAAGATAACGGTACAAAAATTAGTATACCTATATTTTTTGATGCGCTGAGTTTGAAAAACATAGTTTTAAGATAATTGAACGAGTTCTTCAAGGTCATTTCAAGGTCAAACATTTAAAAAAGTCAAATTTCGAACTAAAAATTAGTATACCCATGTTTTCTGATGCGCTGAGTTTGAAAAACATAGTTTTAAGGTAATTGAACGAGTTCTTCAAGGTCATTTCAAGGTCAAACATTTAAAAAATTCAAATTTCGAACTAAAAATTAGTATACCCATGTTTTTTGATACGCTGAGTTTGAAAAACATAGTTTCAAGATAATTCAACAATTTTCTAAAGTTCTTTTGAGGTTAAACGATTAAAAAATTAAGATTCAACACTGGAAATTTGTGTACCTAAGACTTTCATACCCACAGTTAAGAAACATATATATATATAGGCTACCTTTATACTTAAATTAAAAATTTACCCTCGCCCAATTAGTTTCAATTTTATGAATTTACTTATGCGCTTCACCACGAGAAGGTATGGGGTGGGACTTTGAAACGCATATTATTTTTTTTTTATTTTTTTTATTTTTAATTTTTTTTTACAATTTATATTTTATATTTTTTTTTGGTACTTTTTAAATATTTTTATTGTTTTAAGTGTTTTTAATTGTAACAACTTTGTCTTATTTCAATGAAACTAAATGCTTATTATAGTTAGGCTGCAAAAATTGTTATGCAGCTTATTATTTACAATAAACTTTGTTTTATTCCTCATCTGAGGTTTCTTCGTCTTCCGATTCTTCGTTTCGTATGATAGTTTGTGGAATATCAGGTACTTGCAAAAGAGCAATGATATCAGCAGAAAATGATTTAGACTTTTTTCTTGAAGTTTTTTGTAAGCTCGAAATTAAAGGATCTGATGAGACAAGAAGGATATTTAACAAGTTTTGGTTTGTATGAGTTCGTGAAAACTTCCTTGTGTGACTTTGCCTGTACATTTTATAATTTTTGTTACCTGACTCCTGTGCTTCTTCTGATAACTGTCCGATTGGCAAAATTGAGTTTGAAATTATGACTGCACCGTGTAGAAGGATTTTGTGAACAGACGCGGGCATTTTATACCAACCATATTTTTCAACAAAAAGTCTAGCAGTTTCAAGAGCATAATGTTCGTATGCATTTGCATTTATAGCAAATCCACAAGCCAAAGTCAGAAGAATGACTTTGAATCTTCTAGTTAAATTCTCAGCAATCCCGGTTATTTTAGACGATTTTAATGGATCTTCGAAAAATCTACGTGCAGTGTTACCGCCGTTTGTTGTGCCACTTCCGCCGGTTTTTGGTATATCTACCAGTAGACCCATTTGAGTTTTGAATTGCGATTGAATGTGAGACTTCCTTTCTGCTACAATGAGTTTATCTTTCTCTCCGCAAACTTGCCACTTCTGTATATCAAGTCTGTAAGCAACATGCAAAAGACACTCAAAACTTCGAATCCACGCATGGAGTGGTGATAGCGCGAATTGCAGTGATTTTTCGTCAACAATCCTCTGTGAAACCTTTTCTAAGTTGTTCATTTCCTTCGGTGTAGCTCCGCAAACGTAGCAAGTTTGAGCTGATGCTGTTGAAGTTATTGCATTGCACACTTTTCCGTTAATCATAGTCAGTAGCATTTCATGTGAAACGGTAACTTGTCCGACTTCACAAGCACTGACTGTTTGTTTCAGATTCTTTATTTGAGTTTCAACATGTTCATGCTCATTCTTTGAAATTTCTGTCGTTTCTTTTAAGAATTGAAATCTTATAGGTCGACAGAATCTTCTAGAAGACGGTCTTGGGTTTTGCCACACGATTATTTTATCTGACGAGTTTTTCACATTTGCATACAGCTGTAACGGAACCATCGAAGTTACAAATAAATTGCTGTCATCGCAGGTATCTGCATCAACATTAGTGACTTTCTGTTTGGACTGTGATTGCCCGGAACTACCGTCAAATCCCCATTTTGAGATCAGTACCAAGTTCTTTTTGTTGTAATCAGAAAGAGTCTTTAGAACAGGATCACACAATTCGAGTAACCTACAAGTTGTGTGGTTTAGCAAAGCTTGTAAATTCACTTCAGCCATTTTGTCATTGACAAAGATAGAGTCTGCTGGAGGATAGCATTTGTGTTTGGCTTCTAAGACTTTGTTATAAGTTGGATACAAATCAACTCCTCTGTCTTTAGCACCACTCCTTAAACTTGAGTACTGAGATTTGGAGAGCTTGTTTGAAACAATCATTGATAATGCCTCGTTTGGTGTGTAAGGAGTAAATGTATTTTGTGGACTCGCAGGTTGCTGTAGAACTTTAATAACAGCCTTGCTGGTTTCTGGTGATACCTCATTGATTTTTTTCACTACTTTAGCAGCTGCGTTTTGACCTTCACTTCTAAGCTTTATTTGTGCTGCATAAAGCAGTTCATCTGTTCCAGTGTTGCTTCTCAAATCACCAGTTTTTCTGCGCTTTGATCTTTCAGATGAGTCTTGAAAATTTAGAGTATGTCGTCCGCCTTTTTCTCCTTTAATTTGGATTGCAGATTTCTTAACTGATATTTGTACTTGAAGCCAAGTTTCGTATTTCCGTTGAAATTTATCGTGATTACGAGAAACTTTATCAAGTCTACTGAATAGTTCCACACAAAATCTATCAACAATTTTGAAAACTGCATCTCTTGTTTCTCCTTTAGCTCCCAAGATACCTAACTTACTACAAAAATGATCTGTCAAGTGATTCTTCTGCAAATCTCGTGAATGGCCCTTTCTCTCTCTCAAAACTTCATAAAACTCTTTTCTTGTCCCCATGAAACTCACTTTAAACAACCAAGTTTAAAATCCTCTCATTCAAAAAAGGAAAATTTTTAATTGTCACTGATTGCACCAAAATTATTTTAATAAGAAACGAGAGATTTCTGTGCTTAAAAAATGTCAAAAATAAGAGCTTGTAAGATTTAACACTGATGCACAAAAATAACAGTTCTATCGAGAAATGGAATTAAAGCACAACTCATTATAATTACTTAATGTATATGTTACTTTAACCAAACTATTCTTGATTTCTGATGATGACTTTATAAAGCTTTAAGTTATAAACTTGCACTTAAATATATTTTTTAAGTTTCAGAAATAAAGAAAATACACTTGACTAATAAATTCAACATAAATTCAAAATTTGACCATTTGAAGGTCAAACTGACCTCCGTAATTTTTTTCAATATTTTTCCTGAAATCATCAGGAAAAATTAATCGGAAATATGTCCTTTGATTTTTGTTTTCAAAGAAGTCAATATTTAGCCCATAATATTATTACTGATTTTTACTGAATAGTCACGAAGTCGCAAGTTTGCGCAAGATTTTTTGATTTGAGGTCACACTCTTAAGTGCCCTTAAGAACTTCCTGACCGTGGTACTGCGCGGAAACGCACGGAACACTTGCTGTAGAAGAGGAAAAATGCCGCTTATAGTTCCCATTTAATTTACATATAAATTAATAAAATTACGAAATAAATAATATCACATTACTAAGAAACTAAACAAGATATATCAAAATGCTTTCATACGCTTAAAGTCAATACATCAAAGATTAGAAAATAACTTGTTTGAACAATTTTTGTCCACTTTTATTTCTTTGAGTTTTGGCCAGCTTTTTTGAAAATTTGGCCCACTGTGCAGTGCTCTAAATCAAGCATACAAAATGATAGATATTATAACAATACAAATTATTCACGTAAATTGTATAAGGACTAAATTTTTTATTATTCTTGATGATAATTAGTGATTACATGATGATTAAGATGGTTATTGATGATTGCGAATGATCATTTGAGGTAACAGTGGTCAACTTCGGTTACCAGTGGTCACTGATGGTTGTGAATGGTCATTTGAGGTGGTTAACTTCGGTTACCAGTGGTCATTGATGGTTGCGAAATATTACTTAAAGTCCTCAAGAGTAGCTGGGACTATCATGACGTTGCCTTGAGTGGCTGGAACAACCACCATCTTGCCTTAAGTGACTGATATAACCACGACCTTATCTTCAGTGGCTGGGTCAACCACAATTTCAGTTAGAGTCGCGACAACAACGATATTACCTTAAGTTCAGTATTAGTTGGTCACTTCTGAATCCTGCAGCTTTATTGCACTTTTTTAAAAGTATCTGCATTTTTTGAAGTGTTTGTTCGCGTTTAGTGATTTTGATCTGGAGTTTGACCTTGACCATGACCTTGACCAAGGTCATATCTGAACGTAAAATTTTCCGCTCTTTCTATTTACGAGATCAAAAGTAGGGGTTCCCATTTGAAAAGAATAATATTACCTTTAAATGACCTTGACGCATGACCATGACCTTGACCAAGGACATATCTGAACGTAAAATTTTTCGCTCTTTCCATTTCCGAGATCAATAGTAGGGGTTCCTATTTGAAAAAATCGATTTGCCCTTTAAATAACCTTGACCCTTGACCTTAAGGTCGTGGCCAATATCACCCTCAGTTGGCCCCCTTTGAACTCTACAACTTCTGTATTTAAAGTTTTATTCTATCTTCCATATTTTTGGAGACATGCTCATCCGTTATTTAAAATGGGATACCCTGTATATATATATATATATATATATATATGTATATGACAATTATGCAAAAAATACTATCGGGAAAGAAAAGTTTTAATTTTTAAGTCCAATACAATTTCAATTACGGAGAGACAGAGATAGAGAATCGGAGACGGAGACAGAGAAACAAAGTCGGTGCCGGAGAAACAAAGACGGAGAAACGGAGACGGAGAAATAGAGACGGCAGGATGGAGATGGAGAGACAGATACGGAGAAACGGAGATAGAGAGACGGAGACAGAGAGACGGAGACGGAGATACGAAAACGGAAAGATGGAGATGGAGGGACTAAGAGACGGTATTAGAGACACGGTGATGGATCACGAAGACAGAGAGACAGTGACAAAGAGAAGGGGTCGGAGATACGGAGACGGAGAAACGAAGACGGAGAGACGGAGACAGATAGACGAAGACGGAGAGATAGAAGCGGACAGACGATGATGGGAACAAAGACGGAATGATGGATATTGTGTATGTGTGTATGTATGTGTATGTATGTCTGTTAAGGGTGCACGTGTTAAGTTATTTATATAAGAAAAAAAAGATCTTAATTCTTTGCTTTAATATAATAGTAGTAGAGTAGTAATAGTAGTTATATCAATGTAATTACAGAGAGACGGAAGGGATAGACGGAGACAGCCCGATGGAGACAGAGGAACGGAGACGGAGAGACGAAGGTAGAGAGATAGAGACGGAGAGATGGTGTCGGAGAGACGGGGACGGAGAGTCGGAGACGGAAAGACGGAGACGGAGAGGCAGAGACGGAGGCGGAGAGATAGAGATGAAGAAATGGTGACGGAGAGACGGAGATGAAGAGACGGTGATGGATAGACGGTGACGGGGGGACGGAGATGGAGAGACGGTGACGGAGAGAAGAAGACGAAAAGACGGACTCGGAGAAACGGAGATGAAGAGACGAAGGCAGAGAGATAGGGACGGAGAGACAAAAATGGAGAGACGGAGAGGCGGAGATGAAGAGACGGAGGCGGAGAGATAGAGACGGAGAGACGGAGACAGAGAGACGATGACAGAGAGACGGTGATAGAGAGTCGGAGAAACGGGAGTGGAGATTCGTAGACATAGAGACGCAGAGACGGAGATGGAAATCCGGAGACGTAGAAACGAAGACGAAGAGACGGTGACGGAGATAGAGTGACGGATATTATGTACATGGGTATGTGTATATGAGCAAGTGTATGTGTATGAATATGTGTACATCTGTTTATGTGTGTATGTATGTTTATGTCCTCGTAGGCCGTATTCGTGTCAGTATGTAAAGAGCATGCTAAATTTGTATTGGCATCCCATATGTCTCAGACGCGCTCCACGACTTATTGCAAGAATTATATGTCTTCCTGAGACATATTGAGACTCAATATGTCTCAGGAGAAATCAATATGGCATCACCGATCCTACTATGTTTCGTTCAATATGTCAAAGAGCAATCATATTGAACGTAGGTTAGTGAAAAAAAAATGACTCGCGCTTCGACAGCAGCTATACTCATTACAAAATGTCAATCTAAGAAACAAAAGAAAAAATCAATAGAACTAAAATTTAATTTTAAAAGTATTGAAAAAAAGATTAATATTTTGAACTAATAAGTTATATTTTCTCATACGGCCTACTTCGGACATAAAATCATCTATGTCCTTTGGCCGTTTATTCAGGTGGAATCTGAATCTCGAACAATGTTTGCCGCTTGAGCAGAAATCTACCTCGGGCGCGCTTCGCGCGCCCTCGGCAATTTCAGCTCAAGCGACAAACATTGTCCTCGATTCATATTCCACCTGAATACGGCCAAAGGACATATATAACTAGTATGGATGTATGTGTGTTTTAAAGGTGCACGCTTGTAGGTGTACACTGAAAAAAGGATGGAAACTCTTTGCTACTGCAGCATAGTGTCCCTGTACGTAGGACACATTTGTCCGTATGTTTAAAAATTCAGAATCGTTGATATACATGTTCAAGCAAGTTTATGTACAAACCACTGGATCGCGACGGCGTACGTGCTTTTGAAAAGTCTGCTGTTAGAATTTAGGTAAGAAGACGACCTACGGCTTATAGTTGTCATCCAAACAGTGTATTGATTTCCATACTTGATCGTACGCGCTCTAGCCTTAATTTTTGAGATAGCAGCCTTCCCAAAAACGTAGCAAGGATTTCTGTTATGCGCAACAGGACTGCGTTTTGGCGTCTAGTACAACTGTTAATCCCAACTTTTTTTAGTGTATGAATGTGGCAATAATGAAAAAGATATTTACAAGTCTTAATTTTCCACTTTAATATAATAGTAGTAATAGTAATGTAATTACGGAAAGACGGAGACGGTGAAACAGAGATGGAGAGGCGGAGACGGAAATACGTCGACGGAGACACGGAGACGGATATTCTGTATGTGGGTATGAGTAAGTGTATGTGTGTGGATATGTTTATATGTGTGTATATGTGTATGCATGTATGTGTGTATGTGTATGTGTATGTTAAAGGTGCACGTGTGTATGTGTTTCTATGTATGTGACAATAATGCAAAAGATATTTACGTAAGAAAAAAAAAGTCTTAATTCTTCACTTCAATATAATAATAGTAATTAAAGTTGAAGATAAGTTTCTTTAATTAATATCATTAGAAACAAGAATTATGACTGCAATAAATTTTTTTTTCAGGCTTAAACTCAGCCCTGACACCTAAAATGATTGAAAGATCAATTTAATCGCAAAATGTAGGTATTAAATTCTTTATTAGCAAGAAAATGGAAAGCAAGCGAAAATTTATTAATAAATACATACCAAGCTTTAATTCAATGTAAGAAGGAGAGTGCATTGCAATTGGATCTTGGATTTTCTTCTTACTTTAGGATATTTTGTCTTACATCAAATCATGTAAAGAGTCACGTACATTCGGTCCAACGCACGATTTTTTCTGAGTTATGAGCAGTTTTGTCTGTTTTGCTTAATAATTTGCATCCGCTTTATAGTTTTATAGTATTTAAACTATTTATTCTATAAGTTTTTTACTCATTGCATATAAATGTTGAGATTAAAACCTTTCGATTAAACAAAAACGTATCCAAAATGCTCAAGTTCTTCAAAAGTTATGCAGAGAAAAAAATAGCGCAAATATTTAGCTGAAAATATGCATAGAAAATAAATGCTGTATTTTAGTCTGAATTTCATTCTAATTTTTTTCCCTTCATAACTTTTGAACAACTTGAGCTTTTTGGGTACGTTTTTTTTTATTCAGAAGGTTTTAATCTCAACTTTAATATGCAATAAGTTAAAACCTTGTAGCGGTACTGTGCCCCGAGTGTAAAATACTTATGTCAATAAAACATATATTAAGTGAGTGTACAAAGTTTGTCAATATATGTGAAAAAATCAACTTAAACAACAATGTAGCTGACATTCCGAACCACAAAAAACAGTGTAAACTTCTAATCGATTACTGAGACTGTATTAAAATCGAATAACTGTTGTAATTCATATTTAAGTATATAACGTAAGACTATAACATTTCTATGTAATCATTTCTGTGATATAAATGTAATGGGGAATGCAACTGTAAATAATGAAGAGAAAAAAACATTCAATAATAATTAAAGTTTATTTTTATGCTAATTTTTATAACCATTGGCATGGCATGAGCTTTTTGAACACGTTTTTTTTCATCAAAAGGATTCAATCTTAACTTTTACTAGAATGCAGCAGAATAAACTTAGAAGCTCTCACTGGAGAGTGATATGTGTTATTATAAAAAATGATTTTTCAAAGAAATTAAAAAAAATTGAACAAGATAGCTCATAATCTTGGAATGATTGAGTGTTGCACTCAATGTTCGCGGCTTTCTTCATAATTTCATGTGTTAAAACATATCCACAAGTTACAACAAGATCTGTGACCCAAAGAAATGATACTCTCCTTGTTCAATAAAAGAATAGAGATTTTTTTTCAAGAAATGTTAATACTAGCCCCAGTCTCTCCTATCATAAGAAAATAAAATTATCATCACATTCAAATTCGATTTCTCAGACCTTAACTCAGGCCTGATACCTTAACGATCAAAATATCGTCATCAGGTACTCTATTAAGATACCCTGTTGAAAATAATGATGTCTTTCCAGTACGTCTTTGAAAGATGTCTTTGAAGACGTCTTTGAATACGTCTTTGAAGACGTCTTTGGTCGTGTCTTAGATTGGAACAAAATAAGATGTCATTTTTTTAATGTTCTGGAAATATAGTAACCAAATGACGTCTTTTTTATAAGTAAAATAATTTCAAAGGCGTATTTTTTTTAATAAAAATGACGTCTTTTCTTACGAATTTTTATTTAAAAAATACGTCTTTGAAATTATAAAAAGACGTATTTTTATTTAAAAAAATACGTCTTTGAAAATGTAAAATGACGTTATTCGTTAAATAGCTTTTCGAAACATTGGAAAAATAACATCTTTTTTGTTCCAATTTCAGACACAACTAAAGACGTCTTTCAAAGACGTCATTTTCTCCGAATTTAGGAAAAAAAACGAATTATGTAATTGAAAAATGACTTTACATGATAATCATTTTCCATTCAAAGAAAAAAACAACAAAAACGAGGTAAACCTCGTAGTTTCAACTCCTCGAAAAACGAAGAGCATTAGCGATTAAGCTGAGATCATTCTGGCCTTATATATCTGCGTCTTTGAAATTTGTATAAGGGATCGCAAAACTTGAAAATCGCCACCTGGTGAGTTAAAATAAAATTGACGCAAGCGCAACCATCAATTCAACTGTAAGTCACTAGGTGGCGATTTTCAAGTTTTGCGATCCCTTATACAAATTTTAAAGACGCAGATATATTAAGGCCAGAACGCTCTCAGTTCAATCGCATATGTTCTTCGTTTTTCGAAGAGTTGAAACTACGAGGTTAACCTCGTTTTTGTTGTTTTTTCCTTTGAATGGAAAATGATTATCATGTAAAGTCATTTTTTAATGACATAATTCATGAAAAAAAACGTTTTTTATTCCTAAATTCGTAGAAAATGACGTCTTTGAAAGACGTCTTTAGTTGTGTCTGAAATTGGAACAAAAAAGATGTCATTTTTCCAATGTTTAGAAAAGCTATTTAACAAATAACGTCATTTGACATTTTCAAAGACGTATTTTTTAAATAAAAATTCGTAAGAAAAGACGTCATTTTTATTAAAAAAAATACGTCTTTGAAATAATAAAAAGACGTCATTTGTTGAATTTTCTAAACATTGGAAAAATGACGTCTTTTTTGGTTCCAATGTAAGACGCTACCAAAGACGTCTTCAAAGACGTCTTAGAAAGACGTCATTATTTTCAACAGGGAGGACGTCATTCGTTTTAAAAAAAGAATTTTTTTTTGAAAATTTATGTCTTTTACTATGAGTATTTATTGGAAAAATACATCTTTGAAATTATTTTACTTATAAAAAAGACGTCATTTGGTTACTATATTTCCGGAACATTAAAAAAATGACGTCTTATTTTGTTCCAATCTAAGACACGACCAAAGACGTCTTCAAAGACGTATTCAAAGACGTCTTCAAAGACATCTTTCAAAGACGTACTGGAAAGACGTCATTATTTTCAACAGGGTATCAAACAATAGTTTTTGAACTCTCATCTAGATATAATAAATGTATTAGTAAATGTGTAATGTCAATATTCAAAAAAGAAACTTGAAAAATCGATACCGTCAGTAATATTGTTTAATATTATTATCATGTTATATTATTTCATTACTTACAAGGAGAGCATCCCACCTTTGATGAACGGATTTGGCTGGTAGGATACTATTGCAAGATATGATTTTTCGATGAAAAAAATTGAATCCGTGTTTTCTTTTTATTAAATAGTCTGCCTACAAAAAAAATATAGTGATTTCTCGAAAATATAGTAATGGATTACGGACGCTTGGCCGAATTCCACTTGGTCGAATCCTATTTAGCCGAAGTTATTTGGCCGAAAGCCATTTGATCGAATGGATCATTTGGCCGAAAGCCATTTGATCGAATGGATCATTTGGCCGGAAGCCATTTGATCAAAAGGGTTATTTGGCTGAATGGGACATTTGGCTGAAAGCTATTTGGCTGAAAGTTATTTGACGGAAAGGGTCATTTGATAAAAGGAATATTTGCTTGAATACATAATAATCACTGTTAAATGCACAATATACTTCAGCATTTAGCAGTATGGTGTTATTTAATACCCCACAATATTCAAGAACAATAAAGTAAAGTTATTATTTATTCAAAAAAAAATTCATTGAAACTGTTATACACGGATCTTGCTGGTTATCCGGCGCACGTCGCGGTTGGTTATTGACAGTATATATTACAAATAACATGTTAATCACAAGAAATGTATGCGGAAATTGTTATACATAGAACTTGCTGGTTATCCAGCGCACATCGTGGTTAATCATTGACAGAATATATTACAAATACCACGTTTATAACAAGAAATTTATGTGGAAATTGTTACACATAGAACTTGCTGGTTATTCGGCGCACATCGCGGTTGGTTATTGACGGTATATATTATAAATAACACGTTAATCACAAAAAATGTATGTGGAAATTGTTATTCATAGAACTTGCTGGTTATCCAGCGCACATCGCGTGCGGTTATTGACAATATACATTACGAATAACACGTTAATCATAAGAAATGTATGTAGAAATTGTTATACATAGAACTTGCTGGTTATCCAGCGCACATCGCGTGCGGTTATTGACAATATACATTACGAATAACACGTTAATCACAAGAAATGTATTTAGAAATTGTTATACATAGAACTTGCTGGTTATTCAACGCAAATCGCGAATGTTCCTTTCGGCCAAATAACTTTCGGCCAAATGTCCCTTTTGGACAAATGATCCATTCGGCCGAATACTTTTCGACCAAATATACCACTCGGCCAAATGATTCATTCTGCGAAATAACTTTCGGCCAAATAGGATTCGGCCAAGTGGAATTCGGCGAAGTGTCCTGTTACCATAGTAATAAGGAGCCTTTATAAGAGCTTAAATAACCAGAGAACTAATTCTCTTACAAAGGAATCCATAAAAGATAAAATAAAGTGCAGATTGAATACTTTATTTGAAGATTATTTGCATCGAAAATAATTATCCGATTCGAATATTACAGGTGATCAAAATATGCTAGTAAAATATCGTGTGAAATTGATCTTGTTTAACACGTTAGAGATATTAATAGGAATAAAGTAATATTCAATTAAGTAAAATATGTGAAACGGGCACCGTACCAGACCTCTGGAATGTTTACTATTTTTCTATTTTATTGTGAAATTCCAGAAAAAGAAATACTTGAGTTCATAGAAAATATCGTAGCTATGATTGAATTCAATTTCAAAGTAAATTTATTCACTAGTCATTAATAATTTTGAGTTCCAGTAATGATTATTATTTTTGTAACCTTCAATATTAACCTTTAGAGGACCGGTATTTGAGATTTGTGATCGCTCTAAGAAAGTGGTCCAAAAAGGTATCTGATATCACTAATTGACTTTGGGGTAAAGGTCGATCAGGGGTCACGCCACTATAGTGGTTTTCCGGTCCTCTTAAGGTTAAAACCGATTTACAAAAAAATGCATACATTCACATTTTCATACACACATACACATACTCGGATATATATACACACATACACATACTCGGATATATATACACACATACATATACATACATATACGCAGAGACATGCATACTTACACACATATACACCCGCATGCATACGGACATCCCTGTAAACATATATACATATACATACGCATGCACACATACACATGCGGCTTAGAATATAATCATATCATAATAAGAGCCTTGAATTGACTAGCTTCTAGCTGAAAGGGAAAATTTCTTCATTATTAATTACAACCATTAGATTAGAGTAAATGATTGAGACTTTTTCTTTCTTCCGTATATACCTTTTCCTTGTTTTTTCGTTGTTTATATTAGGGTCATCTGACTTGGATGTTAACATTTTGTCAAAGGGCTCCTTTCTAGGATACGGGATAAAAGAATAAACCCCGAAAATAAACTAACTAGGAGAGTATCACAACTCCGGATCACGGATTTTGCTCAAACTTTGGGATAAGTTTCCAAATGTTAAAATATGAAAGAAAACAGAATTTTAGACACCAACGCTCAATATTTCCCTAATTACAGGCCATTGAATAAAATCACTTAAAAAGTCACTAGATTTTTAAACGCATATAGTTTCTTAGCATTGATTGCTAGAAGCTTGAAATTTTTTTTAAATGAAAGCTGAGCTCAAATCCTTTCGAAATAGTAGTTATAGCTTGTCAAAATATTATTTTTTCCCAATGTTATAGCGTGATAAACATTAGACCCAATTTCAGCTTTTATTATTAACTAATGTTTTAAAAAGAAAAATCAGGTCCAATGTTTATTGCGTTACAACATTGGGAAAAAATAATATTTTGACATGCTATAACTACTATCTTGAAAGGATTTGAGCTCAGCTTCCATTTAAAAAAAGTTTCAAGCTTCTAGCTATCAATGCTAAGAAACTATATGCGTTTAAAAATCTAGTGACTTTTTTAGTGTTTTTATTCAATGGCCTGTAACTAGGGAAATATTGAGCGTTGGCCTCTAAAATTCTGTTTCCTTTCATATTTTAACATTTGGAAACTTATCCAAAAGTTTGAGCAAAATCCGTGATCTGGAGTTGTGATACTCTCCTAGTAAGTATGAAAATGAGCAGTAAGTATTAAACGTCACTACCCCAAGCGAGTACGGCTACACAGCTTAGTCTCGTCAGTGGTTCTGATTAGGCGAAAGGCCCGGTAGCTGGCACCAGCTCCACCGATTTTATGAGGAGCCAAACTCACAAAAACACTACAAGAAGGCAGAAGGCTAGGGAATGGGAGTCTGCATATAATATCCTAAGAAATTAAGACGGAGAATGGCTGTGCCGGTAAGCTACAGCAGCTCGAGGTGGCTATTAAAGAGCTTCTTGAGATGCTAGAGAATAAGCAGCAGAATAAAGTTAATAATACAACGCATGGTCTTGTACGGAAGGTGAAATTAGCATTTAAGAGCTTCAAAAGTACAATGCTAAAGAAATAGGCTGTTAAGGCACCTGTACTCACTAATCCCCGAGCTCGGGAGCTCTCAGGTATTTGAAAATTGCTGTTTTCGACATGAATAAGAAAATCCCTGTCTTTTTCTACTGAAAGCACATCAAATACAAAAGCGGATTTACCGTCTAGCACAGAGGCTGCTAGATGTCATAAAAAGGCAAACCAGCAGAGATTGACAACACCTATTGAGCAGCATCAGGTATCGACCCAATAAAATGATAACAACAAAGAGTGTCAGATCCGTTCTTGACCAGGGCTGGAAAACTGTGAAGAAGAAAGAGAAAAAGAAAAACGTGAAAACTAAGGCTGAGAATATACAAAGACCACGGATATTGCCAGCTGCGCTTCTTGTAAGCGCTAAGCTGGATAAGTCCTCGTCCAAATGCTACAGATGTTGACATCCCAGTCACATACCGAAACAATGCACGAGCGATGTGGATCGATCCAAACTCTGCATGAAGTATGATTGAACTGGGCACAGGATTGCAGATTGCACCAAGGAAGCATTCTGCATCCTATGTGCTGAGACAAAGGAGAAAAAGTACTGCAAACATGTGGCTAGCAGTGTTAGATGCACAGTTTCCAACGAAGCTAATAAAATGAGAAAACGACTGCGACGACACTAAAAGTATTGCTACGTCATCCTAATCAGAACGTGGGAGCGCAGAACTGCTGTTTCAGACAGTACAAGAATGGAAAATACATATGGCCACAATAGCTTACCCATACAAGGCTGGGGTCACAGGAACATGTGACGTTCTACTAGTTTATTGCTAGTATGACGTACTCTGATAGACTCTATTTAGTCTATCCTTCGTTTTATCTCAAGCTTGTATCCGTAGAGCCGTTAACCAGACAAGTCGTTATGCCGTCTGGTGCGGGCTCGAATATGTCAGTGTGTAAGTGTGTGTGCTGTTCAGTTGATTAGTAAAGGATTAATTATGTTATGGGTAATGCCCGTTATTACTGAAGACCAAGTGCCTCAGTACGCGGGGCTTTACCCTTTAGGATGGGATAAGGTAAGGTGTGTGCTGCTCGCCGCAACTCTTTATGTAATTGAGTTAAGCAATCGTACAATTTGAATCTAATAAGCGCACGAGCATAGAAGAATCATGTAAGTGATTCTTTTGTGCTTGGCGTCAGAAGTAAAAGCTAGTTAAGTTGAGTTGAGGCGAGGCAGAAGAGAGTCTTTCTCTCTGCTAGCCCGCTTTTATAGGCGCTGGACTCCAGTCCCCTCTTCTCTAGTATCTTGGCACCACCGGCGTTCGCGTGCGTGGTCCTGCTTTTCTTTCGCGCGCTGAGCCAACATGAGGCTAAAGCGCGCTTTCGATGTGTGATGCATGTACGCGAGCGACTTTGAATGTGTGTGCGCTTCAGGAGCGTACATACTTTGGGCGCTTATGCTTTTCACTCTTTTATTTCATTTAAATTATATTAATTCATATTCATTTTTATTCTTAGATCTAATTATTTATCGCGTGTAATTATGTTACGTTTATTTAATTTAGTAGTTAATAGTCTATAATGCAACTGTGCGCTCACATTGCCCCCCTAAATAAATTAATTTTTTCTGAATTTAGATGTTAAAGTAAGAAAGGAATCCCAAAGAAAAAATTACATTTATTTATTAGAACAGAGCGCGAGGCATTCATGTTAGTAATAGGTTACTGGAGAGCAAAAATAAAAATAATAAGTAATTGTTTATTTAATATTTATTTTCAATGAATTGGATTAGAATAAACAAAATAAAATGAGAAAAAAAATTATTAATCTTCATCCTTCTTTTGGCGCTTCCTTCCCTTTTTAATAAGTTATCTCATTTCTGTAAATTTTATTTAATGTTACTAAGTTAGTGGTTTTAATTTTATAATTTTTTTTTACCTTTTCTTTTCCTTCTACCCATGTACTGCTCAAACTCCTCGCCCTCTTCGGAGTCCATATCATCGCGGCAGGTGGCTATGCCGGTATTTTTTTTTCCTCCTCCTCTTTCAGCTCCTCGAGCCGCCAACCTCCATAAAATATTTTAATGGGTATACCAGTTCGCTTGCCCACGAACGTATACATATATTTTTCTTCCTCGTCTGGGAGATTTGTTACCTTTTTTGCCTTTGATTTCTTTTTGCGCGGCGCCCAGTTTTCCGCCTTTGGAGGAGTGGTAGTCCTGTTGATCATGGGCCTTTGGGTGTAATAATACCACCCCTCGATTTCTTCTTCAAAGGCTCCAGGGATCCATTTGCTCCCAGACGGAGCCAAGACATTCCCATATTCTAGTGATCTATGGTCATTGTCTTTCCACTCGCAGCTTATCACCTCGTCCTTCAACATGTCTTCGTCTACGCTAGTGGTGACGTGGCGCATGTTGAAGTGCTTTATGGTTTGCGTCTCACTGTGTCGTTGACGTGTTGCCATTTTCACTATTTTGAGCTTTGATTGTGCCCCTTTGCTGGCTTGACGAAGACTGTCGTTGCTCGTTTCATCGGGTTTTGAACATGCGTACTTTGTGGGTTCGGGTTTAAGAAATGTTGTTTACTTTTGTGTGTATTATATCTTTACTTTTCTTGAATTTTTAAATCTAATATTTTACTATATAAATTACTTTTAAATTTGAATTTACTTATTTTCTTTTATTTATTTCGATCTCCAGTTTTTTCCCATTTGTTACTTTAAATTAATTATTTTTTATTTCTTTCTTACTTTAACAACTTTATTTGTGATTTACTTATTCTACTATGCTACTCATTTAAAAATTTAACTTCTAACGTTAATTAATATTATGTTAAATCAATCATGATTTCTCTATTGTATTGAACTGTCTTTTTTTTTTTTTTTTATTTATTTTATTTAATATATTTAACAAAAAAAAAAAATTTCTAGTGATTGATTTAACATTTACAATTTTATATTTTAGCCATTGATTGTCACTGTGCTAGTTGAGCACCGCTGCCTAATACTATTTAAATTTTGAAATATTATTTTTAATTTGTGTGATATTCTTATTTCTATCGTTTTGTTTATATTCTAGTGCTTAAGCACTTTTGTGGATTTAACTATCTTATGTATCCTACTTATTGACTATATTAAATTTAATAATTCTCACTTTATATTACGGTAACTTATGCTACTACAATAATTTTTTGAATTACAGGATTTGTGTCTAATACTTAAATTCTAAATGTTTTTATACCAAATTAAATATTCTGAATCTCAAAAAAAAATTTCCATACTTTTTTAATAATTAATTTCAATTATTCCTATTTATTACATTTTTAATAAATACTTAATTTGGTATTCTTTATTTTACATAGAAGTTTCTTTTTCTCTTTAAGTTTTTGTGGAATTTTACATATAGACTGGTTTTAAATTGTTTATGTGAAAGTTTCCCTTCAATTTCTCGTTTTCGTCTATTATTTTATACGTATCATTATTTATTACATCTTTGACCGTATAAAGTCCATCGTATACATCAAAGAATTTTGCTATTTTATTGTCGTTAGCATCAGATAGTTTCTGTGCTTTTATTAATACTTTATCTCCGATTTTGAGGTGTAAACTCTGTGGTTTCATGATAAGTTTCATTAATTATTTTTTGAATTATCGGTACGTATGTTGCCCATGATGTGTGTTTATCGTTTGTGAATGTTCTAAAAAATCTACCTAATTCGCGGTGAACCCTTTCTATTATATTCGACTGTGGGTGTCTTATTGATGAGAATACGGTTTTTATGTTTTCATTATTTAGTTTTTCTGTCCATTTGGGTGAGGTAAATTTGGTACAGTGATCTGTTTTTATCGATTTTGGTTTTCCGTAGTTTAATATGTAGTTATTGAATATTTTCTTTATTACTGTGATTGTGTTAGCTTTTTTAATTGGGTATAATACTACATATTTTGAGAAAACATCGATTGTTGTTAAGATATATTTTACGCCCGCTGTTGATGTTGGTAGTGGACCAAAGAAATCTATCGATAATAGTTCATGTGGTTCATTTGTTATAATTGGTTGATATTTTTCGTTGAATTTTACTGTTAGATATTTACTTTTTTGGCAAGTTATGCATGTTTTTAATGTTTTGTATGTTTCTTTTCTTAATTTAGGCGCGTGAAATCAGTGTGTCCGTATGTTTCGTGTATTGTTATTATTAATTCTTTTAATATTTGACTTGGTATCATTATTTTTAGTCCTTCTATTGTAACTTTTGTTACTATGTCATTTTCTACTTTATATTTTGTTTTAATTTTTTCGTTATTCTGTTTTAATTGTTCTATAATCTTTGAGATTTTTTCGTCTTTTTGTTGTAATTTATTAATATTTTTTAGCTTTTTTACTGTGTCTGGTTTTAATTTGTATTTATTTATTGCTGTTATTATTATTTCGTTTTCATTTTTTGGTTCGAAATTATTTACATGTGTCTATCGACTTAGGTAGTCTGCTACTGCGTTTTCTTTACCCGGTAAATATTCTAGTTTTAAATTGTAGTCTTGTATTGCCAAATTCCATCTTGTTAATCTCGCATTTTTAAATTTACAGTTCTTTAAGAAGGTTATTGCTTCATGATCTGTTCGTATTATTATTTCCTTTGCCCCCCTTACGTACGTATTTAGCTTTTCTAATGCCCATATTATTGCCAACAGTTCTTTTTCTGTTGTGAAATAATTGCATTCACTATTTTTTAGTGTTCTACTAATGAAACATATAATGTTTTCATCTGATTTTTCTGATTTTTGCGATAGTACTGCCGCTATAGCGAAATCGCTTGCGTCAGTTGTTAGTATAAACGATTTTTTAATATTTATATATTTTAGTATTACATTTTGGTCGAATAATTCTTTTATGTTATTAAATGCTATTGAATGTTCGTTCGTCCATTCATATTTTGCATTTTTTCTCGGCAAATTTATTAAAGGAATTGTCTTTTCTGCATAATTTTTTGCGGATTTCGTGTAAAAGTTGACGAATCCGAGAAATGCTTGCAATTCTTTTACGTTTTTTGGTTGTCTAAAATTTTTTATGCTACGAATTCTTTCTGGGTCAGGCATAATGCCATCTAATGTTAAGTAATGCCCTAAAAATTCGATTTTTTCTTTGAAAAATTTAGATTTTTTAAAATTAAATGTCAAATTTGCCTCTTGCGCTTTTATGAATAGTCTTTCTAAATGTTCTAAATGTTGATCAAATGTGTTCGACCTAATATGTAGATCATCTACAAATGTTATTAAGAAATCTTTTAAGTCGTCTGTTATTTTAGTAAGACCTCGTAATAATGCTGCGCTAGACGTTTTAATTCCAAAGGCTGCTACATTGAATTCGTATATCTTATTGTCTAGTTTAAAAGCCGTGTATTTTTTGCTTTCTTCGGTTAATTCAATTTGCCAGTAACTACTGGTCAAATCTAAACTCGACATATATTTTTGTTTGTCGCATTTGAGGAATATTTCCTCTACGCCTGGTGGCGCTTCATAATCATCTGCTAATTTTTGATTTAGCTTTCGAGCATCCAAGCATAGTCTTACTGATCCGTCTTTTTTCTTTACTACCACGATTGGGTTAATATAATAGCTTTTTGACCTTCTTATTACTCCTAAGTTTAGCATATTTTCAATTTCTGCTTCTACTTTACTTCGGTAATTAATGGGTATTGGATACGATCTCGTGAAGAAAGGTTTATCATTGATTATTTCTAGTTTATATTTGTAGTTTTTTAATAATCCTGGCCTTTTTTGAAATACATTTTTATATTTTATAATTAATCCTTTAAATTTTTCTTTTTCTTTTTCATTTAGTTTTACAGTTTCATTTATTTTTTCATTTATTTCATTCTCTGATAATTCATATGTTATGTAATTATCATTATTTAATAATGTTTTAATTTTATTTTCTTCGTTTAATTCTTCGATCTCTATACGTAGGGTCGAGTATTCTTTTTTGTTTATATTTTTTATTTTGGATGATATTATATCATCTTCATCGTTTACTTGAAACTGTATTTCTTCTATCATTGTATTTATTAGCATTTTAAGGCTTTTTTGAGTATCGTATCCAATTATGCATTCTTTTATTAGTTTTGGTACTATTATGAATATTATTTTTATTTCTGAATTATTTATTTTTATTTTTGCCATTATTTGTTTTTTAATACGCGTCGATTTTGTGCCTGTGGCATTTTTTATTACTTTACCAATTATTGGCATTGTTGGACAATTTTTAAAAGTTTTATAATTACTTAGGTAAAATTCTTCTGATATACAGGTTACTTCGCTTCCTGTGTCTATCAAAGCTTTTGTTTCTACATTTTCAATTTTTAATTTTATTTCAGGGCATTGAGTTACTTGAGACTCTTCTCCTGATGGTTCTATATCGTATAACAAATCTTTACGTTCATTTGTCAACGATGCTATGCTTATTTTAGTATATGTTTCTTTTATGTCTTTTAATTCGTATTCTTTAAAATTTAATATAGATTGGTAATTTTTAGCCAATCTGTGAAATCTTCGTTTGTTTGGTTGTTTATGTATAACTTTTTAGCTGTATTCAATCTATCTACTAAGTCTGATTTATTTAAATTTAATTCATTTTTTCCTGTTTTATTAATTTTGTTTGTATTTTCAGTTGCGTACTTTATTATTTCTTTGTTATCAATTATTCTGTTATTTTTTTCCGATTTAGGGTACGCAACTGTTATCTGTTTTCCGACCTGGATGTGCTTTGTTCTCTATTTTGTGTTATGTTCATGTTTTGTGTTGTATCGGTGTTATCTGTGGTTTTTATTGTTGGTGTTTTCTGTCCTTGTGTTGTGTCGTTTTGTGTTCCGTTGTATTGTAATCTATGATTTTGTGTTCTATAGTTTTGTACTTTGTAGTTTTGTGCCCCCCCCTTGTGTGTTTGAATCCCCTTGTTTTTTGTTTTCCGTGTTTGTTGTCTGTATATGATTTATGTTACGTGTTTGCCATGGTTGTTGTGTGTTAGTATTGTTTGTGTTTGTTTCTTTTTGTCTTGTGTATGTGTTGTGTGTATCTCGTGTTTGTTGTGTAGTTGTTTGTTTGTGTCGATTTCCTATTTGGTCATCATAGTCAAAATCTTCTAGGATTCTGAATAATGATGATTTGGTTTTTTCGGGCTGACCATTTACTGCGCATCTAACATTTCTATCGAAGTGAAGACCTATTTTTGTTATCAATTCACTTTCCGTGATTGACAACTCTAGTTCTTTTGCAAGACCTAGCATGTATGTGGCATAGTCCATGCGCGACATTTTACCGTTTTCTTGGTAAGAACCATATTCAATTTTTCTTTGAGCTTTTCTTTGGATATTTGAATTCCAATATCTTTCCTTGAATATTTTTTCAAATTCTTCAAAGTTATTAATCTCTGAGTTGTTTATGTAATACCACGATTGCGCATTGCCTTGTAACGCTTGTATTAATATACAGTGTAATTCGCTAACCGATGGTTTAGTAAACGTTTTATATGTGTTTAACTCATTTAAAAATTTAATTGGTCTTTCATTTTCATACCCGCTAAATTTTGGAATCGGCATTTTAATTTTGTGCTGTGTGTTTGTGTTTGTGTTTGTATTTGTGTTTTGAGTATCATCATTTATATTTTTTATTTGTTCTTTTATATTATTTATTTCTGTTTCGTTTTCATTATTTATGCTATCAATGTCTCTATTTATACGCGTGTTTTGCGCTTCTATATCTAGTAATTTTTCGTTTAAGTCTGCGATTGTCGCATTTAATTTGGTATTATCGATTTTTAAATTAATGTTTTCAGTTTCAACCGCTTTTATTCGTCTTTGCAACGTTGTGAATTTTGTTTCATATTCATCTTTTAATTTAGCTATTGAGTCTGATAATGCATCAATTTGTTCTTGTGTATTATCATTTATTGTTAATAATTGTTGTGATGTCTGGTGGTCTTCCAGCGCATCCAACCATTTTTCCGCGGCTTCATGTTGTTCGTTTAATTCCTTTAGTTCGGTTGTTACCGCGTTTTGCCAATCTCTGTTAGCGTTTTGATTATCCTCGACTGCATCGTCTTGGATTTCTCGCATAATTTGAAATGATCTTCTACCCGCCATTTTAATAAATTTTAATTTTATATTAAAAAAGAATAATTATTCTATGTTTAATAAATTTATTTTTAATTTAATTGTTTTGAAGACTATACAGAGTTACTACTGTATATAATTTATACAGAGTATATACTGTATGCCTATGCTTTTATTTTTGGGTTTTAAAATTTTAAATATTATATTATTTGACTTGACGACTTTATACTTCAGAGTTTCGAGTATTCTTGTTTACTCGTTCATCCTCTGGTATGTCTTGTCAATCGTTACCTTTGTTTTGATTTGTATTATGTGAAATTTATTGCTGTTAATTTTGATTTTATACTTTCTCTTTTAGAATTTATCTTTGTTAATTTTATCATAATTGTGACTTTAAAATATGATTTTATTTTATTTAATGACGGGTATTTTAGCTTTAATTTACTGATTTTTTCTGTTAATTTTACAATGCGTTATGTGATTCAAGTTTATTGTTGTTTATATTTGATAATTTTAATGTATTTAATTTCAAATTGTTTTATAGTTTTATTGTTACTAATGACTTTTTGGTTATTATTTGTTAAGTTTTTATGTTTTATAATGAATTATTGTTGTTGTTATTACTATTTTCTTTTATTGTTCTGTTTATTTCGTTTTTAACTGTTTTTTCATTTTTGCTTGTTAATATGTTAATGAGTTGTGTATTAATTTTTATTTGTTTCAAAGCTTTGGGTAATTGTTTATTTAAATGCGCGAAAATTCTACCTAAATTTTCATTGTTGATTTTATTATCATTTGATAGATAGTCTAATTCTTTGTGTATGTTCTGTATTTCGATTTCTAATTTTCTTATTTCGCGTTTTAAACTATGTGTTTGGTGTATTTGTTTTAAAAATGTTGTTACTCTATTATGTAATATTTGCTGTTTTTGTGTGTTAATCTTTTCATTTTTATTTTTGACAGAATTTTCGATAAATTCTGGTGTCGTGACTTTATTGTTCATTTAGCTAAATTCTTTGATTTACAATAAGTTTACTTTAATCTATTTTGTAATTTTTTCTTAATTGCGTTATATTTTCTTTTAAAATATATTTATTATTGACAAATATGAAAATAGATGTACATAAAAAAAAAAGTATGAATTTTGTGTAATAAGCTTTACAATTTTATATGCGTATAACACTAAATTTTTTGTTCGGGCGCCAGTGTGACGTTCTACTAGTTTATTGCTAGTATGACGTACTCTGATAGACTCTATTTAGTCTATCCTTCGCTTTATCTCAAGCTTGTATCTGTAGAGCCGTTAACCAGACAAGTCGTCTGGTTATGCCGTCTGGTGCGGGCTCGAATATGTCAATGTGTAAGTGTGTGTGCTGTTCAGTTGATTGGTAAAGGATTAATTATGTTATGGGTAATGCCCGTTATTACTGAAGACCAAGTGCCTCAGTACGCGGGGCTTTACCCTTTAGGATGGGATAAGGTAAGGTGTGTGCTGCTCGCCGCAACTCTTTATTTAATTAAGTTAAGCAATCGTACAATTTGAATCTAATAAGCGCACGAGCATAGAAGAATCATGTAAGTGATTCTTTTGTGCTTGGCGTCAGAAGTAAAAGCTAGTTAAGTTGAGCTGAGGCGAGGCAGAAGAGAGTCTTTCTCTCTGCTAGCCCGCTTTTATAGGCGCTGGACTCCAGTCCCCTCTTCTCTAGTATCTTGGCACCACCGGCGTTCGCGTGCGTGGTCCTGCTTTTCTTTCGCGCGCTGAGCCAACAGGAGGCTAAAGCGCGCTTTCGATGTGTGATGCATGTACGCGAGCGACTTTGAATGTGTGTGCGCTTCAGGAGCGTACATACTTTGGGCGCTTATGCTTTTCACTCTTTTATTTCATTTAAATTATATTAATTCATATTCATTTTTATTCTTAGATCTAATTATTTATGGCGTGTAATTATGTTACGTTTATTTAATTTAGTAGTTAATAGTCTATAATGCAACTGTGCGCTCACAAACATGAGCCACAAATGCAACTGTCATGTTGGCAATTTGGCAATGTAGTAACCTTCCATTCTAGGATATGGTTGATAGCACACAAAAAGGCTTTGTAAGAGTAAAATCGAGTAATATACACTTTTACAGTTGTTATGTACCACCCAGACTGGACAAGGAACCAGGGCAATTCACGAACTTTCTTGACAGACTAGTCAAAGACGTCAAAAAGCATCTCTCTGTAATTGTCGAAATAGATTTAAATGCGAGGACTGTATAATAGAGAAGTAAATGGAACAACGGAAGAGGAGATGAGCTTCTCAATACGGCTTTATACTAACTTTTGATGGAAACGAAGGAACATCGATCGCTGACCTCATGTCTGTAAACGTTGGTCTACTACAACGTTGCACGAATTGGAGAGTAAATGACATCTTTAATTTGAGTGACCACTGAGTGATCACTTGGAAAAAAGGAAAGAAAGGGATATCACCACAAAAAAACAAGCGCACTAGGATGGAAAGCAAAAGATTCTGACTTCAAGTATTTCGAAGCTGCACTGGATACGGGCCTCATTATTGCTTGCAGCGCTAAAGATAAAGTTGAGAAGGTTATAAAGAAAGTCATCAGGGCTTGTGCCGCGAAATAATAGAAAAAAACCAGCATGCGCCAATATACTGGTAGAGTTAGAACATCGCTGCCATTCGATGGTAGTGCATCTTAGCAAGAAGGGCGGTAACGCGTGACTGAAAAAAAAGGCAGAAACATTATAGAGTTGCAAAGTAAGTACAACGAGACCCGTGCAAAAGCGTCTAAGCCATTAAAAATAGGAAAAAACATTGATGGGAGAAATGACTGGAAGCGGTGAAGGGTGATTCTTCATCACAATCATAGATCGGCAAACTTTTCTTTGGCTTTATTTCTTTATTTTATTTATAAAACTTGTAAGCTTAAAAATATGCCTTATCAAGTCCAATTAAGTTGAATAGAACGGGAGATCTATCAATTTTATCAAGTAATCCGTAGAGCTTATTTTGTTATAGGAAAATCTCGTTAATACTACAACTCGCGATAAAAAATAGATATCGTAAAAATCAAAAATCGTAATATTTATCTACCGGAAAAACTGAAAACCGAGAATATTTTTGAGGCTTTATTTTATGTTTAGGAAAATGCTAATCTATTAGAAACCGATGCATGAATTTAGTTTTATAAGATTTTTCAATTTTTTGTTCATCGCAATTATAATTAGGCAATTTTTTCTAAGTTTGTATGCTTGCGTTTTAACGACAAAACTCTTGAGCTTAAGTGTTCGACGTGAGTAAAAAGCTTATGAAACCAACATTTTGTTCATCGCGATCATAGATAGGCAAGTTTTTCTTTGCGTTTATAACTGCGTTTTATTTATAAAACTTGTAAGCTTTAAAATAAGCCGTATCAAGTTCAATTTAGTTGAATAGAACCGAAGATCTATCGATTTTATCAAGTAATCGGCGTCCATTTAGGATGTACGTTAGTTTTTTGAGTTTGATTTGAATCTTGTATTAGAACATTAGTACACGCCTAATTAATAGCAAAATTTAAGCGAGAGATGATCTTCTTTTCTTTTATTTGAGATTTCTCACGTGTATTACCTTCTCTCTATTTTCTTATATGTATTATAAATATATATATAATATGTTCTCAATGTATGCTTCTATTTACATTGTTATATAAGACTACGCAAATTTATTTTGTTTGCCAGTGTTTGTTTTAATTTTAGACAATGTAAGCTCTCAGCGTAATATGTATCGTTGTGATTTAGTTTGTTTCAATCATTTATTTATATATATATATATATATATATATATATATATATATATATATATATATATAATTTTAACCGTTTATTTTCGAGACTCCGTCAGTCTAATTCATAATTCTTATATTCCTTGACTTACTTTTACGGGCATTCAGGTAATTTTATTTTAACAAAACTTTTATTATTGTAATTGTTTTAAGCATTTCTGCGTTTCATTTTGTTGATTTCTCATTTAATTTTTTATCGTATTATTGTGTGTTGCAGCTTGAAAAAAAAGTTTATTTTAAGAGCTTGAAACGTCGCTATGACAAATCAAATGTTTTTACTACCTAACTCGAAATCCTTTTGTGTTGAGTTTAATTTTTTCAACATTAATTCACGAGCATTAAATTTCTAGTCTTTTGATTAGCCATATTTTTTTTAGACAATTGAGAAAATTACCGAAGTAAAACTATATAAAAGACTATAGTAAAAATTATTCGTTACTAAGCTATAATTTAATAATGTAACCGCTCATATCAATTTTGAATAGAATCATAAAATTTAATATAGATATTTTATGAATAATTAAATATTATTTAAAACATAGAATAATTTTTTCTGATAATAAATTTAAATTACGTTAAAAGTATAAGTGCGGCTTTTTGTTACCTATTGAGGCCGATAATAAAGATAACTCAAGATGTATGTATATGGTGAATTCTCAAAAAATCGGTTGATTACACAAGAAATTTTTAATGATGACGATTGAAAAGAATTGATACATTGTATCTTTATGCATTATATTGAACTTGAATAATACTTTAATGAAGATTAAATTTGAACTTAAGTACTTATGAATACCTTTCAATAAGTACCTTAGTTAATAGCGGTTACGTCGAGTTAACGTAGTTTACGATTTTTTTTGGGGGTGGAATTGATCCAATTATTAATACTTAATGATGAATGTAAAAAGAGGTATAAGCAAGTAAATATACTTTTTTATTAAAGAAAAACAAACACTTCTGAGTGGAATAAAATAAACTTTTAATATGATTCAAGGATGATATGTAATAATACTTTTGTGATTCAACGCGTGAAAGCTAACGGAGTTACGTTTTCTAATATTTCACAATTCTTTGGTTAACAAAAAGGGTACCTCATTAATAATCTCATCTCGTTATCTATCACAAGAAAGTATAAGGTAACTTGAAAATAATTTTTCAGTCCTGTCACACATTATTCCATATGAAAGTTTTGGCAAAGAACGGAAATCGGCCGATTTTTTGAGAATTCACCATATAGATATAGTAAAATAAATATAGAAATAAAATATTCTATTTTTTTAAATGAAAAATTATAATCAATATTTGATTGTTAGTAATAAAATATATTAGATGTAACTTTTTAATATAATTTTTTATACATAAAAAGAACATTCAATTCTTATGACAAATAAAAATATGATTATTCTATTTAAAGTTTAAAGATAAACTATTTTTTCTCGTTTAAGAGGCACCGAAGCCTTTTGGAAACGACCACGTAATGATTTGAATTGTATGATGCGCGAATATGAGCCAGTTACATTTTTTGTTACTTCAAGTCCTGGTGAATGGATGTGGTCAGCTTTAGGTGAATATATACGCAATGTAAATGGATGGGATAATGATGAACGATCTATTAGTAAATTGGTTGCTGATGATCCAGTATCATCATCAAGATTTATTTATAATAGATTTCAAGCAGTTTTAGCATACATACTTTCTTCTGCGAATCCAATAGGTAAGGTTATTCATTATTACTATACTTGTGAATATCAAGGAAGAGGCTTACCGCATTACCATTGTCTATTTTGGATTAAAGATGCTCCAATATATGGTGAATCATCAAATTCTGATGTACAAGATTTTATTTTAAAACATATTACATGCCGCATTCCTGATAAATATGTTTCGCCTGAACTTCATTGACGCGTTAGTAATTACCAACAGCATAAACATAATAGTTATTGTATGCGAAAAAAGAAAGCTAAAACTGCATTTAAAAGTGCTTGTCGTTTTGGATTCTCTCGTCTAATAACTGATCAATTAATATTTAGATCTGTTAAAGCAGCAATCGCTAATCGAAGAAAATTAAAAAGTAGAAGCGGATTCTATGACTTACCTCGTAGACGTGAAGAACAAAATATTAATGATTATATACTAGCTCTTTCAGTGATATGGGAAGGAAATAATGATGCTCCATTTATTAGTGAAAACTCTTATCTTTTAACAAAACATGTAACTAAATATAACACAAAAGGAGAAAAAAGCAATTTACCAGATTTTTCTAATTTACAGTCCAACAAGTCATTATGTAGTCGCCTTTGGTCTTATTCTCTATGGGCTTTAAATCATAGAGAATGTGGTGGAACAGAAGCTGCTGATGCACTTCCTCTTAAGGACATCCTCTTTATGCTACTGATCCTGATACTAGAATTAGATGGTTAGATATACGAATGATTCAGAGCAGAAAAATTAAATCTCATAAGGAAATTGAAGAGCTGAGGAAAACTTCTCCAGATTCAACAGATTTATATTATGACTCTTTAATTGATACTTATTACCCTATCAGGCCAAAGGAATTAGAATCACTTTGTTTATACGACTTTGCAAAATAATACATTTTAGCAAAAAAACCAAAACAAAAAGTTGAATGGTATGAAATAAAAGAGAATGTTTTTTGTAAGAAAAGAAAAAAACCTTATCTAATTAATCATTGGCACTATAATCCTGTCACCCAACCAGAATCTTACTTTTATGGATTATTGTTACTTTTCAAACCATGGAGAGATACGGACAACCTAAAAGATGGTGAAGTTACTTATTATACGGAAGCTTTCCGCAAAATTAAATCTCAATTAGCTGAGGCTATGAAATATCACGATGAGCATCAGATCATACAAGAAGCCATAGATAATATAAAAAAATTAGTAGAACAATATATGTCTCAAGAAAGTGAGCATGAAAATAAAACCACTTTAGGTTTTCCTGATGGTTGTATCCCAATCGAAACTGAATTAGCTATGAAAGATTTCAAAGGTATCACTGATAAAATTATAATGAACGAAGATGACCTCAAGGATTCTATTACAAAATTTAATCCAGACCAGCTGAGAATATTCAATAAAATAACTCACACATTAGAATCTAGTAATAAAATTGTAAGAACATTTATAAGTGGTTCTGCTGGTACAGGAAAAAGTTACCTTATTAAAATGTTATTATTATTTAATAAAGTTAAACGTAATAAAGATACTGCCGTCACTGCACCAACAGGTATTGCAGCATATAACATTGAGGGTTTGACTGTGCATAGATTATTATAATTGCCCGTGAAACAAGGTTGTACTGCAGAGAATAAACAACTTTCTGCTGCAGCATTAAAAGAAATTAGACAAAGTTTAAAGAACGTAGATCTTATTATTATTGATGAAATATCTATGATATCAAATGTAATTTACATGTATATCCACTTACGTTTGACAGAAATATTTGATACTTCTAACTGTGAAGATGGTTGGTTTGGCAAAAAACACATTATATTTTTTGGCGATTTACTTCAACTTCCTCCTGTTAATGGAGATTTTGCATTTGTAGAAATGAAAAGGCAACAAATTGATAAATATATTGGAGCAATGAACAAATATAATATATGGACCTTATTTGATTATGACGAATTAACAATTAATATGAGACAGAAAAACGATAAAACATATTCAGAGTTACTTTCAAGGATAAGATTAGGCTTGGTAACAGATTCCGATATCGCTACCCTTCAAGCAAGAAAATTAAAATTCATTTAATACTAATGGTCAAACTTATGTTGCATTGTCAAGAATAACGAAAGCAGAAAGAACACATTTGATTAATTTTGATCCTTTACGAATAATGGTCGATGAAAGTGCCATTTTAGAGTATAATAGATTAAGACCAATGTATCGACCATGATTTTAAAAAATTCAATCTTTCAAGCTCAAATAAACTATCATACTGTAAGATCCCAGATGCTAAATGGGCTAATCCTATGAACATGTTTATACAAAATGATAGCTGAAATTTCAATGATATCATCAATGCATGTTGGAACATTACTGGGTTGCCAAACATACATAACTTATTTTACACAAATGTTTGCGTTTAAAGTTTATTTCACTCTCGAAGTTTTAGAAGAGTTATCATGCAACAAAAAGAATCTGACATCCTTAAAAATCTTTTCAATCAATATACTTCGAAAACTATTGTTGAGATTAACAGATTTAGAGAATTCGTCAATTAAAAATAGAGCACAAATAAACAGGAAGATGTTTCTGAATTCATTATGGACCTCTGCAATAAATTTACTATTTTAAATATTTTCGGTCATGAGTTAACTATGGTAGTAAGATGTCCTGCTTGTAGTGAAAGAAACTCAAATACAACAACAAATTATATTTTAAGTCTCTGTATACCTGAAGAACGTGAAAAAACATATACACTGCAAGATATAATTAATTATAACATTGGGAATGGGCAAGAAATTGAAGGAAACTGTAAGCATAAATGCAAATGTAAAATGCTTCAAGAAATTAATTTATCTATAAAAGGAACTATTTTAATCGTTCAATTAGTTCTTTTTACAGTAAACAATCGTAAAACATCAAAAATAACCAATTTTAAAATTAAAGATGTACCGAAATCAAAAATAACTATAAATAAACATCATTATAAAGTCTTATCGTGATATTTCATAGCCTCAGCTAATTGAGATTCAATTTTACGGAAAGCCTCCGTATAATAAGTAAATGCAATTGATGAAGGTGAATGCAACGGATATATTGAAAATTGTTTATGATATTTATCTGATTGAAATTTTGCTGTTAGTAATGCTGGTAATTTTGAAGAACCAGCCAAAGATTTATTTTCTTATCGTTCTTGTGAAGCATCCATATCATTATCATTATTGATTCTCGTAACGATATTATTATAATTATTATTATTATCATTGTTATCATTATTGTTCTTATTATTATCATTATCGTTATTATTATTGTCATTATTATCATTATCGTTATTATTATTGTCATTATTATCATTATTGTTATTATTATTGTCATCATTATCATTATCATTATTATTATTGTCATTATTATTATCATCGTTGTTGTTATTATTATTATCCTCATATTCCAATTCTTGAAGTGTGTATAGTAAATATTGTGGATTCGAAGGAATGGTTATTTCTGCGCAAAGAGGATTATGTTGTTTCGGCCAATGTAATGCTGTCCATACCTTCTTAATATCAACGTAATCTTCCCAAATTATTTTTCCTTTTGTTGGATTACCTCTAATTAAAATATACATTTCATGTTCAGTGTTCAATGGGTCAGTTTCTGGACATATTTTTTTTAACGTTTGTTCTAATGGTAAAGGTAAATGGAACGTTCTGCCTTTGACTTTATCTAGTTGAACATAATGTGGTAAATTTTTTTGCATGACTTTTTCCATTTTAAAAACTGTTTGAAAAGCCTTAGCCCTTCGAATTAATATTTTCTCAAACATATTCAAATTTTAAATTTCATCAGAAATTTCTTTAACATGAAGATTATTTAAAACGCACATTGAAGGCAAGGTGTATGTTTTTAATTTAATAGCACAATAATTACAAATAAAACAATTACTAATTTCTTGTGAGTCATACTTTTGTAACAACTGTTTCCAATAATCATCATCTAATTTAATATTCAATAATTCATGTAACATATTATTTGTTGAATATTTATCAAGTGGCTCCAAGTTCCGCATACAAAATAGTCTTTCACAAGAAATGCAAGGAGTTTTAGGTGGATCAACATCTATTTTTGTATATTATTCGATACCTATCTGATATTTTTCCTTAATTTTCATTTTATCTCAACATATCTCTTCTTTACTAAGTCTTAAAGGCATTCCTAAGTGATCGGCTTGATGCATGATTTTCCGTAATTCATCAAGATCACCATTATCCAAAGAATTGTCTATATTGTGAATAGTTTTATAAATATTTAACAAATTATAAATCTTTCGCTTTATTGTGCGTAATTCAGGATAATGATAAGATAAAATACTTAATTTTAAGAATTTAGATTTGCACAATAATGGCTCAGAATAACAAGTACTTGGATGACCACGTTTATATTCATTAGGAGTTTGAGCCGAACACGTATCAATATTTTTAAGATAGTTATAAGCATCCACATATGTGTAATATAGTATATCTGTAAATAAGTTTTTAACGTCTTTTAAAATATCTGGATCCACTGTTTTACAATATTTGTTGCATTGCCAAGTTTTGGAACGCTTTTCAGATATTTCTGATAAAGGTAAGATATTAGTTGTTCACCCTTTTTTATCAATTACAATTGCACCACTTTCTTCAAATAATTCAGTTTCAAAATTATACTCAGCTTCAGCAAAATAAGCTTCTGAATTTGAATTATGTTGAGGTCTACCGCATAAAGCTATAAGAGCATATTGTTCATTACCATCTATTGATTGATCACCTAGACGTGTTAATGAAATTTCAATTTTATTTTTACAATTTTTCAAAATTTTTTTACATTGGGAAATATGACTATCTCTAAGATAAATACAAGTTGAAATCATTGCTTCAGCCTCTAATTGACGGTTCAATGATGAAGGATGGTCTAATTGATTTACAATTTTCTTAATGTATTTTTCTTTATTTTGTAATAATTTTGTTGTACTGAAAATACTAATTTTTTTATACTTTTTTTTTATTTTAGTTGCTTTCAATATTTTTTCTTTGATGTGTTTTTGTTCACGTTTTAAATCATAATATTTTTTACGCATTGCACAAATTTTTTCTTCGTTTGTTTGATAATATATTTTTCTTATATTACTTATTTTCTGTTTGTTTGATTGATATTGTGATTTTCTTTTTTGAGATATTTCATCTTTATGCAATGTATGATATAATTTGTTTTTGTTCGAAATTTTATCGTTATTTAGTATATAATACCGTTTGTTTTTGTTACGTTTTGACACTGATTCAGTTTTTATTTCTGTACTTTTCTGAGATTCATGTAGTGATTGCGATGATTGATATTTTGTCGATGTACTCTCTTGGAATTTTGATGAATTACTTACAGATGATTTAGATAATGATTGTGATGAATAATTTGTAGATGTATTATACTGGTATGATTGTGAAGAATTTTCTACATTGATGTTGCTATCAGAATCTGTATCATTATTTTGTAATGATGAATTAGATAAATTATTGTCTAATTTTTTACATATGGAACAAATTTTTTCTTTGTTTCCTTGATATTTTTTTTGTTATTAACTATTTCCTGTTTGTTTGATTGATATTGTGATTTTCATTTTCGAGATATTTCATCTTTATGTAATTGATAATATGATTTTTTTTTATTTAAAATTTCATCTTCATTTAGTATATAATACTGTTTGTTTTTGTTTTCTATTGAAACTGATTCAGTTTTTATTATTGTACTTTTCTGAGATTCATGTAATAATTGCGATGGTTGATATTTTGTCGATAAACTTGCTTGTGATTTTAATAAATTACTTACAGATGTGTGATTTAGTAAGTGTGGATACTGGTATGGTAGTGAAAAATTTTGTTCATCGATGTTGCAACCAGAAACTGTTTCATTATTTTTTAATCTTGAATTAGATAAATTATTTCCTAATAATGATCTTTGATCATTACTATTAATTTCTGACACATTTTCTTTGAACTTATTGTCAATCTTTCTTGAACTCTTAAGTTTTTTATCTACCTAATTACTATTATAATTGACTTTAGCAAAATCATAAATCTTTTCATATTTCCTTTTTTTCGTGACTTTAACTTGATTATTAGCGATGTTCGAGCTTCTATTATTGTTAGTAATTTGTGGCAAAGAGGTATTTAAAGAATCTTGTAATAAGTCTTTATTTTCAGATACATTGTTACGTGAGGATTGAAATTCTTGTATATTATTTTCGTTCAATACATGAACATTTTTATCATTTGTTTGTAGGATTTTAAATCTTTTATTCTTAACATTATTTTGAGAATCAATATTAACACGATTTTCAATAGAAGAGATCACTATGTTTCTTTTTTCAGCATTACTAACATGTTTAGATTCATTATTTTTATTACTATTTATTAATTTTGTTTCTGGCAATGTGTCTGATTGCTCTTGTAAAAAGAATAGATACGCATCTTTAGAATCCAATGGCCATGAAGCTGGAGAATATTTGAATCATTTATTTTTGAGCACTGGTTATTTTTAAATATCATATCAGTATAATGGCCCTTTTCTATGTTGTTTCCATGATAAAATATAGCACTAATAACCTTGTAATTTTTATTATTAATAATAATATTTTCATTTTGTACATTCTTGATTGGTAAATTAATTTTTGAAACGATCGCTAATTTATTGACATCTAATTTAACATCAAATAACAGCAATTGTAGGATAATGATTTTGTTGTTTGTGTAGAATAGAGTTTGTTCAATTATTGGTTTTTTACATTTTTTACAAGAAACATCAATCTCTTTCCAATTATTTAAATCAGTATGACTTTGCTTAGGGTTGTATATATTGTAATCTAAAATATATTGCAAACTACAGTCTGTTGAAGAAATTATAGTTTAAGTAATTATAGTAAGAAAAAATAAAATAATATGAACAGTTTATAAGTCAATATAAAAAAATAAATTTAGATTTATTTTTAACCTGTTTCAACTTACTATATATTCAAATTTTGAATCGCTAAGTGTAGAGAGCTTAGAACTGCCAAATTTGAAACGTTCAAAGCTGCCGATTTTGTAGCGCTCAAAGCTACTAAGGTTAAAATCTTGCACGAACCTTGCTGCAACCTTTCATCAAAGGTCTCTTGCGATATTTCGTAAAATGTTCCCCAAATCTTGCTAGGAACCTCACTGAAACCTTTCATGAAAGGTTTCTTGCAATATTTCATAAAATGTTTCTAAAATCTTGCAGGAACCTCGCTGCAATCTTTCATGAAAGGTTTCTTGCAATATTCCATGAAAAGTTCCCCAAATCTTGCTGGAAAACTCGCTGAAACCTTTCGTAAAAGGTTTCTTGCAATATTTCATGAAATGTTTTTAGAATCTTGCAGAAACCTCGCTGCAACCTTTCGTGAAAAGTTTCTTGCAATATTTTATAAAATGTTTCTAAAATCTTGCAGAAAGCTCGCTGCAATCTTTCATAGAAAGTTCGATGCAATATTCCATCAAAATGTTGTCTAAATCTTGCTGAAAATCCCGATGAAACATGTAATAAAAGTTTTCTTGCAATATTTCATGAAATGTTTTTAAAGTCTTACAGAAACCGCGCTGCAACCTTTCATGAAAGGTTTCTTGCAATATTTCATGAAATATTTCTAAAATCTTGCAGAAAACTTGCTGCAACCTTCCATGAAAGGTTCCTTGCAATATTCCATGAAATGTTTTCTAAATTTTGCTGAAAACCTCGCTGAAAAATGTCGTGAAAGTTTTCGTCCAATATTTCATGAAATGTTTCTAAAATATTGCAGAAACCTCGCTGCAACCTTTCGTCAAAGTTTTCTTGCAATATTTCATGAAATGTTTCTAAAATCTTACAGAAACCTCGCTGCAACCTTTCATTAAAGGTTTCTTGCAATATTTCATGAAATATTTCTAAAATCTTGCAGAAACCTCGCTGCAACCTTTCATGAAAGGTTCCTTGCAATATTCCATGGAATAATTTCTAAATCGTGCTGAAAACCTCGCTGCAACCTTTCGTGAAAGTTTTTTTGCAATATTTCATGAAATATTTCTAAAATCTTACAGAAACCTCGCTGCTATCTTTCATGAAAGGTTTCTTGCGAAATTTCATGAAATATTTCTAAAATCTTGCAGAAACCTTGCTGCAACCTTTCATCAAAGGTTCCTTGCAATATTTTATAAAATGTTTTCTTAATTTTGCTGGAAACCTCTATGCAACCTTTCATAAAAGGTTTCTTGCAATAATTCATGAAATATTCCTAAAATCTTTCAGAAACCTCGCTGCAACCTTTCATGAAAGGTTTCTTGCAATATTCTATGAAATGTTTTCTAAATCTTGCTGGAATCCTCGCTGAAACATGTCATGAAAGTTTTCTTGAAATATTTCATGAATTGTTTCTAAAATCTTGCAGAAACCTCGCTGCAACCTTTCATGAAAGGTTTCTTGCAATATTTCATGAAATGTTTTATAAAACCTTGCAGAAACCTCGCTGCAATCTTTCATGAAAGGTTCCTTGCAATATTGCTTGAATTATTTTCTGTAACCTTGTAGCAAGTTTGCAGCAATATCACACTGAAATGTTTCATGAAACCTCTTAGCAATGTTAAGACAAGATTGCTGCAATCTTGTGACAATATTTCAGCCCAATATTTCAGTGAAAGTTTCACTGCAATATTTCATGCTGTGTGGGATAACTATTAATTCGAAAGGATTTGAGCTCAGCTTTCACTTAAAAAAAGTTTCAAGCTTCTAGCTATCAATGCTGAGGAACTATATGCGTTTAAAAATCTAGTAACTTTTTTAGTGAGTTTCTTTAATTGCCTATAACTAGGGAAATATTGAGCGTTGATGTCTAAAATTCTATTTCTTCTCATATTTTGACATTTGAAAACTTATCACAAAGTTTGAGCAAAATCCGTGATCCGGAGATCTGATACTCTCCTAGTGAGAAAATGTACGCGCACGCACGCACACCCACACACACACACATACGCACGCACGCGCACATGCACACACACACATTTTCTAAAAAACCACTTTTTTCCACTCCTTGAGTACAAATATGCACAAATTAGTGAAAAAATAGAAAAATAATTTTTTCAATGATAGAATGCTTTTTCTATGAGAAAGCAAAAGAGCTCTAATTTGAAGTGTGAATAATTTAGTCCAGCAACATCTTTAATGAATTGATGAGGATTAAAATGAAAGTAAAAAAAGTAAGCTTTAATTGGCTGCTTCCAGTATTGAGAAATGATAATTTAAAAAGTACTAAAAATCACCATTCTTCAGAATTTCGATGATTGTTGGTACTTTCTTGCTGCTCAAATTTGAAGAAGCATAACTTTAATTCTAATTATTATTACTCAATTCTAAAAACAGCAAATTAAAACTTGTTCTTTTTGCTTTTATTTTAATTTTTGTAAATTTATGAAATACATTGCTAGACTGAAATATTCACATTTATAATTGGAGCTTTTTTTTACATTTTTCTGGAATATAAGACTATAAACATCTATAACTTTAATTTTTTGAAATTTATACTATACCGTTGTAGCTTTACTTGAATTTCAGTTCCTGAAAACATATGGGGATATCCACACAACTTTTAATCCTAGTAACAGGTCATATTACAACTGTTCCTGGATTTACCGCATGATGTACATTATTCAAACTAGGTTCAAATCTTTTGTGCTATCCTGTAACTCTATTTCTGATGTATTTTGTAAATGTGCCACAAACGGCCCAGCAGATAATTCTATAAAACATTCATTTTTACACATAAAAAATTACCGTAATTTATCTTATGTGTAAATTTACTTTTTATAGAATTATCTGCTGGGCCGTTTGTGGCACATTTACAAAATACATCAGGAATAGAGTTACAGGATAGCACAAAAGATTTGAACCTAATTTGAATAATGTGCATTACACGGTAAACCCAGGAACAGCTGTAATATGACCTGTTACTAGGATTAAAAGTTGTGTGGATATCCCCGTATCCTAAAGTCGCATCAAGATCTGTGACTTAAAAGTCATAACCTCGTCTGCTCAATTCATCATTAGATTATAATGAAAATAACAAACTATTTTAGGATAAGTATCATTATTTAATTTATAAAGAAATATTTGAATAACGTATTCAAAGTAAAAAGAAATAAAGGTAAACTTGTTCGAATTTTGACAGGACAAGTGGTTATGCTGCAATCATGATTTAGAAAAAGCCTTTATATAATAAGTTTATAGCAACCTTAATAATTTTAATGTTATTATTATTACATCCCTCATGAAAAAAGTCTGCAGAAAACATTGTTAGAAAATACCGTACGAACTACTGCCAGTAATATTGCAGGAGATACTGTAGGATCACTATAGAAAATACAGCAGACTTTTCTGCAGAACACTTTACTTATCAGAGCTTACTTAAAGTATATTTGTCCTGCAGTATTTAACTTAACTAAATACACACTTTTGTAATATTTTTTACACAAATTTATATGATACTTTCTGTAAGGATTTCTATAATATTATTTATTCAGACTCTAAATAATTTTCTACGAAATTTTATGCAGTAATCAATAATACTATTTTTAAATCGTAGTGAATAATTTTTTACAAAATTTCATATAGTAATTAATATATACTACTTTTCCATCTTCCATTAAAAAAAGTCGGTAACTAAATCTGTAAATAAAATTATTTTTGGCATTTATGACTGAGATTTATGAGTTCTTCTTAATCTTCTAGCCTTATATATCTGAGTCTTTAAAATTTATATGAGTGAATGAATCAAATAAGTTTTTATTGGCTAATAATGAGTATGACACTGCCATCACACCGTAGAAAATTGGCTTACGTTGCGACGCCGTTTTTCGGCCTCGCTTCAATAACGCCTTTATTAAGAGAACTTAATTTTTATCTATTAGAACAAATTTTTTTTTTACCTGACAGAGAATGATTTTTTTTCCTTATTATTTTCATCATTAACATGATTGTGTGTTACATTTTTATTTTTCATGAGATGAGAGCCCCGAGAATACTGGTTAGCTAAAGTCATTTTTTTCACTCGCCGATGTACCATGGCGACGACAAAGGAGGTAAAAGAAGCAACCGTCAGAGAGAAGCCAAGTGGAAACGGCTAATCGAAATTTATTGCCTGATTATAGAAAAGCTATGTCAGACAAATTGATTGATAGCTTGCAGGATTAGGAAACTTATGGCCGTCAATGGGAGCGATAAAAGGATCTTGATAGCCGATATACGCCGCCGCCTGCAGAGAAAACACGCGTATGAGGAGCCGCTTTTATAAGCACAAGCAACAAGCAAAAGGTTGCTGCGCTGCAGGACGACGAAGTTGCGGTAGTAGTAAATGTGAGTCAAACTAAAAAGGAAAACACGGGTGGAAACAAAAAGAAAGAAGATGGAAGTTCAAGTCAAAGAGCCATAGTAGTAAATGAGACAGAGCAGGAAGGTAAAAGAGAGAAGGAAATAAAAGCACCAGAGTCGTCCAGTGTTGCAGCAACACAAAGGCTGCCTGCCTCAGAAGGGCCGAATTTTTTTAAGTCAAATGACTTTGCTAGTAGCCAAAATTGTAGAAGGAACTTTTGAGATAATTGGTGTCAAAAAAATAATAATTGGCTGGGCAGAAATAGTCAATGGATTAATAATTAACAGCCTACGACAAACTTAAATCGTTTTGATAACGCCAGTGCCTTAAATCGAAATTTTCCAACTGCAAGAGAGACAAGCACTGTTAATAATAATGTGAAAAATGATTACTTTGGGGCTTGCTATACGTGTTAATCTGTTGGACATAGAGCCTTTGAATGCCCCGAGATTATATGCTATAGATGCAATCGCAAGGGACACTCAAGCCGTGTTTGCAGAGAGCTTACATCAAAGCCTAGAAAAAGATGTCAATATTGCGAAAGGCCAGGTCTTACGTTTAGTACGTGCCCTGATTGCGCTTTTTTTGTGCAAAAATGGGAAATTGAAAGCGCAGGGAACAGAAGTAAGTTCTTTTGTTCCCCGGGTAAATAATTTTAGTGGTGCCGTTAGAAAGAACGAGAGAAAAAAAGACAGAAAATAAAAGGAATGAATAAGAAAAGAGAGACAGAAAATAAAAGGAATGAAAAAGAAAAGAGAGACAGGAAAAGGAGCAAGAGTGAGAGCAGTGAAGAAATAATAGAGAAAAAAATTGAAATAAATAAAGAGAAAATAAAGTTTATGAAAGAGACAGCGAGTGAGAGAGAAGGAAATGCAGAAGTTATAAGAGAGAGATTACAGAAGAGAGACTTGTGGAACCCGAATTTTAAGGATATAGTGTCTACAGAAAACAACCTTCCTTCCCTTACGGAGAGAGAATTTTCAGAGGGAGAGATAAAATCATTACTGCAGGCACATACAGAGAGAGAGAGAGAGAGAGAGAGAGAGAGAGAGAGAGAGAGAAGGAGAATCAGCTGATCGCCGAAGAAGCAGAGGGGTATCGACAACTAGAGAGCTTCATGAGAGCTTTAGAGTGCTTAGAGAACTGTTAAGAAATGCGAGAGGGAAGCTTCAGACAATAAGTGTTACAAAAATTAGTAGATGCCGGACTAGAAATTGATAAAAAAACGTGTGAATTTTGCTGCTTTCAAGTATCTCATCTTGGATTCTTGTTAGATAAGGACGGACTAAGGCCGGATCCAGAGAGAATAGCACCAGTAACGAATTACCCTGCGCCACGAACAGTAAAAAATTTACGCAGTTCTCTTGGTATGGTAGAGGGGTATGCATGCTTCATAGAGAACGTTGCCGAATTTAAGTTACCACTAGTAAAGTTGCTGCGTAAAAATCAGAAGTGGGAGTGGAATGACGAATAGTAAGAAGCTTTTGAGGCGTTGAAGAGAGCCTTAACGACAGCGCCAGTACTAGAAAGGCCTGATTTTAGCAAGCATTTTACAGTGCAATGCGATGCAAGTGGGTATGCAATCGGCGCTGTTTTAACACAAGAAGGAAAAGACGGAGAGCACTCAATCTTGTATATAAGTCGAGTATTAACAGAAGCCGAAAAATAGTATATTATGCGTCAAGGCCGCAAAACGTATCATTCTTGTCGAGTGCATGCTGAGGGGCCGAGCGTAGCGAGGCCGCTCCAGCTGCACGAGCAAGAATGATACGTTTGTGGCCGTGACTGCATATACTATTTTTTGTCCGAGAGCGTTAAGCGGAAGCTGCCATCTATAAAAAAATAATTGATAATTCTTAAAATATAAAAAAATTTATTAAAAAAATTCAATTATAAACAATGAATAACTAATAATTCTTAAAATGCAATAAAAAAATACAATACAGAAAATTCTATTATAAAAACCACTAATAACTGTTGAAATATAACATTGAATTTAAACAAAAATATAATAAAATATAAAATAAAGCTAAACTATAAAAATTATAATTAACAAATATCATTTGAAAAAAGGAAAAAAAAGTTTTAAAAAAATAGAATGAAAAAGATTTGATTATAAAAACAACTAATAATTATTAAAATATAATATGAAAATTAAACAAAAATACAAAAAAATATAAAACGAAGATAAACCATAAAAATTATAATTGAAAAATACTATCTAAAAACGCTGCCAAGTGCTTTGGCGGAATGCTTTCTCATAGAGCTCTTTGAGTTTCATTATTTTTTTATATTTATTTAAATGTGATTTTAATATAAAAAAATTGTCCATCATTAATATTTATTCATTTTGTACTTTATAAATTTTGAATATATATGCTAGTTGATTGCCTTTTCAACATTTTGTTTGGGTTAAATGTTAGCTTTTAAAGTGTTTAATTTTGTTGACTTTAGCTAGCCTTATACATAGGTTCGAATTTATTATTTTTGTTATCTTGTGGATATCTTTTTATCACGACTAAGCTTGGTAAATCCAAGTAGTCAATTTTAGTAACGGTAATTAAATTCAGTAGTACTATTATAAATTTTCAAGAGTAACTCAGAAAACAAAAGAAGTGATCAAAAGCTACGCTAATAAAATTATTTATTTAAAACTTGGTTTATAAAGACAGTAGCAAATAACTTGTATACAAATTTTAGAGTAATTCTATCAAGTACTTTACGTAAAATGGAAAAATACTGAAATATGAAAATTTTTTAAGAAAATTTTTAAAATTTTCTAAAAAGAAAACTACGCTAAAAAGATCGGTTTATAAAAGTTATCCTTCTTTTGGCAGATGCAAATTATTCCCATGGAAATCTCAAAGCAAACTCATCAATTAACTTACGTAAAATACAAAAAAAAAAATATAAAATCGAAAATTTTTTCAAATTCTTAAAATGGCTCTATAATAAAAAAAATACACTATGAATACAAATTTTCTATAGCTTCCCGCCTAGTTATACAAAAACATAGATGGTATACAAAATTTGAAGCAAATCCATAGAGTAATTTTCGAGATCTAACTGGTTAAATAAATAACATTTTCTTTTCAAAATTTCTTTTTAAAAATTTTAAAAATGCTCTAAAATTAAAACTACGCTATGAAAATCAATTTTTGAAAATTTCCCTTCTTTTGGCAGTCGCAAATAATTTCCCTGTAATTTTTAGAACAAATCTATCGAGTACTTTACGAAGAATAAAAAAAAATAAGAAAAGAAGAATCAAAATTTTTTTTTAAATCTTTAAAATTCTCTAAAATTGTAACCACTCTAAGAAAATTAGTTTCCAAAAGCTAATTTTTTTCAGACAATAGCGAATTAATTGTATGAAAATTTTGGAGAAAATTTATAGTATGGTTAACGCAAAAAAGAAAATAAATGAAAAATAAAAATTTTTTTGAAAATTTTCAAAGTGTTCTAAAATTAAAACTGCGCTGAGAAAATTAGTATTCCAAAGCTTGTTTTCTTCAGATAGTAGCGAATTAATTGCATACAAATTTTGGAGCAAATCAATCAAATGGTTTTCGTAAAATAAAAAAAAATTAAAAATAAAAATTTTTAAAAAATTTTAAAAATGCTCTAAAATTAAAAGTGCGCTAAGAAAATTAGTTTACAAAATTTTTAATAATTTTGGCAGTCGAAATAAAGTTCCATACAAATTTTCGAACAAATTCTTCGAGTAGTTTACGTAAAATACAAAAAAAATGAAAAATCGAAATTTTTTAAAAATTCTTAAAATGATTCTAAAAAAAAAGCCGCTAAGAAAACCAATTCCCAATAGCTTCCGCACCAGTTCATCAAAAATTGAATTGTATGGAAAATTTGAAGTAAATCCATCGAGTAGTTTTTAAGATTTTATTGGCTTAATAAATAGAAACATTTTTTTCAAAAATTTCAAAATGCTCTAAAATTAAAACTGAGCTAAGAAAATCAGTTTTTAAAAATTTATTTTATCCGGGCAATCAGAAATAAATTCCATGCAAATTTTGAAGCAAATTCATCGAGTAGTAAACAAAAAAAAAACCAAAAAACGAAAAATCGAATTTTTTTTTTATTTTTTAAAAAAACTTTAAAATGAAAACTACGGTGGAAGAACCAAATTATCAATAGCTTCCCAGCAAGTTAATCACAAAACTAAATTCCATGCAAAATTAGAAGCAAATCCATCGAGTAGTTCTCGAGATACAGCTTACTAACTGAATTCATACATACACACACACACACACACACACACACATACATACAGACATTTTCTGGAAACCACTTTTTTCGACTCACTGAGTTCAAATATGTACAAATTAATGAAAAAATAGAAAAAAATTTTTTTTACCGATACAATGCTTTCTCTATGAGAAAGCAAAAAGAAAAAAAAAAGTTTTATTACGCGAAACTTGTAACTATGTCTTTTCCTCGCTCTCTCCTTTTCTTTCATAATATACATAAATTAAATCCACGTTATTCGTTAACGCCTATCCAGTATAGTATATGTAAGAAAAGGATAGCGATATTAAGGTAAGCGAGCAGTTCATTCAGTTTAATTCCAAGAATCAGCAACGTCGAGAACGTTTTTCTGCGAACTTTTATTAAAGTAATACATTAAATATGCACATTTTTCTTTTGCGGCCTAGGACAAGAATACACTATTTTGTGCTCTGCATAGAGGACACAAAAATTTAATTTGCGGCCTGAGGACAAAAAAATGATTTTACAACAGAAAAGGAGTGTTCAGCTGTGAAATGGACCATTAAGAAGCTTGGGCCGTATTACGAGGGATATAAATTCAAAGTAATAACTGACCATAGCGCGTTAAAGTGGCTAAGAAACTTGAAATATCCGACAGGTAGACTAGCTCGTTGGGCGTTAGAAATGCAGCAGTGGGACTTTGAAATTATTCATAGAAAAGAAACCTTAAATAAAGTGCCAGATGCACTTTCTCGAATCTACGAAATAGGGGAGGCAGTAGTATCAGCATTTGAAGAGATAAGAAACAGTAAATATTCGCGCCTTATGGATAAAGTTGTAAAATCACCGGTGGAATATAAAGATTGGAAAGTTGAAAATGGATGCTTATGTATGTTTAGAGAAGATCCACTGTTAGATTCACGAGGAGAGTGCATTGCATTTGGGTCTTGGATTTTCTTCTAGCTTTGGGATCTTTTTTCTTACATAAAATCATGAAAAAAGCCGCGTCTATTCGGTCCAACGCTCGATTTTTTTCGAATTATGAGCAGTGTTGTCTGTTTTGTTGAAAAAATCGCATCTGTTTTATAATTTTACAGTTTTCAAACTACTTATTCTAGAAGATTTTTACTGATTGTATATTATAGTTGAGATTAAAACCTTTCGATTAGAAAAAAAAACGTGTCCAAAAAGCTCAAGTTGTTAGAAACTTATGAAAGGCTGAAAATTGAAATGAATTTCTGACTAAAATGTTACATTTATTATCTGTGCATTTTTTTTGGCTAAATTTTTGCGCTATTTTTATTCGCCCATAACTTTTTAACAACATGAGCTTTTTGCACACGTTTTTTTTTAATCAAAAGGTTTTAATCTTAACTTTAATATGCAATCAGTAAAAACCTTCTAGAATAAGTAGTTCAAAAACTGTAAAATTATAAAACAGATGCAATTTTTTCAACAAAACAGACAGAACTGCTCATAACTCGGAAAAAATCGAGCGTTGAACCGAATGGACGCGGCTTTTTTCATGATTTTATGTAAGAAAAAAGATCTCAAAGCTAGAAGAAAATCCAAGACCCAAATGCAATGCACTCTCCTTGTCAGTGACACACCAAGAAGGAAATTGGAAATTAGTAGTGCCTATAGAACATAGAGAAAGAGTGTTGAAAGAGGCCCATTGTACACTGACAACAGGATAACTAGGATTTGAAAAGACATAGGATAGAGTCGCTTGAGAGTATTATTGGAAAGGGGTTTATCATGATGTGTATAATTTTGTTAAAGAGTGCGAACAATTCTAGCGTTATGAAATATCACAAATAGGTGCGCAAGGTTTAATGGGTATAAGAATAGTAGAGAGACCATGGGTGGTAGTAGCAGCCGATATGATGGAATTCCCGCCAAGTAAGTTACAGCATAAATATTTGATAGTATTTTAAGAGTTATTCACGAGCTGGGTTGAGGTTAAGCCGTTAAGAAAAGCTAATGAAAAATCAGTTGTAAAAGCCTTAGAAGAATTAATTATTTTTCGTTGGTAAGCACCTGATTATTTCTTTACAGACAATGGTAAAGAGTTTGACAATCAGCAGCTTGAAAATGTTTTAAAAGAGTACAGAATAAAACACATAATAACGCCGCCTTATCATCCGCAAGCAAACCCAGTTGAGCGCGCAAATGGCACGTTAAAAACGATGATTGCCGCTTTCGTAGAAGAAGATCATAGAAATCGGGACGTACATATTCATGAATTTCGCCACGCAGTAAATACCGCCGTGCAAGCGTCGACTAAAGTCTCACCAGATTTTTTAAATTACGGACGTCATCCTAAACAAGTAGCAAGCTTGCGCCGCGAAGTTGAAGGTGCGCGTCTCATTGAGAAAGTAGAGCCGCAAGTATGGTTAGATCGCTTAAAAAGACTAGATGCGTTAAGAGACTTAGTAGCCAAGCACATAGACGAATCACGTGCTAAACAAGAAAAAGTATATAATAAAAAGCGAAAAAATATACGTTTTTTATTAGAAGATAAAGTTATTAGAAAAACTCACGTACTTTCGGACGCGTTTAAAAAGTTTGCTGTTGAACTAGCAACGAAATATAAAGGGCCGTATGAAATAGTCAAAATAAAATCACCCGTTGTGTATATGTTGGGGCAGGGTGACGACTCAAACCGTAGAAAAACGAAAGCGCATATTTCTGAATTAAAAAGATATATACCCCCAAGAAATGTAGGCAATATACAGTAGTATCAAATAGACTAATTAATTTTATTTCAGCAGGTATAGTACGAGACTGAGATGCCTAAGGCCTGGCAAAGAAGAGGTGAATGATACACTGGGCGTCATGGTCCGTTCCCTGAATATCAACCGCCGGCCAATATGATTACTGTAGCCAGAGTGGCAGGACTAACACACCAGGTAGTAAAAGAGGGCCAAGACGGGGAGCCCACCAACGCCGTCAAGCCAGTATCATCACCAGCCCTGCCAGAGCCATCAGTTGTAATGATGCCGTTGTCAGTAGAAAATAATGATGCAGTTGAGCCATCCGTGAACGAGCAATCCATGGGAGTTCAAGAGACCAAGAAAGGTACGAGCAGGTCATGGAAGAAGAGAGAGAAAGTGAAAAAGGAGAGTTGAGCCCACAGCAAGAAACAAGACTGACGATCACAAAGATCGTAAGCTTGCCTGTTGATCCTGAGCGCCAAGCCGGGTTTGGTTCCACCGCCATCTGCATGCAAGAGATAGAAACTTGCATAAGACAAGGAAAAATCCCACGACGATTAGCTCCACTAAGAAGGCCGCATGGGATTCAAGCAATCGACTTGACAAAGGAGAAAACTACCCCTGCTGTTGAGCAGCGAATGATTACAGAAAGTGACGGTGTTATCGAAGAAAAATGAAAATGAAAATTAAGGAGAAAGTATGGATATCGAAGAAATGCCACTGTTATCTGCCAGTGTAGAAGAAGTAGAGAGTAGAAAGGCTCAAACAGATCTCGAGCGGTATATCAACCAAGAAATACCACCTCAACCGTCTACTAGTAACGCCGAAGATATGATAGAGGAAATAATCAGCCAAGGAATGCGACTGGTACTAAGGGTCCCACCAATTAGCCATAGTGAGCGTGCAATAAGGGGAATCGTACCAATTGAGAAACGACCTATAGCAGAGCCGTTAGCTTGGGACCTAGGGGAATGGGAAGAGCCATCGGCTCCAGCAAGTCAAGCAACCTTTCCAATGTGCCCTCAATCTCTACCCAGAGCTTCAAGAGCGACATTACCGAAGCTAAGGCAGGAAAATCAAGAAAAAGAAATAGATCAGTTAACCCACGTCAATTACAATTAGATGACTACAAGCCACAAGTATTACGACGTACTCGCTCACCATCGCCACCTTTTGGTCCAGTTAATTTAGTGCGAAGAGAGCCTGCAGCCGATAGACGTGATGTTTAGCCAGGTAGAAATCTGCCTGAATTACGTAGAAGGGAAAACGTAACAGGAGAGAGAAGAAACTTGCCAATACGCACTGGAGGAGTTATGTTTGGTGGTTTGGTAGATATACCCACAGATCCAGCAGTAGACCCCCCAGATTTTGGGTGTTTTAACTGCTGGAAACACGGGCGTGATGCTCGCCGTTGTCAGCGCTAACAAATGAGAATGTACTGCTACAATTGTAAAAGGAGCGAAGTGGACTTGAGTGTGTCTACGATGTAGCGAGCCTCACCGTCAATATGTTCACGAGAACTTTCTCAACAACAAACAGAGAGGCGAAGAAAGAAGATCTCAAGAAAGAAGTCTCGAAGAGACAGGTTATCTAGTAGACCCAGACCAGCGATTGATACGAGAGGGAGAGTACCAATTTCTCCTTCGGAAGCCAGAAAAGAGCCAAGGAGAGAGAGAGAGAGAAAGGCGAGACCCAAAGCCATCACCCCTACGAGGCAATGTGAGACAGAGACTAAGTCCACTTATAAATGCCAGGCAAGAGGTAGACCACGATCCTTTACGTGACGCACTGAGATTAATTGAAAGTCTCAGTGATTTATCTACAGAAACGAAAGAAGCCGTACTAAGGAGTGTATATAGGGAGAAAGAACAAAGAAGATAAAAGAAAAGAAAGAGAGGAAATAAGTAATATAAGATATAAATAAGAAAACAGAAACGGAACAGAAAAAAGACATAATATTAATGCCAAAGAAAATGTAGAATAATGCCCAAGAAGAAAAAGAAACCAGCAGATGAGAAAAAAACAGTATTAAAAGTGCCAAAGAAGGAAATTTTTTTTTTTTTTTTGTATTAGTACAGCCATTTAACAACAGTAGTATGGTACTGCCATAGAGTAAAATAAAACGAAAAAGGAAGGCCATATAAATTAAAACTGGGTCAATGGGACCGAGTGAGCTGCGAGAACATACAGAAGCCATAATTCAAGGGCCCACAATGACCAATGTAAGTAACCTTTTCATTTATTTTTTTTTTTTTAAGACTCAGTTGGGTAGTGCTTTTTAATTCTAATAAACAAATTATTTTGAAAAAATAATTTGATTTAGGGAAGGGGATTTGCGATGCCGTTTTTCGGCCTCGCTTCAATAACGCCTTTATTAAAAGAACTGAATTTTTTTTATCTATTAATACAAAATTTCCTTTCACCCAAAAGAGAATGATTTTTTTTTCCTTATTATTTTTATTATTAACATGCTTGTGTGTTACATTTTTATTTTTCATAAGATGAGAGCCGCGAGAATACTGGTTTAGCTAAAGTTATTTTTTTTCACTCGCCAATGTGCCATGGCGACGACAAAGGAGGTAAAAAAAGAAATGTCTTAATGGCGTAATATGCATAAGGAGAATAAATTAAAGAGAGAACAGAGAAGGAAATTTAAGATTTTATTACAAAGACTGATTTTTAATGATTTTTTTAATTCTAAATTCTATTCGTGAGAATTTATGCGTGAAAATAATGTAATATATGTGACCGATTCCATCTCAAATCATGCAGACCGACTGCACCTATCTCTCCGAACTGCTTAAAAATTTTTTTATATTATTCTACTTTGAAAATAAGCGTATACGTATTTTTTTATTTTTCAATATCATCAAAAATGCAGTTTTTATGCACTTTTTAAAAATGACTTATAAATTTTCAATTCTCAAAAATCGAAAATTTTTTTTTTTTTCAATCGTTTTTATCCCTGTAGTGATCTTTATAAATAAATTTAGGCTCGTTCAATGCTACAGAGGATGCTCTTTTAATTCCACCGTCTTTTATTTTTTTTAACAAAAAAACGGAAGTGCAATTACACTTTTTGTAAAAAATGAAAAATGCATTTTTCTCAAAAAAGCCATTTTTTTTTGTCTCAAATTTTTTTTATGGATAGGTGGCCTTAAGACCTATATTTTCATCGGTGTGGAATTTGGAATATTTTAGTTTAGTAAGAGATATAAAAAAAATTGAGAAAAAAATTTTCATATTTACATAACAGATGTATATATACGTAGATATCTAGATATACCGCTAGGTGGCTAAATATCGCATAGATAATTTAAGTGCCTTAGGTTTACTTAAGAAAGCAGCTATTCACGGTAGTTATCTTACATCTTTTATACCGTTTAATTTCTAGATATTGAGACTCATTTTGAAATATGTCTGAAACTTATTCCGAGAAGAGACGGAAGTGTCCAAATTTTTTTGGATCACACAAAAAAATTGTTTATAATACCGCTACCAAATTTAAAATGTTGGAAAATTTAGCAGAACATCTGCAGCAACATTTGCCTGACAAGGCGGTACATAGTTCTAATTATGTATGTTTCAACTGTTATAAACGCTTCAAGAAAATTGAATCAACGAAAATTATTGATGCGATCGATTCAGATAATGATGCTTACTTGGTCCATACTGAAGACCACGATTTTCGTGCAAGCACTCCAGAGCGGATTGAGTGTTTGAACGAGACTTTAATTTCAAGTTCCTTCGGTAATGTTTCACCGCTGAAAAGGATGAGAGCTATTGATGACTCTTCTTTAGAAACATACGTCACGAGAAAGAAATCAGAATTAATTTCTTCATTTTCCTCTGCAACTAGCTGCAAATTATCGGAAGCATACAATGTTTCAATTGATGCATCCAATGATGGTTTTTCTCAATGCTTCTGCGATGAATGGTTTAACAATTTGGGAGTAGCGCTTAAAATTTGTAGCAGTATCAATGAAAAAATTAAAATTCTTACGCTGATTCCTTTGTCGGTATCAAAATCTAAAATTTTATCTATCTTTCCCGAAGTGACTGTTTACATGATTAATAAAGCACGAATGCTTGTAAAAACTAAGGGAATATATTCTCAACCTGATGTATACACTGGTCATCCCTTAGACGAAAAGTCTACGAAAATCGGAATATTTTCTGAATGACGATTTCAACTGTACACGTCAAAGTCCCAATAAATCTGACGTTGTGACCGTTAAAGAAAATGGAAAAAAATAAAAAAAAATAAAACGTTTTCTAACGCGCAGTTTAAAAAAGATATATAAATTATTCAAACAAGAACATTCAGAAATAAAAATGGGCATAACAAAGTTTTATACCTTAAGACCAAAGTTTGTTATGTTGAATCCTATTAAAGAAGTCTATCTCTGCATTTACTGTGCAAATTTTGATTTATATGTGAACTGTATTAACAATTTCATCGGAGGAAAGTATTCAGATCTGAATAATCTTCGCTCCATGCTTTTGTCAGCAATTGTTTGTACAAATGCATCAGAGTTTGTTTGGATTGAAAACCATAAATCAACATGATGAGATCGTTTTTGCTTTGTGGGGAAATGGGCAACTCGTAAAAAAAACATTAATAATGTCCAATTTTATAAATAATCTTGCTATTTGGACGGTGAAAACAAGCGTCCACATGTATATTAAAAACATACAACGAAAAGCCATAAAAGAGGAAAAAGAGATGGCCAGAACTAATTCTAAACATCTTGTACTGCATGGTGATTTTGCTGAAAATTGGGCGGTGATTCTCAGTAGTCCTGTTCAAGGCAATCACTGGGTCAATCAACAGATTTCTATTTTTACAGCTGTTTGTTATCAAGGAACAGTAACAAAAAGTTTTGCTGTCGTCAATGATGATACAAAACATGATTCCGCTCATGCCTTGTTGGCGATGCAAAGAATCATTGATTTGATGAAAAATGATTCAACTGATTCAATAGAACAAATATCGATTATAACAGATGGAGCCGCAAGTCATTTCAAAAATCGATTTCAATTACATGAAATGAAAAAAGCTTCTAACAATCAAAAATGGTTGTTTTCAGCTACGGGGCATGGGAAAGGTGCGGTTGATGGCGTCGGTGGATTAGTAAAACACTATGCAACCAGACATAATCTTCAAAATTGTCATGTTGAATCAATACAAGATGCAAATGCTTTTGTAAAAAAAGTTCAACCTAACACTGACGCTATTAAATTCATCTTACTGCCAAAAGAAGATATTGAAGTTTTTAGGCAAAGCAAAATAAAAGAGTGGCTTAAGACCCCTAAATTGGCCGGCATTCAAAAAACCCACGTATGGAAAGTAAAAGTAGGGACAGAGAAAAAATTGTATCTGTCTCGAACTGCTGCTCATCCTTTCACAAAATTATTAAATAAAGAGAAAAAAAAGAAAAGAAAAATTACGTCAAAGAAGAATGTGCGCAATAAGAAAAAGTCCAAAACTCATAGGAAAGAAAAAAAAAATAGAACTTTTTTTTTACATAATTTCTTATACTTAACGCAAAATTTATGCACTATATATATATACAGCACAACACCTATGAGTTGCATAAAAGCTATGTACGTACAAATATATATATATATATATCTGAAATGCGCTTACTCCTGAAATATTTGTTGTATCTATGACGTATTTACATTTATGTAAATATGAAAATTTTTTTCTCAATTTTTTTTATATCTCTTACTAAACCAAAATATTCCAAATTCCACACCGATGAAAATATAGGTCTTAAAGCCACCTATCCATAAAAAAAATTTGAGACAAAAAAAATGGCTTTTTTGAGAAAAATGCATTTTTCATTTTTTACAAAAAGTGTAATTGCACTTCCGTATTTTGTTAAAAAAAATAAAAGACGGTGGAATTAAAAGAGCATCCTCTGTAGCATTGAACGAGCCTAAATTTATTTATAAAGATCACTACAGGGATAAAAACGATTGAAAAAAAAAAAATTTTCGATTTTTGAGAATTGAAAATTTATAAGTCATTTTTAAAAAGTGCATAAAAACTGCATTTTTGATGATATTGAAAAATAAAAAAATACGTATACGCTTATTTTCAAAGTAGAATAATATAAAAAAATTTTTAAGCAGTTCGGAGAGATAGGTGCAGTCGGTCTGCATGATTTGAGATGGAATCGGTCATGTATTGTAATGCGTGCGAGCGCCATAGTACGAGAAAATGAGACAGAGCGAATAGACTATATAGTATGAGAGCAAGACAGTATGAGAGTCGAAGTCACGAGTTTTCTTGCGCCTGTATGAAACTAATGTAAAATGTGAAAAAAAATATATGAAGAATAAACTATTAAATAAATTATTATAAGAGCCGATGCGAGTAATTGTGAATAGAAATTCATATTATTCTAATTAAATACGTAATTTAAAAGTTATTAACAATCGGAAGTGCGAAACGGAAACGAAGGGTTAGCCAATCATAGAATGTCGCGCCGTCAAAAGGACATACAGTACCGGGCAATAATTCTGAGCAGTTTGTCAAATTTTAGCTCTACCTTTGAAAAAGCGTATCTTCTTCAATTTTCATCCTAGAAAAAATTTAAAGAAAGCATTTCAAAGTATTCTTTAAATGCTTTCTTTTTAGCTTACTTATATTTTTCTAACGATATTTAAAAAAAAAATAATCGCTTTGGCAATTTTCAAATTTTTTTCATTTTTGCATTTTTCTTCAATCAGCTGTAGTTTTTTAAATAATTGAGCTAGAAAAAATTTAAAAAAAGATTCAAAAAGAGCTTCAAAAATGCTATTTGCAGTTATTTTTACAAAAATTTTGTAATTATTTTTTGTCAAGTTTTAATGCATATAAAGTTATCGATCTAATACTTTTGCAGTTGTAAAAAACACTTCAATAGCAAGTAGAAAATAATCGCTGGTAAAGTAGTGATTTAATTTTAATAGGAAATTATAACTATTCATTATTAATAATAAAACATAATAAAGTATGAAATAACCAAAAGATTTATTTTGCAAAAAGTATATCATAGAAATCAAAAGTTTTGCACCAGCGATTATTTTCTACTTGCTATTGAAGTGTTTTTTAGAACTGCAAAAGTATTAGATCGATAACTTTATATGCTTAAAACTTGACAAAAAATAATTACAAAATTTTTGTAAAAATAACTGCAAATAGCATTTTTTAAGCTCTTTTTAAAACTTTTTTCAAATTTTTTCTAGCTCAATTATTTAAAAAACTACAGCTGATTGAAGAAAAATGCAAAAATGAAAAAAATTTAAAAATTGCTAAAGCGATTATTTTTTTTTATATCGTTCAATAAATGTAAGTAAGCTAAAAAGAAAGCATTAAAAGAATACTTTCAAATCCTTTTTTTAAATTTTTTCTAGGATGAAAATTGAAGAATATACGCTTTTTCAAAGTCGGAGCAAAAATTTGATAACCTCCCAAGCGGAAATAATCTGCCGTTAATAACTAATAATAATTATATACAACGAAAAATAATTTTAAAAAAAAGTTATTATTTTTTATTATTTGTTATAAAAGTGTAGATTTTGGACTGTAATAACTGTTTATAATAGTTATTAATAATTATTTTACATTTATAACAGTTGATAAAAGTTATTATCGGTTATTATTTTTTATTATCTTTTTCAGCATGGTAAGTATATGCATAAAGTAAACCGTAAGTAAAAATTATTATCGGTTATTATTTTTTTTTTCTTTTTCAATCTAAGAGTTACTAATAATTATTTTCTATTCATAAAAGTTAATAGAAGTTATTATTAGTTATTATTTTTTATCATCTTTTTCGGTATGGAAGGTATACATATAAAGGAAACGTTGAATAAAAGTTATTATCAGTTATTATTTTTTTTATCTTTTTTGGTATGGAAGGTATATATACATATAAAGCCAACGTTAAATAAAAGTTATTAATATTATTTTTAGTAATTTTTATTAATTTTTTTATTAATTTTTTGAATTTTAAAGGTGTTTACTTGAAGTAAACGATAAAAAAAGTTATAATTATTTTTCATTAAATTTTAAAAATTGTTAAAAATTGTTTTTATTATTGAAAGTAAGTAGATAGGTAAGGATATAATTGATTCAAAAAGAATTTTTATTTTTATTTTTACATAAAAACTTTTATAGAAAAATATAAGTCTTATTTTACAATTATAAAAGAAGTTTTATTTTGTATTTACAATGTCAACGCTAACATATAATACGATTTACTCATCAAATCTTAATTAATGCAGCGACCAAGAGCACCTTTAAAAATTGAGCTTAAATAATAATCATCATTACATTTTGTTATTATACAAGGCCGGTGTAGCATGGTATACTTAAGACATTGAATTTCGCCATGAAAGAGTGAACATTTTTTTAAATTTATGACTTCTTTCACATCAGTGTCATTAACAAATGAAACCGGTACAAGTTTTAATAATTTAAAGAAAATATAAACATCACAGTTATCGTCGTATTTAATCAAATATATAGAACTAATGATTCCGAATCTACTATCTTTCGTTTGAAAAATAGAATCATTAGTTTTTTTCCTTTTGAATAATAACAAGATGTGTATCTACAACTTTGATATATAATTTTTATTGTTTTTTTTCATTCAGTAATTTTATTTAGCTCTTATTATGAATACATAACGTTTTAGTGTTAAGAGGAATATTGTAAAGGCTTTATTCTGTTAGTTTAGAATCTCTTTGTTTGCAATCTGTATACCTACTATAGTTTTAATACATGTACAATCACCTATTTTTACTACTTTCTTTAATCTTTCACTGTTCAGTTGATCAACAAAATCTTTCGTTTCTTGAGAAATAAAGCTTTCCGTTTCTAATTGTGGAATTTGTTGATAAGTTAATAGTCTAATAACTATTTCTTTAGCGATGTGGTAATTACTTTTCTTCATTTCAAATAAATTTTTATTATGGCTTTCGAAGGGAAAAGTATTGATTGCCCATAGTGGTCCCCAATTCTCGACAGTATCAGTTAAATGTAACAGTAAATGTACATTGTAGTACATATACTTATCTCCGAAAAATATACCAAAATAAAAAACAAATTCTATTAATAAAATTTTTGAAATCTTTAGTTCATGTGGTGATATGCTATCTTGTAGAAGAGTATTTAAAGCTGAGATAAACATTGCAAGATGATTTAGATATTTTCTAGGTAGAAGCCCTTTTAGGCTTGGTAAAGCACCGAATAAAATCCAAATGAGCCAATCAGAAGCTGATAAAAATTAATAAAAAATAAAAACTAATAATAACTTTTATTCTAGGTTTGGTTTAGCGTATAGTTTTCAAATTGAAAAAGCTAATAAAAAATAATAAAAAATAAAAACTAATAATAACTATTGTTTCATAAGAAAGTAATAAAAAATAATAACTAATAATAACTTTTATTTTAGGTTTGGTTTATGCGTATGATTTCCAAATTGAAAAAGCTAATAAAAAATAATAAAAAATAATAAGAAATTAAAACAAAAAATAAAAATAATAACTATTTCAAACTTTTATTACAGTCCAAAATCTAGACATTTTAAATTGTTAATATCAGTTATTATTTTTTATCATTTTTTATTTTAGAATGTGATTTCCGCCTGAGCTGCTCAGAATTATTGCCCGGTACTGTAGGTCGTCAGAACAGAGCGCTCTTATTGGATACTAACTAAACAAAAATTTTCATTGCCGATCAAAGAAAGCGGGCCTGTAGTTTGTGCGTAGGAAGCAATAAAACAATGCAGACATGTTGTTAAACGTATAGAGTAGAGCCCTTTGTTTTAAGAGCAGGTCGTATATTTCTATCCTTTTCTAACGAAAAAATTCATTTTTCTGCAAAACCTAATAATTGTAGCAAAAAATAAGAAGAAAGCCCCATCTCGTATAATAAAAAGCAATATTTTCTTATATGAGGAAAAATTATTTTTATCGCTTCGTTTTTAAGAAAACTTTGATAAACTGAATTGTCTATCCTAACCTCTATTTTTTAAGTTTTTCAAGGTTTTCTTAAAAACGAATTGATAAAAATAATTCCTCCTCATCAAAGAAAATATTGCTATTTATGATACAAGATGGGACTATCTCCCTATTTTTTGCTACAAACATTAATTTTTGTAAAACAATTAATTCTTTGATTAGAAAAGGATAGATATACTCGACCTCCTCTTCAGATAGAAAAAGATTTTATTTTTTTTGTGTCATAAAAAGAAAATTAGTGCTGTGATTTTTTTCAAATTAATTCAGCTTTATTTTATTAAAGTAAAACGAAGTGTCGGCATGTGTGATCTTGAGAAAAGAGAATTATTAAGTTTTTTATTTGCGTTGAATAATTTTTAGCGCCATAAGAAAAGAATAATTAAATTAATTTTTTTCTACGATTTTGCGTGTTACATCGGCCCGTGTTCAATTGTAAAATTTTTCAAATTCATTAAAAATTAACAATAACTTTTTGGTAGTAGCGTCTAGTGAAACTCAGTGTGTGTGATTTTTCAAAGGAAGGTGAAAGGAATAATAAAGAAGAGAAAAAGAGTAGCGCCTCAAAAGAAAAGAAGAAAAAAAGAAGTCCGCACATAAGGCTGTAACGAAAAAAAAAAAACCGAGAAGGAAGAATAGAATACTTCAACCTGGGCCAAGGGTTTTCCCCACAGAGTCACAAAAGCCGGCCGTACGATAGATTTTGTCCTCAACTTAGATTTTGGTAATAATATAAATTAAATTTTATTGTTTTATTATGCGTCCGTTTGCCGGGTATGTGTGTGTACGTATTATTTGTGCCAAGTTAAAATAAAATTTAAACTTCACGGAAAAAAGTTTTCACCTTAAAAACTAGTGCTAGATAATAGAAGGTTAAAATTGCGTGATTTATAATGAAAAAAACCATGACAGTATCATTTTAATCAATGCTAGTTTTACTATTTTACCTTCTAAGGTCCAGCACATTGATTTTCAATGACTAGCACGGTTTTTTCTAGTGCCAACATCAAAATTTAAGTTCTGCGCATCAGCAGAGAAACTCTAACGACTAGCACGGTTTTTTTAATAATAAATTCCAGTAGCCTAATATTTTTAGGTTAGAAACTTTTTATGTATATATATCAACGAAAATAAAGTATCATTTATTTAAGGTAATTTATACTTACACTTGAAAAGATTTGTTAATTCAGTGAGATTCCACTCATTTAATATTTTTCGTATAAAATTATCCATTTGGCCCTTATTTCCTATGCAATAAATAGAAAAACTTTTGTGTAAAACTTCACAATCGTGCACACTGCTACAATCGAAAATTCGTATACACAAACATACACCAGCGCTGTTATTTAACGTGCTTGGCACCCGAAAAAACCGTGCCAAAGGTGGCACTGTAAATTCACGCGTCAGTTATCGAAAATAAATATTTATAGCACTAAAAAATACTACACTGGTATGAATTTTATTTGTGCTGTCAATAGAGCGAAAAAAATTAATGCCATTCGTTACTTTAGAACACACTAGCATTGGAATTTAAACATCTAATCGAATTTAGCATTAGTTTTACCGGTGAAAACTTTTTTCCGTGTTGTCTTATAATAACTTTATTTTTAAAAAATTTGTATGCGAGAAACAACGATTATGAGTGTGAATTAAGAGAGAGAGAGAGAGAATTTGATTAAATAATAAAAATTATTTGTGCGAATCTAAGAAAAAGAAAAAAAAAAAGAATTTTGTCATTAGCGTAGAGACATCGAGTTCTTGGAAGCCGGTCGAAACTCGCAGAAATGAGGGAGAGGGAGTAAAAACAAAAGTTGGTAGAGACTGTGTTGCTGTGAGCAAGTTGTAGAGCGCCCGTCTATGTTGAAGCCTACAAGCCCGCGACTATAGTAGTGCGATAGGATAAAAAAAGAGAAATAGTGTATATGTATGAAAGAAAGAGAGAGAGAGCCTGAAAGAAAACTTCAAAAAAATATGTAGTAGTGCTGCGCCTTTTAAAATTAAATAAAGTGTAAATCTTGTGCGTGATATTAATTTAATAGGAATAAAGTTAATATATCTGTGTTATCTATAAAAAAAAATCATACGTGTATTTATTTAAAACTTTCCCACTGCCCGATTAATTAATTAAAAAAAAATTAGAGAGTACAAAAAAAATTTATATTTATAATTTTAAAAATACCCGCGTTTTCTGAGCGCGAGGGAGTCTCGACGAATCTCCTCTGCGATTTTAGTTAATTTTTATATATGTATATGGGATGTTTCACGTCAACTCACCTAACAAAAAAATAGAATTCGTCGAAAACCCTTGAAAATGTTCTATTTGATACCCAAAATATACAAAAAAAATTTTAGAGGTACAGATCAAAGGGTATCAGGATTTAAACGTGATGGAATTTTTCGAATTATCCAAATTTTTTGCTAAATAAATATTTTAATGAATTTTTTCCTCAAAAACTATCAATTTTTCGTTAAAACTTAATATAATACTTTTTCTTGGAAATTAGATGTAGAATTCACCTGAATTTTTGCAAATTATAATATACTGATTTTTATGCTTACTTGATCGATTTAAACATACTATTCAGTATATCTAAAAATCGAGCAGGTTAAATTGGCTTTTTAAAGTCTTATTTTTTTGTTTTTTATGAGGAAAAAATATACAGAAGCCTCAGTTAGGCAGCCTTCTCAAAATTACTTAATTGTGCAAAAATGTCTGAAAAAATCGTTATTTTGGATCAATGATGAGATTCGTGATTTTTTTTCTGAAAAAGTATTGATTTTTGGGACAAACGTATGGAAATGTTTTTTATTAGAAATCATGTGTAGAATATGAACATATTTTTACAAATTGTAATTTAAGACATTATGAACCATATATACTAAAAATTTAACAAAAAATAAATTTTAAAATTTCAAAATTTCATTTATAATTTGTAATGTTTAGCAAATAATGGTTTACAAAAATTTACATACATTTTACATACAATTACCAATAGAAAACATTTCCATACATTTGTCCCAAAAATCAATACTTTTTCAGAAAAAAATCACGAATCTCATCATTGATCAAAAATAACGATTTATTCAGACTTTTTTGCACAATTAAGTAACTTTGAGAAGGCTGCCCAACTGGAGGCTTCGTATATTTTTTCCTCATAAAAAAACAAAAAAAATAAGACTTTAAAAAGCTAATTTAACCTGCTCGATTTTTAGATATACTAAATAGTATGTTTAAATCGATCAAGTAAGCATAAAAATCAGTATATTATAATTTGCAAAAATTCAGGTGAATTCTACATCTAATTTCCAAGAAAAAGTATTATATTAAGTTTTAACGAAAAATTGATAGTTTTTGAGGAAAAAATCCATTAAAATATTTATTTAGCAAAAAATTTGGATAATTCGAAAAATTACATCACGTTTAAATCCTGACCCCTTTGACCTGGACCTCTAAAATTTTTTTTGTATATTTTGGGTACCAAATAGAACATTTTCACAGATTTTCGACGAATTCTATTTTTTTGTTAGGTGAATTGACGTGAAACGTCCCATATACATATTAAAATTTTTTATTTATAATATTTGACGATTTCGGGTACTGAAGCGATGTCGCTTCAAATACATCGTTATAATGTATACAGAGAAATATATGGGGATATCTCTGGAACTTTTTAATTTTTAGATGTCGACCTGACAACAATTGAAAAGTCTATAATACAAGTTTCTGGAGTGGCACACACTTTAATGAGGGCTTAAATTACTCTTTTTTTTTTAGTAAAATATGTAATCAAATTTTGGTATCGATTGGGAAATTGGTACTTACGGTACATAATTTCATACGTCAAGAATGATACTTTTTTTATATTTTTCTATGTGTGTTTCTTGAGCTATAAAAAAAGTACCATACTTTTGATTATTTTCAAATTTTCTGAGGATAATGAATATGGTAAAGACAACAGTTTACACCTACTCTGGTACATGTGCCCCTTTTTAGGTAGCTGTTTGACTATTTTTAATGTAAGTGTAATTTTCACCTAAAACCACTAGGTGGCGTTTCTTTATATTTTGTAATTTCTCATAAAAATTTTGAAGGCACAGATATAGAAGGCTGAAAGATCACCTTGCTTTTTGTTATTTCCCGTAATAGACAATTTATCTGCGAGTTGACAACTCATAAACTTTGAGCATAAGTGCCAAAAATAATTTTATTTAATTATAAATAAAATATATTTTTTTTTGCACATAAACTTATAGGAAATCTTGCGGAAATACTTATAGGAATTTTTTACAAATTTTAGCGTCAGATTTCACACAGAATTTTTTACAAAATATCTTCTAAATCTTTTTAAAAAATCCGAAATAAAGACTCTTAAGTTTTCTCTACGTTTATTTAGTTTTTCTACCAGATTATTTATACATAAAAATTATAATATATTCTATAGACTCTCCTATAGATTTTTCTGCGAAATTTTTTACGGGTTTATCTGCAGATTTTTTCCATGACAAACATAAAAACTGTATGTATTGATTATTACATGCAATTCTGAAGGAAATATTGTCAACATTTAAAAACAGCATGTCTTGATTACTACATGAAATTTAGTAGAAAATTATTTAGAGTTCGAATAAATAATATTATAGAAATCCTTACAGAAAATATTATATAAATTCCTGTAAAAAATATTACAAAAGTGTGTATTTAGTTAAGTTAAATAATGCAGGACAAAAATACTTTAAGTGAGCTCTGATAAGTAAAGTGTTCTGCAGAAAGTTCTGCTGTATTTTCTATAGTGACCCTACAGTATCTACTGCAATATTACTTGCAGCATTTCCTACATATTTTCCAACAATGTTCCCTACAGGTAACTATTGAGGACATCAATCTAATATGTTTAAATTATGTAATAAAATTTTTAAAAATATTTTAAATCTATATTTTTTTCATTAAAATTTAATGTGGCCATATATATCCTAGTACTTGAAAATAAATTATTATTTTTGTGCTTAAGATATGGCCACCTGTTATCTGTTGGGCTATCTATTCGTTGAACGCTATCAAATATTAATTTAAATCTCGTACCGCATGCAATATTTAATATTCACATAATTGGGATTGTGCCTGAAATAGTACATTACGTTCCGTGGACAGATAGGCTTTTTTTACGAAACGAGAAGATTACAAGCCGAGCCGAAGGCGAGGTTTGTAACGAGTTTTGTTAAAAAGCCTTTTTGTCCAAGTAACGTAATGAATTTTACGTTCTGAGAGCCGAAAATGAGAAAAGAAGTTGCGATTTTGAGGTTAGAAGAACGTAAATTCTTTTTCAATCTTGTGACGCGATTTTTGCGTCCCAATAAATTTTCAATCTTAATTTATTTTTTTTTGTATCTAACTATATGTATATCGTTCATATTACTAGTCAAATTTTCTTTTAAGACTAAATAATAGATCTGATGGCGTCCATAAAATTGTTATATAGAGTTTAAATAAGAATTTAAAATAAAACTATTTTTTTTTAATGTTTCTCATGTAAACAGTGATGGAGAGAAATTCATAATTTAATTCGAACCTTTCCGTCTAGTGACAACTAAGTTGAAGAAAAGGAATGATTATTAAAATATGAAAATAAAAAAATAAAAAATCTAAAAAGTAAAATTAAAATTTGTGAATTTTTGCCGTTTTGAAGTGACTTAAAATTCTTCGGGGAATTTTGCATAAAAGTTGTAACGTTCGCCGGGTTCCGCGAAGAGAGCCCCTGTTGCCAGCGAAAAGGGGGCGATGTAAAGCCTCAAAAATAAGAAAGAATATAGAGTCAGCGCGCTTGCTTGCCGTCAGGAAAGTTGGAACCATGCATCTTTCTATAAAGTGTAATAGAGCCGCTAATAAAGAACGTGTGTGAGTGAGATAGAGGGAGAGAATAATTTTTTTTTGTTGCGCCACAAGTGTTATTAAGAATAAAGTCATTTTTGTTTCTGTTTCTTGTGCTAGAATAGTAGCGATGAATTTATTATATACGAATGTGTGTGTGTGAAAATTCAAATAGAGTTTTTTTCGAACCATTGTGAAAATTGTTAAATTTCAAGTAAATAGTTTTTTTTATTGTTTAATTAAAGACGTTCATTCTTTTAACTAGTGAAATCGTATACAGTGTTTTATTCAAATACCCCTTTTAAATAATATCTCATTGTAGAAAAATTTTAATACATTTTCTTGACTATTGCGCTTAAATCTTGGGCCCTTGAAACCCGAACAGGGGTTACAATTTTTCAAAGGATCCCCTCTGTGGATCTTTCATAAAAGTAAGATTTAAATATAAATTAATGAATTCGACGTTTTCGAGAATAGTTGGATGTCCGGCTATTTATCACGTCGCAATCGATTATATCCATCATTTAGAAAAAGAAAAAATAAACGACATGTATTTTTTCTTTTATTATCAAAATATAAACCAGGGAGAGATGGGTGCAGTTCAACTGGTGTGACGTCACGATAGCCATAGCTATCATGACGTTATTTATCATGGTACTATATCTCTACATAGCACGAAAGATTCGGAAAGCTTGCATCGAAAGATTCGAGAAAGATTCCAATGTAAGCTTCTAGCAAGCTTCGCGGAAGCTTAATGCAAGTTTCAAGAAGCTTCCATCGAAATCTTTCATGTAAGCTTTACGGAAGGTTCAGGGAAGCTTACATGTAATATTCCATGGGGGCTAAATGAAACATTACAAAATAGCTTCCAGTAAGCTTTCGAAAAGAATACATGCAATATTACAGAAACGTTATTTGGAAGATTGCAATATATCTTGCAGGAAGCTTCCAGTAATATTTTGTGGAAGATTCTATTCAAACTTCCTGCAGCTCTCCACAAAATGTTACAGGAAGAATATTTCAATGTTCACGGAAGGTTACCAGTAACTTGTCAGGAAGATTCCTTGTAAGCTTCCCGGAAGCTAAATGGAAGTTTCAAGAAGCTTCCATTGAAATATTTCATGTAAACTTTACGGAAGGTTCAGGGAAGCTAACATGTAATATTCCAGGAGGGCTAAATGGAACATTACGAATTAGCTTCCAGTAAGCTTCCAGAAAGATTCCATGCAATATTACAGAAACGTTATTCGGAAGATTACATTATATCTTGCAGGAAGCTTCCAGTAATATTTTGTGGAAGATTCCATTCAAACTTCCTGCAGCCTTCCACGGCATATTACAAGAAAAATATTTCAATGTTTACGGAAGTTTACCAGTAACTTTTTAGGAAGATTCCCTGTACGCTTCCCGAAAGCTAAATGAAAGTTTCGGGAAGCTTCCATTGGAATCTTTCATGTAAGCTTTACGAAAGGTTCAGAGAAGCTAACATGTAATATTCCATGAGGGCTAAATGAAACATTACATAATAGCTTCCAGTAAGCTTTCGGAAAGATTACATGCAATATTACAGAAACGTCATTCGGAAGATTTCATTATATCTTGCAGGAAGCTTCCAGTAATATTTTGTGAAAGATTCCATTCAAACTTCCTGCAGCCTTCAGTGGAATGTTATAAGAAAAATATTTTATTGTTCACGGAAGGTTACTAACTCATCAGGAAGATTTCCTGTAAGCTTTCCGGAAGCTAAATAAAAGTTTCAGGAAGATTCCATTGGAATCTTTTATGTAAGCCTTACGGAAGGTTCAGGGAAGGTTACATGTAATATTCCATGAGAGCCAAATGGAATCTTACAAAATAGCTTCCAGTAAGCTTCCGAAAAGTTATATCCGAATGTTATTTGGAAGATTACCTTACATCTTGCAGGAAGCTTGCAGTAACATTTTGCGGAAGATTCTATTCAAACTTCCTGCAGCCTTTCGCAGAATATTACAGGAATGACATATTAATGTTCACAGAAAGTTATTGCAAAGTTTCAGAAAAAAGACATTAGTTTGTAGTAAATATCATGAAAATTATTCATTTGAATTGTTAAATAAATATATTCCTTTGTTTATAAGAATTTTGTATTCCTGGTACAAAATCGAATAAATTTAATATATATCATTGGACTCTAACATTTTAAGGATACCGTCTATCAAAAAATCGATCAAAAATTTTGAAATTTTCAGTTTCAAGATTATTAAGAATTTCCATTCTGTAGGTAAATATCTACAAGAAAAATCATATTATATGTCCTAAGAATTATTTTCAGTCACTATTCTACAAAAACAAAAAAATCAATATTTTATTGATATTGTTATTTCACGGCAATATTGTTGCAAACGAAAATAATTTTAAATAATTTTTACTTTTATGTAATATGTAATATTCAATTTCATACGCGTAAAAGTATATATTATATATACATATATATATATATATATATATATATATATATATATATATATATATATATATATATATACACTAGGGGTACCCCCTGCTCGCACTGCTCCCAAACCCCAGTTGTGCTATAAATATAATTATATATTAAACATTTAAATCATTTTTAAATTTTTAAATCATTTTTTTTAGTTTCGTTGATAATTTAGTATATTATTTGATATATCGTAATGATTTTGAGTTTTATAAGACTTATAGGATTATTTTGTTATAATTCCTTTTTTATATCTTTTTCTCATTTTAAACATTTTATGAGATATATCAAAAATTCATACTAAAATTTATAAATTTATTATGATATTGTAAATGAAATTATTACATGATCATTATATCATATTTTATTTAAAATTTAGATATTTATATAACAAATAAATAAATAAAATAATTTTAAATTATTTTATACTTACTTATATTACATTTACCTGTATAAAAGTTATGAATATGTTTTTTTTATTTATTGTTGTTAGTAGTTAAATTATTTATTTATTAAAATTTCGATTTATAAATTTTAAATAATCATAACTTTTAAATATTTTAGTTAATTTTCAAATATTTTATTTTTTTTTTTATTTTTAATAATATTGATAATGTTTAAAAACTTTTTTTAAATTTATTATTATATATTGAAATATTTATGATTTATTTTAATTTTTCATATTTTATTAATAATGTTAGCTAATCTTAATAAATATTTAGAATAAATTCCATGACTTTGATTAAAGTAATATTCTGCTATTGGTTCGCGTATTATTTTTTTAATATTTCTTTCTAAACTATGTTAGGTACAATATCTCTGTTTTTCGATTCATTTTGAATATATATTTTATTTACATTTTTACAACGTGAAAGACTTATTTGTGCTTCTATGTTATATTTGAATAATTTAGTTATTTTTAATCGCGTTTCATTACATAATCCATTTTTTATACTTAAATTTCGAATTAACATAATTATGGTATTTACTTTTAATTTCAGTTCGTGTGGAGGTAATCCTTCTCTTATGTTATTTAACATTTCTATTGAATAATTCAAATGAATATTATCATCCGTTTGATCTAGACCTTTGTAAAACAAATATAAATAGTTATTAATCTTGAAAGTTATATAAATTTAAACATAAATATTAATATCAATTAATTTTAAAAGTTGTATAAATCAATACTATTAAAGGTTTATAATGTAAGGTGGTGTGGAAATCTGAATCCTCAACACTATATGCTTATTTTTATTTTAATACAATAAAATATTTATAATATGAACAAATTATAAATATTTTAGTTGTGCTATAAATATAATTATATATTAAACATTTAAATCATTTTTAAATTTTTAAATCATTTTTTTTTTTAGTTTCGTTGATAATTTAGTATATTATTTGATATATCGTAATGATTTTAAGCTTTATAAGATTTATAGGATTATTTTGTTATAATTCCTTTTTAATATCTTTTTTCTCATTTTAAACATTTTATGAGATATATCAAAAATTCATACTAAAATTTATAAATTTATTATAATATTGTAAATGAAATTATTACATGATCATTATATCATATTTTATTTAAAATTTAGATATTTATATAACAAATAAATAAATAAAATAATTTTAAATTATTTTATACTTACTTATATTACATTTACCTGTATAAAAGTTATGAATATGTTTTTTTTATTTATTGTTGTTAGTAGTTAAATTATTTATTTATTAAAATTTCGATTTATAAATTTTAAATAATCATAACTTTTAAATATTTTAGTTAATTTTTAAATATTTTATTTTTTTTTTATTTTTAATAATATTGATAATGTTTAAAAACTTTTTTTAAATTTATTATTATATATTGAAATATTTATGATTTATTTTAATTTTTCATATTTTATTAATAATGTTAGCTAATCTTAATAAATATTTAGAATAAATTTCATGACTTTGATTAAAGTAATATTCTGCTATTGGTTCGCGTATTATTTTTTTAATATTTCTTTCTAAACTATGTTAGGTACAATATCTCTGTTTTTCGATTCACTTTGAATATATATTTTATTTACATTTTTACAACGTGAAAGAGTTATTTGTGCTTCTATGTTATATTTGAATAATTTAGTTATTTTTAATCACGTTTCATTACATAATCCATTTTTTATACTTAAATTTCGAATTAACATGATTATGGTATTTACTTTTAATTTCAGTTCGTGTGGAGGTAATCCTTCTCTTATGTTATTTAACATTTCTATTGAATAATTCAAATGAATATTATCATCCGTTTGATCTAGACCTTTGTAAAACAAATATAAATAGTTATTAATCTTGAAAGTTATATAAATTTAAACATAAATATTAATATCAATTAATTTTAAAAGTTGTATAAATCAATACTATTAAAGGTTTATAATGTAAGGTGGTGTGGAAATCTGAATCCTCAACACTATATGCTTATTTTTATTTTAATACAATAAAATATTTATAATATGAACAAATTATTAAAAATCATTATGTTTTCAACAAATGAATTAATTATAGTGTTGAGGAATTGTAATAGAATTAATTTAAATTTATATTTATTAATTTCAGATAAACTATGTAAAAAATGGTAATAAGTTATCTGATGAGGCACATGTTTTTCATTTTAAATATAATAAATTGTAATTTTATGCAACTACTTTCGAGTTTTCAACATAAAAAAAATTAAAATTTTTATATTTTTATGTAATATTATACTTAAAATATAATAAAAAAATATAAAACTATATTATGCAATATTTGATGGTTCTAAAAGGTTGTTGGGGGATTGTGGGGGGTTGTGGGGGGATTGTGGGGGTGGACTGTGGGGGGGCAAGAGGGGGGTTATTGGGGGTCTATGGGGGATGGGGGGGCGTGGGGGGGGGTAATGATCGATAACATAAAATAACGTAAATTTACGTTATTTAATTAATAAAAATCATGTGGGGGGCTGTGGGGGGGTGTGGGGGCACCGACTGAATTTGGGTTCATATAACTATATAATATAGGGAGATAGATATATATATATATATATATATATATATATATATATATATATATATATATATATATATATATACATATGTATATATATATTGATTGCGCTAATTGTTTATAATTCATGCAATCAATTTCCATACACCTGCATACTGTTGACTAATTCATTTGGCGAATTTAATTCAATCAATTATAAGAAAATACAAAAGAGCAGAACATTTTATGTAATTAGCTTACTAGGAGAGTGTCACACCTCCGGATCACGGATTTTGCTTAAACTTAATGATAAGTTTTCAGATGATAAAATATGGAAAAAGCTAAAGTTATAATCACAAATACTAAATATTTCCCTAGTTACAGGCAATTAAAGAAAATCACTAAAAAAGTTACTAGATTTTTAAACGCATATAGTCTTTTAGCATTGATAGCTAGAAGCTTGAAACTTTTTAAATTAAAGCTGAGCTTAAATCCTTTCGAAACAGTAGTTACAGCATATCAAAATATTATTTTTTCCCAAAGTTGGAGCGTAATAAGGATTGGACCTCAATTTTCTTTTTAAAACATTAATTAATAATAAAAGCTGAGATTAAGTCCAATCTTTATTACGCTCCAACTTTGGGAAAAGATAATATTTTGATATGCTGTAACTACTGTTTCGAAAGGATTTGAGCTCAGCTTTAATTTAAAAAAGTTTTAAGCTTCTAGCTATTAATACAACAGAACTATATGCGTTTAAAAATCTAGTAATTTTTTTAGTGATTTTCTTTAATTGCCTGTAACTAGGGAAATATTGAGTATTTATGACTATAACTTTAGCTTTTTTCATATTTTATCATCTGAAAACTTATCCCGCAGTTTGAACAAAATCTGTGATCTGAAGGTGTGACACTCTCCTATTTAGTAGAACATCTGTAACGTCTCGCAATAAGACTTGATCAAAATAAATATTATAGTGCATATGAACAGATGTAAACATAACCAAAGAATTTAGACGTTTATAGAAGAGCAAACGCGTACAAAATTTTGAGGCAAGTTATCCCCCCAGCTTTTAAATTGTTGGTCTATCTATATATTAGTACTGTATAGATATACAGTCTGTGTATTAGCTCTGCGCTTCTATGCATATGTCTATATTTGTTGACATAACACTGTAACAGAATAATTAGCTACAAATTCGTTTTCATGTCCATTTTATGTTTTTAAATAGTAAATTGATCATCTAACAATGAATCGCATCGAAAATTTAAAATACTAAAAGAGGAGGAAAGCAAAATCGAGGAAAATGAAGGGGAAACATAAAAATTTAAATGCCAAAAAAGAAAAAACTACAAGTGAGAAAAAATTTCAAAGTTTTATTAAAAGCTGGAGCAAAGATTAAAATAACGATGAAAGTTTTAAATATGTGTTAGTGCACAAAAGAACAATTGAATAATTTGGTTTCTGAAGTGTTGTGTGCAATGTGTAAACAAAATTCTCTTAGTATAAGAGTTTTAGAATCGAATGGACTTGCAACAAAACTAAATATTATATGTGGTGAATATGAAGAAACTATAAAAGAATTTCATTCATGCCCACGTGTTGATGAGAAAAAAACATTTCATGTGAACAAAAAAATTATTGAAAGTGTGATCATGATGGGATTAGGTTATCCTAGTTTACAAAAATTTTGTATGGGTATGGGCATGAATGTTATGTCTAAAAAACATTTTATAAAATATTGCCAAGTGTGATAAATGACTATAACAGACTCAAGCAAGAAATGTCATTAGAATCAAGAAAGAAGGTACGTGAACATTATTTAGCTTTAGATAAAAGTCTTGATGATGATAGCATTATTGAATATACATGTACGTATGATGGCACTTGGCAAAAATGAGGATTCACCTTATTATATGGTATAGGCTTTGTCATTGAATCATACACCGGTTTAGTAATAGATTATGAGATTTCGTCAACAAATTGTAATATTTGTGAAAGTAAAAAAAGGACATTGCAACCTGAAAGCGAAGAATTTAAAGAGTGGGTACACATAAAAGCAGTGGTACGTGTCAACAGAGCTTTGATGGTTCATCTGGTTCATAGAGCTGTTTCATAAGGACAAGAGCCACCCAGTCACACTAGTACAAGAACAAAAATAAATCATCTTGTTAACGAATACATCAGACCTGTATATAAAAAAATTCAGCAATGTAGAGTTGCTTCGAAGATGTATAAGAGGTGGTACCCAGAATGCTAATGAAAGTCTTCATCACATAATTTGGTCAAAGTGCAGCAAGGATACTTTTCAATCAAAGAATAAATTAAAAATTGCTGTAATTATGGCTGTTAGAGAATTCAATATGGGTTATGAAAATACAGTAAGATTAACAAATTTTACAGTAAAATTAAAACTAATTATTTAATATTACAACTTTTGATTATTATAATTTTTTTTAGACCTCAGGACCAATCTGAAAGAGTTAAAAAAGTAAAGAAGATTAGAAAATGTACAAGTAAAAAGAAAAATGATGTGTTCAGTATTGAAATAAATAAATTCAACATCTAAATTGTGTTCTGAAAATTGTTGCATAAAATGTTGTTTTTCTCAAAATTAATTATTTAATTTCTTTTCTTAAATTCAAAATATTTCTGGAAATGAAATATTGTTCCAATCAAGTTGAAATTTTATATTTTTCTTTGATCGTATATTAGCAACAAAATTGTGGTGCAGATTTATAATCCGATAAGGTCGAACATACTTTTTTGAAACTTTGCTAGATAAAACATGTGATAATATAATTTTATTAAATAAATAATTGTTATAATTGTTATAATGGATTATAAATTCTCTTATTTTTGACTTCGAACAATTTTGCACCACAGTAGGTAAACTAGGGGGATTCAAGCACAGGGGGGATTCAAGCACAGGGGGGATTCTAGCACAGGGGGGATTCAAGCACAGTCGATTTTCAGCACAGCACACTCGGCAACCCATGTTTGTGTTAACACAGTCGATTTTCAGCACAGCACACTCGGCAACCCATGTTCATGCTTACATGAATAACCCAAGTTTGCTCGAGAGAATTCTGTGCACATGTATATATAGATAATAAGAAAAAAAGAGGGGATATTCAACGCGAAGATCAACGCATTTTTATTCTGACCTATCATGAGAGAACATCGCGCGCGCACATTATTGTACGCACGATTTTTCTTTATAGAAAGAGGGGGAGATATTAGCGCTTTGAAACTCTCCATCACGATCTAATGCGCTCTTCAATAAAAATTACTAATCGGCCCTTTTAAGGGCAAAAAATTTTTTAACATGGAACAAATTGTTTTAACAAATCGGTCGTTTTAAGAGCTATAAATTTTTTAATGTAGAACAGATTATTTTGAATATATAATTTATAAAAAAAGACTTAACGTGGGATCGACTGCACGATCTTTTGGATGCGAAACTCTCGCTTATTCCTCTAGACCACGAAGTCATACTTTAAAAATTATATGTTTTAAATTTGTATACATCATTTAAAATTAGAAAAACAAATAGTTTTCCACGTTTAAGATATTTTAGTTCTGAAAAGAACTGTTTGTAAAAATATAAAATTACAAGCTAACAATCTTGAAATCTCTATGTCAACTCCACACGCAAAGATTTTATGAGAGTGCGCGAATTGCAGGCAGCTACGCCGCACCAATGAGCGCGCAGCGCGTTCGGCTACAACCGCTTGCACTCGGCTATTGTCGTTTCAAGAACGAAAGTGATAAATCCATCAAACTTTTCTTGTAATGTTGCTATAAACTTAATAATTTTGCAACATTACTTTTTAAAATTATTATTAAAAAGCATCAAATCAGCCCTTTTAAGAGCCAAAAAATTTTTAATGTAGAACAAACTGCTGTGAAAATATTTCTTACAAGTCCTTTTCAGAGCAACTTATTTCGCGTTTGCTGACTTTCCCTTTACTTTGACACCTATATTTTTATCGTAAGAGTCTTTTCAGCAAACTTCCATGCACTTTCTTACTATTAATTGTTTTATATACGATTAAAATTAAAAATAGTTTTTCTACGTTCAAGATATTTTAGTTCTGAAAAGAACTGATTTAAAAAATATAATTATAATAAGATACTAATTGCATGTTAACAAACTTGAAAACCAAGCAAGTTCTTTGCGAGCAGCTATGCCGCACCAATGAGCGTGCAGCACGTTCGGCTATTGTCGTTTCAAGAACGAAAGTGATAAATCCATCAAACTTTTCTTGTAATGTTGCTATCAACCTAATAATTTTTGATCATTACTTTTTAAAATTATTATTAAAAAGCATCAAATCGGCCCTTTTAAGAGCCAAAAATTTTTTAATGTAGAACGAACTGCTGTGAAAATATTTCTTACAAGTCCTTTTCAGAGCAACTTATTCTCTATATAAGTCTTTTCAGCAAACTCATGAGTACTATCTTACTATTAATTGTTTTTTATATATGATTAAGAATTAAAAAAATAGTTTTTTGCGTTTAAAATATTTCAGTTTTTAAAAGAACTGATTATAAAACATGAAATGACAAGTTAACATTCTCGAAATCTCTGTGTCAGTTTCACGCGTAGAGATCTTATGAGAGTGCGCGAATTGTAGCCAGCTACGCCGCACCAATGAGCGCGCAGCACGTTCGGCTACAACCGCTTGCATTCGACCATTGTCGTTTCAAGAATGTATCCGAAGAATTCGATCTACTAATGTTGTTAAAAACTTAATAGAAACTATGAAAAGTTTTATGTTTAAAATATTTTAGTTCTGAAAAGAACTGATTTAAAATATATAAATAATTGTTAAGAATCAAAATAAATTTGTTCTGCGTTTAAATAATTGTGGCCCTGAAAAGGGTCGATTGTTGGTGGCTCTGAAAAGAGCCGATTTGTGTTGCTTCTGAAAAGGGTCGATTAGAATAACCTCCGCCAAACTTTTTTTATCTTGTCCTCATCGTCATCATCTCTAGGCCTCCTCCCGTAAAATGCCTCGCAAACTATTTGCGGTGATGGTGATGGAGAATTAGCTATATCAATTATCTCTGGTTCACGAGCCGGAGATACTAAATCAATTACCTCCGGTTCGCGAGCCGGAGATATTAAATCAATTATCTCAGCTTCGTGAACCGGAGATGAAATGTCGATGACCACATCCCAAGGGCTCACCCGCACCTCTATTTGTTCAACAGCAATGTACTGTTGCACGAACGGATCGTACAACAGCACCGGCGATGGCGGTAACGGCATGGCTAAAGGCGACGATGGTGGTGTAACAGACGAAGGCGGCGGTGGTGAAGGTGGCATCGGTGACGGTGGTGGTGTTGGTGTTGGTGGTGGAGACATTAAATTTATGTCAATATCTTCCCAATTTATCTGAGCCATATGCTCCTCAATCAATTGGAGAATCCTTTCGATTTTCTGTTCATCCAATCCAAGATCCATGGCTACAAAGAATAATCTAATCCGCGAAACGCTACTTAATTTATACGCTTTCATTAGCGTCGCATGAAACAATTAAGGGAAGAGACGCGGGAGGGGGTAAGTCAAAGAAAAAATTTCGTGATGTCAAAGGTGGAGGCGCGGGAGGGGAGAAGTTAAATAGAGGTTGTATATATACGAACGCGCGAGTAATTAGCAGATATTTCACGGAGTCAATCAGTTGGAGGGATGATCATCGGAGCCAAAGGATTTTGGAAAAAGAAGAAAACGACTCAAAAAGGAAGCCAATCCAGAAGACAACAGCTAAGAAGAAAACTACCCAAGAAGGAAGCCAACATAGAAGACAGCTAAGAAGAAAACTAGTCGAGAAGAAGAAGGAAACCATCCAAGAAGGAAGCCATCCAAAAGAAAAAACAGCAGCTAAGAAGAAAACCAACAAAATTTACAATCCGTCCTTTTTAGGATGATATTTATTTTAACGTGGGATCAGAATGTTCTTTCTGAAATTTAATAAATTGTACTTTTAAGTACAAACATATTTTTTACGTAGCTACACATTATTTTATTTTTAATACTCTTTTATCACATTGAAATCAAATAAACGCTTGCTTGAATAGCGCCAAATAAATAATTCTTTGATTAAAATAAAAATTTATTAAAACCAAGTAAATATTTCTTTGAAATAAATCTCTAAACCAAATTCAATTATTTTAAGAAATATTTAATTGATTTTAATAAATATTTATTTTAATCTAATAATTATTTACTTGGCACTATTCAAGTAAGAGTTTATTTGATTTCAATATTTTTTTTTCAGTGCAAGTTTAAGTGTATGATCTTAAAAGAAATCTTTCAAGTATTATATCAGGTTTAAAAGTGTTGTGAAAAAAGTGTTTGTGAAAGTGTTCTTGTTTATAAGATGCAAAGAAGAAATCTCTTGAAGAAGAAATCTCATAAGTTAAAAAAATTTTAAGGATGAAAATATCTTGTGAAAGTTAAATATATTTATAGTTTTTTCTTTGATTTAAAAGTTAATAGTGCTACATTAACTTTTCAGTGAATAATAAATAAAATAGTTTCATTGAATTCAGTGAATAATAAAAACTAGTTTATAAAATAGTGAATAATAAATAAAATAGTTTAATTGAAAGTGAGTTTTGGAAACAGTGTATTAGAAAAAAAAACAAAATTTTACCTCAATGAAAAAAAAAAAATTGGTTTCAACTTATAAAAAAAAATTTTATTGCTAGTTTTTATTGATATTTATTAATAATAATTTAATGATAATTTATATCTGAATTCTGTAAGAAATAACTGAAGATATTTCATAAATAATGATAATTTTCAGTTTTACAGAAATTTCATCCATCGGTCTTTTTTTACTATATCTTCATATCTCGACAACTAATAAAGCTAGACACTTAAAAATTGGTGTGTAGCTTTATTATGATGAAAGAAATAAAGAAATAAATTTTTAACTTTCTAAGATGATTCTTTCTTCATCCGCTAAGAAAAAAGTTGATGTCAAAAATGAGACATGTTCGCGTAAAACCTAAAATTTTTTAAACTTCATTTTTAACCTGATTTTCTTATTAAATTTGAAATTTTAAACTATTTTAGACTAATGAAAATAAGATTTACAGAATATTGATCATATTTATTCGATATTACTTAATTGAGGTAAATTTTGTATTTCTTATCTCAACAAAAGACACTTAAAAATTAGTGTACAGCTTTGTTGTGATAAATTTTAAGTGTTCAAGATTTTTATCTTTATCTGATAATAAAAAAGAATTTTCATGTGCAACTATCATTTAAAAATTGATGTGTTTAATATTAAAAATAAGAAAATTTTAAGTGTGCAAAAATTTTGATACATGCAAGGTGTGAAGAAGTACCCCCACCAGAGTGATTGAGTGCAAGGATTTAGGATATAACAACCCGTCACGCAGCGGGTTGTCTCATTTTTCAAGATGGAACGACGGCTTCCAGTTCTATCAGCGCCATCCTTACCCATGTTGTGGACAGGTCTTCCGCCAACGCCACCACCACTTACACCGCCGTCACCATCCTCATTTAAGAAGATTTTGTGGCCCAAGGCTCTTCAACAACCACCATCACCGCTTCCATCATTAGCTGAGGCCTTGGGAGAGGAGTTGATGGCTCTAGCAATGGAGCCATTTACTCCTCACTTGAAGAGATTTTTAAATAGTAGGAAGAAGGTGGAAGAAGAAGAAAAAGAAGAAGAAGATGGACCCTGGGTTAGAAAACCGACTCGATCGAGGAAGGTGCCAACGGGGAAACGGAAGCCTCCCTTGTTCGGCGTCGACATTCTGTAAAATATTTTTTAACGATCGGCCCTTTTCAGGGCTATCAATTATTTGAACGTAGAGCAAACTGCTTTACAAGTACGTTCTCTTTGAATTTACTTGTAAGGTAATAATTTTTTTGAGATTAGATTTTTAAAAATAATTTATTACATTTGAAAAAAATTTGTTTTTAAATATGGTAAGAGCCCCTCCTTCGCTCTTTACCTGTGAGATTCTACCCATTTATGATAAGTTATTGTAGCAATAATTTATCATAAATCTATAATCTCTCCATTGAGAATTTTTTTTTTTTTCATTTTATTTCTTAAGCATACATAGAATGTAATAAATCTTTATTTATCATACAATAATTTTTATTACACGGACATTCTTCTTCTTCTTCCAATACTATCAAAGAATTAAAGGATGTAAAACTACAGTTAGCATCTACCTCATCAGCACCTTTTCCACTTCCGAGAAGCCAATTCTTTAACATTTGAACATTCTTAAATGCGCAAGCGGGATTTGAGCATTGATGGACGGAACATGTTGGAGTTTCATCGTTCTTTGCTAGAGTTGAGAAAGATGGACAACCACTATGCTCGATATTACAGATTAATCTGAAAAAAAACAAATCATCAATGAAATAAAAAAATTATTTTTAAATAATAGTATACTTACTTATCATGTAATATTTCAGCTACCCATTTTCTCTTTTCTTCTCCTTTAACCCAAATTCTTGTCGCATCTTTACAACATTCCTTCAGAGTATCACTTAGTCTTTCGTAAGGAATGTCTCCAGAGTTCCAAGGTATACCATGCCAATATTTTTCCAACCATCTGTTAACGCTTTTGTACTCACTCAAAAGATATTTCCAAAGATAGGGTGATTGGAAATTGAAAACCAATGGTATTGAATCATCTTCAAGAGTAATTACAGCAACTTCTTTAAATACAAATTTATTTAAGAGCATGACAAAGCTGTCCGCCTTCTAATAATATTTCCAATCCTAACTTATGAATAAACGATGCGTTTAATCGAGTTTCTTTGCTACAAAGAAAAAATTTGTAAGATTAAACTCTAGTGTGGACAACTCAAGAAATTCACCAAAATATTATACATATAAAGTTATAATAAAAACTTTCAATGTATCGTATTTTAAGGTTAGGTTTGTCGAGTTCGATATCTAATTTCCAATCTAAGCTCATAAAAAAAATAACAAGTTCAAATGATTTTTTATTTTAACAAAAATTATTGTATTAATATAGCTTTAGTGCGGACAAGTCATTATATTTGTTTAATTTAAGAATTTAAAAAGATATTGATAAAGTAAAAAAAGCAAAACTCGATTGCTGCAGCTCCGACATGCCGTTAAAGATCTCTTGAAGCCTTGAACGTCCAGTACGATCTCCATCTCGGCAATGATGATTTTATAACATCCTTCACGCTTTTATACTAGAACTAACATCTCCTACGAACCAATCATGGTACTTGACCCCCCACTACATAACTCTAATTTCCCCCACTTCACTACTCCCACTCCATTATCTCCCACGCAACACTAAAGACTGGATATAAGCAGCTACAAACTCGCGGACGGATCATTATTCATCGAGCAGTCTACGCAGCAGTAATTTCGAAAGAATTATCAAGTGCAGATTTAAAAGTGATTTTAAACAGTGAAATTGACTTAGAAAAGTTGAAGTGATATTAAATAGTGAACTCACAAAAATTTTAAAGACAAATTATAAGTAAACTTAGAAAAAAAAGTGAAATTAATAACTGAACAATTAAGTGAATTCGATAATCTACTATTTTAACTTTTCATCATGTCGGAGTATTACATCGCGACTGTGAAAAGTTTGTGGAACTCATTACGTTACGTGGCAAGTGGTACAGCTGATGATGATGATATTAAAAGATGGTTAGAGTTGGTCGAAAAGATGACTGAAAATTTACAAAATGTGTTAAGTACATCTACACTATCACGATCAGAAAAGCAAAAAAATGAAACTTCTCTGAGACATCTTCTTACCATTCGAGAGAGGCTTTTGGAATTTGTCAAGAGAGGTGGTCAACTTCAGAGTAATATTCAAAAACCAAGTGTGGAGTGGAAGGATTTCCAATCAGCCTTTGCTTCTCGAATGTTATCAGGCGTCATCACAAATCTCGGCCATTTGGATTTAGAAGCATTTATGATAGATGCTTATCCTGTTTTCGAGAAAAAAATTAAAGATGCTCTCGGTGTACATAACGCCATCTCCGTTAATGTTGAACTCGCGGCAGAATACGTTCTGCAGAAAAGTGATTCAGAAACAGTTGAAGTTAAATATTTTAATACTAAAAATAACTCTATTTTTAAAAACAGTGATTTACAAATGTGGTTTCATTTGAATGCTATGGAAAGTATCCAAACTGCGATGGAGGAATTTTAACAGCGCGACTCCGGATGGACACTTCGTCAGATATTAAGTTTAAATATAAATAAATTTAACCCGATGCGAGGTGGCTCTCACATTAATTTACCCGAAGTGATTGAAAAGAAGAGAGCGTGTGCCAATGTGCATAATACTGATGATCAATGTTTCAAATGGGCCGTTCTTTCTGTATTACATCCTGCAGAACGTAATCCGTAACGTGTATCTAAATACAAACGATACGAAGGCGAACTTGATTTCAGAGGGATCGAATTTCCCGTATCACCGAAGCAAATATCGAAATTCGAACATCAAAATACTGTATCCATCAATCTTTTCATCTTAAAAAAGAAAGGTGAGTAAATTATTTGTTCTTAATTATTATGAAGTCAGCTTAAAATGATAAAAAATTTTTTCAGGAGACAAATATGATGTATCACCATGTCACCTTACAGCTAAGAAAAAGGTGAAGCATGTAAATCTTCTTCTCATACAAGATAAGTATTTTAATGAGGAAGAAGAAGATGAAGAAGACGACGAAATTGATGATTTTGACGCAGTGCCTAGATTTCACTACGTCTGGATAAAGAGTCTATCACGATCGGTACGTTCGCAACTAACGAATCATAAAGCCAAGACTTATATTTGCGTACGGTGTCTTCATTTTTTCAGAACTGAAGAAAAGTTGAAAGAACATAAAACTGATTGTGTTAGTGTTAATAAGTGTAAAGTTAAACTTCCTTCCGAAAAAGACAATATTTTAAAGTTTGAAAATCACAAGAATAGTGAAAGAGTACCATTCGTTATATACGCTGATTTCAAATGTCTTCTCAAACCAGTAAATGATGTGCGTGCTTTCCAAGAACACCAGGCATATAGTATAGGATATTATGTTAAGTGTAGCTTTAATGATGACTACTCCGAGTACAAAAGCTACAGACAAACTGAAGAAAACAACCCGACTCCTGCTCAGTGGTTTGTAAGAGAATTAGATCAGCTCAGAAGTAAATTGGAACAATTATATAGAAATCCTAAGCCTCTAAACCTCACAGATAGAGAGCATCTTTCATTCGAAAGAGCTACTTTTTGCCATATCTGTAGAAAGTCTTTTACGGATAAAGACGTCAAGGTTCATGATCACTGTCATCTCAATGGAAGGTAAGTTTCATCTTTATTAGTATATAAATTTAAAATTTTTAAATTTAACTTTATCTTTTTAGATTTCGTGGAGCAGCACATCAATCTTGTAATATTAAATATCAAGATTCGAGATTCATTCCTGTCGTATTTCATAATCTAACAGGCTACGACTCGCACTTTATTGTTAAGGAGATTGCAACAGCTATTGATTTTAAGGGACGAGTGAATCTTATTCCTGAAAACAAAGAACGCTACATCTCATTCGTGAAGTACATCGAGGGAAGCGAGATCAATTTTAGATTCATTGATTCATTCCGTTTTATGGCGACCTCTCTTGAGAAGCTCGCATCTCATTTAAATGAGTTAAATATCATTACGAAAGAATTCCAAACTGATGGATATAAAACCGAGCAAATGGAATTGTTAAAGCGGAAAGGAGTTTTTCCCTATGATTACGTCACAGGATTTGATAAACTGCAAGATGTATATCTCCCTTTCAAAGAAGCCTTCTATAGTAAACTCATGGATTGTGAGATCAGTGAAAGTGAGTACGAGCATACGCAGAATGTATGGAACACTTTTAATATTGAGACACTGGGCGAATACTCCGATCTCTATCTAGACCGATGTTCTTCTTCTAGCTGACGTATTCGAGAATTTTCGCTCGACATGCATCGAAGCCTATGGACTAGATCCTGCTCATTATTACACCACTCCTGGACTAACGTGGGATGCTATGCTGAAACATACAAAAGTTCAGCTTGAACTCCTTACAGATATTGACATGCTCATGTTTGTAGAGCGAGGTATCAGAGGTGGTGTTAGCCAATGCTGTAATCGCTATGCTAAAGCAAATAATGAATACATGGGAGAGGATTGGATTTTAGATGAGGAGACCAAGTATTTGATGTACTATGACGTCAATAATCTTTACGGATGGGCCATGACGCAGTCATTACCATATGGAGGTTTTAAGTGGGAAGAAAAGCCTGAAGAATTGGACGTAATGATTATTGACGACAATAGTCCAATTGGATACATATTAGAGGTAGATCTGGACTACCCGCAGTCTCTGCATGACTCACATAAAGATCTTCTACTCTGCCCAGAACATTAAGCTGCTCCAGGCTCAACGCAGAAAAAATTGATGACCACCCTCTGTAAAAAAGAGCGCTATGTGATTCATTTTCGTGCTCTAAAACAAGCCCTTCGTAATGGATTGATTCTTAAAAAGATCCACAGGGCCTTACGATTCGAACAAAGACCATGGCTCAAATCATACGTGGACTTGAATACGGAGAAGAGAAAGCAAGCAAAGAATCTTCAAGCTTCTCATCAATGCGGTCTACGGAAAGACTATGGAAAACGAACGCAAGCGTGTTGATGTTAAGCTTGTAAACAAATGGGAAGGACGCTACGGAGCTGAAGCCTTGATAGCCAAGCCAAATTTCCATAGTCGCAGCATCTTTGGTGAAAATTTCGTCGCAATACAACTTGCTAGAACGGAAATCAGTATCAGAAAGCCGTTGTACGTTGGCCTCAGTGTTCTAGATCTCTCGAAGACATGTGTGTATGATTTCCATTATTCATACATGCTAGAACGTCTTGGTACCAAGTGTAAACTCCTCTACACCGATACCGATAGTTTAATATACGAGGTGAGAGGTCAGAACGTGTACGAAATGATGAAAGAGGACATCATGAGGTTTGATACATCAGATTACCCTAAAGACAATCAGTTTGGTATGCCTCGTATCAACAAAAAGGTCATCGGTGTAATGAAAGACGAATGCAACGGCAAAATCATGACCGAATTTGTCGGATTGAGAAGCAAGATGTATTGCGTCAAGATTCAGGATGAGAACCCCATCAAGAAGGCCAAAGGAGTTAAAGCCACAGTTGTAAAAAACATCATTCAGTTCGACGACTATCGACGTTGCTTGTTTGAACAGGAAACGATAACGTGTCAACAGTGCAACATTTGATCGAGAGAACATGTCGTCAGGACGGAGAAACAAAATAAGGTTGCACTCAGCTCCAATGACGATAAACGTTATCTCTTGGAGGGAGAAACAGATACCTTATCGTGGGGGCATTATCTAGTACCCATAGAAGGGAAGAGTCAAGAAGTGGGGATTCAAACGGCGAATCAAGAAGAGGAGATTGTGGCAGCAAGTCAAGAAGAGGGGATAGCGGCGGCTTGAGTAGAGGGGAGACCACTACTTATAGAAGGTGACGAAGCCAAAGAAGTCATTCCTTCGTCTGACGAACCGCCTGCAAAGAAGCAAAGAACAAGATAGACTAGATATAAAGAATTTTGAAATTCGATCAAGAGAAAAATTTAATGTAAGTTGAAATTTTTATACTTCAAAATTTCATACTCTAAAGAACTTTGAAAAACTTATTTCATTTTAGATGGATCTTGCCAAATTAAATGAAATTGCTCGTGGAGGCTTTTTGCCCACTAAGAAGGTAGCTGAGTTGGAGAAAAATCAAGATTACGTAGTGACTGAACTAAAATCAGTCAAAACACGGTATGGTGACCGTTTTGTTGCGGATTTAGATGGTAAATGCCGCATTTTTCTGCCAACTCGAGTTTCCTTGGCCTTAGAGAAGGATGAGAACTTCCATTATAAGTTATTGGATCCCATTCAACACTACAAGTTGTTTGTGAAGTATTTGGGCGAGACTAAGAGTGATCTCGAGTTCTTCTTTGCTTAGGCGCATGGAATTTAACGGAGAGGTATACGAGTCACGGGTGCACCTCCTACTTCGAGTTTGCTCGGAGTAAGGGGTTTACAAGTGGCGATTCTTAGTTGTACCTCACAGATGGGAGCAAAGGTTGGGGCTCCCATCACTTCCTAAACAAAAAAGTTTTCTCTGTGGAGGGGAGATCCACACAAATGCTATTTAAGAGAACTCCTGAGCCATTTCTTCATTAATCTCTGTTGAGAAGCCTTGATCAGAGAAATATGGATCTTGATAAATTCAACAAGGCAGCTCGTGGACGTGTCTATCGTGCCATTGGGTATATATTCCCCTTGAAGAAAGATCAGACTTATTATGTGAGTGAGTTTAGACCAGTTAAATGTAAGGATAAGTTTAGATTGATGGCAACTTTAGATCACGAATGGCGCATTTTTATTCCATCTCGCGCTTGCAGAGCCTCACAGGAGAATAAGGAGTTTTACTTCCAGTTGCAAGAGGCCATAAAAAATTTTAAGTTGTTTGTGAAGTATTTAGATGATGATAAACGAAAAGGTCTCGAGTTCTCCTTGGCTTAAGCGCTTGAAAGTTAACGGAGAGGTATACGAGTCACGGGTGCATCTCCTACTTCGAGATTACTCGGAGTAAGGGGTTCACAAGTGTCGATTCTTGGTTGTACCTCACAGATGGGAGCAAAGGTTGGGGCTCCCATCACTTCCTAAACAAAAAAAAAATGTTTTTGTTTGAAGCGCTTAAGATATAAATACCCTTGCTCTAAAGTTAATGTTTTTTCTACAGATAACGCATTTTTCAACTTTACTTGAGCATTGGTAACAACAGCAACAATGTCCGCATGGTAAAAATGCTATCTCTATTCCTTTATCGAAGCAAACTTTACATTTATTTTGTAAAGAATTATCTGTAGGAATTATATTTCGAAGGAAACAGCAGCGACTATTCTATTTCTTATGTTCTGATAATGGATCCTCACCAATTTCCCACCTACAGATCTCTGTAGAGCATTCAAAACAACGTACTTTGTCAATTTCACCTGTATAATAAAATCCTGCGGTGGCCAGATCTTTGGGTTTTAAAAAAGTCAAAGGCCAGTTTTTAAAACTGTCAAAACGACTTTGCTCCGTATGATACATGAGTACTTATTGGACTGATGTTTTATCGATCCAACTATTATGAGTACTATCAAAGCCGAGCCACTTTACGTATACTTGATTCCCACGTCTCTTTAGAACTTTTTCTACAAGATAAACGTCTGGATACTTGACTTTCTGAAGTTCTTCCTCGTAGAAGCCACCAGCGATTGATTGATCTTGATAGTCTTTGAGACGGTACGTTGTCGGCTGCGTTGCTTTAACTTGTTCAATCGTGAATATTTCAGCAGACCAATTAGGTGTGTATCCTTTTTCGAATACTTGTTTCAACTTGTTTACTCGTACTTTATCACTAACCTTGAATTTTGCTTTTTTTCTCACAACTTTTTGACCAAATCGTGCGCGAAACTGAGATGCATTTGCAACTGTAACATCTTTTGTTTTAGCACCAATCGTTCGATGTTTTGTATTGTTGTAAGATTTTATCAGATCAGGTAAAATATTGATCCATTTATAGCTACCACGTAAGCTGAACTTCATCCACCTTTTGTGTTAAAGAGTACGATTGAAGCGTTCGCAAATGGATGCTTTGAGATTACTAAACGTTGAGTATAAGTTAATCTTGTATTGTTGCATAAGATTTTTAAAATTAGTATTATAAAACTCTTTGCCTTTATCTGTTTGTAAATTTTTGGGAGCTCGTCCTTGACGTAATATAGATTTCATCGCAGTAGAGACTTCTGCTCCGGTTTTATGTTTCACAGGAACGGCCCATGCGTATTTGGAAGAAACATCTATAACTGTAAGCATGTATTTGTAGCCTTTGTTTTCTCGAGAATAAGGTTGCATCTCTACCAGATCGGCTTGCCAAGTCTCATCCAAACCTCGCACATCGAACTTTCGACGAGGATAATTACGACGTGCTGGCTTGTGAAGCTCTTCTACAAGTCTATGACGTTGTTCCATCGATGGTTATCGATTGACTATTTTGCACTAACAGAGATAATGCCTCCTTTTATAGTGTCAAGCTCCAACTGGCTTTGTATGAATTTCTTATCTAGCTCGTCTCTATGCACCTCTACAATTTTATCTAGGATATTGAGATCACTTCTCAAACTAGATATTGAATCTAATAATTTTTGAACTTCCAAACGTACGATACGCTGTAAAGTATCTAAATTTACAGCTTCATTGAGTTGATTAGGTGATGCTAGATTACAAAGCCTCTTATTTTCCATACCGTATTGTCCATCTTTTGTGAGTTTATAGCCAATACCCGGAGGTCCTCGACCACCATCACTTCGTTTAAGATTACGTCCGAATACGTCGAAGCTCATTTTGATAATGTAACAAGTTTTAATATGCAATTCAATATATATACCCTGCTTTACGTAACTCTTCGATGATGGAATGAATCTCGTTAGTATGACTAGGATTACCGGCTGCTTTTTCAGCAACTAGTAAACGAAGCCTATCAACTAATTCATTCGGATCATCCCAGTAGACATAATCAAACTTGGTATTTTTTCTCGCAATTTTATATCTTGGTAGTGAACCTCCTTTTTTACCGAATAGGGGAGCAATAATATTGGCAAACTTTTTACTATTATGCGAACCAAGTTCTTCATCGTTTCTGAAACGTTTTTTATGTGCATTTGTCAGTTCAAGGATCTTTTGATAGTTCTCTAAATCTTTTTGAGTTACTAATTTTTGAGATAGATGCTTCTCAACAAGCAATTCGTACAATCCTCGAGTTTTTGGGAACTTTTCAGTTCCTAATTGTACATAAGTTTTTTCAATATATATTGGTGTATTACCGAGAAAAAGTTGATCACCCTCCCTACGTACACCATAAACTTTATCCAATTCTCTATATTGTAAATCTTCTGTAAAATCTTCGCTAGCAGATTCAAACGAGGTTTCGAGAGAATGCGAGGAATCATTTTTTATAGTATTCTCCAATTCTTCATCGGATTCAGATTTTTTTACTTCAGGTAGAATAATTTCTTCTTCTTCTTCAGGAATGAGTTTTCTTCTTTTTCTCTTGCTTTCAAAAGCAATCTCTTTAAGTGGGTCAATGATGGGTTTAAGCGTTTGTTGAACAACTCTTTCCGTATTCTCTTTTCCATATTTTAACATCTCATACTTGCGTTTTACAGCATTACGCGCTTCAATAAGTTGCTGGAGTAAGGCTTTCTTTTGTTTAAGATCTGCCATGTTATCTCTTTGAGTTTCAAAGATAGATTGATGAATCTCTGTTAAGTATGAGTTATATTTATAGCAAAACAATCAAAACCTTTTCGATATCTACCAGCATTTAGTGGACTATCTTTGTCAATCATTAGAAATCCATATTTATCATCTATCCAACATTTAGAACACAATTCTTTGAAACGTAAAAAAGTCATGTCAGAGTTAACATGATCATCGTATAAATGTCTCAGATTAACATCATCTCGACGAAAGATAACAAAGAGATTAACATTATCTCTTATGAGATGTTTTGGGATTCGAGCATAAGACTGGCAGAGGTAGAAACAATCAACGTTCTTGTGTCTACCCATACAGAAGTATGCCCTGATGTGTTCTGGTTTTTCACAAGCTACATCGTCGAAAATCATTATAGAATTTGGAAGAGCATTATCCGGAGATATTATTGATTCGTGTTCACTAAATGGAAAGTATTGCATACCTTCCAGTGGCTCTAAGAGCTCTTTCAAAAACTTATATTTTGCTTGATTAAGAGATTTCGAATAAACGTAAACATTCTCAAATCTTAGACCATTAGGATGTGTTATGAGTGCGAGTAGACTATTAGTTTTACCACAATTAGATGGTCTGCAAAATACACCTCTTATACTATCTGGAAGTAAATTTCCATGTTTCTTTGATTTTTTATCTTGCTCCGAAAAAGTATCAAAATTTGCTATCGGAAGTTTTACAGACTGCTCTTTGAAATTCATCTCGACAGACGCAAACTGCAACTGTTCGATTAACTATAAATACGGTGCTTATATACCCGATGGGTTAGTTTTCCTTTGAACTTCAAAGTGTTATGATCATATATCGACGACGACGCGGTCGTGGTTTACTTAATAAAATCATTAATAATCTTCCACTAGAACTTCATCTACCAGGATATCAATATTGTGGACCAGGGACAAAATTAGCCAAACGTTTAGCTAGAGGTGATCCAGGAATCAATCTACTCGACAAAGCCTGCAAGGAGCATGACATAGCTTATTCACAGAATCGTGAAAATATTGAGGTTAGAAATACCGCTGATAAGGTTTTAGGAGAAATAGCTTGGGAAAGAGTTTCATCGAAAGACGCTAGTATTGGTGAGAAAGCAGCTGCATTCGCTATTGCAAACGCTATGAAAGTAAAATCTAAACTTGGAATGGGAGCAAAAAAGAAGAAGACTCCCTCTGTTACTCTTCATAAAATAATTAGAGCCGCTTCCAAATCTATGAAGCCTAGTAAGTGCGCTCGTAAAGCTATATTCTCTGCTTTAGAGGGTGCTCAAAGTGCTGTGAGAAAAGCAGGTGGTAAACACAAAGTCAGAGTACCCCGCAGATTAGCAATTTCAACTAAAGTAGGAGGATTCTTACCATTTCTCATACCTATCTTTGCAGGTCTAGGTGCAATTGGTAGTTTAGCAGGTGGTGCGGCTGGTATAACTAAAGCAGTTAATGATTCAAAAGCTGCTCGAAAACAATTAGAAGAAAAACAAAGACATAATAAAAAGATGGAAGAAATAGCTTTGGGTAAAGGTCTTTATTTAAAACCTTACAAGACAGGACTTGGTCTACATATAAAGTCTGGTTTAAAAAAAAAAAGACCCTCAAAGTAAGGTTACCGCAAAGAGCTTTGACAGATTATGATCTCATGAAGTATGCTAAAATACTAAAAATTCCAAATTTTCGAGGAGTTTTCATGCGAAATGCTTTACCAAAGAGTGGACCTCATTATCATGAAACAGCGATCGTTAATCTCGATGATGTAGATGGTCCAGGTACACATTGGGTAGCCTATCGAAAACGAGGCAAAAGCGTTGTTTATTTTAATTCTTTTGGAGACCTTCAACCACCATTGGAGTTAATGCTATATTTGGGAACAGATGAGGTCAAATATAACTATGAAAGGTATCAACACTATGATACATTTAATTGTGGTCATTTATGTTTGAAGTTTTTGAGTAAAAACTTATAAAAGGAAAGTCAAATTAGCTATCTCTCATTATCCATTGAACAATCATGGAAGATTCATTGACGCTAAGCTTTTCTAGTACATCATCAGTGCTCAAAGCTCAGTATTTTCCTCCGACCGAACTTTCACCCAATAAGAACTATGTTCTGGGATTAATTGGTCTTTCGACTTTCAACTCAATACCTAACATTGATAGTTGAAATAATAAGTTCTACGTTGGTAAGGAAGAAATTTTATTACCGACTGGAAGTTACGAAATTAAAGATATAAAAAATTATCTTCATGAGGCACTAGCATCAAAAGGAATTTCAATCAATATAAAACCCAATAATAGCACACTACGTTGTGTTATAACCTGCAGTCATCCTATTGATTTTTGACCGCAAGATTCCATAGGTTCATTGTTAGGTTTTACTCAACGCGTTCTTACAGAAAAAATCGCTCACGATTCTGATTTACCTGTAGCTATTTTGAAAGTTAATGCACTCCGAGTTGAGTGTAACATAACCTCTGGTGCCTATATAAACAATCGACGAGTGCATACCATACACGAGTTCTTTCCTGCAGTCCCACCGGGATATAAGATCATCAAAGTTCCATCTCCAGTCATTTATCTTCCGATCAGCGTCAAGAGTATAGATCACATTCAAGTACGGATAGTCGATCAAGACGGACACTTGTTTAATTTTCGAGGAGAAATTATTACAATAAGATTACATCTTAAACAAACGTAATGGGTATCGTTTACAATACTAAAGTTGGTAGAGGCTATATAAGTAAGTCAACATGTCGACCGGTCATCAGTCGTCGAACGACAAAGAAAGCGCTAACACGACAAAACATTCAGTTCCTAAGAAGTCTCGGACTAAGAATCCGTGGTGGAAAGTAACTTGTATATTCTTTTGTTGCTTTCAAAAATATGGAAGGAATTCAGAGCATACAGTCGGGAGTAAAGTTCAATGAATCTGTTGAACATTATGAGGTACATGCTCATCAACCTTATTCCGCATCTTCGTTTAATAATAGTGATGAGATTCGTATATCTATTCAACATCAAGACTTATGTCTTCTACCATCACGTAGTTCACTACATATTTGTGGTAGAATCGTGAAAGCTGACGGAACCGCGGTAGCTAATACGGTCCTAGTCAATAACGCCATCTGTCACATGTTTGAAGAAATCCGATATGAAATCAATGCTGTGGAGATTGACAAATGTAAAAATGTTGGTTTAACTACACTTATGAAAGGGTGGCTTTCCTTCTGCCCTAGTCAAGAGTCGATTTTTGAGAACGCTGGTTGGGTTGATGTAGAGGAGAATCTAAAAGTAAACAGCGTGGCAGGTTATTTTGACTTATCTATTCCTCTGAGTATGATTCTCGGTTTCGCTGAAGACTATCGTAAAATTGTAGTCAATGTGAATTATGAACTTATACTGACAAGATCTAGGAATGATTTGAATGCAGTAGTTCAAACGCATCATGAAAATAGATACGAAGATTTTAAGATCAATTTGCAAAGAATAGAATGGCTTATGCCCTATGTAATATTATCGAATGCCTACAAACTTCGCTTACTCAATCATATTGAAAAAGATAAACCGATTGCAATGAGTTTCCGCAGTTGGGACTTGTACGAGTATCCGCTACTTCCAACCACATCGAAACACGTTTGGACTGTTAAAACTTCTAACCAGGGTTGCGAAAAAAGTAATTAAAAATTATTTGAATCACGAATCATTTTTGAATTTGTAATTAAAGTTTTATTTAATTAACAATTCCTTTTAAATTAATAATTAAAAATATTTTAATTAACAAATCAAAATCTTATCGTGAATTGAAAAGGCTTTAATTAAAAAATCAAAAGGAATTCTCAATTAAATAAATTTCAATTAAGAAATCAAAATGTAATGGTGAATTGAAAGGGCTTTAATTACAAAATCAAAAGGAATTCTTAATTAAATAAATTTCAATTAAGAAATCAAAATTTAATCGTGAATTGAAAGGGCTTTAATTCCAAAATCAAAAGGAATCCTTAATTAAATAAATTTCAATTAAGAAATCAAAATGTAATCGTGAATTGAAAGGGCTTTAATTCCAAAATCAAAAGGAATTCTTAATTAAATAAATTTCAATTAAGAAATCAAAATTTAATCGTGAATTGAAAGGGCTTTAATTCCAAAATCAAAAGGAATCTTTAATTAAATAAATTTCAATTAAGAAATCAAAATGTAATCGTGAATTGAAAGAGCGTCAGTTATGATTATGATTTGTGAATTCGAGGGCTTTAATTAAAAATTCCACAATTCCTTTTTAATTAAACGTACTAAGGAATTTGTATCATATATATGTATATAGAAAAACATATGTGGACGCGCACATACATACGCACCTAGGCTCATATATATGCAACATTTCATGTCGATCCACACGCACACATACGGACAAGTTGATATATATATATATATATATATATATATATATATATATATATATATATATATGGTCCGTTTCATGTCAACTTGAACCCGTTGACCCGTATATATTTTGGTTTATATATATGTATATATATATATATATATACATACATACATACATACATACATGGGATATTTCATGTCGGTTAGCACGTACTCATAAGTACAGGTTTTCTTTATATATGGTACATTTCATGACAACACGCACACACCCATTCGTGTACCCTTAGATTTACATATATGGCACATTTCATGTCGATTCGCATGCATGCACACGCACGTTAATAAACATAGGATTTTTCACGTCAATTCGAAAGCACACACACAGGTTTATATATATGGGACATTTCATGTCTATTCGCATGCATGCACACAGACTTTAATAAACATGGGATTTTTCACGTCAATTGGAACGCACGCACTTACAGGTTTAGATATATGGGACATTTCATGCCAATGCGCACGCACACACACACACACACACACAGGATTATATATGGGACATTTCATGTCAACTCGTACATACTCATAATGACAGGCTTTTTTATATATGTGGGACATTTTATGACAACACGCAAACACCCATCCTAGTAACCTTAGGTTTATATATATATGGGACATTTCATGTCGATTCGCATGCATGCACACGCACGTTAATATATATAGGATTTTTCAGGTCAATTCGAACGCACACACACAGGTTTACATATATATGGGACATTTCATGTCAATTCGCATGCATGCACACAAACTTTAATAAATATTGGATTTTTCACGTCAATTGGAACGTACGCACATACAGGTATATATATATGAGATATTTCGTGTCGTTTACAGGTTTATATATATGTATATATATATATATATATATATATATATGGGACAGTACAAGTCGTTGCGCATGCATGCACACACACGTTAATATACATGGGATTTTTAATGTCAATTCAAACGCATACAAACACACAGGTTTATATATATTGGACATTTCATGTCGATTCGCATGCATGCACACGTATGTTAATATACATGGGATTTTCCATGTCAATTCGAACGCACGCACACACACACAGGTTTATACATATGGTACATTTCATATCGATTTGCAAGCATGCACACACGTTAATATACATAGGATTTTTCACGTCAATTATTACTCACGCCTATACAGGTTTATATATATTGGACATTTCATGACAACTCTAACACACCTATCCAAGCGCCCTTAGGTTCACATATATGGGACGTATCATGTCAACACGCACGCACCGGTTTTTATATATTTAACATATCTTGTCAACTCGAACACGCAAACACATCTAAACATGTATTTGAAATTTGTATTTATATATATGGGACCGTTTCTGTCAATTCGCATGTACGCACACACATGGGCTTATGAATATATATATATATATATATATATATATATATATATATATACACATATATATGTGTGTATATCTGTGTACACATATACATGGGATATTTAATGTTAATTCACACGCGCACATACACACAGGTTTATATACACGGGACGTTTCATGTCAATTTACATGCATGACACACGTACTTGAGTTTGTATATATTTTTCTTTATATATATATATATATATATGGGGCTGTTCCTGTCAAGGCGCATGCACGCACACACATGGGCTTATGAATATATGTATATACATATACATGGGATATTTTATGTCAATTCACATGCGCGCGCACACACACACACACAGGTATATATATATATATATATATATATATATATATATATATATATAGAGTGCCACCAGATTTTTTTTTAAACAAGTGAGCAGTTTTTAATCAGTTACACAAACAGGTTATTTTTTCTATATTACTTAAAATAAAAAAAATTCTAATTTAGGAAAAATTGCTAATAATAATACTGATAAAAATCTTAAAGATTTTTAAGGAATGGTTTTACTTTTTGATGGATAATTTGATTATATGATTTTATTTTCAAAAAAGTTTTTCCCATAATAGTTATCTGTAATAAAAAAATTCTTTTACAATGTTAATTACTTTTTCCTGACATTCGTTTTGAAAGTTTATGCTTAGCAATTTTAAAATTTGGTTGTGACACTGATGATGCTGCTATAAATTATTTTGGATGTGTTATAATTAGTGTGCTGCCTCAGTTTTCAACTGAAGGATTATAAATTAAGGATATTTTGGATTGAATTGCGGAAATAAAATAAATGATTAAAGAATTACAATCAACAAATCAATAAATTCAATTATTAATAGTTAAAAAAAAATGTTACCATGTCAGTGAGTTTTTTCAACAGGGTTATACATAAATTAAATTAATTAAAATTAATATTTTCAATCAATCATATACCTATTTTTTTTATTAAAAAGATATATTTTTACAAAATATGTAACAGTAAAAGAGTAGTTCACAAAAAAAAATTGTACTTCGTTAAAAAATTTTATAAATTATAAAAACACAAGTTTTTTAAACTTCATAAAATAATGAATAGCGTACTGTACATATTGTTCTTGTAGCAAAAATTCTACATGTAAAAAATGTAATAAGATTAAAATACAAATAACGATTAATTAAACGTATTTATAAATTATAACATAAATTTAGCAAATGAAATAAAATTTTAGGAAATCCTATTCTAATCTCTGCTGCACTGTAACAATAGTCTCATTCTAATATGAAAGATTGAAAAAAATTATAAAACTTATTCTTTTTTATAACTTGGGCATGAAAATTGCATGAAATAAGCGACAAAATGTTTTTTATTTGAAAAATAGACTTTTCAAATTTTTGGAAATTATATCATACAAATTTTCCTGGACATTTTCTGACTTCACCCCCTTTGAATTAATGTTTAGTGACAAAATATATAAAAAAATTTTTGGAACCGTGGACTTTAATGTTACCATAGCAATCTCCCTATTTTCCGACCTGACTTTTTTCATGTGAGCACCGTTGCGCGGTACTTTCTGAATAAGCGGTTCAATTATTCGTGAAAAATTAAAGGAAGACCGCAACCAGCCTAAACCATTCTTTTTTATCAACAGTTGGTGGATTAAAGAATAATTTTAGCTAATTAAAATGTAAAAATTCTTAATTATATTGGTCACCAATGATTAGTGCAATAAAATAAAAAAAATCATTAAAAATGGCAAAATGAGTTTTTTTTATATTTATGATGTTTTTACAGAGAAATGGTGCAATGTACGGCAAAATTGATAAGAATATTTTCGACTTAATATTCGATGAAAAACACGAAAAATTATGTTTTTCTGCGAAGAATTAACAACCAGAAAATTTACTTTAGAGATTTTCCTAACTATTTTCCAGCTATCCACCCTCGAAATTCGTGTTCAAGGCACCAAAATACATAGGAAAAACTTTGGTGGAGCCGTGGATCTCCATCGGCTACGGAAACTCTCCTAGCTACCTATATTAGTTATAAATGTCCTCCGTATTCAGGTGAAATACCCCGGTGAACATGTACATTAAGGTTTGGAAAGATTCTGATGTAAAAGAACCTTTCTAATTTTTTGCGGTTTTTGGTACCAGTCCATAATACAACTTTGTGAACTCTTATGAAAAAAATTGTCATGATTTTCGTTGATACCTTCTGAACTTTTTTGATTCATTAAGTTTTACTAAGGAATAGTAACCTTAATTTTATCGTATTCACAATTAATGAACAATTAAGATCGCTTTAGAATTGAACAGCACTGTAAAGTTTTCAGGAGAATCCTTCTAGATTGTATTTTAAAAAATTCTTCAAAAATATTTTTCACGTTTTATCATCGTATGAATATATTTATTAAATTATTGGTAAATAAATGATTACAAATCTATGAAATCATTTTTTTTTTTTTTTTTTCAAACGTCGCTATATTTATGCTATGCTATTATTGCTATGCTAATCAGCGACGGAGCTCGTAAGTGTGTTTGTGAACAAAGCACATGTAACGTACAGTGGTGCTTGTATCAATCAGCCAAGAGCGGGATTCAAACTCGGAACCTCGAGATTACGAATCCAACGCTTTACCGAATCAGCCACAGACCGACTCCTATGAGATCATTTAAGAATACGGATGAATCTTTATATTTTCTGTATATTGATTGAAAGGTTAATGAAACTTCACGAACTCTGTGGAAGTAAATCGAGATGAATTATTACAATCTTGTAAAGAGTTTAATAGCTATTAAAGATCCTTAAGAGGAGGTCGAGTATATATGTCCTATTGTAATCAAAAAATTGATTTTTTTACAAAAACTAATAATTTTAGCAAAAAATAAAGAAAGCCCCATCTTGTATCATAAAAGCAATATTTTCTTTGATTAGGAAAAAATTTTTTTATCGATTCCTTTTGAAAAAAACCTTGAAAAACATAAAATATCGAGGTTTGGATGGACAATTCAGTTTTTCAAAGTTTTCTTTGAAACGAAGCGATAAAAATAATTTTTTCTCATAAGAGAAAATATTGCTTTTTAGTATACGAGATGGGGCTTTCTTCTTATTTTTTGCTACAATCATAAGGTTTTGCAGAAAATTGAATTTTTTTATTATAAAAGGATAGAGATGTACGACCTGCTATTAACCTTTTAAGGACGGAAATTTTGACGTTGAAATTCGACTTTTTTTTTAAACAATATTTGTGCATAAAATGAAAAAATATATCACGTGGAGTGCCTGATAAAATTGGTGGTCGATATATCGACCAGTCCCGTCCTTAAAAGGTTAATAAAATACCGTGAAAATTATTTATGATTCTCAGTAACGATCTTGAAGTTATAAAAAAATATACATATCATTAAATTTTTTTAACTCTCGAAATAGTTAAGCATACCATGGAATTGTTTGATAGTGGAAATAAAGCCATTTTACACGACTAAGCTATAAATTTTTTTTGTGAATAAATACAATAAATCGCACTAATTTATTAATACTAGGCAATTTTTCAGTTTATTAATAAGTTAATTTAATTAATACTATGATATGCCCTTCAAAAATCACTATTCAATATATTAGAAATTCATAAAGAATCTGAAGAAGTCATAATCATATTTTTTGATATATGGGGATATCCACAAAACTTTTAATTGTCTAGTAACAGGTCATATTACAGCTGTTACTGGGTTACCGCATGATGCACATTGTTTAAACTAGGTTCAAATCTTTTGTGCTATCCTGTAACTCTATTTCTGATGTATTTTGTAAATGTTTAACAAACGGCGCAGTAGATATTTCTATGAAACATTCATTTTTACACATAAAAATTACCGTAATTTATCTTATGTGTAAATTTACTTTTATAGAATTATCTGCTGCGCCGTTTGTGGCACATTTACAAAATACATCAGAAATAGAGTTACAGGATAGCACAAAAGATTATAACCTAGTTTAAATAATGACCTGTTACTAGAGAATTTAAAGTTGGATGGATATCCCCATATAATACCATAGTGGTACACATGAAATTGGAAAGGTTCTAAAAATATATAAATTACAATAACTTTTCTGATGAGGATATATTATTCAGATTAATATTATTTTTAAAATTAGATAACATTATTTTTATTTTTAAGAGCATGACGAAGCTTCCAGTCTTCGAATAATATTTCCAATCCCAAGTTATGAATAAACAATGCGTTTAATAACATTTTTTTGCGACAAAGAAAAAATTTGTAAGATTCAACTCGAGTGCGGACAACTCAAGAAACCCACGAAAATACTACATAAAAAGTAATAATACAAACTTTCAATGTAACGTATTTTAAGATTAGGTTTGTCGAGCTTGATATAATTTCCAATCCAAGTTCATAAAAAATTTACAAGTTTAAATGATTTTTTATTTTAACAAAAATTATTGTATTAACATAGCTTTAGTGCGGACAAGTCATTATATTTGTTTTTCTCATCCGTGCTGAGTAAGCGGCCTATAGCGCATGCGTTTTCGGGGTAGTAAGTAGCTAATAGCGCGCGCTGCGTGTGTTGTTTTTTGAGGGCGTGTGTTTCACAGCTATGTATAATATTATTTTGTATTAAATCACGTAAATACGTTACATTCTGTAAAATAATGTCACGCAAAAGCGTTAATTAATGTAAAATCGCAAAGGTTTATACAAGCGCAGCGCCTTCATACTGTATCTCATCGACCATATGATGAATTTTATACTCTATCTCGCTTTAACCTCTGACAAAGTAAATCGTATCATCTATTCTTGTATTATTTTTACATTAACGAAATCGTAATTATTCCGTATAAACGTGAAATTGGTGAACTAAAAGTATGTAATTTAATTACAAATAATAGTACCAAAAAGTATTGAAATATACTATTGCGAGTCAGTCGTACGGCGGATATGAGAGAGAGAGAGTCTCGGGCAATGGCGCTATTCGCTACGCTCGTGCGCCAACTTGCCCTCGTGCGCAATAGTCAACTAAACCTTACTCGTTACACAATATACTATTAATTTACGAATTTAAAATGATATTAATGAAATAAAAGAAGCAAGACTTGATTGCTGTAGCTCCAACATCAGATAAATATTACGGAAAGAAACAAATTTTATGAGTAACGGCTTATAATTGAAATTTCAATGTCGGAACGATTCGGAAAACTTGAAACATTTATCAATTTTCATTTCATAATAGTTCTTAAACATTCTTTAAAGACCGGAAAAATATTTGTTCTGATTCTTTTAGAAATTTTCGGGTCATTTTAACGAGGATATAACTGATGATGATGTAACAAAATTCAACTGCAATAATCACAAATTTTCCAATCGAAAACGTTTCCATAAATAATTTCCATAACTTTATAATTTCCGCGAAAATAATCATAATCTTCATAATTCTGCAAAAATAACGATTTATATTGACTTTTTCATAAATTTAAGTAACTTATAGAAATTTTCTCAAATTCAATTTACTTGTTTTTGTCATAAAAAACGAAAGATAATTAGTCTCAAAGCAGACTTAACGTAGGTAAATATTATTTTTTTATATACGCTTTTCTTATATTCGCCTTCATGTCTGTTTGCATGTTTGTCTGTCTGTAATCAAATCTTGCGCGCTCGATTTCAGGCACTTTTTGACAGAATATTGACATAAATTCTGACAATTGGCATAGACTTTGGTCTTGGATCACAATACAATAATCAGTTGTCATTTTGGTACCTGGACATCCAGGACGATGATAATGGGTGTGAAAAGTCATCTCCGAGGAAGTATAAATGGGGAGGCTTTCTTTGGGTCAAGGCGAGTTTCTCGGGGGTTTTCAGGGTTGCTAAAACCGAATTTGAGATCAAACAATTGCCACAAAGTGATGCACGTTGTCCAGAATACGCATGGACGTCGTCTCCGAGGAAGTACAAGTGGGGAGGCTTTCTCTGGGTCGAGGTGGGTTCCCCGGGGGATTTCGGGGCTGCTAAAACCTAATTCAAGGTTTGAAAGTGAATCTATAATGCATAATAATGATTTAGGATGATGAGGTCGAACTGGAGTACCAAGTCGCCGATAACGGATGTACCTGAGTGTAATCTTCGAAAAGTCTGGTTGCAATGTAACTCTAAATGATAATAAAAACAATTTTAACTTAAAAATAGAAAATACAAAATTTTAAAAACATGCTTTAAAAATAAAATACAATAATTGAATAAATAGACTAAAAAGTATAAAATATATAAATTAACTTTTTTTAAATTTTTTAAATAATAGCGCTTATTACCTGTATATCGGAATGATGTTTGATGAAAAAATGTTAAAATTATTCACTAATTACAATAGTCATATGCTTTCTCGAAGTTAAATTTCGCTGGCATTATTCGAACGAAAAATTCATAAATTAGTAGGGATACTACCGCAAATTTATATGCGAGATGATTTGTATGAATGATCTTTATATATGGGTATCGACTACGAGTAAATCAACATATTTCATGGAACTTGCATGAATCTTAAACAATTGTTCTTTTAAAATCTTTCTATTTCCGAGTATTCTCCGACCTAATCAAACAACCTTAGAATCGAAATCTAAAAGAATCTCCAAGTTTCATTTGACGTAGTCCCTGCAAATATCTGTAAACTTCATAATCGGTATGGAAAATTTCAAAATTCATTCATATAGACGATTTCCAGGTAGCCAGGATCACCTGGATATTGTGAGATGTCATCTCGGGAAACGTACATGTTATTAATAAATAATGGCTAAATTTCAAAAGATATTCTTGTAGACAATGTTTATCTTACTCGGAACATCCATGTTTGGCTAGATTACATTTGAAACAGCTTCAAAGTAGTTATTAAACTATAAGTTGAATTTCAAAAGTTTTAGCTGTAGATGATGTTTGAGTTGTCATTAACACCTAGGTATCCAAAGACGGCGATCGTGGGTACCACAGCATAATAAATAACTATTTTTTAAATATTGTCTACATCGATAAGGTAAAGTATGTATATATATATACATATATATATATATATAAAGTTAAATATGTGTTTGTATGTGTGAGCGTGTGCGTGTGCGTATGAGTTGAAATTAAATGTTCCATATAAACTTGAATAAACCTGTGTGTGTACGTGCGATTCTACATGAAATGTCCCTTATGTATATATATATATATATATGTTTATATTATGCTTGTAAGTCGACATGAAAAGTCCCACGTACATGAACGCGTGTGTGCATGCATGCGAATTGACATGAGACGCCCACATAGCATGAAATATTTATGAAAGCTTTCAGAAATATTTGCAAGGAAAGAATAAAAGATTTCAAACATCTTTCGATGAAAGATTGTTGAAAGCCCGCTATGTCCGCCTGAGGAATTGCAAATAAATATTTCAATGAAAGTTTTCTGAAAGATTTTAACAAGATTTTCTAAAATATTTTAAATAAATATTTAAGAAATATTTATGCAATATATCGAAGCAATATTTAAACAATCAAATAAATCTTTCATGAAAGATTTATGAAAGATTTCAGCAATATTTACGGTAACATTCCAAGAAAATATTTATGAAAGATTTCTACAATCTTTCATTGCAAGATTATCACAGTTTTAAAAATCTTTCATGAAAGATTTATGAAATATTTCAACAATATTTACGAAAATATTTCAAGGAAATCTTTCTGAAAGATTGATGCCATATTTCATTGCAAGATTATCACCAGTATAAAAATCTTTCATGAAAGATTTATGAAATATTTCTCCTTTCTTTCAGAAATATATTTACTGTACATATCGATAAAATCTTTCATTAACCTTTTGTAAAAAGTTTTAAACGGAAATGTTGTTGAAAGCCCGCTATGTCCACCTGAGAGACTGCAAACAAATATTTCAATGAAAGTTTTCTGAAAGATTTTAACAAGATTTTCTAAAATATTTCAAATAAATATTTAAGAAATATTTATGCAATATTTCGAAGCAATATTTAAACAATCAAATAAATCTTTCATGAAAGATTTATGAAAGATTTCAGCAATATTTACGGTAACATTCCAAGAAAATATTTATGAAAGATTTCTACAATCTTTCATTGCAAGATTATCACAGTTTTAAAAATCTTTCATGAAAGATTTATGAAATATTTCAACAATATTTACGAAAATATTTCAAGGAAATCTTTCTGAAAGATTGATGCCATATTTCATTGCAAGATTATCACCAGTATAAAAATCTTTCATGAAAGATTTATGAAATATTTCTCCTTTCTTTCAGAAATATATTTACTGTACATATCGATAAAATCTTTCATTAACCTTTTGTGAAAAGTTTTAAACGGAAATGTTGTTGAAAGCCCGCTATGTCCACCTGAGAGACTGCAAACAAATATTTCAATGAAAGTTTTCTGAAAGATTTTAATAAGATTTTCTAAAATATTTCAAATAAATATTTAGGAAATATTTATGCAATATTTCGAAGCAATATTTAAACAATCAAATAAATCTTTCATGAAAGATTTATGAAAGATTTCAGCAATATTTAAAGTAATATTCCAAGGGAATCTTTTTGAGAGATTTCTACAATCTTTCATTGCAAGATTATTAACGTCATAGAAATCTTTCATTTTAACCATCTTTCGGTGATATCGATATAACATACACATACACACACACACCCACCCCCACACACACACACACACACACACACACACACACACACACACACACACACACACACACACACACACACACATATATATTCACAATAATTATAGTTTTTATTTACATGATACAATATTATATTTTGATTCATTATAATTCTATATGAAATACATATCCGCATACATAATTTTACATTCACTTATAAAGTCGCATTCATATTGGAATAAGATAAGCGCTGCGCACGTATGCACTAATCAAAGCTTTTGCCTTATATAGTAAGTCAGCTATCCTCTTACCACTTGGGGACAAAACGCGCATTGAACGCGCGTCCTCCTATCGGCATGATTAGGAAACTCAATCGTTGCAGAAAAATAACTCCTAAAAATATTTCATTGAAAGATTTCTGAAATATTTTAACGAGATTTCTAAATCATTTCGAATAAAGATTTACACAATATATCGTGGCCAGATTTAAGCAATCAAATAAATCTTTCATTGCAATATTGTAACTATCAAAGAAATCTTTCATGAAAGATTTATGAAAGATTTCAGCAATATCAACAGTAATATTTCGGGAAAATATTTCTAAAATATTTCTACAATCTTTCATTGCAAGATTATCACAGTTTTAAAAATCTTTCATGAAAGATTTATGAAAGATTTCAGCAATATTTACAGTAATATTTCAAGAAAATATTTATGAAATATTTCTCCAATCTTTCATTGTAAGATTATCACAGTTTTAAAAATCTTTCATGAAAGATTTATGAAAGATTTCAGCAATATTTACAGTAATATTTCAAGAAAATATTTATGAAATATTTCTGCAATCTTTCATTGCAAGATTATCAGAGTTACAAAAATCTTTCGTGAAAGATTTATGAAAGATTTTAGCAACATTGCCGGTAATATTTCAAGAAAATATTTATAAAAGATTTCTACAATTTTTCATTGCAAAATTACCACAGTTTTAAAAATCTTTCATGTAAGATTTATGAAAGATAGTGTGAAGGTTTTTGGCTGAAGCATGGTGAACACTGGAGAGAAATCTTTTATAAATCTTTCAAACAGGTTTCCTTAAAAATTTCTATAAAAGCTTTCAACAATCTTTTGTTGTAATCTAAGTAAACAAAAAATCTCGCAGAGAAATATTGTTGAAAGATTTTATAAAATATTCCATGAAGCTTTCTTTGAGAGATTACTACTATATTTCCTTGCAATATTACATGAAAGATTTATGAAATATTGCGTGAAGATTTTTGGGAACAGCATGGAGAACGCTCAGGAGCAATCTTTCATAAATCTTTCAATTATGTTTCCTGAAAGATTTCGATGAAAGCTTCCAACAATCTTTCATCGCAGTCTAAGTAAACCATAAATCTTGCAGAGAAATATTGTTGAAAGATTTCATGAAATATTCCGTGAAACCTTCTTTGTGAGATTGCTACTACGTTTCGTTGCAATATTATATTAAAGATTTATAAAAGATTGCGTGAAAGTTTCGAGGTACAGTAGGGAAAACGTATGGGAGAAATCTTGCATAAATCTTTCAAACATGTTTCCTGAAAGATTTCAATAAAAGCTTCCAATAATCTTTCATCGCAGTCTAAGTAAACCAAAAATCTTGCAGTGAAATATTGTTGAAAGATTTATGAAATATTCCGTGAAGCCTTCTCTGTAAGATCGTTAATATATTTCCTTGCAATGTTGCATAAAAGATTTATGAAAGATTGCGTTAAGTTTTCGAGGTACAGCTAGGAGAACGCCTGTGAGAAATCTTTCATAAATCTTTCAATCATGTTTCGTGAAAACTTTCTTTGAAAGCTTTCAGCAATCTTTCATTGTAATATAAGTAAACCAATAATCTTGCAGAGAAATATTGTTGAAAGATTTATGAAATATTATTTGTAATATTTCATCGAGATTTCATAAAATATTTCAATATAATATTACTGTAATATTGCTGAAAGATTTCATTGAAAGATTTTTTAATCGTTCGTTATATCTTGCTACGAAATATTTCAACAATATGTATGAAATATTTCTAAGAAATCTTTCACTGAAAGATTTTGAAATGTTTCACTGTTCCATTTCATGCTATGTGGGCGTCTCATATATATAAACCTAAGGGTACTTAGATAGGTGTGTACAAGTTGTCATGAAATGTCCCATATATATATAGAAAAACCTGTGCTTGCGAGTACGTGCAAGTTGACATGAAATGTCCCATATATATATTTATGTCCTCGTAGGCCGTATTCGTGTCAGTATGTAAAGAGCATGCTAAATTTGTATTGGCATCCCATATGTCTCAGACGCGCTCCACAACTTATTGCAAGAATTATATGTCTTCCTGAGACATATTGAGACTCAATATGTCTCAGGAGAAATCAATATGGCATCACCGATCCTACTATGTTTCGTTCAATATGTCAAAGAGCAATCATATTGAACGTAGGTTAGTGAAAAAAAAATGACTCGCGCTTCGACAGCAGCTATACTCATTACAAAATGTCAATCTAAGAAACAAAAGAAAAAATCAATAGAACTAAAATTTAATTTTAAAAGTATTGAAAAAAAGATTAATATTTTGAACTAATAAGTTATATTTTCTCATACGGCCTACTTCGGACATAAAATCATCTATGTCCTTTGGCCGTTTATTCAGGTGGAATCTGAATCTCGAACAATGTTTGCCGCTTGAGCAGAAATCTACCTCGGGCGCTTCGCGCGCCCTCGGCAATTTCAGCTCAAGCGACAAACATTGTCCTCGATTCATATTCCACCTGAATACGGCCAAAGGACATATATAACTAATATATATATATATATATATATATATATATATATATATATATATAGAAACAAAAAAAATTGCGGGTGGACGTGAGCAATTTGATATGAAATGGACCATATATACATATGCAAAAACCTGTCAGTAAGGTCGTACATGAGTTGACATGAAGAGTCGCATGTATATAAAAGCGTGTATGCATGAATGCAAATTGACATGAAACGTCGCATATATGTACACCTGAAGGAACTCGGATAGGTGTGTGAGAGTTGTCATGAAATGTTCCATATATATAGAAAAGCCTGTGATTATGAGTACATACGAGTTGACATGAAATGTCCCATATATATATATATATATATAATCCTGTGTGTGTGCATGCGCATTGGCATGAAATGTCCCATATATATAAACCTGTATGTGCGTGCGTTGAAATTTACAGAAAAAATCCCATGTATATCAATGTGTGTGTGCATGAATGAAAATTGACACGAAACGTCCCATGTATGAAAACCTGAGAACTCGGATAGGTGTGTGAGAGTTGTCATGAAATGTTCCATATATATAGATAAGCCTGTGATTATGAGTATGTACAAGTTGACCCGAAATGTCCCATGTATATATATATATATATATACATATATAATCCTGTGTGTGTGCATGCGCATTGGCATGAAATGTCCCATATATATAAACCTGTCTGTGGGTGCGTTCTAATTGACGTGGAATGTCCCACGTATGTATGTATGTATGTATGTATGTATATATACATATATATATATATATATATATATATATATATTTTTAATAATAATTTATCAACTTGTCTGTATTTGTGCGTTTGGATCGACACGAAATGTTGCATATATATGAGCCCAGGTGCGTATGTATGTGAGCGTCCACATCTGTTTTTCTATATACATATATATGATAAAAATTCCTTTAAAACGTTTAATTAAAAAGGAATTATGGAATTTTTAATTAAAGCCCTCGAATTCACAAATCATAATCATAACCGACGCTCTTTCAATTCACGATTACATTTTGATTTCTTAATTGAAATTTATTTAATTAAGGATTCCTTTTGATTTTGGAATTAAAGCCCTTTCAATTCACGATTAAATTTTGATTTCTTAATTGAAATTTATTCAACTAAGAATTCCTTTTGATTTTGGAATTAAAGCCCTTTCAATTCACGATTACATTTTGATTTCTTAATTGAAATTTATTTAATTAAGGATTCCTTTTGATTTTGGAATTAAAGCCCTTTCAATTCACGATTAAATTTTGATTTCTTAATTGAAATTTATTTAATTAAGAATTCCTTTTGATTTTGTAATTAAAGCCCTTTCAATTCACGATTATATTTTGATTTCTTAATTGAAATTTATTTAGTTAAGAATTCCTTTTGATTTTTTAATTAAAGCCTTTTCAATTCACGATTAGATTTTGATTTGTTAATTAAAATATTTTTAATTATTAATTTAAAAGGAATTGTTAATTAAATAAAACTCTAATTACAAATTCAAAAAGGATTTGTGAATTAAAATTTATTTAAAGCCCAAAATGATTTAAATATTTGCAACCCTGCTTCTAACCAATTGAAAAAGCCACGTTTTGTTATTCTAGCTTATCAAACGAATCGAAAAAATTTAAAAACAGCCAATGCGAGTCGCTTTGATCACTGCAGCATAAGTAATGTAAAGCTTTTCCTTAATTCGCAATACTATCCATATGGAAATCTAAATTTAGATATTGAACATAATCAATTTGCCATGTTATACAATATGTATGCTAATTTTCAACCTGCGTACTATGAGAAAGATGCCGAACCACTCTTAAAAAAGCAAGATTTTACTGACTATGTGCCGTTGATTGTAATCGATTGCTCGAAACAAAACAAGTCTCTGAAAAGCGCTCCTGTGGATGTTCGCTTGGAATTTGAATCAAGAAATAACATTCTTGCTGGAACTTCAGCTTATTGTTTGATCATCCACGATCGTATAGTCGAGTATAATCCTGTCAATGGTAATATACGAAAACTTATCTAAGTGGTGGGGGAACAGTTATAAATTGGATGTTTATTGTCAAAAGAGTCATCATGATGGAGTACTTGCTCGATATGCAAGGCTTCAAGCAGCCTGTTGATGACTATGTTTTAAAAGAGTTGGCTATAGTTCCGTTGAACGATGATTCTGATCCTGTTGTGCTACTTTTCAAAGAACCTTATCCTTGGCGAAGACTCACAGAGAAATATAAAAAGCAAAACAAATGGTTTGAACAATATTATCATGGTTTATCTTGGCGTTCTGGTACGATTCCCTACACCGAAATAGGAAACATTCTTAAAGAAGCTCTACAAGATGCTAGCAAAATTTTAGTTATGGGAAGTATAGAGAAAAAATGGTTAAAACGCTTTAAGTTCAACGTTACCAATGTTACAGAGATAGGTTATCCGCCACTTGATAAGATAAAGCTAGTGACTGTTTGCCCTCATCACAATGAAATGTATAAAGCTTGTTGTGCTCTTCATAACATCAAACTCATGAAAAAATATTTTACTCAGATTCGTTTGCCATTGGAAATACCTATGGAGTGTGAGTAAATGATTACATAGAGCTCTCATCACTATAAAAGTAGAAGCGTGTCATGACATGTATTATTTCATCATGGGACAAAGTCCGAGCACCACCGATAAACCTAACGAGTATACTCCTCTTATTGATTCTTCTAGAAAAGAGAAGATGTCATGGAAGGAACATTACGAAAAATATAAATCACAAATACCACCCCCAAATATCAAATATAAAAAACTTTAAATCGGCTCTTTTAAGAGCCACAAAAAATTTAAACGTAATAAACTGTTTAAAAATTTTAAGAGTATAAACTTGGGTTATTAAATTGGCACAAACTTGGGTTATTAAAGTTAGCACAAACTTGTGTTAAAAAATCACCAACTGTGCTGTGCTGAAAATCGACTGTGCTTGAATCCCCCCTGTGCTAGAATCCCCCCTGTACTTGAATCCCCCTAGTTTACCTACTCACCACAATTATCTTTATTTTGTATATTTGAATATGTATCTCCATCCGCATGTCTGGAAATTGAAAAGTTCATCGCCAGAAGTCATTTAAAGAAAGTCTAATTTTCATTGAATTTTTACACATATTTCTCAATTATTAGAATAAAATTCACTATTTTAAACTATGTAGAGCAATTTCTTGATGATTTTAATGTATATTTCAATATAAAAAAGAAGGAGACTAATTAAATTACATAATAAAAGAAATAGTTTTCAAGGTAGACGGTATCCTTAAATAACTGATTAATGAATTTATTTAAAAATTTAATAGAATAATCTTCATGGTACATACTATAAGCTAATGCATTTTTCTTTTCTAAAATTTTACAATAAAATGAAAATTTAGACAATATTTATGGGTACAGGTGTAGTGTCTGCCTTACATTAGTTTAATTTTATAGATTAAAAATATTGTTTTTTTTTCTATTAAATTAATGTCTTATACTCTTTTAAATTTACAAAATTTATGGCAAATTATTTAAATATAAAGTAAAACATATTACATTTTAAATGATTAAAAATTTTTTATAATTGTGTATAACTTTCGATAAAGAATATTTTTTATTATTAATTTTAATTAATAAAAAAGAACAAAAAAAATATGTATTTTTTAAGAGAAAGTCGTTTATTTAATAAAATTTTATTAAATAAATCAGTTACAAAGTCTAAATATGTTTACGATGCTTTGAATATATGAATTTTATCAAATAAAAGATTCTTCCTCAAAAAAGCATAATATTTTGTGTTCTTTTACTAACTAAAAATTAATAGTAATAAAAAGTTTTTACCCAAAGTTACATAATTATATAAATTAATTCATTCAATTTGTTATCTGCTTTTTCCGTATTTATATAATGATCCGCCATTAATTCTATAAATTAAAAATATAGTCTTTTTTGTTAAATTAATGTATTAAGATATTCTTTTTAAAATTAAAAATTAATATCGGATTATTATATGAATACGAATAAAACAGATTTCAAATTAAATGATTGAAAGTTTCTATAATTGTATAACTTTAGATGAAAAATTTCTTTTAATATTAATTTAAGCTAGTAAATAAGCACACAAAACATTTTGTTGCTTTTTTAAAGAAAAGTCTTTAATTGAATAAAGCTTCAAGAAAGAGTATTGTATTATTTATTTAAGTTGTTTAAATAAATTTATTTTAAAATCTATATAGAATGAATTTTTCGACTTCACATAGCATGAGAATGTTTGTGTGTGAATAATACGTAGGTACACGTACACTTGGCGAAAACGATATTTTTCCGAATCTTTTGAAATGTTCCAATAAAAACAAAGTTTAAAACGGAAAGGTCCAATGAAAGGTCAGAATTTTAAATCATTCGGAAAAATATCCTTTCCGCCAAGTGTACATTTATCTGTATACATAAAAAATATTAAAATTAAAAAAAATAGTGAAATATATGAATGCGCAACATAATTTATAAAAAAAAAAAAATTATGTTTAGTTAGGAATTGAACGACCGACAGATATCATACAAGTCTGTCACCTTCGATTCGCAGTTACACCTACAGGGGGATACGCGTTGAATGGGCGTTTTGTCCCTAAGTGGTGAGATGATACTACACTTACTATATAAGTCGAACGTTGGTGGTTTTGAGTATGTACCCACAGTGCCTGCCCTAAAAATGTAAATGCGTCTTTATAATTATACGTAAATCCTAATATAAATGAATATGTATTGACGTATAAATATGATATAATAGTATATGAAATAGTATGTTGTAAATAAATATGTGTTTTGCACAGCAAATATTTGTAAAATATAAAATAAAAAATAGAATGTTGAACAGAATCGTAACACAATACCTTCCGAACGGTGAAAAAGGATAAAATTAACCAAATGATATTTGAATTGTTGACTTCCCCAAAGCCTCCGGGAACCTTACACTGGAATCTTCCTGGGAGCTTTTTGCATTTTTTTATGGAAGCTTCCATGATGTATTTTTAGAACCTCACGGCAATATTCCTTGCAAGCTTTTTGTAAGATTCAAAAGACTTTTATACTAGCCTCCATGGAAGCTTACTGATTTCTTCCATGAAAGCTTCCTGGAATCTTTCATTGAATCTTTCTGAAAGAAAAGTACGCGGGACATTTTACGCTTCCAGGAAGCTTAAATCGAAGCTTTCACGGAAGCTTGCATGTAAGCCTCTTGCATTATTCCGTGGAAGCTTTCATGAAGTACTTTTGGAACCTTGCGGCAATCTTCCTTGGAAACTTCTTGTAAGATTCAAAAAGACCTTTATGCTAGCTTCCATGAAAGCTTACTGATTTCTTCCACGGAAGCTTCCTGGAAGCTTCCATTGAATCTTTCTGAATGAAAGGTGCGCGGGACATTTGACGCTTCCAAGAAGCTTACATGGAAGCTTCCTCGAAGCTTCGGTGCTATGTGGGTCTATGTATATATATATATATATATATATATATATATATATATATATATATATATATACACTGCCGCTGAGCTACTTTTGCCCCTCTTTGTCTAAAATCAACTTATCTAAAAAGTTTTATAACTTTGGGAAAAATGTTCGTAGCCTGAAAATTCCGACGGGATTCGAAAGATCATTGGAAATTTTTTCAAAAACCATTGGTTCTATATGAAAAAAACAATTCTTCCGAATCTCTTATTCTTGTTTAAGAAAAAATTTTTTTTAACTTTGTTTTGACTTTGTAAAATAGTGTTCAATTTTAGTACAAATCGTTACATTAACACAAAATTAACAGCTTATATTTTGACGGTAAAAATGTAATGTCGAACGTCTCGATTGGACATTGCATTTTATTTTTGAAACCGGAATTATAAGATTTCATATTAAAAATAAAGCTTTTTTTCGATGTATGAATATCTCTGAATTTAAGAGGAATAGAAAAATTTGTCAGGGAAAAAAATGTTCCTCCTTGGTCAAGTAATAACAATATATAATAAAAAATTCATTTTGGAAAAAAAAGGTATTTACTTAACTAGTGCAGAAAATAGGTCTTTACCGCACGCGCATGCGGTAAAGACCTATTTTATGCACGTGTTATGTACCTTTTTTTTATCACAAGGTTTTGAAAATTCGATCATGATTCGGGAATATAATAATTCCAGAAATAATCATGCGAAAATTTTCCAATTTAAAACGTATAATAAAATGTTTATAACAAAAGATAAAGGTACACGATATATTACAATAAGAATTTAAAGTTTTGACGCTAGCATTGTAAGATAATTTTTACAAACAAAGAAAAATATAATAAAATAATATTTTAACCAAGGAAAAAATATTCTAGAATATTATTACAGTATAAGTAAATAATTCAATATAGGAAAATAAAATAGTAACTTAATATTTTAACAAAGGAAAATGATATGACAACAAATAATATGAATGTTTTTTTTGTTTACTATTATAAAAACTAGAATCTAAAGTTTTCGCGTAATCATTGTAAGTAAAAAAATTATTAAAACAAAGAAAAAAATATAGAAGAGTGGGGATACAAAAAGCAAGTGCTAAATTCAATGTATTTAAAATATAGTTTTAACGAGCGGTCAGTGATAGTTTACGTTCGCATCAAGAAGCGTATTGTTTCATTTTGTTTGACTCCCGAATAAAAAAAAAATAAAATTTCTTCAGAGCTTTTGAATATTATGTCTGTTATTTTTTGTTTTAATTCATTATTCAAACTGATGAATACTATTTTATTATGTTATTATTACTTTTAAAAAAGTATATTTTAGGCGAGTTTAGTTATCAAACAGTATAGTATTCTTTAGAACATTTTTTCTAAATATTTCTTTTTTTTTACTACATACATCATATTTTTTTTTTTTATTTCAGTTCTTGACAGTACTTAAATGGATTGAGTAATTATTATTATGTTTATACCTTTTACTAGATTTATCTATAGTTTTTGCTTAAGAAAGTTTTGAAATCAATCAAGCAATCGTCAAGTACTTCTGTATTCAATTCATTCTTTTTAATGATATAAAATTCATGAAATGTTTACAGTTTCGGCTAAAGAAAGTTTTGAAATCAATGAAGCAATCGTCGAGTACTTCTGTAGTCAATTCTTACTTTTTAATAATATAAAATCCATAAAATGTTAAATTTATATTCTCTTTGATGGACGAATATTTGGAAAAACTTTGCCGAATAATTTTTGAAAAAAGGGATTATTGAGATGAACATAGCGATGATAGAACACATCAAAATTGAAGAAAAAAAATGATATATCAGATCAACTTATTATTTCATTCATGAGTGAATATTATTACTTAAACATTGATGAACTATACTTGATCTTACAAGGAAAGTGCATTGCATTTGGGTCTTGGATTTTTTTCTAGCTTTGGGATCGTTTTTCTTACATAAAATCATGAGAAAAGGCGCGTCCATTCGGTCTAACGCTCGATTTTTTCCGAGTTATGAGCAGTTTTGTCTATTTTGTTGAAAAAATTGCATCTGCTTTATAATTTTACAGTGTTCGAACTACTTATTTTCGAAGGTTTCTACTAATTGCATATTAAAGTTGAGATTAAAACCTTTCGATTAAAAAAAACACGTGTCCAAAAAGCTTAAGTTGTTAAAAAGTTATGGGCGAATAAAAATAGCGCAAATATTTAGCTCAAAAAATGCATAGAAAATAAATGCAACATTTTAGTCAGAAATTCATTTCAATTTCCATCCCTTCATAAGTTTTTAACAACTTGAGCTTTTTGGACACGTTTTTTTTAATAGAAAGGTTTTAATCTCAACTTCAATATGCAATCAGTAAAAACCTTCTGGAATAAGTAGTTCGAAAATTGTAAAATTATAAAGCAGATGCAATTTTTTCAACAAAACAGACAAAACTGCTCATAACTCGGAAAAAATCGAGCGTTGGACCGAATGGACGCGGCTTTTTTATGATTTTATGTAAGATAAAAGGTCCCAAAGCTAGAAGAAAATCCAAGACCCAAATGCAATGCACTCTCCTTGTTAGTGATATTTATTTTATTTTATTCCTGATGAAAGATTCACTTAATAAACAATTTCTGAAACGATTACCTTCAAAGTTTCGGAATAATTTTCTATTTAATATGCTACGGTTGAAGACCAAAATTGTGCAATTTTATTTCTAAAAACTTGGCAGAAGAGCCATCAGCTTTTAACAATTTGTATCTATGAATTTGCTGCCATCAACTTGAAAATTATTTATGCCTTTTTAAAACTTTCAGGGAAGATACCCATTTTAATTGTAATACTTTTAAGGGGATGTAATAGGGTTTTTGATTCCTACATGGTTACCGACATTGGAGTTTTCCAAATTTCTTATCTTTATTCAAAAATTTTAGAAATATCTCTATATTAGGATTTTTATTAGTAGAAATGGAAGACTGTAATATAGAGATATTTTTTAAAAAACTTTAAATAGGAACCAATAACTTGGAAAACTGTTATGTCGGTATTTTACATCCCCTTAATAAAATAAAATTATGCATTCTCTATGTCATCACACTATCTTTTTATTTTCAAGTGCTGTAAAATATATTAAATTTTACTAAATATCACAAAAGAACTTGTCAGGCCCGTGGTTTAATATTTTGTTGGTAAAATGCTCAATGTATGTGAGTACTGTTTTATAATTGAATTGTTTGCTAATTCAAGTGTGTTGAATAATAAGTAAAAATATGAATCTATAAACCAATTGTGTACATGTACAATTTTTATCTGTCACAATATATTGTCAATGTAAGGGAGTAAAAATATTTAGTCTTATAGAATATGCTTTTCCAATTTTCTATGTTTTAACTTTTCTAAATAAAAGAGGATTAATACTAACTTGTATATAGTAAAGCTCAAACGTTAAGAATCAATCCGTGTTTATTATTATGTAATGGTTAACATAATCTACTAATTTTTGTATTTTCCATATATATATCTACATATATATATATATATATATATATATATATATATATATATATATATATATATATATATATATTGTGATACATTTAATGAAAAGAATAAAAGAGATAAATTAGCCGAAATGCACTGACTGAATTGATTATCAATTAATATAATTAAATGAATTAATCAGTTGCATTTTGTTTGTTTCGAGGTAAACAAGAAGCTTAGCGATGAGCAGACGACTTACCGCTAGAGAGAGAAAGAGAGAAAGAGGAACCTCACATCCGAACACGTGGTGAAGGAAAAAACCACAGTCACCATCAGTTTTCTTATTGTGCACTAGGAGTTGAAGCTACGGTGATGGCTGTAACATCTTAACACTAGTGCACATAACAGATCAAAGAAAAGGATACATGTTTAGAAAAGAGATATAACCTGTGACTGTGCTCTTGTGCATCGCCATCTTATGTTCTTGATGACGACGTGCACGCCGCAGCACTGTCACCTGTAAACTGACACACACACACACACACCCGGTGTATAGGTACATGCGCACAATACACTCGCGGTACGCGATGACGAGCAAAACCGGGAAACGACGCGGAACATTTGTAACACGTGCTCGAGAGTAAAGGGGAAGTGTCGGTAAGTGACCGACTCGCGGCAGAAATCGAGTCATGCGCATGAAAAGTAAGAGATCAGCAAAAAAGGGGAGCCAGCTATAGCTTATATAGCAGCCTCGTATATACATGGGTAAATGTAAAAATAACGGTAGAAGGAGTATATACATGAGTAAATGTAAAAATAACGGTAGAAGGAGTATATACATGGGCAATTGTAAAAATATCAATCTGTGTCAGTATTTTATATGAAGATACGAGAGCAAGAGTGATAGAAGATAAAAGAAATCGAGCGCTGGAGAGAAATAGTGGTACAATTATAGGCAGAATTATTAAGACTGAGTATATGGATTCTTCTAAATAGAAATTTAAATGGAGCGCGCGATAAATAGAGGGCGCTAACACAAAAGAAGCCGCCAAAAGGAAAGGTGTTGATTGGTTAAAAGTTAACATCCTTTGTAATTAACAAATAACAATTACGGAAAGGATTAATAACCAATCAACCATTATCCTATTTATGACGTAATTGATAAAAGAAGGGATGAAGAGGAAGGAGCTCAAGAAAAGACGCGCCATCGACACACTTCTCTATTGGATCTTGGTGATTACACTTGTTGGATTTTCTGTTGCTGCTCGTTGAGCCATTTTATTGAGTCTTGACTCCATTTTAGTAGGTTAAAAGTTCATAGAGGATTTACGCTGTCATTTGGCCATTTTGCTACCTTGCTATTTTTGCCATTTCGCCAATTTTGATATTTTTGAGAGAGCTGAGGAGTTCATTTAGAACGAGAAAAGGAGATTTTGAATTGGAGGATAAATCATTGGAGTTTTTGTATTTTTGGAGAGTAACGCTTTGTGCATTAAGGTGAGTCCTCAATTTTAAATATTAAATACTTAAAAATTTAGAGTCAGTGCGCGTCACCGTTTTGCTCGTCGTAATTAACGTCGGTTTTAGCCGCCATTATTAAATTCAATATTAATTTCACGGGTTTAATTTGATTTAATGTAATTATAATTAATCGGAAAGTTATTAAGTCGAGCCAGAGTTCAATCACATAACTATTTTACACCTACACAATTTTTGAGAAATTGTCGGGTAAAAAGTATGTTAAATTTACTTCAATAAATATAGAGTGAAAATTACTTCTTTTTGTATTTTATTTAACAGTGTTATTTAAGTGTTTATTAACATTGTTTTGTTATAAAATATATATAAATAATTTGTTGCTGGTTAACATCGGTGGTTTCGTCATTGTTCCCTACGAAGACCCGATCAGAATCCACCCAAGAGAGTTGATTGTTATTAAATTCAAAGGTTATATTCAGAGTAAAATTTAAGAAAAAAATAACTAAATTGGTAGTTAATCAGAGGTGATACTGTAGAGTTAAAAATAATAGTAACTTGGGGATAGGGAACAAATTCTTCCATTACAAATGGCGCCCGAGCCGGTCTGTGGCACAGTCGGCAGGAGCGTTGGATTCGTATTCTTGGGGAACCGAGATCGAATCCCGCTCTCGGCTGTTTTTCAAACAAGCACCTCTGTTTCATGTGCTTTGTACACAGAACACACTTACGAGCTCCGTCGCTAAGGGATGGAAAAGTGCAGTTGTAAAAATCAACTGACCTTGCGTCCCAGTGGACCGGGGTTTGATTCCCTAGGAAAAATTAGAAAAAATAATTTTCGAAGTTTTTCCGAGGGAATAAACCCGAAAAACACAAAAATATACAAAAAAAAAGTCCCAATGGGCAAATACCTGGTCATGGCTAAAGACAAGAAAACCAAATATGGTTAATAGTCAAAAGGCCAATTAAAATTATAAAAAAAAAAAAAAAAAAAAAAAAAAAATGGTGCCCTTAGTCTGAGGTTTTGTCGGGACTGATAAAAAACCAGTGTAAATTTTTAGAATTTCGAGAGAGTAATTTTCATAGTTTAAAGTATAGAGAAATTTTTCAAAGCGTTTATTGAAGTGTAAAATAGTCGTTAAAGAGAAATTTTGTGTTTTTCAAAATAGCGGCTTGGCGTGGGTTTTCGAGTCTAATTTGAGAAAATGGCGAGCGTCAGTAGTTAGACACTAAGTGTTTTAAATTTAAATAAATTTAAATTGTGTCGAGTCTACAAATTTTAAATTTAGAGAGTGTTTATCTCCACACACACAAGTACATTTATATATTTAATTTTTTTTTACATATATATTAAGATATTTCCCAAATATTTTATTTGATTTACCCCTCTTATATAAAAACAGACCAAGAGAAGAGGTCTTTAATTATCTTATTAAGAAGAAGGAAGAACATATTTGTTATTTTAATCAAGAAAATTATTTATCCAAATAAATTTATTTTATATTATAAAGAGGAGCCGAGAGTTAAAAAAATAATTTTCTTTTATTATTAAAATTTTTTTTTCATCGAGAGTTGAGAAAGGAGTCGAGAGTTGAGAAAATAATTTTCTTTTATTATTACAATTTTTTTTTATCGAGAGTTGAGAGAAGAGGTGGCGAGAGTTGAGTAAAGGATTTTTCTTTTCTTCCAATTAAAATAAATTTTATCGAGAGTGGAGAAAGAAAGAACTAAGAAAAATAATAGTAACTGGGGGATAGGGAACAAATTCCCCCATTACAATATATATATATACCTTTGAATGATTATTACATCCGATGGATAGTAGTTTTCTATATTCAAAGAATATTATTAAGAACATTAATATTCCGCTTAAAATATTGTACAATATATTTTTACATCGCGGTGCGTGTGATTTTGTTCGGTATTATATTGATAGAAAATATTTTATTCAATATTCAACGATAAATAACAAAGATACATCCTAATACAATGAACAAAATTCTATTTTGACCTCGAAATTTATTTTTTGTAATGCATGCGATGTAATACGAAAAAAAATTCTTCGTTTTCTCACACTTATCTTTACTATGTAAACCTTTCAATTTTTAACTACACCATAAAATATTAAACCACGGGCCTGGCAAGTTATTTTGTAGATTTTTAGTAAAATTTAATATATTTACAGCACTTGAAAATAAAAAGATAGTGTGATGAGATAGAGAATGCATAATTTTATTTTATTAAAAGTATTACAATTAAAATGGGCATCTTCCCTGAAAGCTTTAAAAAAGGATAAATAATTTTGAAGTTGATGGTAGCAAATTCATAAATATAAGATGTTAGAAACTAATGGCTCTTCTGCCAAGTTTTTAGGAATCAAATTGCACAATTTTGGTCTTCAACCGTAGCATATTAAATAGAAAATTATTCCGAAACTTTGCAGTTAATCGTTTCGGAAATTGTTTATTAAGTGAATCTTTCATCAGGAATAAAATAAAATAAATATCACTAACAAGGAGAGTGCATTGCATTTGGGTCTTGGATTTTCTTCTAGCTTTGGGATCTTTTATCTTACATGAAATCATAAAAAGCCGCGTCCATTCAGTTCAACGCTCGATTTTTTCCGAGTTATGAGCAGTTTTGTCTGTTTTGTTGAAAAAATTGCATCTGCTTTATAATTTTACAATTTTCGAACTACTTATTCCAGAAGGTTTTTACTGATTGCATATTGAAGTTGAGATTAAAACCTTTCTATTAAAAAAAACGTGTCCAAAAAGCTCAAGTTGTTAAAAACTTATGAAGGGATGGAAATTGAAATGAATTTCTGACTAAAATGTTGCATTTATTTTCTATGCATTTTTTGAGCTAAATATTTGCGCTATTTTTATTCGCCCATAACTTTTTAACAACTTAAGCTTTTTGGACACGTGTTTTTTTTAATCGAAAGGTTTTAATCTCAACTTTAATATGCAATTAGTAGAAACCTTCGAAAATAAGTAGTTCGAACACTGTAAAATTATAAAGCAGATGCAATTTTTTCAACAAAATAGACAAAACTGCTCATAACTCGGAAAAAATCGAGCGTTAGACCGAATGGACGCGCCTTTTCTCATGATTTTATGTAAGAAAAACGATCCCAAAGCTAGAAAAAAATCCAAGACCCAAATGCAATGCACTTTCCTTGTAAGATCAAGTATAGTTCATCAATGTTTAAGTAATAATATTCACTCATGAATGAAATAATAAGTTGATCTGATATATCATTTTTTTTTTCAATTTTGATGTGTTCTATCATCGCTATGTTCATCTTAATAATCCCTTTTTTCGAAAATTATTCGGCAAAGTTTTTCCAAATATTCGTCCATCAAAGAGAATATAAATTTAACATTTTATGGATTTTATATTATTAAAAAGTAAGAATTGACTACAGAAGTACTCGACGATTGCTTCATTGATTTCAAAACTTTCTTTAGCCGAAACTGTAAATAGTATATGAATTTTATATTATTAAAAAGAATGAATTGAATACAGAAGTACTCGACGATTGCTAGATTGATTTCAAAACTTTATTAAGCAAAAACTATAGATAAATCTAGTAAAATGTATAAACTTAAGGTATTTCTATCGCGCAAACAGTTTATGTTATTTTTGTTTCAAATTTGGCCCAAGGTTTTATAATGTATTTATGTATCTTTTGTGAAAATTTCAGTTATTTCTTGTGTGTGGTTTGATTTTTATCGCACTTTAAAGTTTTGGTTATTTACATGGGAGAAATAGGGCACCATTCGTTATGCGATCTTTTTAAAGTTGTTTATGACGACCATTCTGTAACCGTAGGTTAAAATTATTTAATTTTTTATATATTAAAAATAGATTATCTGACGAAAATTTTGATGGTTTAAAATTTTTGTTGTTGTGTTCAGTTTGTGAGAAAAGTGCGCGGGAATATACGTATTTTTTGCGAATAGTTTCGATTCGTCTTGTGTCGACAACGTTACAACTCGCGCGCTCTCTTTTTTTTCTCTATTTGTCAATTTTTTATAGTCATTTTTCACAGCATTTAAAAATAAACTATTGACAAACGATAAGTACTGCAAACAATTTAAAAATCTTATAGTGAATTTATATAAATATAAAAAAAAACTAATAAGAAGTTAGTGAAATTAAAAATAATTTAATAAATTTAAATAATTATTTTATATAAAAAAACACATTTAAATATTTTATTTTATATTTATTGGTTGTAGAATAATATTTTAAAATCTGTCAATAATTTTACCAAATAACAAAGCGGCAAAACTTTAATAATTCATAAATTTAAAAAATAAATTCATAACCACTAATTCCAATCATAACCAAAAATTCAAAACAATATGACATTTAAATGTTTATTATCGAGTGCTACATTGTTGCCACGTTTTTATTTATACAAATCTTCAACTTCTATCTCACTCGCACAAATATAGCGCTCTCTCTCTCTCTCTCACCTCGATAGAAATACCATAATAATAATAACTCAATTCATTTAAGTACTCTCAAAAACTGAAATAAAAAAAAAATATGATGTATGTAGTAAAAAAAAAAGAAATATTTAGAAAAAATGTTCTAAAAAATACTATACTGTTTAATAACTAAACTCGCCTAAAATATACTTTTCTAAAAGTAATAATAACATAATAAAATAGTATTCATCAGTTTAAATAATGACTTAAAACAAAAAATAACAGACATAATATTCAAAAGCTTTGAAGAAATTTTATTACATTCGAAAATTAAAAGATAGTGTAATGATATTTTTATGAATTTGATATTATTTTTAAAAAAATGAATTGAATACAGAAGTATTCGACGATTGCCTGATTGATTTTGAAACTTTCTTAATAAATATTAATATACATGGGAAAAATTGTCATAAAACATCCTATATATATATATATATATATATATACCTGTGTGTGTATGTGGGTGTGCGCTCATGTAAATTGACATAAAATATCCCATGTATATGTATATACCTATATTCATAAGCCCATGTATGTGCGTGCATGCGCTATGACAGGAACAGTCCCATATATATATGAAGAAAAATATATATAAACTCAAGTACGTGTGTCATGCATGTTGATTGATATGAAACGTCCCGTATATATAAATCTGTGTGTGTGCGCGGTGCACGTGCGTGTGGATTAACATTGAATATCCCATGTATATGTGTACATAGATATACACACACGTATATAGACATATAAATATATATATATATATATATATATATATATATATATATATATATATATATATATATATTTTCATAAGCCCATGTGTGTGCGTCCATGCGAATTGACATATTAATATACGTGGGAAAAATTGTCATAAAACGTCCTATATATATATATATATATATATATATATTTATGTCCTCGTAGGCCGTATTCGTGTCAGTATGTAAAGAGCATGCTATATTTGTATTGGCATCCCATATGTCTCAGACTCGCTCCTCGACTTTTTACAAGATTTATATGTCTTCCTGAGACATATTGAGACTCAATATGTCTCAGGAGAAATCAATATGGCATCACAGATCCTACTATGTTTCGTTTAATATGTCAAAGAGCAATCATATTGAACGTAGGTTAGTGAAAAAAAATGACTCGCACTTCGACAGCAGCTATACTCATTACAAAATGTCAATCTAAGAAAAAAAGAAAAAATCAATAGAACTAAAATTTTATTTTAAAAGTATTGATAAAAAGATTAATATTTTCAACTAATAAGTTATAGTTCCTCATACAGCCTACTTCGGACATAAAATCATCTATGTCCTTTGGCCGTTTATTCAGGTGGAATCTAAATCTCGAACAATGTTTGCCGCTTGAGCAGAAATCTACCTCGGGCGCGCTTTGCGCGCTTTGCGCGCCCTCGGCAATTTCAGCTCAAGCGACAAACATTGTCCTCGATTCATATTCCACCTGAATACGGCCAAAGGACATATATAACTAATATATATATATATATATATATATATATATATATATATATATATAACTGTGTGTGTGTGCGCGCATGTTAATTGACATAAAATATCCCATGTATATGTATATACATATATTCATAAGCTTATGTGTGTGCGTGCATGCGCCTTGACGGGAACAGTCCCATATATATATATATATATATATATATATAAACTTAAGTACGTGTGTCATGCATGTTTATTGACATGAAACGTCCCGTATATATAAACCTGTGTGTGTGCGTGCATGTGAATCGACAAAACGGTTCTATATATATAAATACAAATCTCAAGTACATGTTTGGATGTGTTTGCGCGTTCAAATTGACAAGAAATGTCAAACATATGAAAACCGATGCGTGCGTGTTGACATGATACGTCACATATATATCGAAACCTAAGAGCGCTCGGATAGGTGTGTTGGAGTTGTCATGAAGTATCCCATATATATAAACCTGTATGGGCGTGGGTTATAATTGACGTCAAAAATCCTATGTATATTAACGTGTGTGCATGCATGCGAATCGATATAAAATGTCCCATATGTATGAACCTGTGTCGGTGCGTGCGTTCGAATTGACATGGAAAATTCCATGTTTATTAGCCCTTTAAGTCGCAGTGGTACTGCCAGAGTACCACCTTTTTAAACCACTGTCAAAAATGTTCTACTGCATATTTTGATCTGAAATTTTGTAGTACAAAATTTCAGATAAAAATATGCAGTAGAAAAAAGCATGATTCAAAGGGTTAACGTGTGTGTGTGCATGCATGCGAATTGACATGAAATGTCCAATATATATAAACCTGTGTGTTTGTATGCGTTTGAATTGACATTAAAAATCCCATGTATATTAACGTGTGTGTGCATGCATGCGCAACGACATGGACTGTCCCATGTATATATAAACCTGTGTATGCGTGCGTGCCCATTGACAGAAAATATACCATATATATAAACCTGTATATGCGTGCGTTCCAGTTGACGTAAAAAATCTCATGTTTATTAAAGTCTGTGTGCATGCGTGCAAGTTGAAATGAAATGTCCCATATATGTATAAACCTGTGTGTGCGTTCGGATTGACGTGAAAAATCCTATGTATATTGACGCGCGTGAGCATGCATGTGAATCGACATGAAATGTTCCACATATATAGAAAAGCCTATGATTATGAGTACGTACGAGTTGACATGAAATGTCCCACATGTATATATATATCGCCCATTCTCTGTGAAATTAGTGGACAAAAAATTTTTTTTTGCTAAAAATTTGTAAAATGCTTCTTTTTTGTATTCTGGACCACTCAGAATTTTTTTAGATATTTTTAGGGACTAGTTTCAGAGCTACAAAGCTTCAAAGCTGGGCTAAAATCATATTTTTGACATTTTTGACTATTTTCAGGCTTAAATCACTCATTTGGGTTGCATTTAAGGAATACGTTACTCAGAAACTTTTTTCTTTAATGTATTCTAAATTTTTAGAAAGAAGTTATTCTAATGTGCTAATGTAGCTATCCGTTGGGCTTAAACTATTGAAATCATTGAAATACAAGTTTTGGGTTTTCGAACCAAGATATCTGGTTAGGGAAGATCATCGGAGTAGGTTCAACATGTACAAATATACCTTAAAAATTTCAGAGTGGTGCGGCTTCTTGTTTTTTTTAAAACAATGCAAATCCAACTAAAAATCATGAAAAATGTGATTTCTAGCTACAGTTACTCATTTAAATGTCAACTTGCACTTATCTGTTGCAGATGTCCCTTTGTAAGCATTCATAGAAATAGTTGAAAACTTGACAAATATTTAAAAATATGGAAAAATATCTTCTGAAAGGTTCAGAGTGGACCAAATCTTTGATATATGCCTATAACCTTTTTCTAAGATGTATCAGTTACACGATCAAAAACTAAAAATGCAGTTCTACCTATATGTCAGAACTTGTTGTGTTAATTCATGAGAATCTTGTTAATTATTAGGTAATTCAAGTCCAACTGATTTTATGCACTGTGATATTGATTTCAAAATTGCGCTATACTGATCTTCAACGAACTGACCAAGAGAGGCTACAAGCTTTGGGTCTCAGATCCTGCTGGAACTTTATGATAAGTTTTGGTTTGATATAACTAAAAGAAAGCTGTAGCCTTAGAGTCTAATGCTGAGAAGTTTCCAAGCTAGAGCACATCACTTATTTCATATTTTTTTAAATTTTCAACTAACTCTTAAACAAAAATTTTTCACTTTGATACTAAAAAGTCTTTAAATGTAATTTATTTTCTTGCTATTGTTCTTCTTATTGATTATTAAATAACTGTACATGATTGACACAATAATTCATATAATAGCTCACACGATTTTCACATTGTTTGTTGGCAAATTTTTGTAAAAAATTTGCCAACAGAATCATCATGTAAAAATCATGCAAGTTATTATATAAATCATTGTGTCATGTTTGTAAAGTTATTTAATAATTTGTCTAGAAAGTAAACTGTCAGGTAACTCGACCATTTTATTAAACTTTCTTGTTTAAAAATTTTGCATGAAATTGAATCTGTTCTTTTATCAATAAATTATGTTGATTTCAGGTATAAAAAGAATAGCAAGAAAGTAAATTACATTTAAAGACTTTTTAGTATTAAAGTGAAAAATTTTTGTTCAAGAGTTTGTTAAAAATTTTAAAAAATATAAAATAAGTCAGCTGCTCTAACTAGGAAACTGCTCAACGTTAGACTCTGAGGCTGGAACTTTTTTTTAGTTATAACGAACTAAAACTTATCATAAAGTTTCAGCCAGATCTAAGACCCAAAGCTTGTAGCCCCTCCCGGTGAGATACAAAGAGACACGAGTTCAGTTATATAGCACTGACAATAAGTAAAATTAAATTAAATAATAATATATGTCAACCTCTATTGTATGTTGATTGTAAATATTTTTTAAAATTAATTCCAAGTTCCTATACACAATTAAATTTAATTATTGCTATCATATCATGAGATTCAATGACAAATTGTCTGAAAATGTAAATTATGATAATCAATTTCCATAGAATTTTGTTTGTTACTAATATAAAAATAATAAATTACATTTAAAAAATATAAAAAGGATTAGAATTAATGATTTTCTGAAACTAAACTTAGTAATATAATATAACGAATCTCATTAAATGGAATTTAAGTCAGTGTGTGTTATACACTGAATCTATAAAAGAATATTATCATTTACCTGTTATATACATCCATATTATAATATTATTCACCTGCATTATTATAAAAAGAATGCTCGTTTACCCTGGACTTGTACTAATTATTACCTGTAATTGAAAAAAAAATTATTACAAAGCATCAGTTTTATTATTTAAAGAAATCTTTTTCAATTGGTGAACATGAAATAAAATGAAAACTTATCTGACTCATCGTCTCCATAGTCTGATATCCAATACAGGAACCACTTAGGTAAGGTAAGAATCATAAAATTGAAGATGAAAATGAAATTTTTAATAAACAATATAAATATAATTATATTGAATGAATATTGTCTATATAATAAAAAATAAGCTAAATTCACAAACTTAAACATTTTTCCTTAAGAGCATGACGGAGGTCCCCCCTTCTCAAATAGTCTAGTAATATTTTAATTCCAAGTATACGTGCAAACAGTACCCTATTGAAAATGTATACGTTTTTCCAATACGTATTTTTACTACGTATCATAATTACATAACAGAATTACGTAACTCCATACGTAGCTAAGTGTTCGAATTTGTGACATAATTCTTATACGTATTTATTTAAAAAATACGTAACTTTGATACATTTTTATTGTAAAAGTACGTTATTTTTAGACCTATATATAGTTAAAATATGTATTCTCTATTAGCATATTTTAAGTGCATACAGGTCTAAAAATTACGTACTTTTACAAGAAAAACGTATCAAAGTTAAGTATTTTTTAAATAAATACGTATAAGAATCACGTCACAAATTCGAACACTTAGCTACGTATGGAGTTACGTAATTCTATTACGTAATTGAGATACGTAGTAAAAATACGTATTGGAAATACGTATATATTTTTAATAGGGTACGGTAAATCGAATTTTTTTATTACAGTAAGAAAATTTGTGAGTTTAAACTTGAGTGCGGAAAACTAAAGAAATTTACCAAAATACTAGGAATAAAAAGTTACTTGCAATCTTTTAATAAATAGTATTTTGAGGTGAAGTTCATCGAGTTTTATGTCTAATTTCCATTCGAATCTTATGAAAAAATAAAAAACACAATTGATTTCTTATTTCACTAAAATAATTCTCTTAATATACTCTAGTGCGTACAAGTCATTATATTTCTTTAAATAATAAAATTAAAAAGTTATCAATAAAAAAAGCAAAAATTGTTTCCAACAGCTCCGACGACCCGTTAAAGGTTTTAAATATATTAAAAAAATTTGCATGTTATAATTAAAATATAGACAGGATTATTGAATTCTTTATTTACAGTATATTTAAAAATTTAACATCGATATAAAAAAATGTAAAAACATAGATATAATAATTAATCAATTACTGTTACTTCAATGGAGTCTACTGAACTAGAAAATAATTTGCATTTTACTTTGCCATTTGCTATTGGACTAATAAAATGTTACTTTTGTAAGTTTTTCACCCTGTTTCTATTTTTAAAACGATTCTGCAGTTTTTTAAAATTTTTATTGTAATCTGATTCTGGCGAGTAAGCAAAATCAACATACGTATAGTTTCCTTTATTTTTCAACCACTCGTACAATGTAACTGCATCCAAAATTTGTTGCGTTGCTGGAAGTGTGAGACTTGCTTTAGCTGCAGCTCTTTTAACAGAACCACCTACTCCGTCACATGCACCTTTACCATGTGCAGTTGGAAAAAAATGCCACTCTACAGATATCCCAAAATCATCACTATGATAATAAATATTTAAAATGTTTTTAAAATTCTTAAACTGCTGAGGGGCTCCGTCAGTAAAATAGTAAACATTTTTCAATCCTTTGAAATTTTCTTTTAAATATAGAATTAGTAGTTGCTGATAAGTATAAACTGCTACAGTATCATGACTTAAATTATTTGAAATTACTACAAATGCTTTGCCTGATAATTGAGTATGTTCCACATAATAAATATATGTAACAAATACTGTCGCCTGGTCGTTATTCCAGTGAAACCCAGGTGGAGCGTTTTGAGCAACAAAAGCATGATTCTCTGAAAAATCTAGGCATACCATAATTTCATCTTCTTTCAATTCATTTTTTAATTTTTTAAAATATTTAGATTGTGCTATTGAAATAAAAGCATGGGGCTGTAAAGCTTTAATTTTATCACAAAATGATGGAATGAAATCATTTATGTCCTCTACAATATTTTTTAAAATGGCTCTAGGAGTTAACACCCATTGTGCATAAATAACTTCTTCAATTTCTTTTTCATCAAAAATCATGGTCAAGTAAGACTCTAAGCGTTGAACACCAGGACATTTGTCGCAGTCACCAAAATAACATTTGTATGCCATCGACATTTTATTTTTATTACAAATGATAAATTGCAAAATATCTTTATATGTCTTAAACTGGTGAGAATAGCTTTCTGTCATTTTTTCTAAATTACAACCAACAAAAGTGTTTTTGTTCTTTTAATTAATATTATAAAAATTTAACCGAGTAAAAAATGTTGAAAATAAATTGAAAATACCTGTTATCATCAACTTGAAATTTTGATGAATTGAACAAACACATACAGAATGTGTACCACTGCTACCAGCTAATACACAACATTTAGGTTTCAATTTGGCAAATGTAGAAAATCCTATTGGAATATCAGATGAAAATTGATTACAAAATAATCTGTACAACTCTTTCAATGTACAAAGCAGAAGACGTTTTTGATCATAAACAATGTTGCCCTTCTCATCCTTGTACTTAACACAGTCTTTTTTTCCAGGTAATATATAGGTATTTTCTTCACTTGTATAAAAATTTATTACATTTTGCTTAGTTGTTTCAGAAACAAGATTCCCTAAAATTATTTTCAATTGATATTAATTTTTACCAGGATAATATTCAACCAATTATATTTTATTTTAATAATTATTGCCAAAATTTAATTGTACTTCATTTATATAACAAATTGAAATGTTCTATTAAATTTATTTAAATTATGTTTCATTTTTTCACCTATTATTTTTTTATGAATATTTTTAATTACCTTTTTTTATAGATGGTTTTGCTAGAGGACCTGCTTCAGTTTGCAATTTTTTTGACATGTTAATCAAATAATTTGTAGTACCAAAATGTTTTTTTATTTCATCATATGACCAAGTTAATGGTAGCAGGTTCAGTATTTGGACTTTTTCTATTTTATGTGTATCTGTACTGTGGTATTTCATCTTTACATTCTCTAATAAATCTACAAACATCTTAAAATCTTTCACAGAAACCTCTACTTCATCTTCGTTGTCATGTAAAAGTTGTTCTACAAGCATTGGAATATCTGATGTATCTTCTGGTGATTCTGTATTTTGGGTGCTATCTATAGAACAATTAAAAGATATAAAGAAGTATTTGAATAAAAATATTAAAATTGTAAAAATATTTTACATAAAGAACATTACATGGTGATGTTTCAGTTAAAACGCAGACAGTATACATTTTTATCCTACATTTATAACAAATTCTATCATCAGGTGTTAATGGAGGTTCACAAGAAAATTTTTTAGTGAATTTCTCCAAGACTTGTTCTGATATTTTACGCAATGACTTTGCTGAACAAATCTCTTCACTGGCGAATGGCTTTCTGCATCTATTATAAGCTATACGTCTTTTCTTTTCTACATGGACGATTTCGGTTTCGTCAAGTGACATTTCCTCGCTCGACATTGTTTTGTAACCAATAATTAAAATCAATTATAAAGAAGTGAATAAACGAAGTCGAATATCAGACAGATCTACATCAATTTCATTAACACGAGTATTTGTAAGATATGTAATCTTCGACTATTTATAAAATTAAAAAGAATGCTCACTTAATTTTTAAATTAAAAAAAGCATAAACAAAATATTGATAATTACATTAACTTATATGAATTGAATTAAAAAAATAATACCACCAATACTGTTTATATAAAAACTGTTTACAAAAATTTATTTTAAATTATAACGGCGCGATCGTACCTACCAGTCTTAAAACTCCCGTGGGCTCGAATTTGTAATCAACATTCAGTAATCGAACAGCATTATAACTTACTCTCTACTAAGAGAAATAAAGACAAAATGATGTTTAATAACTGAGTATCAACTTGTATGCACCGTTATCATTTAAAATATACGTTTGTAAACAGTTTTTATATAATAGTATTAACAGGGGCCTAAGGCTCGAATTTATAGTCGACACTCAACACTCAGCACTCCGATCTCAACCCCCAGATCTCAAACTTTCCTTGTTCCGTGTTCCCTATAAAACATGTCTACATGTATAGGAAATACAAAACAAGGGAAGTTTGAGATCTGAGGGTTGATATCTGAGTGTTGAGTGTTGAGTGTCGACTACAAATTCGAGCCTTATTCTGAAACTTTTCTTCTCGAGCAATAGGTTCGTGTGTAAGTGGAACTGTATACTTATTAGAAGGAGAAAGAATACTATGAGACCCTTTGTCTATCTGTTTGTAATTACACTTGCGCATATGCAAGTAAAAAGAGATAGAGAAAGGTCCCATTGCATTCTTTCTCTTTCTAACGAGTATACGGTTTTTTACTTAATATTTATTATATTGACAACAAATTTCTGTTAGTAATTGTGGATTATGTAAAATCCCTGTTATTAATAGCCTGCTTTTTAATCTTGGTAATCGTCATTTACATCAATAATGTATAAAAAAATTCCCAAAATAAATATAATATGTAAATAAACAATAACAGCCAATTATCGTTTATTGTAAATATGTCTTTGTAAGTATTGCTTGTTATTTTTAATTTAAAATAATACAGTATCCAATAATTAAGTAATTATACTAATATAAATTTTCTCAGATATACTTTAAATCACCTAAAATGTTGAAAGAAGATTTATTTATAAGTTATTTTCAAAAAAATTATACATATTGACATAACTGTAAGTCATTTGAAGCGGGTTCTGGGAGTTTAAAAAAAAACATAAAAAAAAGAAGTTACATAGAAAAAATTCGTGCAGTTATTACTAATAAAGTAGATGGAAGTAATTCCTGTATTGGATATTAGACTATGAAGACGATGAGTCAGATAAGTTTTTATTTTATTTCATGTTCACAAATTGAAAAAGATTTCTTTAAATAATAAAACTGATGCTTTGTAATAATTTTTTTTTCAATTACAGGTAATAATTAGTATAAGTCCAGGATAAACGAGCATTCTTTTTATAACAACGCGGGTGAATAATATTATAATATAGATGTATATAACAGGTAAATGATAATATTCTTTTATAGATCCAGTGTATAACACACACTGACTTAAATTCCATTCAATGAGATTCGTTGAGATTAAAGTATCTATACTGATGTATATTATTAAGTTTAGTTTCAGAAAATCATTAATTCTAATCCTTGTTATATTTTTTAAATGTGTTTTATTATTTTTATATTAGTAACAAACAAAATTCTATGAAAATTGATTATCATAATTTACATTTTCAGACAATTTGTCATTGAATCTCATGATATGATAGCAATAATTAAATGTAATTGTGTATAGAAACTTGGAATTATTTTGAATAAATATTTACAATTAACATATAATAGAGATTGATATATATTATTATTTAATTGAATTTTTCTTATTGTCAGTGATATATAACTGAACTCGTGTCTCTTTGTATCTCACCATAAGGGGCTACGAGCTTTGGGTCTCAGATCTGGCTGGAACTTTATGATAAGTTTTAGTTTCCAAGTTAGAGCAGATGACTTATTTCATATTTTTTAAAATTTTCAACAAACCCTTGAACAAAAAATTTTCACTTTGATACTAAAAAGTCTTTAAATGTAATTTATTTTCTTGCTATTCTTTTTATACCTGAAATTAACATAATTTATTAATAAAAAAACAGATTTAATTTCATGCAAAATTTTTAAACAAGAAAGTTTAATAAAATTGTCGAGTAACCTGACAGTTTACTTTCTAGACAAATTATTAAATAACTTTACAAATATGACACAATGATTTATATGATAACTTACATGATTTTCACATGATGATTCTGTTGGCAAATTTTTTACAAAAATTTGCCAACAAATAATGTAAAAATCATAAGTGATGTGCTCTAACTTGGAAACTACTCAGCGTTAGACTCTGAGGCTATAGCTTCCTTTAAGTTATATCAAACCAAAACTTATCATAAAGTTCCAGCAGGATCTGAGACCCAAAGTTTGTAGCGTCTCTTGGTCAGTTCGTTAAAGATCAGTATAGTGCAATTTTGAGATCAATATCACAGTGGATAAAATCAGTTGGACTTGAATTACCTAATAATCAACAAGATTCTCATGAATTAACACAAAAAGTTATAGGCATATATCAAAGATTTGGTCCACTCTGAACCTTTCAGAAGATATTTTTCCATATTTTTAAATATTTGTCAAGTTTTCAACTATTTCTATGAATGCTTACAAAGGGATATCTGCAACAGATAAGTGCAAGTTGATATTTTAATGAGTAACTGTAGCTAGAAATCACATTTTTCATGATTTTTAGTTGGATTTGCATTGTTTTAAAAAAAAACAAGAAGCCGCACCACTCTGAAATTTTTAAGGTATATTTGTACATATTGAACCTACTCCGATGATCTTCCCTAACCAGATATCTTGGTTCGAAAACCCAAAACTTGTATTTCAATGATTTAAATAGTTTAAGCCCAACGGATAGCTACATTAGCACATTAGAATAACTTCTTTCTAAAAATTTAGAATACATTAAAGAAAAAAGTTTCTGAGTAATGTATTCCTTAAATGCAACCCAAATGAGTGATAAAAGCCTGAAAATAGTCAAAAATGTCAAAAATATGATTTTAGCCCAACTTTGAAGCTTTGTAGCTCTGAAACTAGTCCCTAAAAATATCTAAAAAAATTCTGAGTGGTCCAGAATACAAAAAAGAAGCATTTTACAAATTTTTAGCAAAAAAAAATTCTTTGTCCACTAATTTCACAGAGAATGGGCGATATATATATATATATATATATATATATATATATATATATATCTATATATATATATATATATATATATGGGTCAAAATAACATCTTTTATAAAAGTGTGCGCATGTGGATCACCGATTTTGCTGATTTTTAAGTTAGGAATCTGTGCAAAATTTCAGCTCTCTAAGTGCAAAACTCGCCGAAATATGGCCTTTCAAAGGTCAAAAACTCCGCTTTTTTCGGCTGTTTTTCACTCTTTTTCAAAATTCTGCCAAGACTCGAGTTTTTAACATATTTTAATTCGGCAGGCGGCAATTTCTTCGTTTTTATGTTAATTTTAAATTTTCGTAATTATATTTTTAAAAAATTCTAATCAGGCTTCTGAAAACTCTTAGAATAAAATACTGATTTTTGACATTTTTGACAATTTTTAAACAGCTGTAACTCATTTGAATTTTGATATTTTTAAATTATCAAAATTTTGTTTTATTGGTCAAAAAGAAAGCTTTAATTTGCATTTTTAAATTTTCAAAAAGGTTTAAAATTGACGGAGATACAAAGGTTTAAAGTTTGCAAAATTTCTAAAATATACGTTTTTTACAAAATTTAGATCATTGTAACTCTGGCCGGACAACTTCAAATTCACTAAATCTTACAAGAAAACTTTCTATAAGTCACGTAAAATGAGGCCAAATAGGCCTGGTCAATGGTATCCTACGATTTTACTATTATTTGAACCTCTCATAATTCAGTATTTTGCTTCACAAGTAAATCAATAATGAGCCTGAAGTTTCCGACGTCCAGATCCGACACTATTAAAATAATTTTTTTTTTTATTTAAACTATTTTATTATTGTTTAAATATGATAATTAACTGTAAATATAACTATTAAAAAAGTTTGGATAAGGTCGGACTACCGGAAGGTTGATAAAATGCCATGAGTTAAAAAATATACTTTACGGTATGTATGCAAACATAAGGCAGGTAAGGCTGGTGGAAAAAAAAATTCTTTGAAGTACCTAATTACGGATATTTATAATTGTAACTAAATAAAACAAAAAAAAATAATTAATAATCATAAATCAAAATGTAATAAATGAATAATAACAATATGGTGTAGTTTGGAGCACCGTGACATAAACAGACGGGTCTAGAAAAAAAATCGTACCTAATTACGAATATTTATTATCATAAATCAAAAATATATAATTAATAAATAAAAACGATCTGGTTATTTTAAATAACAATATGGTGTAGATTTGGATGAAAAAATGACATGACTAAATCCAGAAATGATTGATAATCATTATCATTAATAGAAAAAAAAAATTTTGTTTGAACTACCGACTAATTATGAATATTTATTATTTGTAACTAAATAAACCAAAATTAAATGATTGATAATCATTAATTAACATATAATTAATAGATAAAAACGATCTGGTGTTGTTTGAATTACCGGAACATGACTAAATGCAGCCGAGTCTGATGAAAAATACTAGGCTGGTTGAAAAAAAAATTCTTTAAAGTACCTAATTACGAATATTTATTATTGTAACTAAATAAACCAAAATTAAATGATTGATAATCATTAATTAACATATAATTAATAAATAAAAACGATCTGGTGTTGTTTGAACTACCGGAACATGACTAAATACAGTCGAGTCTGATGGAAAAATCTAGTCATAGATATTTATTATTGTATAAAAAACCAAAAATGATTATAAAAAATAATTAATAGATAAAAACGATCTTGTGAAGTTACTACTGAACATACTAAAAACGAATATTTATTATTGTAACTAAATAAACCAAAATTAAATGATTGATAATCATTAATTAACATATAATTAATAGATAAAAAACGATCTGGTGTTGTTTGAACTACCGGAACATGACTAAATACAGCCGAGTCTGATGGAAAAATACTAGTCTGGTTGAAAAAAAAATTCTTTAAAGTACCTTAATACGAATATTTATTATTGTAACTAAATAAACCAAAATTAAATGATTGATAATCATTAATTAACATATAATTAATAGATAAAAACGACCTGGTGTTGTTTGAACTACCGGAACATGACTAAATACAGCCAAGTCTGATGAAATAATAAAAGGCTGGTGGAAAAAAAAATTCTTTAAAGTACCTTAATTACGAATATTTATTATTGTAACTAAATAAACCAAAATTAAATGATTGATAATCATTAATTAACATATAATTAATAGATAAAAACGACCTGGTGTTGTTTGAACTACCGGAACATGACTAAATGCAGCCACGTCTGATGGAAAAATACTAGTCTGGTTAAAAAAAAATTCTTTAAAGTACCTTATTATGAAATATTTATTATTGTAACTAAATAAACAAAATTAAATGATTGATAATCATTAATTAACATATAATTAATAGATAAAAACGAGTCTGGTGTTGTTTGAAGTACCGGAATATTAATTTATTATTGTAACTAAATAAACCAAAATTAAATGATTGATAATCATTAATTAACATATAATTAATAGATAAAAACGATCTGGTGTTGTTTGAACTACCGGAACATGACTAAATACAGCCAAGTCTGATGGAATAATAGCTAGTAGGATAATTTTTTAAAGTACCTAATTACGAATATTTATTATTGTAACTAAATAAACCAAAATTAAATGATTGATAATCATTAATTAACATATAATTAATAGATAAAAACGATCTGGTGTTGTTTGAACTACCGGAACATGACTAAATGCAGTCGAGTCTGATGGAAAAATACTAGGCTGGTTGAAAAAAAAATTCTTTAAAGTACCTTATTACGAATATTTATTATTGTAACTAAATAAACCAAAATTAAATGATTGATAATCATTAATTAACATATAATTAATAAATAAAAACGATCTGGTGTAGTTTGAAACACTGGAACATGACTAAATGCAGCCGAGTCTGATGGAAAAATACTAGTCTGGTTATGTACCTTATTACGAATATTTATTATTGTAACTAAATAAACCAAAATTAAATGATTGATAATCATTATTCAACATGTAATAATAAATAATAACGATCTGGTGTAGTTTGAATTACGGAACATGACTTAATAAGAAAGGATGATGAAAAATTCAAGTTTCGTTTAAAAAATTTTAAAGTATTACAATATTTATTATTGTAACTCAATAAAAAAATTAAATGATTGATAATCATTAACTAACATATAATTAATAGATAAAAACGACCTGGTGTTGTTTGAACTACCGGAACATGACTAAATGCAGCCGCGTCTGATAGAAAAATACTAGTCTGGTTGAAAAAAAAATTCTTTAAAGTACCTAATTACGAATATTTATTATTGTAACTGAATAAACCAAAATTAAATGATTGATAATCATTAATTAACATATAATTAATAGACGAAAACGACCTGGTGTTGTTTGAACTACCGGACCATGACTAAATACAGCCAAGTCTGATGAAATATTAAAAGGCTGGTGGGAAAAAAATTCTTTAAAGTACCTTATTACGAATATTTATTATTGTGTAAATAAACCAAAATAAATGATTGAATCAATTAATTAAGATATAATTAATAGATAAAAACGATCTGGTGCTGTTTGAACTGGAACATGACTAAATACAGCCAAGTCTTATGAAATAATAAAAGGGGTGGGAAAAAAATTCTTTAAAGTACCTTATTACGAATATTTATTATTGTAATCAAATAAACCAAAATTAAATGATTGATAATCATTAATTAACATATAATTAATAAATAAAAACGATCTGGTGTAGTTTGAAACACCGGAACATGACTAAATGCAGTCGAGTCTGTGGAAAAATACTAGTTTGATAAAAAATTCTTTTAAGTACCTTATTAAATATTTATTATTGTAACTAAATAAACCAAAATTAAATGATTGATAATCATTATTCAACATGTAATATATGATCTGGTGTAGTTTGAAATCACCGGAACATGACTTAATACAGCGGAGTCTGATGAAAAATTCAAGTTTCGTGAAAAAAATTCCTTAAAGTACTTAAATACGAATATTTATTATTGTAACTCAATAAACCAAAATTAAATGACTGATAATCATTAATTAACATATAAATAATAGATAAAAACGACCTGGTGTTGTTTGAACTACCGGAACATGACTAAATGCAGCCGCGTCTGATGGAAAAATACTAGTCTGGTTAAAAAAAAATTCTTTAAAGTACCTAATTACGAATATTTATTATTGTAACTAAATAAACCAAAATTAAATGATCGATAATCATTAATTAACATATAATTAATAGATAAAAACGACCTGGTGTTGTTTGAACTACCGGAACATGACTAAATACAGCCAAGTCTGATGAAATAATAAAAGGCTGGTGGGTAAAGAAAATTCTTTAAAGTACCTTATAACGAATATTTATTATTGTAACTAAATAAACCAAAATTAAATGATTGATAATCATTAATTAACATATAATTAATAAATAAAAACGATCTGGTGTAGTTTGAAACACCGGAACATGACTAAATGCAGTCGATTCTGAAGGAAAAATACTAGTATGGTTAAAAAAAAAGTTCTTTAAAGTACCTTATTGAGAATATTTATTATTGTAACTAAATAAACCAAAATTAAATGATTGATAATCATTAATTAACATATAATTGATAGATAAAAACGAGCTGGTGTTGTTTGAAGTACCGGAACATGACTAAATACAGCCAAGTCTGATGAAATCATAAAAGGGTGGTGGGAAAAAAAATTCTTTAAAGTACCTAATTACGAATATTTATTATTGTAACTAAATAAACCAAAATTAAATGATTGATAATCATTAATTAACATATAATTAATAGATAAAAACGATTTGGTGCTGTTTGAATGTATGTAGTCATGTTCCGGTAGTTCAAACTACACCAGATCGTTTTTATTTATTAATTATATTTTAATTAATGATTATGAATCATTTAATTTTAGTTTATTTGATTACAATAATAAATATTCGTAATAAGGTACTTTAAAGAATTTTTTTTTCAATCAGACTAGTATTTTTCCATCAGACTCGACTGCATTTAGTCATGTTCCGGTGTTTCAAACTACACCAGATCGTTTTTATTTATTAATTATATGTTAATTAATGATTATCAATCATTTAATTTTGGTTTATTTGATTACAATAATAAATATTCGTAATAAGGTACTTTAAAGAATTTTTTTTCCCACCAGCCTTTTATTATTTCATAAGACTTGGATGTATTTCGTCATGTTCCGGTAGTTCAAACAGCACCAGATCGTTTTTATCTATTAATTATATCTTAATTAATGATTATTAATCATTTATTTCTGGTTTATTTAGTTACAATAATAAATATTCGTAATAAGGTACTTTAAAGAATTTTTTTTCCCACCAGCCTTTTAATATTTCATCAGACTTGGCTATATTTAGTCATGTTCCGGTAGTTCAAACAACACCAGGTCGTTTTCGTCTATTAATTATATGTTAATTAATGATTATCAATCATTTAATTTTGGTTTATTTAGTTACGATAATAAATATTCGTAATTAGGTACTTAAAAAAAATTTTTTTTTCAACCAGACTAGTATTTTTCCATCAGACGCGGCTGCATTTAGTCATGTTCCGGTAGTTCAAACAACACCAGGTCGTTTTTATCTATTAATTATATGTTGATTAATGATTATCAGTCATTTAATTTTGGTTTATTGAGTTACAATAATAAATATTCGTATTTAAGTACTTTAAGGAATTTTTTTTCACGAAACTTGAATTTTTCATCAGACTCCGCTGTATTAAGTCATGTTCCGGTGATTCAAACTACACCAGATTGTTATTATTTATTTATTACATGTTGAATAATGATTATCAATCATTTAATTTTGGTTTATTTAGTTACAATAATAAATATTCGTAATAAGGTACTTAAAAGAATTTTTTTTTCAATCAGACTAGTATTTTTCCATCAGACTCGACTGCATTTAGTCATGTTCCGGTGTTTCAAACTACACCAGATCGTTTTTATTTATTAATTATATGTTAATTAATGATTATCAATCATTTAATTTTGGTTTCTTTGATTACAATAATAAATATTCGTAATAAGGTACTTTAAAGAATTTTTTTTTCCCCACCAGCCTTTTATTATTTCATAAGACTTGGCTGTATTTAGTCATGTTCCGGTAGTTCAAACAGCACCAGATCGTTTTTATCTATTAATTATAATTTAATTAATAATTATTAATCATTTATTTCTGGTTTATTTAGTTACAATAATAAATATTCGTAATAAGGTACTTTAAAGAATTTTTTTTCCCACCAGCCTTTTAATATTTCATCAGACTTGGCTGTATTTAGTCATGTTCCGGTAGTTCAAACAACACCAGGTCGTTTTCGTCTATTAATTATATGTTAATTAATGATTATCAATCATTTAATTTTGGTTTATTTAGTTACAATAATAAATATTTGTAATTAGGTACTTTAAAGAATTTTTTTTTCAACCAGACTAGTATTTTTCTATCAGACGCGGCTGCATTTAGTCATGTTCCGGTAGTTCAAACAACACCAGGTCGTTTTTATCTATTAATTATATGTTAATTAATGATTATCAGTCATTTAATTTTGGTTTATTGAGTTACAATAATAAATATTCGTATTTAAGTACTTTAAGGAATTTTTTTCACGAAACTTGAATTTTTCATCAGACTCCGCTGTATTAAGTCATGTTCCGGTGATTCAAACTACACCAGATTGTTATTATTTATTTATTACATGTTGAATAATGATTATCAATCATTTAATTTTGGTTTATTTAGTTACAATAATAAATATTCGTAATAAGGTACTTAAAAGAATTTTTTTTTCAATCAGACTAGTATTTTTCCATCAGACTCGACTGCATTTAGTCATGTTCCGGTGTTTCAAACTACACCAGATCGTTTTTATTTATTAATTATATGTTAATTAATGATTATCAATCATTTAATTTTGGTTTATTTGATTACAATAATAAATATTCGTAATAAGGTACTTTAAAGAATTTTTTTTCCCACCAGCCTTTTATTATTTCATAAGACTTGGCTGTATTTAGTCATGTTCCGGTAGTTCAAACAGCACCAGATCGTTTTTATCTATTAATTATATCTTAATTAATGATTATTAATCATTTATTTCTGGTTTATTTAGTTACAATAATAAATATTCGTAATAAGGTACTTTAAAGAATTTTTTTTTCCCACCAGCCTTTTAATATTTCATCAGACTTGGCTGTATTTAGTCATGGTCCGGTAGTTCAAACAACACCAGGTCGTTTTCGTCTATTAATTATATGTTAATTAATGATTATCAATCATTTAATTTTGGTTTTTTTAGTTACAATAATAAATATTTGTAATTAGGTACTTTAAAGAATTTTTTTTTCAACCAGACTAGTATTTTTCTATCAGACGCGGCTGCATTTAGTCATGTTCCGGTAGTTCAAACAACACCAGGTCGTTTTTATCTATTAATTATATGTTAATTAATGATTATCAGTCATTTAATTTTGGTTTATTGAGTTACAATAATAAATATTCGTATTTAAGTACTTTAAGGAATTTTTTTTCACGAAACTTGAATTTTTCATCAGACTCCGCTGTATTAAGTCATGTTCCGGTGATTCAAACTACACCAGATTGTTATTATTTATTTATTACATGTTGAATAATGATTATCAATCATTTAATTTTGGTTTATTTAGTTACAATAATAAATATTCGTAATAAGGTACTTAAAAGAATTTTTTTTTTAACCAGACTAGTATTTTTCCATCAGACTAGGCTGCATTTAGTCATGTTCCGGTGTTTTAAACTACACCAGATCGTTTTCATTTATTAATTATATGATAATGAATGATTATCAATCATTTTATTTTGGTTTATTTAGTTACAATAATAAATATTCGTAATAAGGTACTTTAAAGAATTTTTTTTTTAAACACACTAGTATTTTTCCTTCAGACTCGACCGCATTTAGTCATGTTCCGGTATTTTAAACTGCACCAGATCGTTTTTATTTATTAATTATATGTTAAATGATGATTATCAATCATTTAATTTTGGTTTATTTGATTACAATAATAAATATTCGTAATAAGGTACTTTAAAGTATTCTTTTTCCTACCAGCCTCTTATTATTTCATCAGACTTGGCTGTATTTAGTCATGTTCCGGTAGTTCAAACAGCACCAAATCGTTTTTATCTATTAATTATATGTTAATTAATGATTATCAATCATTTAATTTTGGTTTATTTAGTTACAATAATAAATATTCGTAATTAGGTACTTTAAAGAATTTTTTTTCCCACCACCCTTTTATGATTTCATCAGACTTGGCTGTATTTAGTCATGTTCCGGTACTTCAAACAACACCAGCTCGTTTTTATCTATCAATTATATGTTAATTAATGATTATCAATCATTTAATTCTGGTTTATTTAGTTACAATAATAAATATTCTCAATAAGGTACTTTAAAGAACTTTTTTTTTAACCATACTAGTATTTTTCCTTCAGAATCGACTGCATTTAGTCATGTTCCGGTGTTTCAAACTACACCAGATCGTTTTTATTTATTAATTATATGTTAATTAATGATTATCAATCATTTAATTTTGGTTTATTTAGTTACAATAATAAATATTCGTTATAAGGTACTTTAAAGAATTTTCTTTTCCCACCAGCCTTTTATTATTTCATCAGACTTGGCTGTATTTAGTCATGTTCCGGTAGTTCAAACAACACCAGGTCGTTTTTATCTTTTAATTATATGTTAATTAATGATTATCAATCATTTAATTTTGGTTTATTTAGTTACAATAATAAATATTCGTAATTAGGTACTTTAAAGAATTTTTTTTTAACCAGACTAGTATTTTTCCATCAGACGCGGCTGCATTTAGTCAAGTTCCGGTAGTTCAAACAACACCAGGTCGTTTTTATCTATTAATTATATGTTAATTAATGATTATCAATCATTTCATTTTGGTTTATTTAGTTACAATAATAAATATTCGTAATAAGGTACTTTAAAGTATTCTTTTTCCTACCAGCCTCTTATTATTTCATCAGACTTGGCTGTATTTAGTCATGTTCCGGTAGTTCAAACAGCACCAAATCGTTTTTATCTATTAATTATATGTTAATTAATGATTATCAATCATTTAATTTTGGTTTATTTAGTTACAATAATAAATATTCGTAATTAGGTACTTTAAAGAATTTTTTTTCCCACCACCCTTTTATGATTTCATCAGACTTGGCTGTATTTAGTCATGTTCCGGTACTTCAAACAACACCAGCTCGTTTTTATCTATCAATTATATGTTAATTAATGATTATCAATCATTTAATTCTGGTTTATTTAGTTACAATAATAAATATTCTCAATAAGGTACTTTAAAGAACTTTTTTTTTAACCATACTAGTATTTTTCCTTCAGAATCGACTGCATTTAGTCATGTTCCGGTGTTTCAAACTACACCAGATCGTTTTTATTTATTAATTATATGTTAATTAATGATTATCAATCATTTCATTTTGGTTTATTTAGTTACAATAATAAATATTCGTTATAAGGTACTTTAAAGAATTTTCTTTTCCCACCAGCCTTTTATTATTTCATCAGACTTGGCTGTATTTAGTCATGTTCCGGTAGTTCAAACAACACCAGGTCGTTTTTATCTATTAATTATATGTTAATTAATGATTATCAATCATTTAATTTTGGTTTATTTAGTTACAATAATAAATATTCGTAATTAGGTACTTTAAAGAATTTTTTTTTAACCAGACTAGTATTTTTCCATCAGACGCGGCTGCATTTAGTCAAGTTCCGGTAGTTCAAACAACACCAGGTCGTTTTTATCTATTAATTATATGTTAATTAATGATTATCAATCATTTCATTTTGGTTTATTTAGTTACAATAATAAATATTCGTAATTAGGTACTTTAAAGAATTTTTTTTCCTACCAGCCTTTTATTATTTCATCAGACTTGGCTGTATTTAGTCATGTTCCGGTAGTTCAAACAACACCAGGTCGTTTAAATCCATTAATTATATGTTAATTAATGATTATCAATCATTTAATTTTGGTTTATTTAGTTACAATAATAAATATTCGTATTTAAGTACTTTAAAGAATTTTTTTTTTAACCACACTAGTATTTTTCCATCAGACTCGACTGCATTTAGTCATGTTCCGGTGTTTCAAACTACACCAGATCGTTTTTATTTATTAATTATATGTTAATTAATGATTATGAATCATTTAATTTTGGTTTATTTGATTACAATAATAAATATTCGTAATAAGGTACTTTAAAGAATTTTTTTTTCAATCAGACTAGTATTTTTCCATCAGACTCGACTGCATTTAGTCATGTTCCGGTGTTTCAAACTACACCAGATCGTTTTTATTTATTAATTATATGTTAATTAATGATTATCAATCATTTAATTTTGGTTTATTTGATTACAATAATAAATATTCGTAATAAGGTACTTTAAAGAATTTTTTTTCCCACCAGCCTTTTATTATTTCATAAGACTTGGCTGTATTTAGTCATGTTCCGGTAGTTCAAACAGCACCAGATCGTTTTTATCTATTAATTATATCTTAATTAATGATTATTAATCATTTATTTCTGGTTTATTTAGTTACAATAATAAATATTCGTAATAAGGTACTTTAAAGAATTTTTTTTCCCACCAGCCTTTTAATATTTCATCAGACTTGGCTGTATTTAGTCATGTTCCGGTAGTTCAAACAACACCAGGTCGTTTTCGTCTATTAATTATATGTTAATTAATGATTATCAATCATTTAATTTTGGTTTATTTAGTTACAATAATAAATATTTGTAATTAGGTACTTTAAAGAATTTTTTTTTCAACCAGACTAGTATTTTTCTATCAGACGCGGCTGCATTTAGTCATGTTCCGGTAGTTCAAACAACACCAGGTCGTTTTTATCTATTAATTATATGTTAATTAATGATTATCAGTCATTTAATTTTGGTTTATTGAGTTACAATAATAAATATTCGTATTTAAGTACTTTAAGGAATTTTTTTTCACGAAACTTGAATTTTTCATCAGACTCCGCTGTATTAAGTCATGTTCCGGTGATTCAAACTACACCAGATTGTTATTATTTATTTATTACATGTTGAATAATGATTATCAATCATTTAATTTTGGTTTATTTAGTTACAATAATAAATATTCGTAATAAGGTACTTAAAAGAATTTTTTTTTCAATCAGACTAGTATTTTTCCATCAGACTCGACTGCATTTAGTCATGTTCCGGTGTTTCAAACTACACCAGATCGTTTTTATTTATTAATTATATGTTAATTAATGATTATCAATCATTTAATTTTGGTTTATTTAGTTACGATAATAAATATTCGTAATTAGGTACTTTAAAGATTTTTTTTTTCTATCAGACCCGTCTGGATTTAGTCATGTCACGGTGCTCCAAACTACACCATATTGTTATTATTCATTTATTACATTTTGATTTATGATTATTAATTATTTATTTTTGGTTTATTCAGTTACAATTATAAATATCCGTAATTAGGTACTTCAAAGAATTTTTTTTTCCACCAGCCTTACCAGCCTTATGTTTGCATACATACCGTAAAGTATATTTTTTAACTCATGGCATTTTATTAACCTTCCGGTAGTCCGACCTTATCCAAACTTTTTTAATAGTTATATTTACAGTTAATAATCATATTTAAACAATAATAAAATAGTTTAAATAAAAAAAAAAATTATTTTAATAGTGTCGGATCTGGACGTCGGAAACTTCAGGCTCATAATCAATACACCCAGCTGTTGCGTCTTCTACTCATAAATGCGAAAACCTTAAAAGATTCAACAGGCTATAAATTATGAAATGAGCGATAAAAAACTTGATTTTATGCTTGAGTATAGGTCTGTAGGTCGTTTAGAATAAAAGTTATAACAGTTTGAGAATTTTTTATTTCTCAAGGTATCAAATCCGTGAACGCTTACTCTAGCCGATTTTTAGATTGGTCTTAAATTTCCTATAACTTAATTTCTATGATACTTCAGGACTCTTATTGAAGCTCTAATTAAAAATTATTGCTTGTAATTTCAATATCTTTGATGAAGTATAAATGTAAGTCTGCTAACATCTAAAATAAACAACTTTATTTTTTTCTTATAACATCGTTAAGTCCCTATTGAAAATAATGACGTCTTTTAAAGACGTCTTTAGAAGACGTCTTTTAAAGACGTCTTTAAAAGACGTCTTTGGATGTGTCTAGATTTGTAACAAAAAAAGACGTCTTTAAAAGACGTCTTTGAAAGACGTCTCTTAATAACGTCATAAGTCACAAGAGAAAATTCAAAAGTAGTTAAACTACAGGATAATAATTATTTTTTTATTTTTCATTAAAACCTACAAAAATACCTCTATTCATTAGTTGAAATAGAGTGTGAGAAAACTATCATTATTTTAGATCAAACGAAACTGTCAGTTTATATGCTCTGAACGGTCTTATTCTTTTCGTGCGCATTCGCTTACCATAAAGAAATCAATCGCTAAAAAGCGCGGTAGCCCTCTAACGAGCAATCATCAGTACTATTATACAAATTGATATGAATGTATATAACACGCACACTTTTATAAAAAGATGTTATTTTGACCCATATATATATATATATATATATATATATATATATATATATATATATATATATATATATATATATATATATATATATATATATATATATATATATATATATAATCATATATATATATATATGTTAGGTGTCTCTTATTTCCCAAACTTGGAAAAACCTTGCTGCCACCCTCCAGATTTCTTGTAAATGTTGAAAAACTATAAAAAAAACTCTGAGATAGTCGAAAAAAAGTATTCAACCCGTGCCGCTTTTCGAAAAACGATTTGAAAATGAATTATTCACAATAACATGAAAACAAGTCATTCTATAAAAATTTTTTTTAAACAAAACTTGTGGATATTTTTAAGACACAACTTTGTTTAACTATAAATTTTTGTTTAAAATGAGCTGTACTCCGATTAAACGTGATTAACGATTGAAAAAGGACGTTTTTCGTACTTGATAATTCTTCATGCGAAAATTTCTATCATTCAAATGTATAATATCCTATTTAAAAACTTTATCGTTCAATAAATTTTCTGCTAAAAATTTTTAGTTTCGCAATAATACTTAAACATCAAGTTTTTTTTCATGCTTTTCTATAGCTTTTTTCGCAACAGATTATAAAAAACGAATCACGATAACAAATTATTTAGTGGAAAAAAAGCACTCAACCCGTGCCGCTTTTCAAAAAACGATTTTTCATGCTTTTTTCAATTTTTTTAAACTAGTGATTTTTCTTATTTATGAAAAATACCCTGCTAAAAAAATCAGGTGAGAAATCACCTGATTTCTCAGGTGATTCATCATGCCAAAATCTCATGTAATGATTTTTTGGTTTTTACGCATTCCAAACCATGCTTAGTCAATAAGAACTATTTTTGAAAATCTTGAAAATTTTGAACTTAAAAAATTTTTTTTAAAGTTTGGTCTTAGAAAAAATTTTGAATAATTTTTTAAAAAATTTTCTTCTTTTTATTAAAAATAAAAAAATTATAGACGATAATTTTTATTATTATACTGCCGACTACGATGAGTGAATTAATGTTTCAATATATTTTGTGAATCAAAATATGTAGTTTATTATGATGTAATTTCAAGTGCTCAAATCATCGTAAAAAATCTAGAACATGTTTCTTATGAAGAACTAAAAATAAATAGCAGCATCTTTTCTTTAGGGGATTTTGGTGAACGAATAGAGGTAAGATGGTATTTTCAGCGTATGTTTATGTTTTTTGTTCCTGTGTGCTTATTATATTTCCAAGTATGTTAAAAATAATTTTTTAACATATTAATATCAATCTAAATCTATATTTATTTAAACTTCAAGATTGATAGAAAGCTGATAAAAGCAGTGAGAGTAGTAACACAAGAAGTTAATGTTCATTCTTGTCTCAAGCATTTTACAATACTACAGCTCTATAACTGTTTTGAAGAACAAAATTCTATTGATATAATTTGGTGACTGTGCCATAGTGGAGAACTGCATTGTTGTCTTAAAACTCAAGGATTAAGAAAATTTTGTGAACAAAATGGTATTTAATCACTATTTTATTTTACTATATCTGAATTATATAGAAAAAATTAAACAATTTTTTGAATTAATATTTCCATCAAGTACTTGATTGAGATATTATTAATATGATATACGAGCTGTTAGTTTAATTTTTTTAAATTTCAATTTATTAACAAGAACGTATTAATAATTAATTTTTAAAATTATAAAATTGTAGAAAATAAAGTTTGGTCTTGCAACATAGTTAACTCTGTGATTAAAAGCATTTCACAATGTGCGATCCAATGAATTTTATTTCTTCATATTTAAATATTAGTTTTTATTTACTTTTTCAAATATAATAGATTAATTGCATAATGTGTAAATTCAAATCTTGTGCATCATAATCTTAAAAGTATAGACTTAAAATAGTTGAAAATATTAAATGATAAATCACATGTATTATACATAGAATTTCCATAATGGTCTGATTATTATTAATTTTTTATTTAATTGCAACTAAATATCGTAATTGTAAAAATAACTACTTACATTATTATTTTTAAAAAGTTACTCAATTTATTTGTTAGGTTGACATAATATCTTCTGATGGTCTAGGAGCTAATGTATGGAGTTCGAGACGTATATTATTATGTTTTTATTTGACCTACCATCTTTAACATAGACACTGTTAAAAGTGCCTTTGCCTCCTCCCTGAGTATTAATGGCAGATTTCAATCTTACATTACCATCGGCTTGAACTGATCAAAAGCAGTTTACATGTGATACGCTTAATTTTATTTCACCTGAGGTAAAAAGTAGTAGTTTTTATTTAGTTTTTTTAATATAATTTATGAACATATAATATTAGTCTTGTTTGTTATAACCTTAAAAATATTGAGTTAATTTTTTTCTTATTTATAGTGTACTTTAGAAATTTTATTTGACATTAAATATTTATTATTATAACAAATTTAAAAACAATCAATTTATGCAATAATTTAGAATCAATATGAGCTATTAAAAGTTTTGGATTTTCTTCCTATTTTCCTTAAATGTATCTGTTATGGATGCACTGTATCCTCTTGTACTATTAAAGTTATTTTGTAGCTGATTTCTTGTTGTTTTATAAAAAACTTTACTCGCTGTTCGTGGTTGCTGTTCAAGAGCTACTATATTTTCTCTGGGACTCTAGATACCCTATATGAAGATTACGGTCAGAATGCTGAAGTTTATACACGGAGAGAAAAATCATGTTATTTTCTCGTGATAAATTTAACACGTTAAAATTATATGATTATTTATGTAAAGTTCTCATGAGATCAAGTTAATTTAACGTCAATTGATTCTAACTTAAAATACTATAGGCGCCATGATATTATTCCTTGGACGCTCACGGGATTTTCACGTGGAACTCAAGTGAATTCGATGGTGGTAGGGCCGACCGAGTAGCGCGGGCTTTGAAAGAGAGAGGGAGAGAGGAAGGGAGAGAGAGACTAAAGAATATATAAGTGTATTTTCGTAGCAGCAGTCAGTTAGAATACACATACTGTGCGAGTAGAGTGGGGGTTCATTTTCCTGTCGATTTTTATTAGCGAAGCCCTTTAGTTACTTTGTTTCTCTCTCTCTCTCTCCCCCTCTCTATCTCCTTTCAAAGCCTGTGCTACTGAGTCAGCCGCACCACCGATGAATTCACTTGAGTGCCACGTGAAAATCCCGTGGGTCTCAAGTAATTTTAACATGATGCATCGCCATCTATTAAAAACATGAATATCATCGAAAAATCACTTGTTTCTTCGATAATATTAGGTGAAAAAATATCATGTAATGATCACTTGAAATTTCATGGAATAATAACATGATTTTTCTCTCGGTGTATGGATCATACTGCAGGATGTTTTGACGTGAGTTATTGTTATAGGAGTACGATTATATGTTGCTATGAAATCATGTACTTTCTGACCTCACTCTGAATTCCTTTCTTTTCCCCCTAAAATATATCTGTTATGGATGCATTGCACCCTCATGACATGTCAAAGCTATTCTATGGCTAATAATTTTAATGTTTTATAGAATACTTTGTTCGTTGTTGGTGGTTATTATTCAAAAATGCCTGAATAGTTACTGTACTTTTCTTGTGGATTTATATTATTTGTCGAATTGTTGCTGAATACATGGATACACTAGTTCAAAATGTGTATGTGTTCAGGTGATAAGGTTTGATAATTATAATTATTGCTTAAAAAATATAATTTGATATATTTATTAAATAGTATAATAATTATTTTTTATCATTTCAGAATTTGAAGATATCAAATTTTACAGGTCATCAATGTTCTTTTAGGGTAGCATGTGAGGGGTTATACTTTTTAGAATAGTATGAGAAGGATTTAGTTTTTTAGGGTGTTTTATTTGTGAGTGCTTTTAAATACAAAACTGTGTGACTACAAGTTGAAATAAATAGGTTTCAAATTGTTTTCCGAGGCATACACAAGTTTAATCTTAAATGATGCTTTTGAATATAGGTTTAATCAACGTGTTTGACGAACATATGGTTAAATTAGTGAATTTTTTTTTCCTTATGACTATTACAAAACTTGTATTACAAAAGAATTTTTTACTAGGAATTTAATTTATTTTAAGAGATTTTAAGTTTTGTCATCAGGTTTTGTTGAATAATTTGTTATTGTGATTCGTTTTTTATAATCTATTGCGAAAAATCTATGGAAAAGCATGAAAAAAAACTTGATTTTTAAGTATTATTGTAAAACTAAAAATTTTTAGCAGAAAATTTATTGAACGATAAAGTTTTTAAATAGGATATTATACATTTAAATAATAGAAATTTTCGCATGAAGAATTATCAAGTACGAAAAACGTCCTTTTCCAATCGTTAATCACGTTTAATCGGAGTACAGCTCATTTTAGAAAAAAATTTATAATGAAACAAAGTTGTGTCTTAAAAATATTCACAAGTTTTGTTTGAAAAAAATTTTTATAGAATGACTTGTTTTCATGTTATCGTGAATAATTCATTTTTCAAATCGTTTTTCGAAAAGCAGCACGGGTTGAATACTTTTTTTCGACTATCTCAGAGTTTTTTTCATAGTTTTTCAAATTTACAAGAAATCTGGAGGGTGGGAGCAAGGTTTTTCCAAGTTTGGGAAATAAGGGACACCCTAATATATATATAATTCTGTGTGTGTTCGTGCGAATTGGCATGAAATGTCTCATATAGAAACCTGTCTGTGCGTGCGTTCCAATTGACATGAAAAATCCCATGTTTATTAAAGGCTGTATGCATGCATGCGAATAGACATGAAATGTCTTATATATATAAACCTAAGGGTACTCGGATGGTTGTGTGCGCGTTGTCATGAAATGTACCACATATTTAGAAAACCTGTACTTATGAGTACGTGCTAGCCGGAATGAAATGTCCCATGTATGTATGTATGTATGTATATACATATATATAAGACAAAAAATATACGGGTCTACGGGTGCAAGTTGACATGAAACGGACCATGTATATATATACACATAACATATGTATCAATGCACATATACCATGAACATTAAAATATATTATAAAGCATCTATATTCGTTGATACTGTGCATTTCCGGTTGCGCAGTTTATGCTGGCTGAAAACGATGAAGAAGAAAAAAAATAAAGAGAATACGACATTTCGAAATTTCAAACTGCATTGTCTCGTGATTGAGTGAACCGATTGTAATCAATTTTTTTTTAAATTAAAGATTAAAGATAATGAAAATCTTTAAGAGGAGGTCACGTATCTCTGTCTTTTTCTAATCAAAGAATTGAGTTTTTATCGAAACTAATAACTTTAGCCAAAAATGAAGAGAAAGCCACATCTCGTATCAAAAAAAGCAATATTTTCTTTGATAAGAAAGAATTAATTTTATTGCTTCGTTTTCAAGAAAACCTTGAAAAACCTAAATCATAGAGGTTAGGGTGGACAATTTGGGTTTTCAAGGTTTTCTTGAGAATAAAGCAATAAAATTAATTTTTTCTCATCAAAGAAAATATTGTTTTTTTTTATACAAGATGCGGCTTCCTCTTCATTTTTTGCTAAAGTTATTAGTTTTTGTAAAAAAATAATTTCTTTGATTAGAAAAAGACAGAGATACGTGACCTCCTCTTAAATATTATTAATTGTATTTATGTGTGTGTATCGATGTATTTTTATGGGATTTGATTTTGATATTTTTGAAACTCTATTTTAAAATATAAGAGGAGCGCTTCGACATTTTCGTATTTGTACCTTAACTCGCCGTCGAGGCACTACCGCGCCTCTTGATATTACAACCAACAAATGGTATTTTATAAACAAAGTAAAATAGAATAATAAAATAATTATCTAATCAAAGAAAGAACATTATAACAAAAGTAAAGAAAGTTTTTAAATTTTATTACAGTTAAGGTGAATAATAATTTTAAAAAAAATAAAATAATAAATTAAAATTTTAAAAAAGAAAAATAATATAATAACAAATAGAATAAATTTGTTATATGTTTAATATTATAAAAACAAGAATCTAATATTTGCGCGTAAGCATTGTAAGAGAATTGAATTAAAATTTAAACAAAGAAAATATATAGAAGAGTGGGGATATGAAATGCAATTGTTCGACTCAATATATTTGAAATGATATTTTCATACGGGCAGTCAGTGATGTCTTACGTTCGCATTAAAAAGCGTTTTCGATTTCTGATGTCTCAATTCCATATTAAGAATTCCTGTTTACTGCACGAAAAATTAAGCGCGCGAAAAATTCATTCCTAAATCAAGAAATGAATTTTCTACACGCTTTTTAAATTCTCGCACGCTTAATTTTCCGTGCGGTGAACAGGCATTTTAGGTATGGAAATTAAGCACCAAAAAACGAATTTTCCGAACGCCGTGTTAAAAATTTTTTTTTCCCTTTTTTTACCCAGTTTGTTCAATATTTTAAAGATATTAAAATCTCATTCCAACAAGAAAAAAAATTTTTTTTCAAATGAATTTTTTATTATATATTATTATTATCTGACCGAGAAAGAACATTTTTTCTCTCTGACAAATTTTTCTATTCCTCCTAAACTCAGAGATATTCATACATGGAAAAAAAGCTTTATTTTTAATGTAAAATCTTATAACTCCGGTTTGAAAGGTCGAATCGAGACGTTTGACAACGCATTTTTATCGTCGAAATATAAGCTTTTAGTTATGTGTTAATGTAACGATTTGTACTAAAATTGAACACTATTTAACGAAGTCAAAACAAAGTTAGAAATTTCTTTTCAAACAAGAATAAGAGATATAAAAAAAATTTTTTTTTATTAAACCATTGGTTTTTGAAAGAATCCCCAATAATCTTTCGAATCCTGTTAGAATTTTCAGGCTACGACCATTTTTTCCAGAGTTATAAAACTTTTTAGATAAGCCGATTTTAGACGACGGGAGCAGAAGTCGCTCGGCGGCAGTGTATATAAAAATTATTCTCACTTGTATCGGCTATAACTTTTGCGATCCATCGTATTTGAAGAGGCCGCCGTATCTCTCCGTCCTTTTCTGATTGAAAATTATTTTTTTTTCCGAAAACTAGCAGCTAAAGACAAAAAGGAAGAGATGGTTTCGATTTGTATAATAAAAATTTATACTTTCTTTGATAATAATAGGTTGATTTCATCGCTTCATTTTCGAGAAAAGTTGGAACAACTTATAAAATTAGAGATTGGAGGCAGAAAATACGATTTTGAAGTCATTCCAATTTTTCTCAAAAACGAAGCGATAAAATTAATTTATTCTCAACAGAGAAAATATTGCTATTTATTATACGCATCGAAACCATCTCTTAATTTCTTCCTCCAGTAGCTAGTTTTTATAAAAAATAAATTTTAAATAGAGTAGATAAGACAGGTGTCTGTGTCGGTATGCGGCAGTCTCTTAAAAACAAAAAATACGGGTCTTCTTTTTGCGTATTCTAACTGACGGATACAATATATTTTTTTGTGCAAAATGCTAATTATTTTACTTGAAATATCGTATTTTAACAAAAAATCTAAGTAAAATATAATAATAAAGATAGAATCTGTTTGCTGGAGGTGGGGGCCTCTCCTTGTTAGTAAAATGTCTTTTTGCTTGGATTTTTAATTGAAAATAATACTTTTCTTTCAAGTGAAAAAGCCTTACCACTATTAATAAGAGTTTGAAATTATTAAATTTTATTGAAATGTATTCCATATACTAAAAGACCACTTGTTGGAACTTTTACCTGATATTGGCAAAATTATAGAATTTTATTATTAGATTTTTCAAATAAGCTAAATAAAAAAGAAATTTTTCGTCAATAAATATTTATAATGATAATTTATGTTTATAAGGTAAATGTCCCAGTTCCTAGATTCGTTAAGAATGGTACCAGCCAATAACTGGACACGGGTAAAATCGTAATTTTGCCTGTGTAGGGACATTTACTCTAATTTATAGAAATATGTGATTAATAAATTAATTTATATTTTAATATTTCAATCAGGCCCACTTTTCTGAAGTTAATAAAGAAGCCATGGTAGAGGCAGGAATAAAGAAAAATATGCAATACGAGAGTAAAGTCTATTCCTCTCATGGAAGAAATGTGCGATTTATACTCTCTAGTTGCGTAAGGTACTATTATTTTAGAAAAAAATTCATCTTTTAAGGGCACAAAACACCCTTTCTACCTGCAAGTGAATAAGTTATGTATTAATTAGATTTGACTTTATTCTTTAAAAATGAGAATGGTATTTAAAAGAAGACTAAAATACCTTTATTTTAAATCTTTATAAGCTCATATTGCTGTAGCCATAGTCCCATAATCATTCAATCAATTCTTGTTCTTATAATTACTCCCCTGTAAAGTTTAAGCTGAGCTGCTGGATAAAAATGACTTTTCAAAATATATTAAGCTTCAGTATTCTTGCTATTCTCGCGTGAATGAGGAAATTCCTAAAACACAAAAATTTTTTACTTATCAACAAAAAATATCAATTTATTTAATAAATTTTAATATTTTTACCTTATTTTTTTTATTTTTCAATTATTTCTAATCGTTTGATTTCAAAACCCTTTATTCACGCGAGAATGATGCTAATACTGAAGTTAATTCAGTTTGGAAAAATCAGATCCATCCAGCGGTTCAGCTCAAATCTTACGGGGCAGCACCTAAAATTTAAAAAATTCAATATTTGAGAAAAACAGCTTTGAAATTTTCAATTATCATATCTTAAAATTATCAATGCTATACTTATCTTTCATAAAATAATTCTTTCCTGGTATTCCTCATTTATATTAGCTACTAATATAAAAAAGAGATACCAGATAAGAGAACCTTGTTATCGACTCGATAAAGCTAAAATGCAAAAAGATTTAAGTTATTAAAATAATCAATAATAATAATCTTTCTTATTATAAGATATTTTGTCAGTACTCACCCTTATTCACCGATTAAACTATGTATTTGTTGTAAGAATCAACAAATACACAGTTATTTGTTACTCTGATAGCTGTTAGAATTACTCGTACTAACCTTAAATCAGCTGGAAACTAAAAAATAATATTTAATATGGAGTAATCATTTTATATTCTATTTTATAATTCAAATTTAAAATTAAGAATTAAAATTTAGATTTATAATTTATATTTTAATTAATATTAAAATGTATAAATAGAATTCATATCCAAATATGTAATAATAATTAGAATTATGCACTTACATGAATTTAATATGCATCCGGTGCATGGAAATCCACCACAGTTGTTCGTTCTTTTCTATTCAGAGTATATGCTTCTTTCGAATGAGACTTAGTTGATCACTCTACATTGAATCATCTTTTATTATTCGAAGTCCTGACCCACTCGACAGATACATTTCCAAGTTACATGTCAAATTTTTCCATCATTTTGAAAAAGTTACATCAAGATCAGCACTATTTGGGGAAATCGAATCAAGTTATTTCTCAACGGCTTAAGACATAGATTCTTCTGCCACTTGTTCACGTACTTCACTTAGTTGATCATTGACAACATTGAACGCTGACTGTGCAACTGGCTTTGGCGAATCCATTATAACACAAAAAGTAGATAAACCAGCAAGTCCATGGACAAGTGCACGAGCAGCAAGAATACTACGTCTATTTACTTTTCATGCATTATTCATAACACCCACTCTCTTGCTAAAGTTTATGGATACTAATTCACCACAAGAATTACAAATCATATCAATTTTGAATCCTAGTCCTTGGAAAGAAGATTCAATAAATTATATTTTATTATGGCACACATTACAGCACATAATTTTTTCAATCTCAGGAAATAGAATGTTGATATCAACAATTCTATTTTTTGCCCTGGGATTTGAAAATTCCGGAGAATTTTTTTCACTCCTACCAAGAAATTTCTTTGGCCTCTTTTTAGATCTTTCTGTAGATCGTTTTCTATCTTGATGTTGGTTAACAAATCTGCCTCTTGTATCTCTTTGATTATTTGACATTTTTGAGGTTAGTAATCTTAATGTCAATTCAAGCTTTTAACGCTTTAGATACACTTTCTATTTAGATAAACGTAGAACTACAGGCGCATATAAAAAAATATGAAACAACTCGCGAACGTGTAATTTATTAAAAATTAATAATTTGATTTAAATTAAAACACAAAACCTACTAATAATTTTTTAAATGCACTTTAAATTAACAAACTAACTGCAAACTGAACATACGATTAGCTGAAACTGACCGTAATGTAGCGAAATGATACGAGTCGAAAGCGTGAACGTGCGATATTCAAATTGATAAAAAATTATATGAATAACTATGTGCCACTCGTTTCCTTACAAAATCAAAACGGAATAAAATATCGATGTAAAACTTTTTAGAACTGAAATTAAGATAAATATTTTGTTAAAATTGAAAAAATAAACTCTTTTTTTTTAATTAAACCTAAAAAAATTCAATGAAAATTTTTAAAATATAATTTAGAATAATTCTTAAAATTTTTAAAATTTTTTAAAGTTATATTATTATAGACTTAATAAATAAAAACAAAATGAAATCGCTTTAAAAAAAATTTTTGGAGATTAATAAATCATTTGTGAATTATTAAATCAAGCAATAAAAAAATAATTTTCTTATAGTGTTTTAATAAGATTAGCTGAAAATTCGAAAAACATCTCAAAACAGCAAAATGAACAAAAAAATCAATTAGAAGTTTATCCTACTAATTTCTTCATAAAAACGAAACTAAATGAGATGGGGTAAAAAAACTTTTTGGAGCTTATCCTACAATAAATTTTCTATTAAAAAAAGCAATAAACCCAAATTCGATGGTGGGCCGGAAAAAAAGTGTTTTGTGAGCTTAACCCTTACAGTCACAGGAGCCGATATATCGGCTACCTAATTTTTTTTTTTTTTACCTTAATATTTTTGTAATGTCATGCTTGATTCTTGGATTTTTTGTATTTTCAGATACACATAGCCCTACTATTTATAATGCTGATGATATTTTATAAATTTATAGCTATTAATTATTATTATAAACAAATACATACGAAAAAAGTGAATTGAATTGCATGACTGAAAGGGTTAATTATTATACATTTTTTTTCTGAAACTAACATTTTTTTTAATTCTTACTAAAAGCGTTAAATTTTAATGTTTCTTATGGATCATTAAAAAAAGAAGTTTATTATCCAATAGAAATTGTTTTTACATCAAAATATGTAACATTCAAAAATATTACATTTTTCGTGAAGTCAAAAATATAAGACACTTCTGTATGTACAAGCGACAATTATTCAACAGTCGCGGGGAAGGTTTCATTTCAATTTTGGTTGAAGACGGGTGTCATTTCATTTAGGGGTGAAGAAAGGTCTCTTTTCATTTTGAGTTGAAAAGAGGCTTGTTTATTAATTCATATATTAATTTTTCAATTTAAATTATTATAATTTTGTAATAAATTAATTTTTTTTGGGGTCTACTAAATGATTGAATGAAAAAGAAACTTTTTTGACATAGCACTTTTCTTTAAATCAAAATTCAAATGTCACCTTCTTTTCCGTGACTGTCGAATTCTATGTCTAAAAATGAACCTAGTAAACTTTGTGAATAAACCGATGATGTTTCGTCCCAGTGATACCAGAACATATACAGAAATTAATTGGGAATCACGCATTTATTGAATTTGTTTGCATAGAATTAAAAAGAATACAAATTAAAATAAAACAAAAAAAGTCAGCCAAAGTCAATCCAAAATCTATCAAATAGTAGATATATATGAAGTAATCCATAAAAACGCAGTTTTAACATTCTAGTTTGTAAATTTCATTTTCAAATTTCCATGTTTCATACAATATTGATGTTACAGCAGAACAAAAATATTCATATCTCTTCATTTTAAAAACAGAATCACATGCTCTATTTGTCCAGTTATTTGCAGCTAGAAGATTCAACCGTCATTGGATTTGAAACGAGGTGATAATACTTGTTTTATTTTTATTTAATTTTTAGATGCTTTCATAGTGGCGGTATAATTGCTAAAATTAAGAAGTTTGAGCTTCAAACGAGATGTTATTGATTTTGGAATATTTAAGTTGTGCTGATTTACTAAAAAAAAACCTAAATTGATTATCATGTTATTTGTTACATACAACTTGATTGTGATACGGGTATAAATTTTAAAAGTAAGATGATTCAAAAGATTACTGTTATAATAGCATTCATGAACGTGTATCCCAATCATGTGCACATTATAAAACGATAGATTCAAAATAAAAAGAATTATTAGCAAATAAAGTGATTTGCGAAAATATTTGCTATTTGTCAAATCACACAGGCCTATAAGAAAAAGTGATATGCGCCAGGGATCGGATTATTATAATCCTGGGTATATTTGTGCGCTTAATCTGAACATAACCTTAGTTTCGTCTCAGCACGTCTCTATTTTTTTGTGAAGTCATAAAATACTTTGAAAGTCTAGAAATATCGTTAAATTTACTACACAGAAATTTTAACAAAGTGAATTTGAGTTCATTGTCAAGAATAATTTTACCTAACCTTATTTGCTTCTGAATTATCAAAAAATATGTTTCAAATTCATATCCATTCAAAAACTTATTAGTTGCAAATTTTCATTCTACCAATCATATGCATTCTTATCTCATATCGATACTGATACTTTTTGATAGAGTTTTCTTTAGTTTCTCATTTAAAATCTTTTGTCTTTAAATGATCTTTAAAGTGGTTTTGGTCTACGCTTTTTTCATATTGTAATGCATTCTCTCTCAAACATCTAACAGAAATAAACCATCATATTTATATCCCAACGACCTTGGTAATAGCGTTCCATTTCTTTGATATCTTGATGAAATCGTTTGCCTTGTTCTTCGCTGCAATCTCCAAGATTAATTAGAAAGTAATCTTGATATAAATGAAGGAAGTGAAATTCGCAGTTGATCTGTATTCTTTTGTAAAGCCAAAAAGGTCTTGAAAATCCGATTATAAGGTAAACCACCCAAAACCCGGTCAGGAATCAACACTTAACTGAAATTTTTTAAGTTAAATACGTTTTCTTATGATCAACCAATATAATATTTTTGATGATAAACTATTAGAATATCACTGATCGAGTTAAAGTTTTAAAGTTTTTATGACAATCTACTTCTGATATCGGAAATAGATTTCCTCAAAAATCTCTTAGTATATTTAATTTATATATGAAAAGAATTTATTTATGCATTCAGTTTAAAGTATAGGCCTTTTGCTTACAGTAATCAAAAACGATTTAGGAACATCTCTATGATTTAAATGCAATCTCTACGTGGAGATTATCTTGGTGTAGATAATTAATGGATGTAAAAAAGTGGTAGATTCCATTTTTTTTTTATTTCAGAGTAAAAATGTTGTCAACGCCATTTTGAAATTTGGCTTCAATTTGGCTTTGACTTTAATAGAGACTTCTACTAGAGCTTAAATTCAAAACATCAAATAGGACTACAATTTAATTATTGCTGGAGGTATATAAAATCGTAACAAGGATGCACACTTGCAAGGAAATCTTAAAAAATGCAAAAAATCATACTAGGACATTTTTTTTGTTCAAATTGGGGGTTTAAAAATTTTTTTTTTCGTTTCATAATATTGAGATCTTTTTTTATATTCAAAAATTCAGAAAATCAGCATCACAGAATATTAAAAAAAAATTTTTTTTCTCCGAATTTCTGTAGTTTATGCACATTTTTTCCAAAAAAACACTATATTTAACTTATGTTTTTAAAGTAAAAAACTAATTAGCGTAAATAATATTTTTTTTTTACCTGTTCTTTGTTATGTAAAATAGACATTAATGAAGTTAGTGGAGATTGTGAAGAAACAAGTAGTAAAAGTGACCATGTTGAAAGTGAAGATGAATATACTCTATCGACAAAGATAAATGGCAGATCTAAATTACTCAATCACAAAGAGCTTAATGACCTGATTAAAGATGTAGGATTGCCAAAACATGGTGCTAAGTTACTAGTTCCAAGATTAAAAGAACGAAATTTTCTCAAAAAATGGAACAAAAGTTTCAATACTAAGTTTTCATGTTTTTCATGCTTATGGAATAGCAGAGATCGCTAAAACTAATATGTTAAAGTAAAATGGCCTGCACAAAAATCTCTGATACCAAGCCTTTAGTCAAATCAATGAAAGTTCTCCTTTCCTCACTTCATATTAAAACGATTTGATCGAGTAGTTTGTAAAACCTTCAGATAAGTATTGTGCATGTTATACATACTTGGGATGTAAAAATCTAACAATATCTGATACTGAATTGCAAGAGGGGGTTTTTGATGATTTGAAAGTTCAAACAATGCTAAAAGATGATGAGTTTGTGGCCACAATGAATAAATATAAGAAAGTTGCATGGCTCGGCTTTATAGAAATTTTTGAAAACTTTCCAGGTAATAATAAGAATGACAACGATAAGGACTTGGTTGCTTATTTGCTTGGAAATTTCCAAAACTTAGGTCACTTGATGAATTTTAAATTACACTTTCTTCATTTACATAAAGATTAATTTCCATTAAATCTTGGAGATTACAGCGAAGAACAAGGTGAACGATTTCATCAAGATATCAAAGAAATGGAGAGCTGTGACCAAAGTCGTTGGAATATAAATATGATAGCTTATTTCTGTTAGATGTTTGAAAGAGAATGCATTACAATAGAAAAAAAGCATATACCGAACCCACTTTAAAGATCATTTGAAGACGAAAGATTTTGATAAAGCAAACGAAAGTAGACTCTGTCAAAAAGTATCAGTATCGATATGATGAGATAAGAATGCATATGATTTGCAAGATGAAAATTTGCAACAAATAAGTTTGTGAATAGGTATGAATTTGAAACTCGTACTCTGCTTAACTTTGTGTTTTGTTTAATCATAAAATAATTTTTGACAATGTAGAAGAAGGTAGGTTAAATTATTCTTGATAATAAAGTCAGATTCACTTGTTTTTTTCTTAAATGCTTATTAAAAGTCGCATCTCTCTTTTCAAGTGTTAGCGACAACAGTAGGGGTAACTCGTGAAACTGTAAGTTAATACAGTGGTTTTTTCTTCTTTTTGTCAGTCAGCAAGCAAATCCTCATTACTGAATAAACCGGTGAGCATGTGTTAAAATGTCACCGATAATTTTTCGGACGGACGGGGATTAGAACCTGCTACCTCGAGAACGAACGAATTTCAACCTTCTAAATGCACAGTCACGCACCTCATTCAACTGAGCCACGGACGCCTCTCAGATTCACTTTTTAATGTATCTGCGTAGTGAATTTGACGATTTTTCTGAACTTTCAAGGCATTTCTTATCTTTACAAAAAATACAGTTGTGCTGAGACTGAACTAAGGTTCTTTTCGGATTAACAAGGCAAAAATTTATGAGAATCTAATGGTCTGATCCTTGGCACCAATCACTTTCTTGTAATCCTGTGTTAATCGCAATGTTCGAAAAAAATATGATTACCACGGATACAGCGAATATCTTCAGTAAGATGTTTATACAAGATAAATCAAATCATGCAATAGAGTGTTGAGAGCAGGTCAAACCATCTGTCCCAGTCTAATAGTATTTTTCATCATTTATATAAACACCATTGAATGTAACACTAGAAAAATGGCAGCCTCCGCTAGATACAAGTATAATGGATAAATTTTATAATAAGAATAAAATAATTTTATCACGTGGTTTTTGAATAATGTGAGACCTACTGAAAATCTAAAATATAACCTATCTTTTATGGTAGGTCTCATATTATTCAAAGACTACATAATAAAACTATTTTGTTCTTACTATAAAATTTAACCATTATACTAATATCTAGCGGGGGCTACCATTTTTTTCGTGTTACACCCAATGATGTTTATATAAATGATGAAAAACACTATTAGACAGAGGCAGATAGTTCGGCCTCTTCTTAATGCAATAATTTGAATAAAGAATCTTGTGCGCTGCCCTATAGATTAGTCTTAGGGCATTTTTAGTTCTTCAAATAATTTGCAGTTACTAGATTTCTGAATTTAATACTTCTTTTGGCGCGCCTCAAAAATTTGCTAGGGATAAAAATCTAAGTTGCCGTCACGTTACATTTTAATATGTGTTGTGTACGTGTGACCCTATCTGTGCGCACACATACAACTAAGTTATAAGAATAAGAGAGAGAGGGAACACTATACTATACCAAGCAATGTATATTCAAGCCTGATTTCCAAAAGAGAGAGAGAAATAGATAGATAGATAACCAAATTTATTATATGTACATTATGTTGTACAAATTAATTAAAGTAATACATTAGATTTAATAAAATTAATATAAAGCACAATAATAATAGTAAACAGTAAAACAAAATTTAACCAAATATGTCAGTAAAATAAACTTTATAGCAATAAAATCAATACAATATAAAACAGTTTTATAAATTAGCATGAAGCAGAGGTCCACTCTCCAAGGCAAGGTAGTGTGCAAATAAGGATGTCTTGAACGTCATGAGCGAGGATGAGTTGCATAAAGTCGCAGGTAGATCATTCCATAGCCGCGAGGAAGTGACCAGGAACGATCGTAGGCGATACTCAGTGAATGAAAAAGGAATGGTCAAAGGTTTCACATCACCCCTCAAGGACCTCACCGTCCGGCTCCACTGATACATAGAATACAAATAAGATGGAGTACAAGATAAGAACATCTTATACAAAAACGTAGAAGAAAAATAGTTTCTTCTACCCGCAGTGGATAACCAGCCTAATGAGAACCTATAAGCAGAGATGTGCTCACGCCTACCTACACCGAAGATGTAACGTATACCAGAGTTGATGATCCTCTGAAGTCTAAGGTCAAGCTCAGCCGAGAGGTCACAGTAAACCAAACAGCAGTAATCAAGAAGTGGAAACAGCAATGTTTTTATAAGATGTATACGAAGAGCAAACGTGGTGCTCTTTCTAAAGAAGTTTAGTCTGTAAAGCAGAGAAAATGACCTATTACACACTTGTGTAACGTGCTCTCTCCAGTTAAGCTTACTGTCCAACCAAACACCCAGACTACGAACAGAGGACTCAAATCTAATATTAGCACCGTTCAACGGAACGCCAGTTACAGATGATGAGGACAGCATATTTATATAAAAATAGGAGCCAATAATTATTGCCTTCGTTTTGTCGACGTTCAATTTCAGATGGTTATCAGAGGCCCAACTTGAAATGAGAACAGCATGATCACTCATAAGATTAGTATAAGTGCTAAGTTCAGAAATCAGAAAATGCACATAGACTTGCAAGTCGTCGGCATATATCAAATACTGTACACCAGAGTGAAAATTGTCAGCAACGTCATTAATATAAATGGAGAATAAAAGTGGTCCAAGCAGAAAACCCTGGGGTACTCCTGTATTGAGAGTAACAAAGTCAGACGCATTACCATCAGAGTCAACAACAGCCTGCCGTCTATCAGATAAATAAGAGGCAAACCACCTGACAACAGAGTGTGAAACATCGAGAGAAGTTAGTTTCCGAAGCAGAGTGACATGGCACACAGTGTCAAATACCTTGCTAAAATCAAATAGCAGAAGCATAGTTACATAACGTCTGTCCATGTTGAGTCTAATGTCCTCGTGTTAGTTTGAGCGAAGCTGTTTGTGTACTATGTCCAATTCTAAACCCAGTCTGATAAGAATCCAACAGATGTCTGGTGGACAAGTAATAATAAAGTTGTTGATGGACGAGACACTCAAGAACCTTGGACATGAATGACAACAAAGAAATAGGTCGTATATCACTCATAGTGCGTGGAGAAGAGACCTTGTTGATTGTGGTGATCAACGAAATCTTCCAACATGAGGGAAACACACACTCACGAAACGAATCATTAAAAATACGACATAGCAAGGGCCCAATAACTGTAAAAGCCTTATGGATAATAGACTGTGGGACCGCATCAAACCCCCTAGCCTGAGAAGTAGAATGACATATTGCCATCCTGACCTCCTCCAAAGTAACCTCATTAAACCTGAATAAAGGCTTATAAGGCTCATCTACATTAATAGTATTCACATACTCAGAAACAGAAGGGGCAAGTGGACCAAACGCAATTCCACCAAAGTATTGATTAAGCTCATTTACAGAAAATGAGTGTCGCGAGTTATTATCAGTAGAACATATACCAAGGTTCCTGAGCTCTCTCCAGATCTGTCGCGAGTCCGTAATACGCGATAGTCTGTCATGGTAATATAACAGTTTAGCTGATTCAATGCACTCATGTGCCTTGTCCCGAGCAGTCCTATAGCATAGTAAGTCAGTAAACAGTCGAGTACGTTTGAAGCGTCAATAAAGTCGATCTCTCTCATTGATTAAGCGACGATGTTCAGAGGTGATCAACGGACGATGAGCCTTACCCTGTCTGACCCTCCTGATAGGCACAAATTGTGCAATTGCTTCATTGAGATGATTGTAAAGACATTCAAGGCGAGCAGAAAGAGAGGAATTACCATCACATGTAGCGCACTTTAAAGAGCGAAAATACTGAAGAAGTGCAACATCATCAACAGACTTATAATCCAGAAAGGTAAAATCTTTAAGCATAGGTTTAGAGAGAGAGGACTTAACAGTCGCAGCTATGAAATCGTGGTCGTCGATGAATGGTGTATCAGTCTTCCAAAAGTCGAGTACAATGTCGTTGGCATCGACAAGACACAAATCAAGCCAGGTGTCAGAAGAATAAGTATGATGAGTTGTGCCATAAGGAACCAAGAAAAGTGCATTCTCAGTAATCACACCCTTAAGAAATTTAGAATCGTCAGAATCAACGCACAAGTTAGTATTAAAATCACTGAGGATGATCTTCGAACTATAATTATGCATATGTGACGTTATATCTAGTATGAAATCTGTGCTAGCCAAGAAAGGAGCATGTGGTGGCCTGTAGACTACACCAACAAAAATAGGTGAAGCCAAGTCCAGGGAATTAACCTCACAAAACAAATATTCAGGAAAATCAGGCTTACCACTCCATTTACCAGTAGAAGAACAAAGGCGCCGCCAAGTAATAGAGTTGTGAATATATAAAGCAACACCACCGCCTCTAGTGTTACGATCCTGCCTGTAAAGCACGTAGTTATCAAGCTCTATCAGAGAGTCACCAACAATCTGGCCTAGCTTGGTCTCAGTTACAGCTATAACATGAAAGTAGGGGCGAGAAGCCAGAAAGAGTCTGATCATCTCAATGTGTGCTCTAATAGAGTTAGCGTTGAAATGACAAACTCTGAGACCATCCTTTGCAGTGAAATGATTATTAATGAGTGATGAAACAGGATTATTAGTAGAGAGTGGTATATTAGAGAGGAGTGGAGGAGAGAGTGGACTTACCCCAGTACTAGAAGCTACGGTGCTGGACTGGCGCTGATCAGCATCCCCTCTCACAGTATCGCCAATCAATCTGTCTCCTTGTTGTCGGAGGATGTTAGCCTTGCTAAAAAAGATTCAAGGTCAGCATCAGTAGCAATGCGTACAGGCTCATTACCCTTCCTCCTTCTTACGTATATCACGCCATTTTGTACGAATTTAACAAAGTTATACTTCTTATACTTGGCCCTTTCTAGGACACGCAGCTTCAACTGATGTAATGAAGCAGGCAAGTACTCGTTAATGTTGATCACAGATGGTGTTAGAGACTCAACAGTCTTGATGTCAAGCGGCAGATGATCATTTATTTTAGAAGAAACCAGTTTTCCAAATTTAACCTTAGCGCCAATAACAGCACGAGCCAATGAGGTACTCTTCATAATGACAAGCAAGGTACAGTAGACGGACGATCCCGCTGCTGCTGAAATACAGTAGTTAAGGAGGCAGACACTGATGCTACAGCATCCGTAGGTGAAATAGCGGCAACAGATTTGTTTGCAGCCAAAGAGCGCCTGAGAGGTTGGACTGATGTTATATCACCAAGAGAGAACCCTGAGTCGAGTGTAGCAAGCACAGCAAAGACAGCAGACCTCAGATCCTTCAATTCTTCAGGCACAAATCCTCCAATCACTAGGTCTGAGGATCTCTCAATACGCACTTGTTATGCAGCCAAGGCCTCACACTGTCGTGACAAAGACCTGTTGGCTTTATCCAACTCGAGAAGCTTAATAGATAAAGGCTCAGCTGAAGACACGTCAGAAGATGCGGCAAGTAAGTTATCCACCTTCATCCTCAGCTCCTGCTCCTCACCACGGATCCGCTCCAGCTCAGCCTTATTATTGCTAAAACGCTCCTCGAACGTTGCATTAATGGTGTCTACACGTGACTCAAGCGCTGAGAACCTACCATCAAGAGCAGTGAGCTGAGGTCCAATAGTAGTCATCTTGTCATCCATAGAATCAAGCTTGTCCAGCTTGTTCATTTTCTCCAAAATTGAAGACAGTATATCGTTTGTCGGCATAGGTGGTGATGGTGATGGCGTTCTTGATATAGCTGGCAAAAGTGTTGCACTGAGCGTAGAGGAGAGCGAGCCAGTTCGCTGCCGAAAACAATCAGGATTTGCAGCCGCCAAACATGAGGAGCATACCCATATAGATTTATTATCCTGGTCTCTAACAGCTGTGAAAGAAGTGCAGGAGCTATGAAAAGTCTTATCACAGCTACCACAAGCCTTAGGCTTAGATGTGTGAGAAAAAGCCCTTAAACAGAAACTGCAGTGTGTTGATGGCGACATAGTTTATGAAGTGTGACAGAAAACACGAGAGTAAGAGTGTAACTATTGAGGAAGAAAGAAATATGGAAAAAATATGATAAAAAGTAATAAATAGTAAGTGGCCAAACAACTTGATAATAAATTAATTTGTGAGATAAAGTTGTTATATACTAGCTTTTAGTAAAATGATATAACTGGATAACAGTGGATAAACACCTTCAATTATTATAAATTATGCGAAGAATTAGGTGAGTTAAGTAATGAATTAAGAAAGTAAGGTAGTGGAAAAACAGCGTAATGTCAAGACTTAATAATTAAAGACCGTAAGTAAGTAGTGGAAAACCACCTTTATTGTAACTTGTCGTCGATAAGAGTTATCCACCAAGTGAAAAACTAGTAAGGAAGAAGTGCAATAGATGGAGCCACGTAATTTGAGATTGTAGAATTTCACTACAGAGAAATTGGCGCCGAAAAAATTTGAGGTTATGTTACACTCTAGAATTAAAGAGTAATAAAAAATCCACTCAACACAAATGCAACACTGCACCATACACCACCAAGCAAGCCAGGCAAAAAAACAGCAAAAAAACAGCAGCCGAACAACAGCAGGATCGTTCGGCAACAGCAACAGCAGCAAGAAAAAACCTGGCCAGAGACAGCAGTGCAGTAACAAGATAATCATCAGAGTCCAAAAAATGCAGCAGTAAGATGCATGCAAATGTAGCTAATGCCTACGGACCCCTGCAGACGACCTCCTGAAAACAGATTTCACTCCGCAAAGTGAAAAAAATATCGTTAAAAGCGATATCAGTCAAGAGCGAAAGCAAGACGATGTGTCGCTACTTACGTGTAGAGAGAGAGAGAGAGAGAGAGAGAGAGAGAGAGAGAGAGAGTATAGCAAGCTCAGTATATAGGAGGGGAGAGAGAAGTCACATCGAAACATCAGCGTACAAATTGTTGTGTATATGCTGTTTGGGTATTGGGTTACCACATGAACGTTCAGTATGTATAAAACGCGCACTCACACGCAGATACATCTTTAACGGCCACTTAATGATTTTTATTTTAATGTGTTAATTATTAGAAACTTCCTGTATGTTTGTATTATGTATGTATTATGTATGTATGAGCGCTATATATATATATATATATATATAGCGCTCTTTCAAACATTATTGTCTCTGATAGTCGCACAACAAATATCATAAAAACAAATAAAATTAGATACAAAATACTAACTTTTTATTTTTTTTTTTTAATTAATGATTAGGAAAAAATTCGAACGGAGTCCGAAAGAATTTTTAAAAATCTAATATTCATTACAGATTTTTTTTCTGTTATGAGACTTTTTAATAAAGTTACAAGTTTGTAAATATTGTTAAACATGTAAACAATCAAATTCAAATCAAAATTATTCAAATATTTTTTTTTCAAATTTCTTTAAAAAACTAAAATTTATTTCTAGGAAAATGATGATAGTATATATAATAATATGTCAAACGTAATTTTTAATCAAATTTTCACTTTTGATGTTTCAATTGTTTATAACTTTATTAAAAAGCATCAGAACAAAAAAAAATTTTAGTAATTATTAAAAAATATACAATCAAAAAATTTTTTCTTAATTTGAAATTTTTAAAAATTTAATAAGAGGATAAAACTAGAATAAAATTTTATTACTTTTTTAAAATTTTTTTTGTGTGACAAGTAGAACCAGAGATAATACTATTTAAATGAGCGCTTTTCATCTAAATTTTTTTTTTTGTGAATTCCTGACGGTCTGAGTTTAGTTGTCAGTAGGGGAACGTAGGCAAATCGCGAATAAGTTTACAAATAAAAGCCATATCATCACGCTGCTTAGACCTAAAGTGTAGAATAGTCTTGCGAATATTTTCCGTCATTGATTAATTGAAATTGCTGGTAGATATACTAAAAAGCCAAATTCTAATATTTTAACATGCTTACAGTAAAATTATTAATTTTTAAATGATTTATATTTAGTGCCCGATTCAAAGATTCAAGAAAAACATCGACTAAATTGTAGTTTAGAACTGCAATTATAATTCACATACGCAATGTGCATTTATTAAATATTTTTAAAAAACTATGAACAAAAATATTAATTATATTTTTGGCTATTATTGAGTTAAATTTGCATAAAAAAAATTATTATAATATGCAATTCCCATATTGAATATAATAATTATCATAAATCATAAAAAAATTTAATATATTCATTGTTTCTATATTTATTATCATTATATGCTTATTATTTAAACAATTTCTGTATGCTTCTAAGTAGCTTAATAAGTTGCAAATGTATTTAGGGGGCCTTCTCTTTACCCACAACTACCATTATTCTACTTCATGAGTTAATAATTTTTTGTGCGTATACATATTTATTTAATATAAAATATATTTTTAAGCAAAGCGTGACGGAAAATTGTTTATTCTATGAGAAGCAAGACTGTCACTAAACCAAAAGAAGTATTAACTTCTGTCGGCCAGTCCCCACGACTGCCACACCTGATTTTTTTTTAATATTCGCTGTTTTCACAAATTTCAGCGACATCAATTGATAATGAAGACATTGTCGATTTTTGCAAATAGTTATATTAACTATATTAAGAATTACATTTTTAACGATGTAAGGATTCTGATATAATTTATATTTTTGCAAAAATATTTGCTACATTTGTGACGTAAGCGGTATCTGGAATACCTGCAATTTTTAAAATGAGAAATAATTTAAAATATCACCTTACTACACACATAGTATTTTTTTCCAATTTAGTGAAAAGTTTTACATGAATTTTCGATTACTTGCTGATATTACTATTGTTCTGGTAGTATTCGTGAATGTGCATCCCACTTATGTGAATATCATAAAACGATAAATTAAAATAAAATTTAAGAAAATGGAAAATTTTGAAAAAATCCAGTACCTGTAAATTATTCAAAGAACTAAAGATGTCTTACAAATTACAAATTTTTAAGGACGTTCCCTTAAAAATTGATTTTCTTAGAATATTGATTTAAATTATTGAATTGAGTAGATTTTTGTATGCTCTTTCCATTGAGCTCATTTTTTATATCTCTCGTCATATTAATTTTTAAATAATCAGTTTTCAAAGTTGCGATTTTCAACAGAGGAATACTATAGTCTGCCTCTTTCTGACTCCCGTTTTGGTTAATAACTCTTCAAGTTTTCTTAAAATTTGTTTTAAAAACCTTTCTTTGTAATCTACACATAATAAAGATTCTAAAGGTGTGAAGAAAAGTTATGCAAATGATACTAAATTTTGAGTGGTTAATATTTGAAAGATAAAAAATGCACAAATTCTGTTCAATAAACATGAATTTTATTTATGCGCGTATAAATGTGCTTAACTAATTGCATCATGGGTTAACTCTATAGAATCGAACTTCAGTTGAGTATAACTGCGTGCAAGGCAACGTCCTTAATGAGAACTAGAAGAACGTTAAAAATTTATTTACTTTCCAAACAGTAATCTTTAGGATAGTCTAACTTTTAAAATTTATACCCGCATCGCAATCTAGTTGCATTAAACAAATGACATGATTGTCAATTTTGGTTTTTTTTAAGTAAATTAGCATAACTTTAATGTTTCAAAATTAATAATGGTGCCCATCTCGTTCAAAGCTCAAACTTTTCAAATTCAGTAGTTATGTCGTCACTATGAAAAAACCTTTATCTACCTATTCCACGACAATGTTCTAAAACGTGAGTGTACGCTGTAAGAAGAATCAGATTACACTCGCAATTTGTGAAATCTACATTGGAAAATGTGCGCGTTGGTGATTTTTCTAATGGTTTACATAATTTGAATAATGACAAATTGCTATCACTTTGAGATCTTTGCTGAAACCCTAATAAAAAAAAAGTATACAAGAAATTAATTGTGTTACACAGAAGCCAAATTTATTGTTTAACATTTTATTTACTTGCGAGATTAAAATTTATGCTAAAATCATCTTCAGAATCAGAATTTAAAGATTTCATTTGTTGTGAACTAGCAGTATCTCGGTATATCAAAGATTCTTGATTACTGTTTTCTTTTTTCTTTGAATCTTGGATTGCGGTTACACCTAGAAGTTTACTAAACTGGCCTCCACCGCACGCATTACAGCGACGAGTGTTCTGTTGTAAATATCTTAATGCTTTGCTATGGAACTCTACTTTTTGATTCTCAGTCAATAATCTAAAGTTAGTATCATTTGTATATAATATTATAAAGAATTTGGAAGATAAATGATTAAGATAGAGAAAAAATAATTCATTTTGACAGTATATCGTTAAAAAAAGATACTATTTCGGAAATGTACTCAAAAAGATCCTTCTTTGACAAAATATTACAAATATACTATTTTGGTAGCTTGTTGAGAAATTTTCATTTCTTTGGAATTTCAGAAAGACCTTATTAAAAAATTTTTTATATAAAAATTTAAGTTGATAAATCTGCCAAAGAACCTCACATAAACCTTGCGAAAACTTAGAGTAGTTCTATTGGTTTTTCACTTTTCTATAGAATTTTTTGAAATTGAAAAATGTTGTAAATTAAGATTTACGCTTTACAATGATATTTTGATTTGGATGGATATCCACCTTCATCTTTTAGATATTTAAGTTTAAGCTTTGCTGAATTTAACATGAGAGTATATGGGTAAAGCGCTTGAAACGTAACATTTTATAAGATTGTGTAAAAAGTTTTCTATAGATTTCAGAGAAATTAAAATATATTATACTTCAGATCTCAAGGATTAAAATGGTACCTTGTAGATTCGCATTGTGTATACTTACAAAATCTGCGCACAAACATGTTTTTGAATTATTGTGCAAACACAGAACTCAACCAATTTCTCTTTCGTATAGTGTGAATTTGTAAAAAACATATTACTTCACAATGAGAACCACTGGACCAATAGAACTACCTTAATATCAGTTTAATCCTCTAAAAATTTAGGACAAGTTTGATCTTGTCATCCTAATCAAGAGCCTTCATGGGTGCCAAATTCGAGATAGCTCAATTCCGAAATACAAAGAGTACACGATTGAGAAAATGGATGTTCTTGGATAATTTTTCGACATTTTTTATACGTTCACACCACATAGGAATATTCCTATGAAAAAATAAATAAATTAATTAATTAATTAATTAATTTAAATTAATTTATTAATTAATTTAAAAATTTTAAAGAATATTTTAGTTATCAATCATAATTTTCAAGAAATTTAATGATATCATTAAATTTCTTGAAAATTATGATTGATAACTAAAATATTCTTTAAAATTTTAAAGATAATTTACTAACGGTGTAAAATTTAAATTCAAACGGGAAGAATCCACTGGATATGACTGTTAAAATTACACTAAAAAATTTTATTTCAAAGGATCAATAAAAAAGGTTATAAAAATAGAATTAATGAAAATTAAAAATTGCGTTTCGGCTCCAAATTTTCCTGTGAGCCATCATCAGTACAACCAGAAGAATTCTATTGTAGACGCAAAATGTTATGTCGATTTTGAGAACGTTTATTGATATAAGGTGATGAATTTTGCAAAGGGAGCCAGAAAAATAAGCTCCACCTAACGAACAAAATGTGAACTACGAAATTTCAATGACAATTCCATCCATATTGTCATAAGAAGAAAACATCTGAATCATTCTCTTTCTCTTAAATGGTAGGTGATGCATTATTTACATCTCAATCCCAACATAGATAAAATATATTGAGAATATATTTAACGACAAATATTTCACCCAAGTGTCGAATTTGAAAATTTTAAAAAGAATTTACTAATAGTGTTAAATTTGAATTTGAATGGGAAGAATCTACTGGGTATAACTGTTAAAATTACGCTAAACAAAATTTACGTAATTTTTAATTTTTATTAATTTTATTTTTATAACCTTTTTTATTGATACTTTGAAATGAATTATATTTAGTGTAATTTTAACAGTTATACCCAGTAGATTCTTCCCATTTAAATTTAAATTTTAAACTGTTAGTAAATTCTTTTGAAAATTTTAAAATTCGACACTTGGGTGAAATATGTGTCGTTAAATATATTCTCAATATATTTCATCTATGTTGGGATTGAGATGTAAATAATGCATCACCTGGCATATGAGTGAAAGGAAATGATTCAGATGTTTTCTTCTTATGACAATTTGGATGGAATCGTCATTGAAATTTCGTAGTTCACATTTTGTTCGCTAGGTGGAGCTTATTTTTCTGGCTCCCTTAGCAAAATTTATAATCTCATATCAATAAATGTTCTCAAAATCGACACAACATTTTGCGTCTACAATAGAATTCTCCTGGTTGTACTGTTGATGGCTCACAGAAAAATTTGGAACCGAAACGCAATTTTCAATTTTCATTAATTTTATTTTTATAACCTTTTTAATTGATCCTTTGAAATAAATTTTGTTTAGTGTAATTTTAAAAGTTATACTCAGTAGATTCTTTCCATTTAAATTTAAATTTTACACTATTAGTAAATTCTTTTTAAAATTTTTAAATTCGCCACCTGGGTGAAATATGTGTCGTTAAATATATTCTCAATATATTTCATCTATGTTGGGATTGAGATGTAAATAATGCATCACCTGGCATTTGAGTGAAAGAGAATGATTCAGATGCTTTCTTCTTATGACAATTTGGATGGAATGGTCATTAAAATTTCGTAGTTTACATTTTGTTCGCTAGGTGGGGCTTATTTTTCTGGCTCCCTTAGCAAAATTTATCACCTCATATCAATAAACGTTCTCAAAATCGACATAACATTTTGCGTCTACAATGGAATTTTCCTGGTTGTACTGATGATGGCTCACAGGAGAATTTGAAGCCAAAACGCAATTTTCAATTTTCATTAATTTTATTTTTATAACCTTTTTTATTGATCCTTTGAAACAAATTTTGTTTAGTGTAATTTTAACAGTTATACCCAGTAGATTCTTTCCATTTAAATTTAAAATATTCTTTATTGGTTTGACCGAAAAGATCTAGAATTTTATTTTTGCTTAATTTTTTTCATAATTTGAACATAATCTTTTTCAATATACAATAACACTTTGGGGAATAATTAATTTAATTTTTAGTTATTCAATAATTTCACATTCTGAATAATGTTAACAGTCCAAGAGATAAGACACGATCCGCTTTGTACTGATAATTCATCACATTTCTTATTATGATTTTACAGTAAAAGTAACTGAACTATATGACTCACCAATATTTATATTTAAATTCTTATACGCTAAATACAAAATAATCGATTACAAGCCTATACTTTTTTCTTAGATGTATCAATTACAAGATACAGAACTAAAAATGCACTTCTACTTATATGTTAGAAATTTTTGTGTAAATTTATGAAAATATTGTTAATTATCATTCAATTTAAGTCTAACTGATTTTATCTACTAGGATAGTGATTCACTAATTACCTCATACTGATCTTCAACGTACTAAGATACAAAGAGACATGAGTTATATAACACTGACTGTAAGAAAAAGTCGATTGAATATTATTATATATACATCTCAAAGAAATAAAGCAAAAATGATATTCTAAATCTTTTCGGTCAAACAAACAAAGAATATTTTAGTTATGAATCATAATTTTCAAGAAATTCAATGACATTCAATTTTTTTCTAATAAGAAAGGCCTGATCCATCCTGAATCTTATGAGGGAAGAATTTCACATATAGTTACCTGTCACCATGTGTTATCGGAAATATTAGCAGTATGATATAACCTTGAACTATGAAATGAATACAAATTTTTTTAGATTCAGCATTTATGTATGTTTTTCATGTGCTATGGTGGCATATGATTCGTTAAAAAAATCTCAAGGTTGAGTTTACTCTAAATGGTTTAGCAGCTTTTTTTAATATTTTTCAATATTTGTAAAGTATACAACTATTTCCATGAAAATTTGCGAAGGGACATCTGCAACCGATGAGTACAAATTGGCATTAAAATGAGTAAATGTAGCTATAACTCACATTTTTCATTATTTTTTATTACATTTTTATTTGTTCTAAGTGATCACCCAGGATGTCTAGTTTGAAATTTGTAGAGCATATTTTTACATACATAACCTATTTCGATGTGTTTCTTGGACATGGGATCATGGTTTGAAACCTTAAAAGTGGTATATCAATGTTTTAAATGACTTTAGCTCAGCAAATGGCTACATGAGCACTTTTAAATTAACTTTCTCTCAAAATCTAGAATATTCTGAAGAAAAAAGTTTTTCAGTAATAAATTTCTAAAACGCAACCCAAATGAGTAATTAAACCTTAAAATTAATCAAAAATGTAAAAAATATGGTTTTTGCCATACTTTGAAGCTTTGTTACTCTAAAAATATGGACTGAAGAATTAAATAAAAAATCTAAGTGGTTCACAATATAAAAAAGAACCATTTTACCAATTTTCAGCGAAAAAAAAAATATTTCGTTCTTCGATTTGACAGAGAATGGATGATATATATATACGCTAGGGGAGGTACCTCTCTGCTCGCTTCGCTCACCAACATCCGTAAATATATAGTTGCATTAAAAGTGTTATTTTTTATATTGATAGTTATAAATAAAAAACAAGACATACAGTCTTAAGTTACGACTTTCCATACCACCTTTTATTTTTAAACTGTAATTATAATTATAATTAATTTTATGTATTTATTAAATTAAATTTGATTTATCCACTGAATTTTTAAATACAGTCATGTCTTCAATCAACGTTTTGTGTAAAACGTTGAGGTACCATCACGGTGCATTAGATCTTTTGATTAGTGGAAACCCTCGCCAGTAGCCCTAAAAACCACTTTGTATAATGTATTTATCAATGTTTTTTTTTTTAATTTTATAATAAATTTGTAGTATTATTATTATTATTTTTTTTATTATTATTTTTGTTTAAAATAGGTGTAAATTTTAGAATAATTATTGATATATAATGATGTTTATTTTGAGCTTCTTAAGATATATCGGATTATTTTTTTATAATTCCTTTTAAATATCTTTTTTACTTCATTTTATATTTTAAGCTATATATCCATATTTTTTTTCTAAAATTTTCGAAGTTTTCTACTAAAGAAATAATCACAACGCGCCATTAGCGATACCGCTACATTATAAACCTATTTTATATATTTATTTAATGTATTTATAAATTTATTACAAATTTAAATATTAATTCTTGAAATCCATTAAAAACAATATAATCGAATAACAAAGGTTTAAAGTATAAGGTGTTGTCGAAACCCCTATCCTTTCTTAAAAAAAAGATACATTTGGCGAGTCCTCGTTTTATAATTGATTTGATTGGATGTCTCTGATCACGTGATGTATAAATGTTGTGTAGAACCTAGGATTGTGTTTTAATTTAAAACAAGATAATCTCAACGCACATATTCATCATAGTTCATGACTGATGCGCGTAACTATGTTTAAAGCGCTACCGCGCGCGCCTAACCTATTCGTCCCGAAATTATTTACGTGTGTCATTGCCTAAAGAAAAAAACACATCGTACGCCATTGCAGAGATTAAAATCCTTTTTATTTGGCTATTAATATAATAATTTTAAATTTTTGGTGTTGTCGATGTTTGTTGCAAACTGCGAGCAAGAAGAGAGAAGTAGATGAGCGCGCCGCGCGCTAATCGTCGTGTTCTCTCAACCGATTGATTTTCAAGCGTGACAACTTTTCTGCAAAGGATTTAAACGATTTTGTGCAACAGTTTTCTTAGACTAATCAAAGTAAATGTAAGTTAATATTTCAAGTTAATAACCTAGAATCAAATTTATCTGTTAATTAAAACCTTCTTTGTGATAATGTAATTTTCTATTGCAGATTTTTGTTTATTTTAAATTAAAAAACTATTTTTTCAAATATTTAAATTATTGAGTAACACTTAATGAAAAGCATCATTGTTTTGTAGGAAAGTGTTTTGCAAAAATATGGAATTAATAAAACTAGGTGGGATTCTATATTTCCTGGACGATCACCTGATTTCACGACAAACCAGACCCTTTGAAAAAAGTTAATCGAAGTGGAATAGTCGATAAAAAATATAAAAAATCTAGGTGTGTACTTTAAAAATTTTTTATATAGTAAATTTTTTTTATTTAATTATAGCCTGATGTTGAGATTAATAATAATGTGTGCATTAATTAGCATTTGTATTATTAATAATAATTATAATAAATTATAAAATCTTAAAATATTTTTTATTTTTATTTGATTACGATATTGAATTTGATAATTTTATATGATCATTTTGTTAAGGTTAATGGTAAATTTACAGAAGAATTAAAAGCAAAAGCTTTGGAAGAAAAAGCAAAACGAAAAGAAGAGCTCTAAGAAATAAAAGAACGCAAAAAAGAAGAAAAAATAAAACAGGCTGCTTTAAATGCTTTTCTTAAAAAGTGGAATAAGCCACGTGAAGATTTAGAATGTGAAGATCTTAAACCTCTGCCAGCAGCAGTTCCATTCAAATCTACTTTCCTCAATGAAAACTTTGGCAAATTTGCAATGATTTTAGAATTTTTACAATTTTTCCATGATGAAATTGAAGTTAAAACTTGGTTTTCAAATGGTTTGTCTTGAATCTTTAGAAAAAGCTATGACAGAAAAGGAGGTTACAGGTCTATTAAATGATTTAATTTAACTACTTCTCGCTAATATTTTCAAATATCAAGCTGAAAAAGAAGATGAAATTCACGCAGGTGCATCTGAAACAGCTTGTGATAATATTGCTGATCAAAAAGCATCATCTATGGCAGAAGCTGTAAAGTTAGCAACAATGGCATCAACTTGGTGTCAAACTCATCAAGGATGTCAATTATCAGAACTTGCATTAGATTACTATTCAATGAGTGAAATATTGCGGCAACATCTTTTAAGTTTTGGAGGACGTATAAGTGAAGTAGCTTCTAAGTGGAGATATTCTGAAAGAGGTAAACCCTTTTTAAATAAACATTAAAATTAATAGCTTTTCATTTACTATGATAAATAAAAAAATAATTTTTTACAGGTGGATATACAAATTAAGATGATCCTGCTCTTTTACTTAGGATAGAAAAACCACGTATTTTACGAGCACTTAGTCATCGTAATATGTGTGAATTTGACCTTGAAGATCGATTAACTGTAATAATTTGTTTGATGAACCAATTACTAACATTTGCTTCTATTCGTGATATTACTGATAAAAGATATGAAAAACTTTTCCAATTATATGATTATTATAATATAATTTTTTGTTTTTTATTGCTTAAAATAATTTTAATTATTATTGAAGACTTACCTATTTATAATGTATTATTTATAGTAAAAAAAGTCATTATAAAATCTAATATATAATATGATTGAGTAAAAAACATGATATTGAAATTTGCATCATTAAGATGCAACGAAATTGACATTTACTGTATTTTATATTTTATATGTAACAATAAATTGAATTTTCACATTTACGAAATCATAGAATGACCTTACACAAACACTTCGACGATTCCAGCTAAATATAAAAATTTAGAAAATGTTTTCGTTGCATCGCAACAATGCAAATTTCAACATTGTTAAGAAACATGTAATATGGAAATTATATTTTTGTAATTGATAAAAGAAAATAAAATGTATTGGGAATAAGTAAAGTAAAAATTATATGAAAAGATATTTATTGTAATATACATAATAAATTGTGATAATTATATTGTCACATTGAAATAATTAATTTCTTATTCACAAATATCATGTGAATTAGAATAATTCAAAAAGTGTTTTAGTAATAAAAGTTTGTTAATAGTGCTGAGTTTTAAAATTATGTGTAATATAGAGGCATAACTGATATTTACCAAAAATTCACAATGCTGTAGCAATTAAGAAGTTTGTAAAATTTTATTTACAAAGTAAATTTCTTTGTGAATCGTTTACAAACTGTCATTCAAAATTATGGCATTATTTAGTTGAGAAGATACTTAAGGTAGTACTATCGTTAAGGGATTGACGGTTCAGAAAAATCTGAAATCGGGTTTATAAGTACATATAAGTTCAAATATGTAGTTAAATTTTGGTAAACTTTTGGAGCATGAGAAAAAAATGACAAACATTTTAATTTTCACACTTTTAACACGCGCTCTTATGGTAACCACACAGATTCTTTTTCAACTTTTGATTATAAGCTACTGATGGTTCAAAATTTCATCAAATTTAACACGTAATTAATTAAAGAACTAAAGAATAAATTTTTCAGTATCGAGTTTGAAACGATATAAAGATCTTAGACTCAATGCACGCCCGTGTATAACTATATACACACTATATATAGATATAAAGCGCGTGTTAAAAGATGAAAATTAAAATGCTTATAATTTTTTTCTCATGCTCTGAAAGTTAACCAAAATTTAACTGCGCTTTATTTTAATTAAAATCTACTTATGTGCCCAATCTCAGATTTTCCTGAATCGTCAATCCCTTAACGATAGTACCACTTTAAATATTTAATGATTTTTTTCTTAAACTGCTTTTTAAATTTTTATTTATATCTACTAATAAAGATAAAAATATAGGAAATCAATCTTTATACAATACATAAATAATCTATACGTTATAATCAATAATAAAATAATAATATTGAAATAATCAATATCATTTCTGCAAATATAAATATTGACTTGGTTGTTTATATACGGTCATTACAAATAATATTGATGATTTCTTTCAAAAAAGTATATGTGAAAGAAATGTAAGAAAAGATATATGCGCGCTATAGCGCGCCAGGTAATTCTAGTAGTTTATAAGATATAAACAATATTATAATATCCAATCCAATGAATAATTTTTTTTAGATATTTTATTAGAATAATGAATATGATTAATTTTTCTTTATGTTCATGTGTTAAGAATTAGTTTTAATGATTAATTTAGTTTGAATATCAATATATAAGAATTGAATTATTAAAATATATAAATAATTGTAAAATTATATAATATTAATGTGTAAATATTAAATAATTGTATAATAAAATTCCAGTAATTGAAATTAATTTCAAGTTTCAGTAGATATATTATAATATAGTAATAACATAATTTAATAATGAAACATAAAAATTATAAACTGGTATATAATTATGCAAGTGGGAGGGCATGGAATTATGCAAAGGGGGGGCACATGGGGGTGATGTGGAGGTCTATATGGGTGGGGGGCGTAGGGTCGCTTAGACCAAATCGATATATAAAGAATTTTGTGGAATAATTTTACGTTATTTGGTTGGGGGTCTTTAAGAAACAGTGTGGGGGGCTGTGAGGAGGCATGTGTGTACACGGGGGGTACGGGGGGTCTGAAGCTAAATTTTTTAATATAACTATATAATATAGATAGATATATAAAATACCGCTTAAAAGTTCGGAAACACTTTTATTGAAACCAGTCGACTTATAAAAGGTCATAACTCCAAAATGGCTTGACCAATTGGAAAACGCTACTAAGTGCTTTGGCGCAATGCTTCCTCATTGAGCTCATTGAGTTTAAGTAACTATAATTTATTTTTCAAAATGCAATTTTAATGTTAAAATGTGATTTTCATACAAATTTTAAAGCAAATCCATCAAGTACTTTACATAAAATAAGAAAATAAAAAATGAAAATTTTTTTCAAAATCTTTTAAATGCTCTCAAATCGTAACAGCATTAAAAAAATTAGTTTTCAAAAGTTGGTTTTCTGCTGACAGTAGCGAATAACTTTTATATAAATTTTGGAGCGAATTTATCAAGTAATTAACGTAAAATAGAAAGAAAATGGGAAAAAAATTTTTTTTTAAATCTTTAAAATGCTCTAAAATTAAAACTTCGTTAAGAGGATATCGTAGTTATCCCCTCCTAATAATATTTTTATTCAGAGTTCATAAGTAAACGGTGCGTCAAATCATACTCTTTCACTACAGAAAGAAAATTTGTAAGATTAATTCTGAGAGTGGACAACTCAAGAAATTTATTAAAATATTACACATAAAAAGTTATGAACAAACTTTCAATGTATAGTATTTTGAGGTTAGGTTTATCGAGCTTGATATCTAATTTTCATTGAAAGTTCATGAAAAAAAAGTCTAAATGATTTTTTTTTTAAAAACAATGATTAAATTAATGTAGCTTTAGCGCGATCAAGTCATTATGTTTGTCTAAATAGTCAATTTAAAGAGATATGAATCAGATAAAAAAAGCAAAAATCGATTCTAACAACTACGACATCCTGTTAAGGTTTTAGATTAGATTAGATATTGTTTATTTTGTATTATAATTACAAAAAAGCGTGTAAATTACAAATAAAGTTGAAAAAATACATAAAAATACTTTAAATAGCCTTGCATATATAAAATCAAAATAGTACAGTATGTTATCACAGTCATAAAACATTATAGAGATAGTAATACTGTAATAGTAAGTCAATAAATTAAATAAAAGTGATATCACAGATAACACGAATAAATACACGCAAAAAGTATAAATAATATAGTTAAAAATCAGTCTCAATATCTATCAGTCAAAACAATTACATAAAATCAAGCGTGTAAAGAGCGCAGTCGAAATATCAGCAGTATACAGTAAGTTAAAATCACAGCAAAGTTGAATGTACAGTAATATACAAGTCAATCTGATAAAAATATAATCATTCACTCTATTCACATACATCCTACATACACGCCAATAAATACAATCATGCCTTAAATCTATAAAGGGTACATCACATAATAAATTAACACATATGATATAGTCCGAAAATAATACTGTTTAATCGAGGTCGAGTAAAAACCTCCTCGGAGCGGCTTTAAACCTGCTGATTGATGGAAGATTTTTAATATCAGCAAATAGGGAGTTCCAAAAATGCGCACCTTACACTTGAAAGGAATTTCTTCCAGTCTCAGTGCGCATGAAGGGCACCGCAAGATCTTTAATCTCACCCCTAGTGGTCGCTCTGGGTATATATCTAGTGAAGAGACCCACTAGATATTCGGGAGTATTCATACGTACGATTTTGTACATAAGTACAGCCATAAAATACTGTCTCCTCGAATCAGGACGTAGCCAACCCAAAGCATGTCTATGGGGAGAGATGTGATCACCCATTCTCACGCCTAATACATATCTCACACATGAATTTTGCATTGTCTGTAGTCGTCCTCGTAACTCCTGCGAAGCATCGAGCAAAACCACTGAGCAATAATCAAGATGTGGAAACAGCAGGGCGGTTGCGAGCTGCTTACGCAGAGCCTCAGTGGGGTACCGACGGAAAAACCGCAGGCTATAAATCACTCTATTGAATTTTTTAGTCAACATATTAATATGCGGTTCCCACGACAGTTTAGAGTCGAGTACAACACCAAGGCTCGTAACGGTGTCAGAGAAAGGAATACCGATACCGCTCCCCAGGTCAATCGTCCTTGGCTCACCTAAATGAAAATTTTTAATAAAACGATTACTTCCAAAGACGATCGCTTTTGTTTTACTAGCATTCAAAGTGAGAGAAACACCAGCAGCCCACCCCGACACCGCCCTGGCCACCCTCTGTAAAATACGAACCCCCTCGTCCACATCATCACAAGGGACCTGTGTATAAATTTGAAGATCATCCGCATACAGCAGATGCCCGACGCAACCAGAGTCCAGTGCGTCACGTACGTCATTTATGTAAAGGCAAAACAACAGAGGCCCCAGCACCGAACCCTGAGGTACTCCTAGATTGGTTGCTAGCCAATTCGATTCCTCCTTTAAATGTGTGGAAACCATTTGTTTCCTACCTGATAAATAGGAGTTAATCCATCCGAGTGCGGCCCTGGAGAACCCCATCGATCAAGCCTCGCAAGAAGTTTGGAGGGAGAGATCGTGTCGAATGCCTTACTAAAGTCAAAAAGTAGCAGTTACGTGACAAGTTTCCTGTCTAGACCTAACCTTATATCGTCTGTAAGCTTAAGTTCAGCAGTCTGCGTAGAATGGTTTTTCCTGAAGCCCGTCTGCATAGGATCGAGCAATTTTTTGGATGTAATGTACTCCTGCAGTTGGTCATGGGCGATCTTCTCAAGAACCTTGGAAAGAAAACATAAGATGGCTATAGGCCTAAAATCTTTTGGTTGCTTAGGTGCAGCACACTTTTTCAATAGTATAATACGTGCTTGCTTCCAACGGCAAGGGAAGACCCCCCGTGCAAAAGAGGAGTTGAACAGAGTCACAAGATGTTCACCAATAAATGGTAAAGCTTTAACTATTACACTTTGCGGAATGCCATCCTCACCACAAGCCTGTGAGGAAAAATGTGAAATTGCAAGAACAACATCATTAAAACTAATTAGTTTAAAGGTAAACCCACTTTCATTGCATTGAGAAATAATTCTTAATCGCTCTTCACTATCCTCCTGCGGCGAGACTGACACCCCAGCAAAGTGCGCATTAAGCTCATCCGGAGTGAATCCATTCAAATCCCCTTGAGGTCCTGATAGCAATCCCAGGTCTCTCAACTCCTTTCAGACATCACCACCCGCAAGAGCATCAAACAGTCTATTGTGAATATAAGCAGTCTTAGCATGGTCCGTGCGTTCGTCTACCACCCTACGCAACCGCAGAAATTCAAGGAGATACTGCTTGTCCTCTGTCCGTTAAGGTAATCAGTTTTCAAATTTTTTTTTTATTTTAGCGATCGCAAATCATTTTTTAATACCACCAATTTTTAATAGTTTTCTCCCCAGTTAGACAAAAAAATAAATCGTATGCAAAACTGGAAGCAAATCCATCGAGTAGGTCACGAGATCTAATTTACTGACTAAATACAAACAATTTTGTTTTCAATTTCAAAATGTTCTATAATTAAAACTAAGCTAAGAAAATTAGTTTTCAAGAGTTTTCCTTTTTTTCGTCAATCGCAAATAATTTCCGTGCAAATTTTAGAGCGAATTCATCGATCAGTTTGCATAAACCCATATGGAAATAATTTATGTGAAAAACTGTAAATAATAGTAAATAATTGTAAATAACTGTTAAAAAATGTAGGAATTGAGACATAAATAATAGTTATTTACAGTTATTTACTATTATTTATTATTAATTACTATTATTTACAGTTATTTACAGTTATTAACTGTTATTAACTGTTATTTACAGTTATTTACAATTATTTACAATTATTTACAGTTTTTTATAATTATTTACAATTATTCATAATTATTTACAGTTATTCATAATTATTTACAGTTATTTACATTTTCAAAAATTTTTGAATTAGTGGATAATTTAATGTTATTAATAATTATTTACAATTATTTATAGTTATTTACAGTTATTTACAGTTTTTTACAGTTATTTACAGTTATTTATAATTATTTACAACTATTTACAATTTTCCATAGTTTTTACAGTTATTTACAGTTATTCACATTTTTAAAAATTTTCGCCTATATATAAAATTATTGAATAAATTCGTGATAATTTTCGAAAATGTAAATAACTGCAAATAATTGTAAAAACTATGAATAATCGTAAATAACTGTAAATAATTGTGAAAAAAGTGAATAAATGTAAATAACTGTAAATAAATATAAATAACTGCAAATAAGTGTAAATAACAGTTAATAAGTGTAAATAACAGTTAATAACTGTAAATAAGTGTAAATAACAGTAAATAATTGTAAATAATTGTAAATAACTGTTATTTATGTCTCAATTCCCACATTTTTTAACACTTTTCTACAGTTATTTACAGTTATTTACATTTATTTACATTTATTTACAGTTATTAACAGTTATTTACAATTATATCCAAAAATTTTTTCCATATGGGAAATTAAAAAAAAATGAAAAATCAAAATTTTTAAAAAATTTATAAAATGGCTCTGAAATTAAAACAACGCTAAGGAAATTATATAATAATTTCAATTCTTTTTGCACAAGTCAGACAAAAAAATAAATTGTATGTAAAATTTAAACCATATCCATCGAGTAGTTTTCGAGATCCAATTAAATGAATTAATACACACACAGAGAGACGTTTTCTAAATACTACTTTTTTCGACTCCCTGAATACAAATATGCACAAATTAGTGAAAAAATAGTAAAATAATTTTTTTTATCGATACAATGCTTTTTCTATGAGAAAGCCATAAATAGAAAAGATTTCGAGAGATCTCGATAAATACTATCGATTTATGTCAAGCGTATCGCCATTTTTTTTTTTAATATAATATTTTGACGCATTATAAACATTTAAAAAAAAATTTTTTTCCAATCAATCGCCTGTAACTTTTAAGGAAATTACTGATTTAAAAAAATAAGCAGAATATTTTAAAGAAGAGCAATTTACTACGTTTTTATTAACTCGCTTTGGTGTCTGTCTGTCTGTCTGTCTGTCTGTCTGTCTGTTCGGTACGAATTTTGCAACCGATTGTAAACTAACTTCCTGATGAGCTAGAGACTTGAAATTTTAAATATAGCTCGGAACTGGATGACAATGCAATATTATAAAAAAATATATATATCTACCGAACAATATATTAATATATTCAATCATATACGGAGATGTTGGCAAAATTGAAGATTTGAAGATTTTATATATAGATACACTTTTAACATTAGTGTCTAAACATCTTCGAAAATTTTAAAAATCTTCTTTTGATATATTAATATATTAATATATTAATATATTAATATATCAAATATAGTAATATATTAATATAGTAATATATTAATATATTAATATATCAAATATATTAATATATTAATATATCAAATATATTAATATATTAATATATTCAATATTATATTTTTGCATGCATTGTTGGATAATATAATTAAATATATATTCCCACCGAAAAATATATTAATACAATTATATACGGAGATATTGGAAAAATTGAAATTTTGAAGATTTTATATATAGATATACTTTTAACATTAGTGTCTAACCATCTTCGAAAATTTTTAAAATTCTTTAACTTCTCATATTGCAATTAGACATAAATTACAGCATTTTGTATTGTACATATAAAATTTGAGACTGTATTTTATTCATTTTATGGTCTATCAATGCATAAAACAATAAATTTTGGTTGAATTTCTAATAGCGTCATTATCGTCAAAATAGCGGGAAACTCAGCATGCGATTACGTGTTCTCTAAAAAAAATAGATGAAACACGTTTTAGTCCCTTGATAACAATATATATGCTATATAATATGCACTGTTGGACAACACGATAAATAATATTAATAATAATAATAATAATACCAAAATGTATAAGATAATATCTAAATAAAAAAAAAATTTTCAATCTACCACGTTTTTTAATTGAACTAAAAAGTATAAAATAATATTAAAAATAAAAAAAAACTTTTTAATGTACTACGTTTTTATAATGAACTAAAAAGTATAAAATAATGTGTAATAAAATGGTAAATGAATACTGATTTGAAATAAAAAAAACGTGGGGCGCGTACAATACATAATAATAAACATGCGCCCCACGTTTTTTTATTTCAAATCAGTATTCATTTCTCATTTTATTACACATTATTTTATACTTTTTAGTTCATTATAAAAACGTAGTACATTAAAAAGTTTTTTTTTATTTTTAATATTATTTTCTATAAGCTTGATGTTTACCAACTTTCTTCTACGTTTCGTATGTGCGGAGTGATAAGCGGTCTGAAAACGAGCGTGGACAAAATCAACTTTTGCAATAAAAGATGTATATGTAAACCTTAAAAGTTCATGTTTTGAAAATATATAGACACACACAAATGTACCTGTATATATATGTACACAGGCACACACAGAATTTCCACAAATTTCAGTTTTGTTATACCATAACAATACTCGACTATACCATAACATTTGACATCTTAGCGAGATCGTGTTTGTTTATATTTTGAAGTGTGATTAAAATTGTTATGTTTAAAGGTATGATAATGACATTGTTTGTTGAAAAAAATTGTGAAATAACGATATCGACTTTGTTCAAAATTTGTTGAAAATGACATTCAAGGTCAATTTTAAGGTCACCATTTGATTTCTCCCTGAATAGCAAACAACTTTTACTATTGTCATATTTTCGATTGGAGGCTTCCATTACGAGTGGAACGTTTAAAATGGGACACCCTAAATATTTATTCAATTGAACTAAGATAAAGTTATTTATTACAAAATTCAATATTCAACTTCAATTTTATATATTTTCCAATTTAAAATTTTAAAAAATAGTGATTTTAAGAATCATAAGTTATGTTTTTTCCAATTTTTAATCCTACACTTATTTGTCTTTCTATTGAATGATAATACTTTGAGCTCTTTTGGTAATACACTCAAAGTTCTCATTGCTATAATGTAGCTATTTTTATTACTAATAGTTTTATTTATTTAAGGTAGTGGAATACTCTTGTTTCTGATACTGGTTCTTCTTGAATTGTGAATTTCGCTTAGTGAATTATAGTGATATGTTAAAGCTTTATTATAGACAGTCATGCTTATATTTAATGATAGTTTAATAAAAGCCAACCAACCAGTTATATACTTTAACTACTTAGTCTTTTGGGATTCAGCTAATTTCCCATTATCACCCACATATATCACCGCTGTATCATCAGCATAAGCAATCAAAGTATCCGTGGTCATTTTGACCAATAGATCATTGATGTATAATAGAAAGAGTAGAGGTTCCATCACTGAGCCTTGAGGGACTCCCGTATTTACTACTCCAAGCTCACTTTTTATATTATTTAATTCTAATCATTCTTTTCGATTTGATAGATATCTTTTAATCAAGCTAAGGGTACTATCTCTAATCCCATAAACATACAATTTATCTAACAATATTTTATGATCCACAATGTTGAAAGCCTTTGCTAATTCTAGAAATATGATAATAATTGATTTGCTCTTTTTCAGGTTACTGTAAATTATATCTGTTAGGTAGCTTAAAGCATCTCTAGTGCCTATGTTTTTCATAAAACCAACTTGATTTTTTATATTATTTTGTGCTGAGTAATAAATTTATAGATGCGACAATGGATTAATTTTTCTAAACTTTTTGCAATATTATAGATCAGAGAAATCGGTCTATAATTATTAGCGTGAAGTTTGCTGGCTGATTTAAATATTAATATAATTACAGCCATTTTTAATACATTTGGTTACAATGACTTTTCTATACAAGAGTTGAGAGCAATAGCCAATGGTTTAGCAATATAATCAGATAACGATTTCAATACTTGGATACTAGTATGTCGAATAAAAATCGATTGACTGATGGTAAATATATTAACTTGGCAAGAAACGTTAGGTACTTATAGTTACCACTTAATCTAGCACCAATTTTGCAGAAAAAATCGTTCATCGTATTTGAGAGGCGGTCGTAGAGATCTAGTTTTCAGCAACATCTATTACATATTCAATTTTAGTATTTTTAAAAGTATTTTTACTCAGTTCATTATTAATTGATTTCCTCGAAATTCAAGGATTACTACTATTTTTCAAAAAATTTATTTTGTTCATAATATATCTCAGCATCTTTAATAATTTTGTTTAATAGCTTATTGTACTTTAAATATTAATTTGTTTGCTCTATCTATCAGGATCATTTTTCCAAGCCTTGTAAAGGTTATCTTTTTCTCTATAGGATATCATTATAGCCATCGTTATCCAAACTTTTCTTGGTTTTAACTTCTTGCCATTAATACTCCTACCCTCGTTCATCAATTCTTCAATATAATACTTTATTTGACTTATTATTTCTTCTATAGGTCTATTAGGATTTTCGGCATCATTTACAGTCAATCAATTGTGACCTGCATCAATAGATTTTAGTTTAGAAGAATTAATTTTTTTATCTGCAACATTTTTTAAAATTTTTCCTATGACCACTTAAAAAGCAACAAACAAAGGGTAATGATCACTAAAAGTGCTGGTAATTCTGTATGGTACCATATTTAGAGTGTTGACTTCAGCGCAAATATTGTCAATACAAGATCCTTCAGATGGTTTGTTAACGGCTGGTCTAGTAATACCCACAAAGCACGGCATAATTGCCTTTTCTAATAAATTTTCTATAAATTTTTGGCTTAAAACATCATTTTTTAAAGTATCCAAATTAAAGTCTCCAAAAATGATATGATTTTAACCAAAAGTATATATATTTAAAAATTTTTTTAAATTCAGTAGAAATTTGAACTTTGGTATTTTATGGGACTTATATACTGCAGAGAACACAATACTCTCCTTATGCAATTTTAACGTAGTATTCAAAACTCTCATCTCTCCGAAACCCAGGACCTTAGTGATTTCATTCGAATCTTCTTGTATATAGATTACAACACCGTCTGATTTACTGATTTTACTATTATTATAATATAATTTATAGCTCGGTAGATCCAAAAGCTGAATATATTTAAAAGACCACGTCTCTGTACATGCAATAACGCAAGGCCTCACAGCCTTTAGAATATATTCTAGTCTTTTAATCAAGCATTTAGTTTCCTATGTTAGCATTTGAATTTTTAACATTAACACTTGAAATCAAATTGTCAGTTCTTTTCAAATAGCCATTGAGAGACTGTACATCAAACAAGCTTCTTTTATCTATGCACAGATTTTCTTCTATTTCACGACTCTAATATTTTGCTACCAAAACTAGTTCTTGTTGATGTAATAGACTCAGTACTGTCGCCTATTCTCGCAGATCTTAAGTTGCTTCCGATTTTACACTGACCCAACATATAGTTATCTGGCTTACCAAAGTATTTCGGCAGGTGAGGCCTGACAATATAATCAGTCATGTTAATTACTAGCTTAATTTTAGATTTAAGAATTTCTCACAAATCACTGTCTACTGTTATGTGATTAGTGATATACTTTCTGCCATATCCATCATTGTTAAACTTACAATTTGCACAGCATATTGATTTCGTACCTTCAGAGTTTTTAGTTTAATGATTACCAGCATATTTTAAACATACTCGAGTATTATGACACTTTGTACCACTGTAACCGTATCTTGTACAGTCAAAACATGGCCTAACGTTAATCACATCATAGATCCTACTGTTCTGATGACCAACAAAAATTCTGTCTTTATTTTCTTTTATATATTTATGCAGTCCTGTACTTATTTCCATTATTACTGTAGTTTTAACGTTATTTTTAGTGTAATTTGTATGAAGTATTTTATCTTCAATATATAGATTAGTAAAATTTCTGGAATCAATATCATTTTTAAGTGCCTTACCAGCCATGTTATGAATATTCTCTACACCGACCATTTTAATAATGGGATTTTTTAAATGTTCTTTTTTTACTTCACATGTTTGTGATAGTTTTGTTGTTAATAATTTTTCCGCTGCTTTCATGATTTCTATATCCATGCAACTGATTATCAGTGTTCATCACACACTACCATTACATTTGTTAGGTGATTTACGCCCTTTTTCTGTTAAAGTCACTTTTATGGTACATATTTTCACGCATAGTACAAAACACCGTTAAATTAGTTGATTTAGGATGACATTTATATAAAATATCTCGAGGAATTGTCTCTGGGGCCAACTCCTCGGCCGCCGATATAGATTGAATGAATAAAAATATTCATCGTTTTTACATAGTTTTAATTTTTCCGCGCTAACATGGTTTTATTTAACATTTTTTATCTTTGAGTTACTTCTCAATATTTTTTAAAATATATTTATTAAAATATATTCTGTCCCTATTAAAAAAACACGTGTTATTTTTACGTGTTCGGAAACACGTAAAAAAAGCACGTTAAAATAACACTTGTTCCAAACATGTTCAATTCACATGTTTTTTCAAGTCTTTTTTTCACGTATTTTTTTCATGTGTTTTTATCACGTATTTTTTAACATATTTTGACGTGAAATTTTGTGAAAAATTCTTGCCTATTGTAAAAAACACGTGTTTTTGTACGTGTAAATAACACATGTTGAAAACACTTATCTCGTACACATGTTTTTCGTAAATTTTTTTATATTAAAAGCTACGCATTTTTCATTAATGTACTTTTTATCAAGAGGCGCGGTAGCGCCTCGACGGCGAGTTAAGGTGGGAATACGAAAACGTCGAGGCGCTCCTCTTATACTTTAAAATAGAATTTCCATAATTTCAAAATCGAATCCCATAAAAATACATCGATATATACACATAAATACAATTAATAATATTTAAAGATTTTCATTATCTTTAATTGAAAAGAAAATTTATTACAATCGATTCACCCAATCACGAGAAAACGCAGTTTGAAATTTCGAAATGTCGTATTCTCGTTATTTTTTTTCTTCTTCATCGTTTTCAGCCAGCATAAACTGCGCAACCGGAAATGCGCAGTATCAACGAATATAGATGCTTTATAATATATTTTAATGTTCATGGTATATGCGCATTAATACATATGTTATGTATATATATATGGGACGTTTCACGTCAACTCACCTAACAAAGAAATAGAATCCGTAGAAAATCTGTGAAAATGTTCTATTTGATACCCAAAATATACAAAAAAAATTTTAGAGGTCCAGGTCAAAGGGGTCAGGATTTAAACGTGATGGAATTTTTCAAATTTTCCAAATTTTTTGATAAATAAATATTTTAATGAATTTTTTCCTCAAAAACTATCAATTTTTCGTTAAAACTTAAAAGAATACTTTTTCTTGGAAATTAGATGTAGAATTCACCTGAATTTTTGCAAATTATAATATACTGATTTTTATGCTTACTTGATCGATTTAAACAGACTATTTAGTATATCTAAAAATCGAGCAGGTTAAATTGGCTTTTTAAAGTCTTATTTTTTTTTTTTTTATAAGGAAAAAATATACGAAGCCTTCAGTTGGGCAGCCTTCTCAAAGTTACTTAATTGCGCAAAAAAGTCTGAATAAATCGATATTTTGGATCAATGATGAGATTCGTGATTTTTTTTCTGAAAAAGTATTGATTTTTGGGACAAATGTATGGAAATGTTTTTTATTGGAAATTGTATGTAAAATGTATGTAAATTTTTGTAAACCATTATTTGCTAAACATCACAAATTATAAATGAAATTTTGAAATTTTAAAATTTATTTTTTGTTAAATTTTTAGTACATATGGTTCATAATGTCTTAAATTACAATTTGTAAAAATATGTTCATATTCTACACATGATTTCCAATAAAAAACATTTTCATACATTTGTCCCAAAAATCAATACTTTTTCAGAAAAAAAATCACGAATCTCATCATTGATCCAAAATAACGATTTTTTCAAACATTTTTGCACAATTAAGTAACTTTGAGAAGGCTGCCCAACTGAAGGCTTCGTATATTTTTTCCTTATAGAAAAACAAAAAAAATAAGACTTTAAAAAGCCAATTTAACCTGCTCGATTTTTAGATATACTAAATAGTATGTTTAAATCGATCAAGTAAGCATAAAAATCAGTAAATTATAATTTGCAAAAATTCAGGTGAATTCTACATCTAATTTCCAAGAAAAAGTATTCTATTAAGTTTTAACTAAAAATTGATAGTTTTTGAGGAAAAAATTTGTTAAAATATTTATTTAGTAAAAAATTTGGAAAATTCGAAAAATTCCATCACGTTTAAATCCTGACCCCTTTGACCTGGACCTCTAAAATTTTTTTTGTACATTTTGGGTATCAAATAGAACATTTTCACAGATTTTCGACGAATTCAATTTTTTTGTTAGGTGAGTTGACGTGAAACGTCCCATGTACATGGTACGTTTCATGTCAACTTGCACCCGTAGACCCGTATATTTTTTGGTTCATATATATGTATATACATACATATATACATACATACATGGAACATTTCATGTCGGCTAGCACGTACTCATAAGTACAGGTTTTCTACATATGTGGTACATTATATGACAACGCGCACACACCCATCCGAGTACCCTTAGGTTTATATGTATGGGACGTTTCATGTCTATTCGCATGCATGCACACAGCCTTTAATAAACATGGGATTTTTCACGTCAATTGGAACGCACGCACATACAGGTTTATATATATAAGACATTCCATGCCAATGCGCACGAACACACACAGGATTATATATATATATATATATATATATATATCTCCCTATATTATATAGTTAAAAAAAAAAAAAAACCTCCTCAGCTGCCCCTCATTTTTCCTCCCCCTCTTTTTATGCTTAAAACATCACAATCCACCCCTCAAAATAACGTAAAAATCTGTCTAGAAATGATCTTTTTTGAGAAAAAAAAAGACACCCCTTTACTACCCAAGTCACCCCTCTGCTACCCAAGTCACCCTTTTGCTACCCCTCGTACGTCACTTACCCCCCCTCAGATAATTTAGCTAAATTTACCTTATTTTATCGGTTTATATTTGTTACTCGTTCTTTACACCACTACTATCACCCTTCCAATTACTACCCCTCCTCCTACCTCTTCTTCTACCCCTCATTTTTCCCCCTCCAAAAAAATTAAAAGTTCCCCCTCAAAATAACGTAAAAATGTCTCTAGAAATGTCTTTTAAAAAAAAAAAAAAAAAAAATTCCCCCTCAACCTCAGTCACCCCTCTCCTGCCCAAGTCCACCCCTCAGTCCACAAATCACCCCCTCACTAAACAAGTCACCCCTCTTGCTACCCCTCATATCCCTAATCCTTATTCATAATCATTTAGTGTTTATTTTTATATAGTTAATTAAATATTTAAATTTTACCAATATTTTTTTAAAAAACCTTCTTGTTTGATGACTCTAATACTTTAGAGACCAAATTTGGTTATGAAAAATATTGGTATTTAATTATCTTAATTATATTGATTCTTTATTTTATTTTTACGTCAATTATTTATTTGAAATATAAACTATTAAGAAAAAAGTTTTTTAATAATATATTTATGAAATACTTGCTTAAGGCTATATAATGGAATATATATTTTAGATATTATAATAATTTATTTAGTTTTGCAACTTTTAATGTAAATGTCATTCAAAACCAAGGAAAAGCTATATATAATTTAAAAATTCAAGGACAAATTTGTCATACAGCACCTAATACGTTAATTTCTACTAACGACATTAAACCTACATGTGGACAGTTATACATTTACGATAATACAGTAGCAATTGAAAAACGATTAAAAACTAATGAAAAATTAACAAAGGAACATATGTTAATTTTAACAGAAATAATGAATGATAATCCCATGGCTAAAAATTACAAAAGCTTACATCAATTATCAAACATACAAAATATTCCAAATTATAAATTGTATTTTATGCGAAAAAATGATAAACAACAACATCGTTATAATAAGCCACTAACTTCTGAATGTGGTGCTATCATAGTATCTAATTCAGGAATTCCAGATAATTATGATCTTTGTGTATATCCGAAATTATCTTCTGAAGATGAAATTACTCATACTTATTTAAATAAATTATCTCATCACGTGGATCCAATGGTTTTTCCTTTAATGTTTCCAGCAGGAGATTTAGGTTGGAGTATAGGATATAAAAAAAATGAAAATATTGAAAATAATGATTGTCTTACAATACTACAATATTATTTATATAGAATCCATTGGAGACCAAATTTAAAAAATTTCAACCCTATTTTATATTGTGGAAGATTAACACAACAATACATTATACATGCATATGTGATGGTTGAAAGTAATAGAATGAATTTTTTTAGAAATAATCAAAAACAATTACGTGTAGAATGTTATCAAGGTTTATTAGATCATGTAATGAACAGTGCTTCAAATGTTTCAAGAAATTTTGAAAACAAAGAAAGAATTGGAAATCTTTTTATTTTACCCTCATCATATATTGGTAGTCCAAGATATATGCAGCAATATTATCGAGATGCCATGGCAATAATGAGAACAGTAGGAAAGCCAGACTTATTTATAACAATGACGTGTAATCCTAAGTGGAAAGAATTAAAAGAAATTTTAAAAAATTTTCCAGAAGCAACAACTCTCAATGACATACCAAATATCACAGTAAGATTATTTTATATAAAATTTAAAATGTTATTGAATGATATTATAAAAAACGAAATTTTTGGTCCTGTCATAGCTTATGTATTTTCGATTGAATTTCAAAAAAGAGGGTTACCTCACGCGCATATTATTATAACATTACATCATAATCATAAAATATTAACTCCAGAAAATATTTATAAATATATTTCAGCAGAAATACCTTCATCAGAAAATAAATATTTACAAAAATTAGTAATTAAACACATGTTACATGGACCACATACAGATAAATCACCTTGTTACGAAAAAATAAAAGTAAATGTAAAAAAAATTTCCAAAATCCTTTAATGAAAGTACAATAGTTAAAGAAAACAAATATCCACAATACAAAAGAAGAAATAATATTTTAGATAATCATACATATAATTTAAAACATAATAAAATTATACAAGTTGATAATTCTATGGTAGTTCCTTACAACAGTTTTTTGTTAGCAAAATATAATGCTCATATCAATACTGAACTTTGTATGTCAATACAAAGTATAAAATATATTTATGATTATATTTATAAAGGTGTAGATAAAGCTTACTGTAAAATAAAACAAGATAAAAATGAAGAAAATAATAATGATGATATTTATGATGAAATAACTCAATACATAGATGGAAGATATTTAAGTCCAATGGAGGCTGCATGGAGATTACAAGCATTTCCTCTATGCGGTAGAAGTCATACAGTAATAAGATTAAATATCCATACAGAAAATCAACAAAAAATAATTTTTGATGAAAATAATATACATTCAGCATTAAACAAATGCGAAACAACATTGACTGCATGGTTTAAATTGAATAAAAAAGATGATTTTGCTAAAAAAATTAAATATGTTAATATTCCACAATATTATATTTTTAATTCTAAGACTAAATTTTGGATTAAAAGATCACAACTTAGAAAAAATATAGCAATTGGTAGATTAAATGTAGTATCACCAAAAGATAGTGAACGTTTTTTTTTGAAATTAATATTAAACAGGGTAAAAGGTCCAACATCTTTTAAAGATTTACGAACTTATGAAAATGTAACTTATAATACTTATAAAGAAACTGCTCTTGCAATGAATTTAATAGAACACGAAAAACAAATTTATTATATTTTTGAAGAAGCATGCCAAGTTATGTTACCAGTACAATTACGTAAATTTTTTGCATGTTTTTTATTATGTGAAAATATTCAAGGTAACATTATTTGGGAAAAATATAAAAAATTTTTTATTGAAGATTTTAAAGAAAATAAAGAAAATAAAGCTTTATCCCATATTAATCAAATATTAAATTCAGAACAAATGTCATGTGAAAATTTTGGTTTACCTGAACCAAATGAAAACTATAACGAGGAAAACGAAGAAATTAATGACGAAATTATAATTTTTAGCAGAAAAAAATTTGATAAAATGTATAAACAATTGAATGACGATCAAAAACATATTTTTGAACAAATAATAAATAATTATCATAAAATTTTTTTCATAGATGGACCAGGAGGTTCTGGAAAAACATTTTTATATAAAACATTAATATATTATTTTATAACAATAAAAAAAAAATTCTTATCAATGGCTTGGACAGGTATTGCTTCAATTTTACTACCAAAAGGTTTAACCAGTCACCGAACTTTTAGATTACCATTAGACTTAAACAATATTGAAAGTGCATTTTTAAAATTTGATTCAGATAAGAAAAAATTAAGAGAAGCAAATGTAATTATATGGGACGAAGCATCAATGATTCCTAAAAAAGCTTTAGAAATAGTTGACAAAACATTAAAAGATGTCTGTAATAATAATGAAATTTTTGGAGGAAAAATTATTATTTTAGGTGGAGATTTTCGTCAAATTTTACCTGTATTAAAAAATGGAAATAAAAATACAATTATAGAACAAACTATAAAATATTCAATCATATGGCCCATGTTTCATATTTTTAAATTGAAAAAAAATATAAGATCTAATGATGAAAATTTTTCATCATTTTTATTAGATATCAAAGAAGGAAAAGTTGATACATTTATTATACCAGAAAAATGGAAAACTAATAATGTTTGCAATAAAATTTATCAAAACATTAACAATAATTATAGTTTTTCGAGAAATTTTATTTTAAGTACTCATAATGAAGATGTGAATATTTTAAATAATAAAATACTGAATTTAATTAATAATGAAACAATGACATATTATAGTATTGATTATGCAACATATAAGGGTGTTGATCAAACAGATGATAATATTCATTTAAATTATCCAATAGAAATATTAAATAATATAAGAGAAGAATTACCTCCACATGACCTTAATTTAAAAATAAATGCCATAATAATGCTAATTAGAAATTTAAGTATAAAAGATGGATTATGCAATGGAACACGATTAAAGATAACGAGATTATTCAAATACAATATAGAAGCTGAAGTAATTACAGGCAAAAATAAAGGAAATAAAGTTTTTATACCGCGTATAACATTAAGCATAAATGAATCATCGTCTTTACCATTTATTTTATATAGAAAACAATTCCCTATTGTATTAGCTTTTGTTATAACTATAAATAAATCACAAGGTCAAAGTTTTGAAAACGTAGGAATATTCATAAAAAAACCTTTATTTTCACATGGACAATTATATGTTGCTCTTTCTAGAAGTAAAAATGCTTCTAAAATACATATTCAAAATGAATTAGAAAATAAAAATGAATTAACCAATATAGTATGGAAAGAAGTACTAGAAAAATAATAAAAAAAAAACTTTAATTTTTTTAATATTAAAAATATATTTATATTTCTTACATACTAATAAAACCTTTGTTTTTTTCAGATATAACATAATAAAACAAAAAATAAAAACATACTTTAAATTTTCTATATAAAAAAATTAATTTAAAATAATAAAAAAGAAAATAAAAACAAACTTCAAATATTTTATAAAAAAAAATAATAACAATGTTATTTAAAATATAATTTAGTAATACTAATAATAATCGAATTATAAAATGGAATGGGATCCAGTTTCAAATGAATACAGTATTGTGGAAAACTTACAACATCAAGAAGAATTAGATGATTTAAATAACCAAATAAACGAATTTGAACGGTTTCAAGAGCAGTACGAAGAATATATGGAAAATTTGAATGAAAATACAGATTTATCTATATTAAATAATGCAATTAATAACTATATCGGTATTGGAAATGAAAAACTTCATTTTGAAAATTGGAACAATGTAACATATTATTATAAATATATGACAAATAAAATCATTCAATATAAGTTAGAAATACATGATCCAATAATGGAATATTATATCACAACTCATAATACAATATATTATAAATATTTATTACGTATTGCTAATATAATTTTTTTTATATTATAAAATATAATATAAAATATATTTAAGTAATAAATTAATAAAAATAATAAATATATCTTTTATAAAAACCAAAAATTAATTAAATATATTAAAACAGTAATTTAAAATATATTTCATACATCAAAAAGACTTAATTGCATTAAAATATATTTTAAAAAAAATAAATAAAATTTAATAAAATACTCACTTTATAATTTTATTTATAATATACATGAATTAGTAATTAATTGTATTAATATTATTGTAATTATGATACAGGCATTAAACGTTAAATAAATCAAATAAAATCCTATTATAACTTAAACATTTATAATTGAATTGAAATATAATAAAATGTTTAAAGGATAAATAAAAAATTATTTTATAAAACAAAAAAAAAATAATAAAATTCATATCATTATGTATTATATTATATTGATTTTTTTAATTAATAAATAATATTAAAATTATTTATTAATAAATAAATAATCGATAATTTAAAAAAAAAAAAACAAACATGAAAATACATTCTATTAATTTTGTAAAAATTATTTTAATATATCTTTTTTAAGAGGCGGCCGTATAGTTCTGTCCTTGTCTAATCTGAATTTTCGTTATAATTAGTAAACTAAATATTTTTATACAAAAGTAAGGGCAGAGCCCAATAGATTTAAGGATGAATAGACGATTCTATTCTATGAAAAAATATAAAATTTTCATTAGTTTTCGAGTGAAGTCTGAAACGGAAAGAGAGTTGAACACTTCAATCAAATTTAACTCTTTTTCCGTTTCAGACTTCACTCGAAAACTAATGAAAATTTTATATTTTTTCATAGAATAGAATCGTCTGCTCATCCTTAAATCTATTGGGCTCTGCCCTTATTTTTGTATAAAAATATTTAATTTAGCCATAATAACGAAAATTTAGATTAGACAAGGACAGAACTATACGGCCTCCTCTTAATGCTAGCAAAAAAGTCAAGGATATTGAAAAAAAATAGAGATATATATTTTATACATTCAAAAGACTTAAAAATAAAATTAAGATATATTAAAAATAAAATTAAAATAATTAATAAATAAGGAAAAATTATATTATTTAATTTTATCGTTTTATTTATGAAATATATTAATTAATAATATTATAATTATCATAATGATATTGAAATTTATTGTAAAATATATTCTTTGAATAAAACTAATATTTAAAAAAAAGAAAATATATTAATTTCAAGTATAAAAATTAAAGATACTAGATGTTATAAAAAAAAATATTAATAATTAATATTCAAATATAAGAAATAATTATAAAATTTTTAATAATAATAATATTAAAAAACATAGAATTCAATAAAGTATTAAATTTTAAATTTAGAATAATTATAATAAAAAAAATTTCGGTTCTATATTATTGTAAGACATGTTACAATAATATTTAATTGGAAAATATCAAGTTATAATAATTATTCTAATAAACATACTTAAACAAAGATTTAAAAGAGATAAATATTAATTGAACAATTGTTATATAACAACGATTGTACAAATAATAAAATGATTTTAAAACTTTGTTTAAATATGTAATACTGAAGGTGGAGGATGGATTGTAAATAGAGTCTATGGTATAAGGAGGAAGGAATATAGACTCTCATGGTTGTGTAGGGCTACAGGCGAAGGTAACCATGGTTTTATTTTGAATAATTTTATTAAAAAAAATGAATAGTTCTAATTAATTTTAACATGTCTTAAAATAACTTAAAATTATTATATTTTATTTTATATAATTATTAAAAATAAAACAAAAAAAAACCAACGCGCCGTAATACCATACATTTTTTATTTAATTTATATTATAAACTATTAATTGTAAGGTATTATTGACAGTACCTCTTCGGGTGGTGTGGAAATCTGTCTGAGCAAATATATAATTAATATAAATTTTATAAATAATTTTTGTCAGTACAAATTTCATTACTGGCTGACATATTGTAAATATAAACGGGGGTTGGCGAGCAGCGCGAGCAGGGGGGAACCCCCCCTAGTATATATATATATATATATATATATATATATATATATATATTGTAACGTTTTACCCTTTCGGGAAGGGAAAATACGTGTTAACTCCTGTTGCCAGATGCTTCAGTGAGTTACCAGGGTAAGATCGGCAGGAGTTAAAGGGATCGGTCGGTGGAAAGTGAAGGAAAGTAACCGGGTTTGACACGTTTGTTTATACTCGGGAGTACCTTGGCTTTATTGTACTTATTAAACTCATGTACAACGACGATTACAATAACGAAATAATAATAACGTATTAATCATAACTAAACCTAATATTTTATATAATGCAAACAAGCTAACTTAACCTTAATGAAATATATTTTACAAAAAGTAATTAGTTCTTAATTATCTCGGCCACTCGACGGTTATTTAATAAATGTTCAAATCAGTAAATCTTTAAATGAATCTAATTTAATAGTTTGAGTTTAACTATAAGATTCTATGGCCTGGACGGTCTAAAATACACCGGCGGCTTTTACCTGCAACGGTATGCAAAACAAAAAGAGACAAATGATTAATAATTAATTATAATGATACTAATAGGCAACAGCACCTAATATCGTTATACTTAATCCTACGGTAATAATGATGGTGGGTAGCCGGCTCCCTTAATTATCTAAATTACAAATCTCTATAGGCATGTGGGACCTTTAAGTGATGTAAAGACAATGCGTGGCCGACACTCTTAACTTATTCTAATATCTTAATAACTACGCGGCAGTCGGACGGAGTCCTTTAACTTAACATAACGAAATGTATTGGGTGGACGACACCCTTAACTTATTCTAAGTTCTAATATTTACACGTGGTTGGACGGAGTCCTTTAAACTAACAACATAAAAATTCAATGGGTAAACGACACCCTTAATGTATTCTATTATTCACGAAAACGCGGACGCGACAGCTATGGGTGGACAATACCCTTAATTAAGCCAGTGGCGAAATGTGGAATAGAATATAATATTTTGGGTGGGCGTCACCCTTAGATTCAGCGGCGCAAGTTCGGCATTGCGGCATCGGCAAGAGGTTACGAGTGTGCTCTAGGCAGATAGATTTGCGCCTGCTTGCTCACTTGACGTAACTCTAAAACTGCCAGCATATGCACTGTAGTGTAGACCTGTTTGCGCATTTGGTCTACCCTCATGTGCAAGAGAGAGAAGCTCTGCCTAAGCTCTGGTGCTCCAGAAACCAAGGCAGCCAGCTACTACCTGTCTCCCTCTCTCTTAGCCTTGTGTGCTCACTTAGGTAAAGAGAGAGGGGAGACCGTAGTCTACACTACTCTGCTCTTGTTAGCTTCTCGGTCTCTTATATACTCCGGCCTCATTTTTCCCGTTGCGTGCAACGACGTTCGAGGTTGCCGCCTAGCAGCTGAGCTCAGAACTACTGTTCTATCGTAGCTGGCCGTTAGGCGGGAGATTTGAAATGCGCGGGTATGTATACTTGTCGCACCCCCCCCCTTCTTTCTTCGGAGAGTGAACGTATAGTGAACAGTACATTAAGAAGATAATATCTACAACTTAAAAAAAAATCTTTATATTTAATGCGTAAAATAAAATGAATAATTAAATCATTTAATTCATATCTTCTCGCTCGCCGGGGCTCTAGTAGCCTTTTCTGGTTTACCTATTGTTGGACCCAGTCACAGACTTCATTTTGTCTTCCTTCATTCATATGGATTACGTGGGAGTAATTCTATTCAGGCAAAACCAAAGCGGGTTATGGCGATTGACCTATAAACTGAATGTTTTCTTGTTGAACGAGACTAGGTTTCACTGCAGTTTGAATTCGATTAGTTTAATTTTTTTTGGTGATGCTAATGATATTATTCGCGGCAGCGGCCTACGCTTACAATTAAACTAAAATCCAACTAAATTAACCTGATCTATGAGTCTGATGAGTAAGAGCCAGCAATTTGATGAAAAAGCATTCGGCGAAATTCTTATCGGTTTTCGGCAGGTATTTTCTAAATGTGCAGTTAGTGCAAAAAAAAACCAAATTTCCTCTGAGTCTTGTATGAACTTTTGGTTTTTGTGTCTTGGATGGCTCAGACTATGATTTAATAGTTAATAAGCCTTTAAGGTTTGCCAAAAAACAAACAAGATCAGCAGGAATACGCCATGTAATTCTAAGTTACAACTGGCAATAAAATAATCATAAAAATAATAATAAAGTTTTTGACTTTCACCACGTAACGCTAGGTTACGCTGGTGACAATTGACAGTAGAAAAAACTGAAATTTTTCTTATAACTGATTTCGGTTTGGCACTAACATAAACAGAAAACAATTAAATGTTATTTTGCCACGCAACTTTATTATGAATAGCAAACGGTCAAATAAAAAATGTTGATCGGTTTTCCGGTTTTCACAAAGTTTTAATGTTTGATTGCCATGCACTGTTTTGTTACAAATGGTGAACGATATATAAAAAAAATATATACTAATGAGTTTTCTCGGTTTTCACGGAGTCTTATTGTCCAGACGCCATGCAATGTTTTGTTGCAAATGGCGAACGAGTTTTTTAAAAAAAAACAATGTCAATCAGGATACTGGATGTTTGTAAGTCGTGTAACGAGATAAAAATAAAAATACCCAACGGTTTTCCTTAGTTTCCTACTGTTCACGTGCCATGTAACGTTTAGTTACAACTAGCGAACAAGTTTTACAAAACAATGTTTATTGGGTTACTGGAAGTCCATATGTCCGAGTGCCATGTAACGTTGAGTTACAACTGTTAAACGATCTAAGCATAGAATGCTAAATGGTTTTTATTCCCGTTACTCCGGAGACCTACTGATGGGGCGCCACGTAACGTTAAGTTACAACTGGCAAACAAGTTTTTTATTCTTGAAAAAAAACGTTAAAAATCAACCGGGAGTCCATTTGTTCGAGCGCCATGTAACGTTTTGTTACAATTGGCGAACGAATTCTTACAATAAAATGCCCATTTGATCACCGGAAGTCCCTGTTCGGGCGCCATGTAACGTTTTACCCTTTCGGGAGGGGAAAATACGTGTCTACTCCTGTTGCCAGACGTTTCAGTAAGTTACCAGGCTAAGATCGGCAGGAGTTGCAGGGATCGGTCGGAAGAAAGTGAAGGAAAGTAACCGGGTTTGACACGTTTGGTTACACTAAGAGGTACCTTGGCTTTATTGTACTCAAAAAAATTCATGTACAACGACGATTACAATAACGAAATAATAATAACGTATTAATCAAAACTAAACCTAATATTTTATATAATGCAAACAAGCTAACCTAACCTTAATGGAATATAATTTACAAAGAGTAATTAGTTCTTAATTATCTTGGCCACTTGACGGCTATTTAATAAATGTTTGAATCAGTAAATCTTTAAATGAATCTAATTTAATAGTTTGAGTTTAACTATAAGATTCTATGGCCTGGACGGTCTAAAATACACCGGCGGCTTTTACCTGCAACAATGTGCAAAACAAAAAGAGACAAATGATTAATAATTAATTATAATGATACTAATAGGCAACGGAACCCAATATCGTTATACTTAATCCTACGGTAATAATGATGGTGGGTAGCCGGCTCCCTTAATTATCTAAATTACAAATCTCTATAGGCATGTGGGACCTTTAAGTGATGTAAAGACAATGCGTGGCCGACACTCTTAACTTATTCTAATATCTTAATAACTACGCGGCAGTCGGACGGAGTCCTTTAACTTAACATAACGAAATGTATTGGGTGGACGACACCCTTAACTTATTCTAAGTTCTAATATTTACACGTGGTTGGACGGAGTCCTTTAAACTAACAACATAAAAATTCAATGGGTAAACGACACCCTTAATGTATTCTATTATTCACGAAAACGCGGACGCGACAGCTATGGGTGGACAATACCCTTAATTAAGCCAGTGGCGAAATGTGGAATAGAATATAATATTTTGGGTGGGCGTCACCCTTAGATTCAGCGGTGCAAGTTCGGCATTGCGGCATCGGCAAGAGGTTACGAGTGTGCTCTAGGCAGATAGATTCATGCCTATGTGCTCACTTGACGTAACTCTAAAACTGCCAACAGATGCACTGTAGTGTAGACCTGTGTGCGCACTTGGTCTACCCTCATGTGCAAGAGAGAGAAGCTCTGTTTAAGCTGTGGTGCTCCACAAACCAAGGCAGCCAGCTACTACCTGTCTCCCTCTCTCTTAGCCTTGTGTGCTTACTTAGGTAAAGAGAGAGGGGAGACCGTAGTCTACACTGCTCTGCTCTGGTTAGCTTCTTGGCCTCATTTTTCCCGTTGTGTGCAACGACGTTGAAAGTTGCCGCCTAGCAGCTGAGCTCAGAACTACTGTTCTATCGTAGCTGGCCGTTAGGCAGGAGATTTGAAATGCGCGGATATATATACTCGTCACAATATATATATACATATATATATGGGACATTTCATGTCAACTCGTACGTACTCATAATCACAGGCTTTTCTATATATGAGGAACATTTCATGTCGATTCGCATGCATGTACACGCACGTTAATATACATAGAATTTTTTACGTCAATTCAACGCACACACACAGGTTAATATATATGGGACATTTCATGTCAATTCGCACGCATGCACACATACTTTAATAAACATGAGATTTTTCGCGTCAATTGGAACACACGCACATACAGGTTTATGTATATGGAATATTTCATGTCAATAGGCACGCACACACACACAGGTTTATATATATATGGGACAGTCTATGTCGTTGCGCATGCATGCACACACACGTTAATACACATGGGATTTGTAATGTCAATTCCAATGCATACAAACACGCAGGTTTATATATATTGGACATTCCATATTAATTCGCATGCATGCACACACTCGTAAATAAACATGGAATTTTCCATGTCGATTCGAACGCACGCACAGACACAGGCTTATATATATAGGACATATTATATCAATTTGCATGCATGCACACACGTTAATATACATAAGATTTTTCACGTCAATTATAACCCACGCCCATACAGGATTATATATATGGGACATTTCATGACAACTCCAACACACCAATCCGAGTGCTCTTAGGTTCACATATATGTGACGTATCATGTCAACACGCATGCACCGGTTTTCATACATTTGACATTTCTTGTCAACTCGAACGCATTTAAACATGTACTTGAGATTTGTATTTATATATATGGGACCGTTTTGTCAATTCGCATGCACTGTATATACATATACATGGGATATTTTATGTCAATTCACATGCGCGCCCACACATACACACACACAGTTATATGTATATATATATATATATATATATATATATATATATATATATATAGGTATATATATACGTGTGTGCATATCTGTGTACACATATACATGGGATATTTAATGTTCATTCACAAGCACGTGCACACACACAGATTTATGTATACGGGACGTTTATGTCAATTAACACGCATGACACACGTACTTGAGTTTATATATATTTTTCTATACATATATATATATATATATATATATATATATATATATATATATATATATATATATATATATATATAATTATGTCCTCGTAGGCCGTATTCGTGTCAGTATGTAAAGAGCATGCTAAATTTGTATTGGCATCGCATATGTCTCAGACGAGCTCCTCGACTCTTTATAAGCTTTATATGTCCTCCTGAGACATATTGAGACTAAATATGTCTCAGGAGAAATCAATATGGCATCACCGATCCTACTATGTTTCGTTCAATATGTCAAAGAGCAATCATATTGAACGTAGGTTAGTGAAAAAAAAATGACTCGCGCTTCGATAGCAACTACACTCATTACAAAATGTCAATCTAAGAAACAAAAGAAAAAATCAATAGAATTAAAATTTAATTTTAAAATCATTGGAAAAAATATTAATATTTTCAACTAATAAGTTACAGTTCCTCATACGGCCTACTTCGGACATAAAATCATCTATGTCCTTTGGCCGTTTATTCAGGTGGAATCTGAATCTCAAACAATGTTTGCCGCTTGAGCAGAAATCTACCTCGGGCGTGCTTTGCGCGCCCTCGACAATTTCAGCTCAAGCGACAAACATTGTTCTCGATTCATATTCCACCTGAATACGGCCAAAGGACATATATAACTAATATATATATATATATATATATATATATATATATATATATATATATATATATATATATATATATATATATGGGACTGTTCTTGTCATAGCGCATGCACGCACTCACATGGGCTTATGAATATATGTATATACATATACATGGGATATTTTATGTCAATTCACATGCACGCACACCAACATACACACATAGGTATATATATATATATATATATATATATATATATATATATCTATAGGACGTTTTATGACAATTTTTCCCATGTATATTAATATTTATTAATAAAGTTTTGAAATCAATCAAGCAATCGTCGAATACTTTTGTATTTAATTTATTCTTTTTAAAATAATATTAAATTCATAAAAATATGATTACACTATCTTTTAATTTTCGAATGTAATAAAATTTCTTCAAAGCTTTTGAATATTATGTCTGTTATTTTTTGTCTTAAGTGATTATTCAAACTGATGAATACTATTTTATTATGTTATTATTACTTCTAAAAAGTATATTTTAGGCGATTTTAGTTATCAAACAGTATAGTATTCTTTAGAACATTTTTTCTAAATATTGCTTTTTTTCACTACACACATCATATTTTTTCAAGTGAAACTTCTTTACCGTCGGTATACACTTCCCATAAGAGCTGTATGAAAAAATTATACGGGATTGAATTGATTTTATGACGGTACATGCAACGGAACTAATGAAACGGAAGTGTATTTATATAGGAGGAGCGTCCGTGCCTCCTATATGTACATCAAGGTACTAAATACGTATAAAAAAAAAAATTGGCGGGACTGACTTGATGTCAAACGCACAGATATAGTATATGTATACATGTATACTATATATGCAATACAAATATCTGAATCCGATCTAAATAGATAAAGAAAGCAATAGCACTCGTTTTCTCTTTTTTTTCTGTCTTTATAATGTTTTATGGTGAACCCCTCTCTTCCCTACATTTTTTAAATTGTATTTTTGTAAAATAAATATAATTTATAAAAATTTTATACACCGTCTCATTGAATATTAAAAAAAAATTCATTCCCCAAATAAACTAAATTATTTTAATTTAGTTTTATTTCATTTTATAATTATTTAGTTTTTAAATTATTTTAAATTAAATAAAACGGTGATAGAACTTAAATAAACATTTATGAGTTCTATAATTTCGTAAACAAGTTTCACTTCTGTCGGCCAGTCCCAAAGACTGCCACACCAGTTTTTTTTTTTTTTAATTTCAGTTCTGGAGAGTACTGAAACGGATTGAGTAATTATTATTCAGTTTATACCTTTTACTAGAGTTATCTATAGTTTTTGCTTAAGAAAGTTTTGAAATCAATCAAGCAATCGTCGAGTACTTCTGTATTCAATCCATTCTTTTTAATAATATAAGATTCATGAAATATTTACAGTTTTGACTTAAGAAAGTTTTGAAATCAATGAAGCAATTGTCGAGTACTTCTGTATTCAACTCTTACTTTTTAATAATATAAAACCCATAGAATGTTCAATTTATATTCTCTTTAATAGATGAATATTTGGAAAAACTTTGCCAAATAATTTTTGAAAAAAAGGGATTATTGAGATGAAGATAGCGATGATAGTACACATCAAAATTGAAAAAAAAAATGATATATCAGATCAACTTATTATTTCATTTATGAGTGAATATTACTACTTAAACATTCATGAACTATACTTGATCATAGTGATATCTATTTTATTTTATTTTATTCCTGATGAAAGATTTACGTAATAAACAATTTCCGAAACGATTAACTTCAGAGTTTCGGAATAATTTTCTATTTAATATGCTACGGTTGAAGACCAAAATTGTGCAATTTCATTTCTAAAAACTTGGCAGAAGAGCCATTAGCTTCTAACAACTTATATTTGAGAATCCGCTGCCATCAACTTTAAAATTATTTATGCCTTTTTAAGACTTTTAGGGAAGATACCCATTTTACTTGTAATACTTTTAATAAAATAAAATTATGCATTCTCTATCCCATCACACTATCTTTTTATTTTCAAGTGCTGTAAAATATATTAAATTTTACTAAATATCTACATAATAACTTGCCAGGCCCGTGGTTTAATATTTTGTTGCTGAAATGCTTAATGTATGTGAGTGCTGCTTTAAAATTGAATTCTTAGCTAATTCAAGTGTGTTGAATAATAAGTAAAAATATGAATCTATAAACCAATTGTGTACATGTACAATTTTTATCTGTCACAATATATTGTCAATATAAAAGAGTAAAAAAATTTAGTCTCATAGAATATGCTTTTCCAATGTTCAATATATATTTACATCACGGTGCGTGTGATTTTTTTCTGTATTATATTGATAGAAAATATTTTATTTAATATTCAACGATAAAGAACAAAGATACAACCTAACACAATGAACAAAATTCTATTTCAACCTCGAAAATTATTTTTTGTAATGCATGCGATGCAATACGAAAAAAATTTCTTATTTTTCTCTCACTTATCTTTACTATATAAACCTTTCAATTTTTAACTACACCATAAAATATTAAACCACGGGCCTGGCAAGTTATTTTGTAGATATTTAGTTAAATTTAATATATTCTACAGCACTTAAATAAAAAGATAGTGTGATAAGATAGAGAATGCATAATTTTATTTTATTAAAAGTATTACAAGTAAAATGGGTATCTTCCCTGAAAGTTTTAAAAAGCCATAAATAATTTTGAATTTGATAGCAGCAAATTCTCAAATATAAGTTATTAGAAGCTAATGGCTCTTCTGCCAAGTTTTTAGAAATAAAATTGCACAATTTTAGTCTTCAACCGTAGCATATTAAATAGAAAATTATTCCGAAACTCTGAAGTTAATCGTTTCGGAAATTGTTTATTACGTAAATCTTTCATCAGGAATAAAATAAAATAAAATAGATATCACTATGATTAAGTATAGTTCATGAATGTTTAAGTAGTAATATTCACTCATAAATGAAATAATAAGTTGATCTGATATATCATTTTTTTTTTCAATTTTGATGTGTACTATCATCGCTATCTTCATCTCAATAATCCCTTTTTTTCAAAAATTATTTGGCAAAGTTTTTCTAAATATTCATCTATTCAAGAGAATATAAATTGAACATTTTATGGGTTTTATATTATTAAAAAGTAAGAATTGAATACAGAAGTACTCGACGATTGCTTGATTGATTTCAAAACTCTCTTAAGCAAAAACGATAGATTAATATAGTAAAAGGTATAAACTTATCAATAATTACTCAATTTGTTTCAGTAGTCTCCAGAACTGAAATTAAAAAAAAAATATGATGTATGTAATAAAAAAAGCAATATTTAGAAAAAATGTTCTAAAGAATACTATACTGTTTCATAACTAAACTCGCCTAAAATATACTTTTTAAAAGTAATAACAACACAATAAAATAGTATTCATCAGTTTGAATAATCACTTAAGAAGGGGCCGAACTATCTGTCTCTGTCTAATAGCGTTTTTCATTATTTATATAAACACTATCCTTTATAACAAGAAAAAAATAGCAGCCCCCGCTAGATATTAGTATAATTAGTAAATTTTGTAATAACAAACAAATTTTTTTACTGCGTAGTTTTTGAATAATTAGAGACCTACCAAAAAAAGATAGGTTATATTCTAGATTGCTAGTAGGTCTCTTATTAGTCAAAAACTATGCGGTAAACAATTTGATTTTTATTACAAAATTTACTTATTATACTAATATCTAGCGTGGGCTGCTATTTTTTTCTTGTTATACTGGATAGTGTTTATATAAATGATGAAAAACGCTATTAGACAAAGACAGATAGTTCGACCCCTTCTTAAGACAAAAAATAACAGACATAATATTCAAAAGCTTCGAAGAAATTTTATTACATTCGAAAATTAAAAGATAGTGTAATCATATTTTTATGAATTTAATATTATTTTAAAAAGAATGAATTAAATACAAAAATATTCGACGATTGTTTGATTGATTTCAAAACTTTATTAATAAATATTAATATACATGGGAAAAATTGTCATAAAACGTCCTATATATATACATATATATATATATATATATACACATATAATTGTGTGTGTATGTGTGGGCGCGCATATGAATTGACATAAAATATCCCATGTATATGTATATACAGTGCATGCGAATTGACAAAACGGTCCCATATATATAAATACAAATCTCAAGTACATGTTTAGATGTGTTTGCGCGTTCGAGTTGACAAGAAATGTCAAATGTATGAAAACCGGTGCGTGCGTGTTGACATGATACGTCACATATATGTAAACCTAAGGACACTTGGATAGGTGTGTTAGAGTTGTTATAAAACGTCCCATATATATAAACCTGTTTGGTCGTGGGTTATAATTGACGTGAAAAATCTCATGTATATTAAAGTGTGTGTATGCATGCGAATTGATATGAAATGTCCCATATGTATAAACCTGCGTGTTTGTATGCATTTGAATTGACATTACAAATCATATCATCATGATAAATTAAAAATTCGTTTTACTAAATTCCATTTGAATTAATAAAAAAAATATGATAGGAACGGAGGCGGAGAGACAAAGACACAGAGACGGAGAGGAGGAAATAAAATACAAAGAGACGAAAACAGAGAGACATAGACGAAAAGACGAAAACGGAGAGACGAAGATGATGAGACATAGACAGACGGACAAAGGGACGAAAACAGAGAGACAGAGACAGAGAGACGAAGATGAAGAAACGAAGTCGTAGGAACGGAGACGGAGAGACATAGATGGAAAAACGAAGACAAAGAGACAGAGACAAAGAGGCTGAGACAGAGAGACAGAGACCAAGAGACATAGACAGAGGGACGGAGATAGAGAGACAGAGAGATGGAGACAAAAAGACGGAGATCCAGAAACGGAGACGGAGAGACGAAGACAAAGAAACAGAGATGGAGAGACGGAGTGACGGAGATAGAGAGACGGAGAGACGAAGACAAAGAAACGGAAATGGAGAGCAGCGATACCGAAAAAGGCAGAGTCAGAGAGGAAAATTAAAAAATGTATAAAAAAAAAGTATTAAAATAAATAAAAAATTTTAAATTTGATAATAAATATAATTCTAAAAAACAAAGTTACTATAGCATAATTAATTTTATTTTTTTAGTAACATTTTTTTTAATTTAAAAAATTTTGTTAAATTAAAAAAAATGTAAAAATTAAAAAAAAATTATTTTGTTATTGTAATTTTTTTTTTAGAATTATTAATCAATTATCAATTTTTGAAAACTATTTATTTTAATACTTTTCTTTTATACATTTTTTAATTTCCCTCTATGACTCTCCCACTTTCGGCATCGCTGATGGAGAGGCAAATGTTGTATATGTGTATGTGTATTTGTATGTGTGCTTATGTGCATGAGTGAATATATATGTGTGTATGTGTTTATGTGTATAAGTATATGTGTTTATATGTACGTGTGTATGTGACATGTATATGTGAAAATGTAAATATGAATATTTATATATATATATTTACACACACGTGTACCTACACATATACACATATACATATACATATATGCATATTTACATGCACATATATAGATACACACTTACATACATACATATCGCTAATTCTCTGTCAAATCGGAGGATGAAAAATTTTTTTTAGTGTAAAATTGGTAAAATGGTTCTTTTCCATATAATAGATTATTTACAATTCTTATAGATCCCTGTAGTACATATTTTTAGAGCTACAAAGCTTTAAAGTTGGGCTGAAACCATAAATTTGACATTTTTGACCAAATTTAGGCTTAAATTAGAGAAAAGTAATTCGTAAGTGCTAATAAAGCCATTCGCTGAGCTAAAGTCATTTTAACATTGAAATACCACTTTTCAAGGTTTCAAACCATGATCCCATGTCCAAAAAACTCATCGAAGCAGGTAATATATGTATTAATATGGCCTGAAAATTTGAGAATGGACATCTTTGGCGATTTCTAGGAAAAAATGAAAATGTTATTCAAAATGATGAGAAATGTGATTTTTAGCTTAATTTCTTCAATTTTAAACTTGAAATTATTTCAAAATAATTTGCAAAATGATACTGAGGCAAGTTGTATTAAAATTAGTTAATTCACTTTTTTTTTCTAGTAGAATTGATCACTCGATTTCAGAATTATCAAAATGTGTGTAACTGTGAAGTAGGATAAAAGTTGAAAATAAATAAATTGACTTTATGTGTTTATTTATGAAATCATCGTGTCGATGATAAGTTAAAAAAATCTCATAATTATTTAAGAAAGTGCATTTTCATGCTTTTAGTATACATTTATTGTAATTAAAGTGAAAATAATTTTGAAGATTGTTATGGATGAACGTAGAAGTGATAAATATATTTTATGGGGATTTCGACTTGTACAACCTCAAAAAATATAGTATACTAATACACCCAAAACTGATATGAGTTCAATCGTATATCACTGACAATGAGAATAAATTAATTTAATATTAACATATACCAATGTCTATGACATGCTGATTTTAATTATTTGTTCAAATATCTCCTAAGTTTTTATACATGATTACATTCAATTATTGCTGTAACATCATTGGATAAATTCAAATTAAAATGAAAATCAATTTTCATAAAATGAGAATATTATTTACCAATGTGAATATAATAAGCTACTTTAAGAAAAAATACAGAAAAAATTAGAATTAATCATTTTCTAAAACTGAACTTAATAATATTGATCAATAGGTATTTTAATTTCAAAAAGTCTCGAGAAATAAAATTCAAGGCAGTGTCTATCACCCACCAAGTCTGTAAAAGAATATGATCATTTATCTGTTATTCACATTTATATTATCCATCTGTATTGTTATAAATAGAATGTTAACTAACCCTGAATCACACTATATATAACATGTAATAAAAAAAAGTCATTAAAAAGTATCAACCATTATTTCAAACAAATCTGTCAGGTTATACATTCATACATGTTTTAAAGTACCCTGTTGAAAAAATTCATATAAATTTTTATTTGAATTTCTAATCTAAATTTCTTATATAAATTTTCAATATATTTAATATATATTTTTATTTCATATTTTTTATATAAAAAAGATGATATAAAAAATTGCAGGTTGGATTTTGAAGTTTTTTCATACTTTTCCCATATAAAAATAATGAGATGATCACCTTGATTATTATTCATTTGAATTTTTCATATGAATTTTTTTTATAAATTTTTTATATGTATCTTTCATATAAATTTTTTATATGAATTTTTCATATAAATTTTTTATATGAATTTTTAAATTGAATTTTTTATGTAAATTTATATGAAAATTCATATGAATTTTCTCAACAAGGTATTGAGTTCCCCAAAGCTTTCAAGCTCACTTAGATTTATGAATCTTACTATTTTACAAACATTATGAATCAGATGATAAACAATACCTTTTAATGATTTATGTAACTGAAAAATATTAAAAAGTTTCTAACACTGAAATAATATTCGAATACGTAAATTGATTCATACTTTTCCATTTAAAAAGCAAAATTAAGAAAAAACCTTAAGCGATGCTATTTATCTTCAAAATATGATTATATTGCACTTGATAAATACCAAGCAAACATCAATAACACTTGTAAAAATATGGAAATGATTATTCGTGAATGTAAAAGCAAACCGTCAAAAGTCATTGAAAATTTGACGTACATCCTCTTGGAGCAAAAAACAAATTTAGAGAATAACCCTTAGAGTCCAACACAGGGTACACTTGTTCATAATCTACTTGAGAGTAGGTTCCATACACCACATCTATCTTACCTTATCTGTATAAATTTATCTCTGAAGAAAATCTGACATATAAAGGATCATCAGTCCATATCATATTTGGTAAATTAGAGTCACCAACTATGATTATTTCATGATCAAAATATATAAAATTTAACTCTTCAATCTTTTTTTAATGAGCTTTTTTAATCTGATGGAGAAAAATAGACCGATCCAATCAAAAACTTTTCACCAAACAATGATCATAATTGGTTATTCATTCTTATGAGCACCTGACTATAATCAACAGAAAAAATATTGGTCTGAGACTTCTTTCAACCTGACAATAAAAATTTCAGTATTTAAAGTAGGGCAATTTACACAGCAATACTTTTCCATTTTTCTTTTTTTCTTTCTTCCATTTTTTATAGGTTAAGTGCTACGTGCAATAACAGAGCACAAATTATTCTTTAAAATACTTGAAAAAATTAAAAATATGATATATAATAATAGTTAAGAATAATGTAAGCGACTCTTTATAAATTTATTTGCACTTAATCATGTAAGAATAATTAAATAAAGAAACTAGCAACATAAGAGATACAGATAAAACGTGTTAGCTATGCATTTCCTCGTGACTTTTTTGAATGGAATATAAATATTTTCTATTTTAATTTTTTTTATAATGAAAATATTTTTATGAAATATTATTTTATTAGTATTACCCCTACTCCATGTCATTGAACTTCTATGACATATCTCTTTACTTTTATTCTGCATCATGTAAGCAGGGCACACAAAGTCTTGCAGAATAGAAAGTTGCAGAATAGCTATCATTGGTTATTTCCATTACCCTAGCTTCACTCTGCATATCCATTCTTTGTCATCTGATCGCGGCCTAAGGCTTGGATTTATAGTCGTGACTTGAGTATTCAGTATAACTTGGAACTTAAGTATCATTACTTGAATATTAGCTGTTACTTCAATTAAGTGTTATATCTTTACCAAAGAGCATCTCATTGATAAAATATACTACTTGGAGAAATTATCACAGTCAGTTACAAAACATAAAATCACACAAATAAGATACTCGTTGGTAAAGATGTAACACTCAATTGAAGTAACAGCTGATACTCAAGTAACGATACTTTGGTTCCAAGTTATACTCAACGCTCAAGTCACGTCTATGAATTCGTGCTTAAGGTTCGGAGTGATAAACGTAACTCAAGTAACGGTAGTATCATCTGTCTTTTTTTATTATGACAGAGACAAAGACAGAATTAGTTTTGAATAACCATCATTACTTAAGTCGCATCTATCGATTTGAGCTTAAGAATTTTCCCTCATGGGAGTTTTGAAACTTGTATATGTAGTCACGCCATTGCCATTATAAATATATAGATTGTAAACAGTATCATGTAAACAATATTACGTCGATAGTATTATTTTAATCAAATATATGTACTTTAACATGATCATAAAAATTTTATTCTGCTTATTATTTGTTTTACTTTAATCTAAAAATTAGGTAAACATTCTGTTTAATTTTATAAATTGTAGAATATTGTATATCTTTAAAATATTTATGTCAGTGAAAATGATGTTATTTAAAGTTTTTGACTTTATGTGTCTATTTTTCTTCATCAGATAAAGTGTCTATAAAGCACATTAAAAAAAGATTGAAAAGTTTAATTTTAGATATTCTAATCATAAAATTATCACAGTTGGTGACTCTAATTTATCAAATATGATATTGACTGATGATCCTTTATATGTCAGATTTTCTTCAGAGATAAATTCATGTAGATTAGGTAAGACAGATGTGGTGTATGGAACCTACACGGAGAGAAAAATCAGGTTATTTTCTCATGAAAAATTTAACACGTTAAAATTATATGATTCTTCATGTAAGATTCTCATGAAATGAAGTTAATTTAATCAGAATAGCATCTAACTTAAAATGCTATAGGTGCCATGTTATTATTACTTGGACGCTCACGGGATTTTCACGTGGAACTCAAGTGAATTTAACGGTGGTAGGGCCGATCTAGTAGCACGGGCTTTGAAGAGAGAGAGAGAGAGAGAGAGAGAGAGAGAGAGAGAGAGAGTAAAGAATATGTGTATATTCGTAGCAGCAGTCAGTTAGAATACACATACTGTGTGAGTAGAGTGGGGGTATGTCGATTTTTATAAGCTAAACCCTTTGGTTACTTTGTTTCTCTCTCTCTCCCTCTCTATCTCCTTTCAAAGTCCGTGCTACTGGTCGGCCGCACCACTGATGAATTCACTCGAGTGCCACGTGAAAATCCGGTGGGCCCCAAGTAATTTTAACATGATGCACCGCCATCTATTAAAAACATGGATATCATCTAAAAATCACTTGTTTCTTCGATAATATTAGGTGAAAAAATATCGTGTGATAATCACTTGAAATTTCATGGGATAATAACCTGATTTTTCTCTCCGTGTACTCTTAAGTAGATTATGAACAAGCGTATCCTGTGTTGGATTCCAAGGATTATTCTCTGGATTTGTTATTTGCTTTAAGAGGATGTGTTGTACGTTAGATGTTCAATGACTTTTGACGGTTTACTTTTTAATTCACAAATAATCATTTCCATATTTTTACAAGTGTTATTGATGTTTGTTTGGTATTTATTAAGTGCAATATAATCATATTTTGAAGATAAATAGAATCGCTTAAGGTTTTTTCTTAATTTTGCTTTTCAAATGGAAAAGTATGAATCAATTTACGTATTCAAATATTATTTCAGTGTTAGAAACTTTTTATATTATGTTTCAGTTACATAAGTCATTAATAGGTATTGTTTATTATCTGATTCATAATGTCTGTAAAGTAGTGAGATTCATAAATCTAAGTGAGCTTGAAAGCTTTGTGGAACTCGATACCCTGCTGAAAAAATCCATATGAATTTTTATATAAATTTTCAATATAAATTTTTCATATGAATTATTCATATATTCAATATGCATTTTTGTTTCATTTTTATACATTAAAAAATTTATATGAAAAATTTACATAAAAAATTCAATTTAGAATTTCATATGAAAAATTTATATGAAAAATACATATAAAACATTTATAAGAAAAATTCATATGAAAAATTCAAATGAAAAATAATCATGGTGATCATCTCATTATTTTTATATGGGAAAAGTATGAAAAAACTTCAAAATCCAACCTGCAATTTTTTATATGAATTTTTTTATACAAAAAAAATGAAACAAATATATATTGAATATAATAAAAATTCATATAGAAAATTTAGATTCGGAATTCATATAAAAATTCATACGACTTTTTTCAACAGGGTACTTTAAAACATGTATGAATGTATATCCTGACAAATTTGTTTGAAATAATGGTTGATACTTTGTAATAACTTTTTTTTTATTACAAGTTATAAATAGTGTGATTCAGGGTGAGTGAGCATTCTATTTATAACAGTACAGATGAATAATATAAATATGAATAACAGGTAAATGATCATATTCTTTTATAGACTTAGCGGATGATAGACACTGACTTGTATTTTATTTCTCGAGATTTTTTGAAATTAAAATACCTATTGATCTATATTCTTAAGTCATCTATCTATTTTTGGGGTTTAACCACCTACAGCCTATTCGGCCTAGTAAGTGACACCTCGACCACCTTTGTGTTCCGGTTTTTTCGCGTTCGAAACCATACCTCAATTTTCCCTAACTGCGGTAGGTGGTGCTCGATCGTGCCAGCTTACTTAGGCCGGGAGCATCGCTCAACCCATCTTTTTTAGCGCATCGGGAGCTCAACACCTACGTGGCAGAACGGTCCGGCTCAACTATAATAATGGAACAGTCGCGTTCTGCCTTACCGGCCCTCGAGTGACTTTCGTCGGTTTTTGTTAAAACCGAAAAAAGTCCCTCGGAGGTGGTCCACCGCGGTGTCAGTAAGCTCGGGACATCCTCCGCTTTCATTATTTAAATTAAAAAATGCAGAAAAAATTTCGACCTCACCGGGATTTGAACCCCAGCCCTCTGCGTGAAAGTCGGATGCTCTAGCCCCTGAGCCACTCTATATTCTTAAATTCAGTTCCAGAAAATGATTAGTTCTAATTTTTGCTGTATTTTTTTTAGAGTGACTTATTATATTCACATTGGTAAATAATATTCTCATTTTATAAATATTGATTTTAATTTTAATTTTAATTTATCTAATGATGTGACAGCAATAATTGAATGTTATCATGTATAAAAACTTAGGAGACATTTGAACAATTAAAATCAGCATTTCATAGACATTGGTATATAATAATATTAAATTAATTTATTCTCATTGTCAGTGATATGCGATTGAACTCATGTCAGTTTTGGGTGTATTAATATACTATATTTTTTGAGGTTGTACCAGTCGAAATTCCCAGAAAATGTATTCATCACTTCTACGTTCATCCATAACAATCTTCAAAATTATTTTCACTTTAATTACAATAAATGTATACAAAAAACATGAAAATGCACTTTCTTAAACAATTATAAGGTTTTTTTACTTATCATTAATACGATGATTCCATAAATAGACACATAAAGTCAATTTATTCATTTTCAACTTTTATCTCACTTCGCAGTAACACAGATTTTGATAATTCTGAAATTGAGTGATCAATTCTATAAAAAAAAGTAAATTAACTAATTTCAATACAACTTGCGTAGTATCATTTTGCAAATTATTTTGAAATAATTTCAAGTTTAAAACTAAAGAAATTAAGCTAAAAATCACATTTTTCATTATTTTGAATTACATTTTTATTATTTTAAAGAAATTGCCAAGAATGCCCACTCTGAAATTTTTAGGCTATATTAATACATATATTACCGGCTGCGATGAATTTGTTGGACATGGGATCATTGTTCGAAACCTTGAAAAGTGGTATTTTAATGTTTTAAATGACTTTAGCTCAGCGAATATCTACATTAGCAATTATAAATTACTTATTTCTTAAAATTTAGAATATTTTGAACAAAAAAGTTTTTTAGTCATATATTCATAAAATGCAACCGTACTGAGTAATTTAAGCCTAAAATTGGTCAAAAATGTCAAAATTATGGTTTTAGCCCAACTTTGAAGCTTTGTAGCTCTAAAAATATGTACTACAGGGATCTATAAAAATTCCAAGTGGTCCATAATATAGAAAAGAACCATTTTACCAATTTTTAGCGGAAAAAAATTTTTCGTCCTTCGATTTGACAGAGAATGGGCGATATACACACTTACAAACACACACACACACACATGTATATATATATATATATATATGTTTATGTGCTCGTAGGCCGTATTCGTGTCAGTATGTAAAGAGGATGCTAAATTTGTATTGGCATCTCATATGTCTCAGACGCGCTCCTCGACTTATTGCAAGAATTATATGTCTTCCTGAGACATATTGAGTCTCAATATGTCTCAGGAGAAATCAATATGGCATCACCGATCCTACTATGTTTCGTTCAATTTGTCAAAGAGCAATCATATTGAACGAAGGTTAGTGAAAAAAAATGACTCGCACTTCGACAACAGCTATACTCATTACAAAATGTCAATCTAAGAAACAAAAGAAAAAATCAATAAAACTAAAATTTAATTTTAAAAGTATTCAAAAAAAGATTAATATTTTCAACTAATAAGTTATATTTCCTCATACGGCCTACTTCGGACATAAAATCATCTATGTCCTTTGGCCATTTATTCAGGTGGAATCTGAATCTCGAACAATGTTTGCCGCTTGAGCAGAAATCTACCTCGGGCGCGCTTCGCGCGCCCTCGGCAATTTCAGCTCAAGCGACAAACATTGTCCTCGATTCATATTCCACCTGAATATGGCCAAAGGACATATATGGGCAAATCTTCAAAACTTTTTATGTACTAGTGGCGAGTCATTTTGTAGCTGTTACTGAGTTTCCGCATGATGCACAATATCTAAACTGAGTTCACACCTTCTGTGCAATCCTGTGACTCTATTCCTAATGGATTTAATCAGTGTGCCACCAACGGTGCAGTAGATATTTCTATAAAACGTAAATTTTTATGTATGAAAAATTACATAATTTTATGTATGTAAAAATTTACGTTTTATAGAAATATCTACTGTGCCGTTGATGGCACACTTACCAAATCTATCAAAAATATTGCCCGAAAGGAGTGAGCCCAGTTTAGACAGTGTGCATCATGCGGCAAACCACTAGCAGTCGTGAAAGGACTTTTCAAAAGCATCACGAGAAAATTAAAAGTTTTAAAGATTTGTCCATATAACTAATATATACATTTAAGAAACCAGACTTTAGAGGAGTCAACAGTGTTGCCGTACATGGGGAATCGCATGTTAAATTTCAAAATCTTTAAAGTTCCGTGGAACTTTGAGGATTTTTGAAATAGAAAATATTGGCGGGAAAAAAAGAGTGTGATAACAATAAAAACTGCCACACACCCGCTAAGTGTGCAGAATACTAAAACAAGGACGGTACTATCGAAGCGGTTATTTTTAGATTCGGCAACGTCACAATCCTCAAAGGTCCGTAGCGATATAAATACATATATATATATATATATATATATATATGCGACAATTATGCAGAAGATATTCTCAAAAGAAAAAAGTTTGAATTCTCCACCTTAAGAGGACGTTGAATCTTCCTATCCTTTTCTAATCGAAAAATGTAGGATATTGGAAAAACTAGTAATTATTAGTAGAAATTAAGAGTTGTCCGCAACTTGTACAGTAAAGAACAATATTTTTTCTTATGAGGACAAATTAATTTTGATGCTTTGTTTTCAAGAAAAGTTTGACATACTTAAACATCATAATCTTTAGCTTAACTTATAATTTTTCAAGTATGTCAAACTTTTCTTGAAAACAAAGCATCAAAATTAATTTATCCTCATAAAAAAAAATATTGTTTTTTACTGTACAAGTTGTGGACAACTTTAATTTCTATCAATAATCACTAGTTTTTCCAGAACCCTACAATTTTTAAGTAAAAAAGGATAGAGGGATCCAGCGTCCTCTTAATATAATTATTATAACGGAGAGACAGGGAGAGACGGAGACAGATAAACGAAGACAAAGACACGGGGATCGGGAGACGGAGATTGAAAGACGAAGACCGATTAATGGAAATGGAGAGACGGCGACGAAGAGATGGAGAGACGGTAATGGGGAGACTGAGACGCAGAGACGGTAACAAAGAGACGGAGAGCAGGAGACGTAAATACGGAGACGGAGACGGAGTAACGGATATTGTGTATGTGTATATGTATAAATAAGTAAGTGTATGTGTACGGATATGTATATATGTATGTTTATGTGTATGTGTGTATCTGTATGTATAAGTATGTTAGAGGTGCAAGTGTGTATGTGTATGTATGTATGTGACAATAATGCAAAAGATATTCACGTATAAGGAGAAAAGTCTTGATTCTCCATTATATTATAGTAAAAGTAATAGTAGTAATGGTTATGTAATTACGGAGAGACGAAGACAAAGTAACGGAGACGGAGAGATGGCAACGAATAAAACGGAGATGGAGAAACGGAGATGGAGAGACGAAGATAAAGAGACAAAGACGGAGAGATGGAGAAGGAAAGACAATGACGGAGATACAGAAAGACGGTGATTGAAAGACGAAGATGGAGCGATGGAGTCGGAGAGATAGAGACGGAGAGACGGTGACGGAGGTACGGAGAAGGAGAGACGGAGACTGAGGGACGAAGATGGAGAGTTAGAGACGAAGGGACAGAGAGACGGAGGGACGGAGACGAAGAGATGCAGATGTAGCAACGAAGACGGAGAAATGGAGACTAAGAGACGGTGATAGAGAGACGGAGAGACGAAGACGAAGTGACGGATATCGTGTATGTGTTTATGTGTCTGTGTGTATGTGTATGTGTGTATGTGTCTGTGTGTATGTGTATGTGTATGTGTGTATGTGTATGTGTGTATGTGTATGTGTGTATGTGCATGTGTGTATGTGTATGTGTGTATGTGTATGTGTGTATGTGTATGTGTATGTGTGTATGTGTATGTGTGTACGTGTGTATGTGTATGTGTGTATGTGTATGTGTGTATGTGTATGTGTGTATGTGTGTATGTGTATGTGTGTGTGTGTATGTGTATGTGTATGTGTGTATGTGTATGTGTGTATGTGTATGTGTGTATGTGTATGTGTGTATGTGTATGTGTGTATGTGTGTATGTGTATGTGTATGTGTGTATCTTTATGTGTGTATGTGTATGTGTGTATGTGTATGTGTATATGTGTATGTGACAATAATGCAAGAGATATTCACGTGAAAAAAGAAAAGTCTTAATTTATTACTTTAATATAATAGTAGTAATAGTAAGAGTTTACGGAGGTAAAGAAACGAAGACAAAGAGACGGAGATAGATAGACGGAGACGGAGAAACGTAGATGGAAAAACGGTGTTAGAGAGATGAAGACAAAGAGACAGAGACGAAAAAACGGCAGCAGATAGACGGAGACAGAGAAACGAAAACTAAGAAACGATGATAAAGAGATAAAGACGGAGAGACGGAGACGGATAGACCGAGTCGGAGAGGCGGAAACGGAGAGATGGAGACAAAAAGTAGGAGATGGAGATAGAAAGACGGAGTTGAAGAAACAGAGACTGAGAGACGAAGACATAGTGACCGAGAGACAGAGACTAAGAGGTGAAGAAATGGAGACCAAGACGGTGAAGGGGACAAAGATTCTAAGAGGGAGACGGAGATATAGTGATGGAAAGATGAAGACAGAGAGACGGAGATGAATGGACGAAGACAGAGAGACAGAGACGGCGAGACAGATTTAGAGAGACGCAGACGGAGTTACATTGATGGAAAGATGAAGACGAAGATACGAAGACAAACAGACAAATTTGGAGAGACGAAAACAGGGAAACGGAGACGAAAAATCGGAGACGAAGACGGAAATACGAAGTCAGAGAAACGGAGACTGAGAGGCGGAGACGTAGAAATTGAGATGGAGAGGTGTTGTCAGAGAGACGGAGACGGAGATACGGTGATGGATAGATGAAGACAGAGAGGCGGGGACAGACGGACCGAGTCAGAGAGACGGAGACGGAGAGACGGCGACATAAAGATGGAGACGTAGATAGGGAGACGAAGAAACGGTGATGGAGAGATAAAGATAGAGAGACGGAGACAGACAGACTGAGTCAGAGAGACGGAAGCAAAGAGACGGAAACAGACAGACTAAGTCAGAAAGACGGAAACAGAGAGACGAAGACAAAAAGTCGGAGTCGGTGACGAAAAGTCGGAGACGGAGACAAAAAGTCGAGGACAGAGACGGAAAGACGGAGTTGGAGAAACGGAGACTGAGAGATGGAGACATTGAGACAAAGAAACGGAGAGACGGAAACCAAGACAGAGAGACGGTGATGGCGACGAAGACGGAGACGAAAACAGAGAGGAAAATGGGGACGAAGACGGAGAGACGGGGATGGAGAGATAGAGATAGAGAGATGGAGACGGAGAGCCGGAGTCAAAGAGTTGGAGACAAAGAAACGGTGATGGAGAGATGAATATAGAGAGACGGAAACAGAGAGGCGGAGACAAAAAGTCGGAGACATAGACGAAAAGACGGAGTTGGAGAAACGGAGACTGATAGATGAAGACATTCAGACCAAGAGACGGCGAGACGGAAACCGAGACAGAGATATGGTGACGGAGACAAAAACAGGGGAAAGGACGGGGACCAAGACGGAGATGAAGACGGAAACAAAGACGGAGACGGAGACGAAGATGGAGACGAAGACGGAGACGAAGACGGAGACGAAGACGGAGACGAAGACGGAGACGAAGACGGAGACGAAGACGGAGACGAAGACGGAGACGAAGACGGAGACGAAGACGGAGACGAAGACGGAGACGAAGACGGAGACGAAGACGGAGACGAAGACGGAGAAACGGTCATGGAGACATGAAAACGAAAAGATGGAGACGAAGAGACGGAGACGTAGATACGGAGACGGGGAGACGAAGATGGAGCAACGAAGACGAAGAGATGGAGACAAAAAGATGGTGATAGACAGTCGGAGATGGAGGGACGGAGAAGCAGAGACGAAGTGACGGATATCGTGTTTGTGTGTATGTGTATATTAGTGAAAATATGTGTATGGATATGTATATATATGTATGTATGTATGTGTATGTTAAAGGTGCACGTATTTATGTTAAATAGAGGCAGAGAGACGGTGACGGAGACGATGATGGCGAGATGGAGATGGAGAAACGGTGATGGAGAGATGATGATGAAGAGACGTAGACGTAGATACGGAGACGGAGAGACGGTGATGGAGAGACGGAGATAGAGAGATGGAGACGGAGAAACGGTGATAAAGAGATGAATATGAAGAGACGGAGACGGAGAGATGAAGACAGAGAGACGAAGACGGAGATACCGAGACGGAGAAACGGTGATGGGGAGATGAAGGTGGAGGGACGTAGACAGACAGACCGAATAAGAGAGACAGAAATGGAAAGACGGATCCGGAGAAATGGAGACTGAGAGACGGAGAGACGGAGGCGGAAAAACGGAGACGTAGAGACGGAGAGACGGAGACTGAGACGGAGATGGAAACGATAACGAAGAGACGGAGATGGAGAAACGGTGATGGAAAGATGAAGTTTGAGAGACGGAGAGGTGGAGACAGACAAACAGAGTCGGCGAATCGGAGACGGAGAGATGGAGACGGAGAGATGAGGACGGAGAGACGGTGATAGAGAGATGAAGACGGAGAGACGGAGACAGACAGTCGGAGGCGGAGAAACGGAGTCGGAGACGGAGACGGAAAGACGGAGTCGAAGAAATGGTGATTGAGAGATGGAGACATAGCGTCAGAGAGTCGGAGACGGAAAGACGGAGACGGATAGACGATGACGGAGACGGAGTGATGGATATCATGTATATGTATACGAGTATGTGTATGTGTATGGATATGTGTATATATGTTTTTGCTTCAAAATACTTATTTAATAGCGAAAATACATCAGTATTACCGGAAGAACTGGAAAATAATACAAATAATAATCAACTAGAAGACAGTAAGAAGATTGCATTTAAAAATAGTATAAAATATCATGTATATAACAAGAAAATATATGACAAAAATAAAAAAGAATATGACTTTAATATTGAAGGCTCATTATACCTTGAAAATGATAACTGAATGAATTGATAAAAAAACGTGTTTTTTTAAAAATAATTTTTTCGGCACCTTATTGTCGGTTAAGAAATTTGAAAAAAATTGAGCATATTCTATATAAAAATGCGCATTTACTGAAATTTTTTCAGCTGTTTTTGACGTCAAAAACTACCCTAAAAACAATAAAATATTCTTAAAATTGCTCTAAAAACTTTAAAAAAAGGGGTGCCGCCTCAAAAATTTGTGGAAAGTTGAGGATTTGCGTCCTTAATCTGCATTATTTTGCCCAGATTTTTTGGAGAAGTGCGCCATATTTAAAAGTCGAAAAACCCTGTTTTTTTAGCTATTTTTTATCAATTTTTTGCTTTTTTAGCTTTGTCAGTAATAGTTACAACAAAACTAATGACACCATCGGATTCTACGCCAAAAAATACATAAAAAATATGTATAATACTCCGTTCTAATATTTTTTGATCACTAGCTATAAAACAAAAATGGAAAAGAGGCTGCTATGAGCATGTCGGGGCAACTCACTTTTTCTGTGGGATTTGTGAAAAGTTACTCAAAAGTATAAACAACAATGATTACATGTATTTGTTCATATTTTTTGACGAAGAATACAGTGTTGTAGCTATATTTTCTATAACTTGGCTCAGGTCAAATATCAGAGCCAAGAAAACAACTTACAATAGGTCCTTTTTAATAGGTAACACCTGAAGCGTCCAGCAAAGAAGGATAAATCGTTTTTCTTATTTAATAATCTAAGTCATAATATTTAAATGAAACAAAAACGTTACTATATATATATATATATATATATATATATATATATATATATAGTAACGTTAAATTAAACACCATTGCTATTTTTTATTCTCTATTGTCGATTTATTTAGCGAGTTCGTGAACCAAGTTTTCCGTAACAGTGTCCAGCCTTATGTTTCTTATGTGAATAGAGCCTAACAGAATACACTGAAAATCAATCTCAGCAGTAGAAACTGTTGCAAATAGATGTATACAACAGAATCTATTTAACAGAAGTTTCATATTATAATTATTGTACTTAATTTATTCTTACAATGTTTTATATTTGAAAAGAAATGTTTTAATGATAATATAGCTTCAAAAACTTACTTTTTATTAAATGTTATCGGTAATTCAGAGTAAAACAACGTGTGTAACAAATAAGTAAGAATAAAAATAACCTTGTAGATTTAATTGAATTTTAATTTTGAGTATGAGAATATTATAATCATTCTTTAGGTTATCCGAAATTAGAATTCATTAAATTATCATATCAGTAAATATTATTGAACTTCAGTAGATACAGAATAGAATTTAATGTTTATAAAAAATTGATATCTTTTCACAATATTAAACATTTTTTAATAAAATCAACTCTATTTCTGTCATTAGGTTCTAGATATCTTGCAACCAGTATATGAATATTATTGAAATTAGATATTTTATTTATACTTTATATATGACATAAAAACCCTTTTGGATTGACAAAGTAGTGGTTTCACGGAAGTGCTTGACCTTCAAATCATCTATTTAGGTATAAATTTGTATAGCTTTACGCTTATTTATTTAATTCTTAAACATTACGAATTTACAAAAAGCCAAAATAAAAAACTCATGTTTCTTAAATTTTTGGAAAAATTCCAACTTTTTCATTTTTTTCCTGAAAATCCTGATGTTTTAGAGATAAATTCATAGAAACACTTCTTGTTAAATGGAAAATAATTATATAATTATGGAACACACACTGTGAAAAGAAATGATAGTGGCTTCCATTACATGTAATTATGACACTGCTAAAATATCACATTCCAAGTCATTTTATTCTATTAAAGATATAGACTTAAAACTTTACAGGTGAATGCAATTTAACTTAACAATAAAAAAGAAGTTATAATACTGCAAGTCTTTGAATACATATCAACGAGCTTCAAGAGCATGAAGTTTGTTAAAAAGTTGGGGTAGCGCTGTTATTGAACATTACATTTTTACTCATATCTCTAGTTCTATGATAAATAGTGATTTGAGACTTTGCATACAAGTTTTTTATACTTTAATATAATATGAAAAATATAGTTGGAGTAAATTTAACAATTTTTGACATTTATTTATCAAAAAACTCTACATTCCAACATTAGTTGAAATTGTCGCGGAGATAGGTTTTCACAGCAAATGAATTTATAATGGCTTCCATTAAATGTAATGGAAGTCACTATTATTTCTTTTAACAGTGAGTGTTCCAAAATTGAATCATCATTTTCCATTGAACAGGTAATTTTCATAGAAAGTTAATGCAAGTGAAATAGTAAATATTTAATTATTCTTTTTCATTAATAAAACAACTTTTTAAAATAAGTAGATTTTTTATTGAAAAATTATTTACTTGAATTGGATGAATTATTCTAATTGAAACAATAGAAGTACTTACTATGTGAGTCCTATTGAAGGTAACTTTGTTCGCAGTATCGCTTGTTGTCCAAATTTTTAAAAATTATTTATAATTTACATCTGGTAATTCTCTTTATGAAATGAAAATTAGTATAGTGTAATATATATTTGTTATTTTAATCAACTGATTTTATAAAACGTGATGGTACAAGTCATCACAGTTAATCAGAACTTTGTTCCAACAACTTATTGCAAATCAGATTATCTTACATATAAGATTACAAATGATATTCATGTCAATGATGCGATTGTACGTCAAATTAATTTTGATTAATATTCTACTCATATAATTAATAATTATATGAGTAGAATAGTTTAATTAATAATAAAGCTTTTAATTAATAAATAACATTCTAGTATGTGTTTTTAAAACTTATTTTAATAGTTTTAGATTATTTAAACCAGATGATTATGTTTAGTTTGCGAAAGGATATTTTCAATAATAACAATTATTTTAAACTGTCATTACTTCTTATTGATGGCTCTAACTTACATGATCCAAAATTTATTTTAAAGTTTATGTAAAATAAAAGAAAATAAACATTTTCTGAAGTAATGAACAATAAATAATTTTAATTACCATGTTTTACATATAAGAATTAATCAAAAAACTTAAAACTTAGGTCTGTAAAAAATCATGAAGAAGTGTTCCTATGAATTTCTCTCTAAAACATGAGAATTTTCAGAAATAAAATTATAAAGTTCAACCTTTTCCAAAAATAAAATTTTTTTGTATAGATTTTAGAATAAATAATTTTTTTTTGTTTCTCTCGAATTTTGTTTGAATGTAATTAAGACTGTTTATGCTTTGGACGGCAGATTTCTTATCAACAATTTTCATAAAACTGTTTCATTAATTTTATTAATTTTCCATGCAACAGAATAAACAAAATGGAGGCTGTAGATTATGAAACACCGACTAAAAAAACAGACAATAGAAAGTGTGTTCGATGCAAAATCTTTATCCGTAAATTAAATGGTCCTTTCCGACAGTTTGATGAACGCGAAGATGCTATGGAATTTCACAATAGATACAATTTTTATGTTCAAAGCGGTGACGTGATTTGTAATAAATGTCGTCACCAATTAAGTCTTCTAGCCAGTAAAAGAAATAAAATAGTAAAAAGTAAAGAGAATGCATCGACATCAAATTATGAATCTCAAGAAATTATTACATTACCATTAGAAGAATTGATTGACAATGTAGTCGGTAGCGCTTCACAATCAAAGACAGAAGTATCAGATTCTAACGAAACTCCTTCAAGCCAGCAATCTTATCCTTCATCAAATATCAACTATTTCAGTGATGTAACACCAACAAGTAGTCAAACGTTCACCGAGTCCCAGATAGTCAAGAATCTGATGACTTTTCGATATACGCTGCAACAGTTCAACCAACAGATGAATACGTTTCGATATCATTCCCTAGAGTAATTGTAAGTCATAGATTATGTTTTATATGTAGAGTTCAGTGGAGTAGTGGCTAAGGCGCGTGACTCGTATTCCCGTTGGCGCGGGATCGATTCCCCGTCTGGTCGCTTTTTCGCTGTCTCTGCCGTGGGCTGACACCACGTTAAATAATACGTCAACTGTATTGTCTTTAATTGTTTACGTAAATTGCTATTGGGCAGAAAATGCCCGTTTATTATTAAAAAAAAAAAAAAAAAAAAATCGACAAATGAAATTCAAAATGTGCCTTTCGAAGCTCGCTTACAAGTTTTTATTTCTAGGAAAATTTTTATTCCTCATAGAAATAGATGCTGCAAGATTCATTTGATAAATAAAAGATTTTATGACGATGAAGTTTTGAGAATAGAAACTTATTCAGATGAATGTAGCATAAAATTTTCAGAACTTGCAAAATTCATGGATGCATTATCAGATGGTGCACATTTACAACTTCATGACCAAATTGAAAGTTTAACAATTACGGAAAAACGCATAAAAGCTCTCACTGGATATACGTGGGACAAGATTATTAAGCTACAAAACATGATGGTATTAATGAGATCTTCTGAAAATAGAAAAAATGCAAGCATTAGTACTTTTTTTATTTAAAATAAAGTCTGGGAATTCAAACAAGTGCATTTCTGCAATTTTTGGTCTTGAAGAAAAGCAAGTAGCACAATCTATCAATTCAGTGCTCAAATGTTTTGAAAATGAAATATTGCCAAAAAATTTCGGGATTCATGCTTATTCTCGGGAACTTTTACTTGAACAAACAACTGATATTGCAAAAATGTTGTACAATATGGATAACAAGTTAGCATTAATATGTGAAACACGATATTTTCATTCTCGATAGAGGCTTTAGAGATGTGATAGACTACTTGAATCAGCGAGAATTCACAACTTTGATGCCTGCTTCGAAAGGTAAACGATTGCAACTTACTACTGAAGAATCAAACGCATCTCGACGAGTAACGAAACTTAGATGGGTCGTAGAAGCGATTCATGGAATCATAGGACAAAAATATAAGCTTCTGCATCACCAACTTCATAATGGTCTTTTAACAAAAGCTAGATTATTTTGTAAAATCGCTTGCTTCTTACAAAATTTATTTGGTAAGAGGTTGAATACTGATGCAGGAAATTTAGAAAAAATCATAAGTAGGATTAACCTCACAAATAATGTAGAAAACACCCTAGCAATTAGAGTTGAATAAAAAAACTGGAACAGAAAAACTGTACCGTTTCAGCATTTGTCATCGAACGATCTATCAGATTTCCCTGAAATGACTTTGGAAAATTTGAAAGTATTTTTTACAGGTTCGTATCAATTATCTCAATCGGTGTCATATTTGGCAGAAATAATTGGAGACAATGGTTCATTAACTTTAAGTTACGCAAAAGAACAACAAAATATTTTAAGATTTGAGGTGCAGTCCAGACATATTAACAGTAAAAAGTACAAATGTTACATAGATTATTGTTCAAAAACTAGTGGTATCAATGGAATTAAACGGTACTGTTGTAACTGTGCGAATGGAAATAGAACTGTTGGTTGCTGCTCACGTGTAGCTGCTGTTATTTATTATTTAAGTCACGCCCGCTATTTATCACAAATCATCAAACCAGCTGCAATATTGTGTAACGGGCGCGTTTTGCTGGATGCACGGTCGCCAGGTAATTTTAATAATAAATTACCAAAATATAGATTAAAGTTACATTTATAAGTTCTTGACATGCATTAGTCACATAATCCATACAGCAGACAGAATTAAAACACCAGCATCGACGATCTCTTCTAGATGCTTTACTATTAGAGATGCGATAACTGATATTTTAATTATCATGTAAGGCTATATAATCGACGACTTCCATTAGATGCTTTACTATTGGAAGTGCGATATTATATCCTTATTTTAGATGCAATTTATGTTGGTACAACAATCGACGACATTCACTGGATGCTTTACCATTGAATGTGCGATAATATGTACTTTCACGATAAGATGTTTTTTGATTGTTATTATCTGAAAATAAGTTTAAATTAATAAATTTAAAATCATTTTATATCTTTTAATTTTTAACTTTATTTAATAAAATATATCTTTTTATAAAATTAGAAATGAAATGAGAACGTTAAATTAGTCTAATTTCTACATGCTAAAGCCGAGAGTCAGATCAAGAATCCGATATAATACATCTTAGATGTTACATGATCGAACATCTAAGAGAGAATGAGAACGCTTGGATGAATTCACGCTCTTTTATATTATTTCATAAAACTTCTATGAAGTTCTATTTCTCACTAAAGAATTATACAGTAGGAAATAGAATGTTCGATAAAATTCATTTTATATATTTGCCAAAGAAACCTTTAATTAAGATAAATATATTTGCAAAAGAAACATTCTATTTCCTTTACATAAACAAAAACTATTTTTAATAATCTATTTTATTATTTATTATCTAGAAAAGCTAATTTTTTATATTTTAATTCCTATCTTCAAACTTTAAATTATACATATTATAGAAATTGGATGTTCTATTTATGTATAAACAATTATTTTAAAAAATTACATCTCATATATTTTATTATTAATAATCAAAGATTGATAATACTTTTTCATTAACAGAAATAGAACATTCCATTTCTATATTCATTTTACTATCTCTATATATATATATACATTTTGACTTGTCTTCGTTATCGGCCTCAGTAGGTAACTATGAAGTCCTACTTATACCTTTAACGTAATTTAGATTTATTATTACAGAAGATCATTCTATGTCTTAAATAATGTTTATTTATTTATAAAACATTCATATTCAATTTAATAATTCTAAATAGAATTGATATGGGCCGTTTCATCGCCCCCCAGATAGAATTGAAAATTTTTTGCATGCAACATATCATTTGATTAAAAGAGAGAAATTTTCAATTCTATCTCTGAATTGTTTTTTTAATACTAAAAGATACTATATGATTTACTGCTTATATTTATTGTTATAATAAATATTAAGTTTTAATAATGAATTTAATTTACAAATATAAACAGTTAATCATATTTAAAAATAAATATGATTTTAATTCTCAATTCTCATTTCATTATTTTAATCAATTTTATTAATCTAAAATTTGAATTTTTTATAATTGAAACACTCATTTATAAAGTTACATTCTTTTCAGGAAATTTTACTTTTTTCAAATTTAAATATAATTAAAACTATTTTGTATTTCAATAAATGAGCAAATAAGTGTTTCAACTCTTAAAACTACTCCAGAATGTTTTATAGCCCCCCACTAAAATAGAATTTAAAAAAAAAAAATTTATATATAATATATTCAAAAAACAATAATTTTTTAATTGCTAACTTTGTAGGTTTAAAAACAAACAATTTTTTATCTTCGATGCATTTTAAGTAGTCTTATCGATACAAATATATATATTAACTGTAGTTTTTACTAACAAAATTTTCAATTTTCTTTAACAAGAAATAAATATATAAATAAAATCTATTTGAATTACTGATATATGAAAAAGAAAACTATTATTTTTTATTCAAATAATAAAATTGAATAATAGAATTAAATTAATACTAATATTTATTATCTAAAATTATAAGAGATCTTCTTTCTTCTCTCTTCTTTCTTCTATATTATAATTTTCATTAAAGCTATTTTATTTCTTCCTTACTTTTCTATATGCTAAGAGAAGCTTTTTTATTAGGGGTCTTGGTCCCTCTAAGGATAGTACATGACTTGAAAATGGTACTTCCTTTAATACAAAACTAGATTTTCTAAAATTTAATCTTAAATTGTGCTTTTCTAATCGTTTGAACAATTCTTCTAGATTCTTTAAGTGTCGTTCAAAACTTTGAGATATACACAATAGATTATCAACGAAAGCTATTACTGGGTTATACAGATCTCCTATGGCTAGGTTTAGTCCTTTTTTAAGAGATGCAATACTAGTAGATATACCAAAAGGCACAACATTGAACTCATATACTTTATTATTTATTATGACAGCAGTGTATTTTTTGTTGTTTTCATGTAAATCAATTTGCCAAAAACTACTCATTAAATGACAGTTTGATATGTATTTTATGTCTTGGCATCTTTGAAATATTTCCTCGATTCCAGCTGGTGTTTTATGATATTTAATGAGCTTTTCATTAAGTTTTCTAACATCTAGACACAATCGAATGGAACCATCTTTATTAATTACAATAACCAATGGGTTGATGTAAGAACTCGTTGATCTTCTAATAATATTCAATTCAAGCATTTTTTTAATTTCCTTATCTACTTTTTCCTTATAATTAATAGGAATAGACAATTGTTCTTCGTCCTTGAGCTGCAATCCATTCTCATAAATGTCTAGGAAACCTGGTTTTTCATTAAATATTCCATAATATTGAAATATTACCATAAGTAACTTTTGTTTTTGTTCACCTGTAAGGCTTTCATTTGGCAGTATTTTTTCTTTGATCTCTTCATACATTACATCGTACTTAGGATCATTTAAATTATTATTGTTTGGTTTTGAGATACTTTCACTATACTCAATACTCAAACTTTGATATTCGTTCTGTTCAAGAATGATATCAATATAAGGAATAATTTCCTTTTTATTTTGATTACTGATACATATTTTTTCATGTACAGTATCTAAAATCATTTTTAAACCTTTTTGTACATCGTAGCCCATTATGCACTCTCTCACAAGCTTTGGAACTACGATAAAAATGGCATTAAATTTAATACTAGCCACCTTAACAGTTAACATAACTTACTTCGTTATTTTTGTGGATTTTAAACCAGTTGCACCCTTAATAACTTTTCCTGCTAAAGGTAAAGTTGGACAATCTTTAAGGATATAAGGATTATTTTTATGAAACTCTTCTGAAATACAGGTCACCTCACTACCTGAATCTATTAATGCTTGAACTTTGATGCCTTCCACCTCTAATGGTATCTGAGGACATTTCTTTTTTATGATGTTGACACCGTCAGGTTCAATATCATATAAGAGTTCACTACGAGGATCACTAAATATAGTGTTAACCTCGAAACTTTCTTTTTTATCAGTTGCATTTTGCTGATTTATTTTGCTTTCTTTAGGATCCGAGTTACAAAATGCAACTACTGTCCGTTTTCCGATTTTGATGTACCTGCTTCTAGAAATAAGTTTGTAACATCTACATCTTCTTCATAGCTTCTACAAGCTTCATTAATAAAGTCTTGTTGCTTGTTTAGCTTTTTCATTGCATTTATATCTTTTGATTTATTTCCTCGTTGTGTTCTCATTTCATTTACTTCATATTCATTACGAGGTTTATTATTATTATTTTTATTCCTATTATAATAATTATTATAATAAGTTGGATTTTTATTTGGATAGTTTTTATTCTTTTCTATAGAATCCTGCTTATCATCTTGATTTTCATTATCAAAATCAAATTCAGACAAAAGGGCAAAGAATACACTTTTGTCTTTAATACATTGGGCACGTATTCCACTTCTAATTTCTCTATCAAAATGACTACTTAATTGATTGATAATTTCACAATCATCTCGGTGTTCATCGAGTTCTTGTGCTAAATTGAATAACTCCATTGCATAGGCTGATCGAGTCATATCTTTTTTAGGATTATATTTCCCAAACTCAACTCTTCGTTTGATAGCCCTCTGGGTATTATCATTCCAGAACTGTAATTTAAATTCTTTTTCAAAATCTTCTACTGAAAAGATTTCTTTTTCGTTTAGATTGAACCAGTTCTGAGCTATTCCTTCTAAACTTTGAGAAAATATATATTTTATTTCCTTATCATCAAGCTTTGTTACTTCAATATATCGTTTTAGATCATTTAAAAACTTGATGGGTCTTTCTTCCAGAGTCCCTTTAAACCTCGGAATTCTCAAATTCAATTTTTTAGTTGCATCACCTAATGCTACTGTATTACTATTACAAGTATGACTTCTTGTTGTATTAGCTACCTGCTCTTGCAAGCTTCGCGTGGCATCCTCATTATTTTTTATTGCCACATCTAATTCAGCTATCTCTTGATGTCTTATATTGGACATAATATCTTCATTCTCTTTAATGAGATCATTTAGATTTTTGTTTACTGATTTCAAGCTTTCTATCTCATTCTTTAAAGATTGATTTTCTTTTTGCCATTCAGCTTTAGCATCATCTAATTTTTTATTCATTAAATCTTCTAAAAGTTTTAATGATTCCTTCAGAGAATCTTGGCTTATTTGCATGTTATTTTGCAATGTACTCTGATTTGTAACATCTATTTCAATGTTTATTATTCTAGCTTCTAAGCCATCTTGATTCTCATCGAGGCATTTTAATTCCTCTGCTACTGCTCTTCTCCATGAGCCAGATTTTCTTACTGCTTCAGGAGAACTTGCATCTGAGAGCTGATCTATTTCATTTAGAAGCTCTTCAGATGTCTTCTCATGCAATTTCAGAATTGATCTTCTTTTAGACATCTTTAAATTATTTTTATTTTAATTTATCAAAAAAGAAAAAAGATTTTATGATTTTTTAAATTTACAGAATTTAATTTCTTTTAAATGTGAATGAATATTTATTCTATCGTGCATAGAATGTTCTTTATTCTGTATTAATTTCTTTTTTAAATTTAGATGTAATTTAAATTAACTGTTAAAGTATTTAAATTTCAATGGAGATTTCCTAAGTGGAAAACAACCTTTATTTTGTATTTTAAACTAATACACGTATCTGTCTGTGTGCTAACACACTAAGATTTGCTTTACTTTGCGGTCTTTTTTAAAATTCATATTTTTTAATTATTAATAACTAATTTAATTATTGATTTATTGCAAATTTATAAATTCCAATTTATTTATTTTATTTTAATACATTATTTTAACATAATAAATGCAGAAAAATGATTAAAAAAATTTTTATGCTCTGAGGTGGATTTGAACCGCCGACCACTGCGTGCCAGGCAATAGCTGTGCCATTAAGCTAACGTGGCTTATTATTGCATTTCATTCAATACGAGATATATGTGGATCCTCGTATAATAGTTTTATTTTTATTTTTAAACTTTATTATTTAAATAATCATTAAATCAAATTAATTTATTTAATTAATTAGCTTTTAAATTCTTCATAAGGGCTCCAACTTCTTCTAATGAGACTATTTGATTATAGCTCATGCCCTCGAAGATCCTTCCTCTAAATAAAGATATCATTTAAAGAATTTTTTAGTTAATCTTTTATTTTAATTAATTTATTAAATTATTATTTTAATAAATATTTTAATTGCTGTATGATTATGAGTGCATGTCCTGTCACGGTCGCCAGCTGTAACGGGCGCGTTTTGCTGGATGCACGGTCGCCAGGTAATTTTAATAATAAATTACCAAAATATAGATTAAAGTTACATTTATAAGTTCTTGACATGCATTAGTCACATAATCCATACAGCAGACAGAATTAAAACACCAGCATCGACGATCTCTTCTAGATGCTTTACTATTAGAGATGCGATAACTGATATTTTAATTATCATGTAAGGCTATATAATCGACGACTTCCATTAGATGCTTTACTATTGGAAGTGCGATATTATATCCTTATTTTAGATGCAATTTATGTTGGTACAACAATCGACGACATTCACTGGATGCTTTACCATTGAATGTGCGATAATATGTACTTTCACGATAAGATGTTTTTTGATTGTTATTATCTGAAAATAAGTTTAAATTAATAAATTTAAAATCATTTTATATCTTTTAATTTTTTAACTTTATTTAATAAAATATATCTTTTTATAAAGAGAGATATCTTGATGTAAACCGATGAATCTTGATATAAACCGAGAGTCAGATCAAGAATCCGATATAATACATCTTAGATGTTACATGATCGAACATCTAAGAGAGAATGAGAACGCTTGGATGAATTCACGCTCTTTTATATTATTTCATAAAACTTCTATGAAGTTCTATTTCTCACTAAAGAATTATACAGTAGGAAATAGAATGTTCGATAAAATTCATTTTATATATTTGCCAAAGAAACCTTTAATTAAGATAAATATATTTGCAAAAGAAACATTCTATTTCCTTTACATAAACAAAAACTATTTTTAATAATCTATTTTATTATTTATTATCTAGAAAAGCTAATTTTTTATATTTTAATTCCTATCTTCAAACTTTAAATTATACATATTATAGAAATTGGATGTTCTATTTATGTATGAACAATTATTTTAAAAAATTACATCTAATATATTTTATTATTAATAATCAAAGATTGATAATACTTTTTCATTAACAAAAATAGAACATTCCATTTCTATATTCATTTTACTATCTCTATATATATATACATTTTGACTTGTCTTCGTTATCGGCCTCAGTAGGTAACTATGAAGTCCTACTTATACCTTTAACGTAATTTAGATTTATTATTACAGAAGATCATTCTATGTCTTAAATAATGTTTATTTATTTATAAAACATTCATATTCAATTTAATAATTCTAAATAGAATTGATATGAGCCGTTTCATCTGACTAAACTTTTTGATTTTGAAGAAGTTGTGCCAGTAATTGAAGAAATTAGTGATGATGAAGATTAACGATTTTCTAATAAAACGATATATATATAGATATATATATATATACTTTTGTAACTAGGAATTATATACGTATATATTGTAAATAATTTTTGTAATAACAAGATACTAAAATTATAATTTTAATGATTTCATAAAAACTAATTATATTATGTATTATTTATAAGACATAATCTTTTTAGGATCGTAGATCCAGAAATGAAACAATTACAATAATGTATATTAAAACTAATTTGAATGAAAAAGACTTATTGTAAGTTGTTTTCTTGGCTTTGATATTTGACCAGAGCCAAGTTATAGAAAATATAGCTACAACACTGTATTCTTCGTCAAAAAATATGAAAAAATACATGTTATCATTGCTGTTTATACTTTTAAGTAACTTTTTACAAATCCCACGGAAAAAGTGAGTTGCCCCGACATGCTCATAGCAGCCTCTTTTCCATTTTTGTTTTATAGGTAGTGATCCAAAAATATTAGAACGGAGTATTATACATATTTTTCATGTATTTTTGGCGTAGAATCTGATGGTGCCATTAGTTTTGTTGTAACTATTACTGACAAAGCAAAAAAAGCAAAAAATTGATAAAAAAATAGCTAAAAAACAGGGTTTTTCGACTTTTGAATATGGCGCACCACTCCAAAAAATCTGGGCAAAATAATGCAGATTCAGGACGCAAATCCTCAACTTTCCACAAATTTTTGAGGCGGCACCCCTTTTTTTAAAGTTTTTAGAGCAATTTTAAGAATATTTTATTGTTTTTAGGTTAGTTTTTGACGTCAAAAATAGCTGAAAAAATTACAGTAAATGCGCATTTTTATATAGAATATGCTCAATTTTTTTCAAATTTCTTAACCGACAATAAGGTGCCAAAAAAAATTATTTTTAAAAAAACACGTTTTTTGAGGTTAGGAGTACTGGAGGGGGGAGGGGTAGCAGGTCGCAGTTAAAAATTTCATTTTTAAGCAAACACTAACTAATTTTGGACGAAAATTTGAATTCCGTGATGGGGGCATTTTACCTATCTTAATGGGGGGTACCCTTTGTAAACTAGATTTCTTAATATCTAGCTAGGGTCGGTAAAACAAATCCCTAAATATACGGAAAAATGATTCAATTTGCACGTGGTACTTACTAGGAGAGTGTCACACCTCCGGATCACAGATTTTGCTCAAACTTCGGGATAAGTTTTCAGATGATAAAATATGGAAAAAGCTAAAGTTATAGTCATAAATACTCAATATTTCCCTAGTTACAGGCAATTAAGGAAAATCACTAAAAAAGTTACTAGATTTTTAAACGCATATAGTTCTTTAGCGTCGATAGCTACAAGCTTAAAACTTTTTTTAAATTAAAGCTGAGCTCAAATCCTTTCGAAACAGTAGTTACAGCATATCAAAATATTATTTTTTCCCAAAGTTAGAGCGTAATAAGGATTGGACCTAATTTCAGATTTTATTATTAATTAATGTTTTTAAAAGAAAAATCAGGTCCAATGTATATCACGCTCTAACTTTAGGAAAAAATAATATTTTGACATGCTATAACTACTAATTCGAAAGGATTTGAGCTCAGCTTTCATTTAAAAAAAGTTTCAAGCTTGTAGCTATCGACGCTAAAGAACTATATGCGTTTAAAAATCTAGTAACTTTTTTAGTGATTTTCTTTAATTGCCTGTAACTAGGGAAATATTGAGTATTTATGACTATAACTTTAGCTTTTTCCATATTTCATCATCTGAAAACTTATCCCGAAGTTTGAGCAAAATTCGTGATCCGGAGGTGTGACACTCTCCTAGTTAGTATGATTAATTAAGGCATACGAATAACAATGATATAAAATATCATAAGAGTAATCTAAAAACATCTAAATAAATAATAACATTGAAAGATTTTTCTTGGTTATTTACAGGGAAGGTCAATTTTTAGATTGAACATGTAATTATAAATATTGTATGAATTAATAAATACCTTGTTTCTTACAGAGGAATAAATCATGTTTTTATTCTAACTTATATAGGAAAAGAAAATTTAGAAAATCAAAATAAAAATTTATTATAAAAAATCAATAGAAGAGAAAAAATAATAAGAACATTATATATATATATATATATATATATATATATATATATAAATTTAATTATTCAGAAAAGTTTGTTGTAAATAGAACATAAATATAATTATTTTCAGTTTATACTAATGATTGCATTATTTACAATTATTGCTTTCTTATAGAGAAAGCATTGTATCAATAAAAAATAAATTTTTTCTATTTTTCCATTAATTTGTACATATTTAGACTTAGGGAGTCAAAAAAAGTGGTTTTCAGAAAATGTCTGTTTGTATGTGTGCTCAAATATTGCATACAATTTATTTTTTTGTCTAACTCGGTGGGAAGCTATTGGAAATAGGTTTTTTTAGCTTATTTTTTTAGAGTCATTTTAAGAATTCTAAAAAAATTTCGATTTTTCATTTTTTTTCTGTATTTTACGTAGACTACTCAAAGAATTTGTTTAAAAATTTGTATGAAATTTATTTTCGACTGCCAAAAGAAGAAAAACTTTTGAAAATTGATTTTCTTACCGTACTTTTAATTTTAGAGCATTATTAACTTTTTTTAAATTTTTTATTTTTTATTTTTTTTCTATTTTACGAAAAAACATTTGACAAATTATTCGCTACCGTCTGAAGAAAAGAAGCTTTGGAAAACGAATTTTCTCAGAGCAGTTTTAATTTTAAAGCATTTTAAAAATTTTCAAAAAAATTTTTATTTTTCATTTATTTTCTATTTTGTGTAAACCATACTATAAATTTTCTCCAAAATTTTTATACAATTGATTCGCTATTGTTTAAAGAAAATAAGCTTTCAAAAACTAATTTTCATAGTGTGGTTACGATTTTAGAAGATTTAAATAAAAATTTCGATTCTTCGCTTCTTATTTTTTTCTATTTTACGTAAAATACTTGATAGATTTGTTCTAAAATTTGCAGAACAAATATTTACGACTGCCAGAACAAGGGAAATTTTCGAAAATTGATTTTTTCAGAGTAGTTTTAATTTTAGAGCATTTTGAAAATCTTGAAAAAGAAATTTTGAAAAGGAGATGGTATTTATTTAGTTAACGGAATCTCGAAAATTACTTGATGGATTTGCTTTGAATTTTGCATACTATCTATTATTTTGTAAAAATAGGCAAGAAGCTATTAATAATTGGTTTTCATAGCGTAGTTTTTTTTATAAAGCCATTTTAAGAATTTAAAAACAATTCGATTTTTCATTCTTTTCTTTTATTTCACGAAAATTATTTAATGAATTTGCTTTGAAATATGCATGAAAATTATTTGAATCTGTCAAAAATAGTATAAATTTTAAAAACTGATTTCCTTAGCATAGTTTTAATTTAAAAAAATTTTTTTAAATTTATTTATTTATTTTTCATTTTTTATCTATTTTACGTAAACCACTCGATAGATTTGCTCCAAAATTTATATACGAGTTATTTGCTAGTGTCTTTATAGAGCAAGCTTTTAAAATAGTATTTTGTGTAACTTATGCGCGAAATAAGGGATTTGTGCAAAAGGTTTGAAATATTTTAGGAATCTTCCATGTAATATTCCTTTAATTTTTGTATGTCCTTGATTCTTCCTACATTGGAATATTCCATGGAATATTGTTGGAAGATTCCAAAAATATTTCATTCGAAGATTTAGGACATCTCAGATCTTTCATTGAAATATTTCAGGAATCTTGCAGGAATATTTCATGAAATATTCTGTTGCAACTTTCATGGGAGATTTCCGGAATATTGAAACGAAAGATTTGAAACATTTCATGGAATATGCACTAAAGATTTAGGGAATCCTTCATAAAATATTCCATAAAATATTTCTGGAAGATTTTAGAAATCGATCGTAAAATATTCCGTGGAATATTTATGGAAGATTCGCAGAATATTGTTATGGAAGATTTGGAATATTTCAGGAATCTTCCATGAAATATTCCTTTAATATTCGCATGTCTTTGATTCTTCTTACATTGGAATATTCCATAAAATAATCTTAAGATACTTCAATGGAAGGTTTGGGTAATCTCCCATCTTTCATGAAATGTTCCTGGAAGATTTTTGGAAGATTTCGATGAAAGATTAAGAGTTTTCGATCTACCACAAAATATTTCTGGAATATTTCATAAAAGGGTGTGAAATGCTGTGAGGGAATAGCATATATATATATTATATAATAACACATTCAACTTATACATCAATACATATACTCATACATAAACATTTAGTTATAAAGTCGCATTTACATATTTGCTGCGACTGTACGCATCAAAGCGCTGACACCCTTTCGCTTATATAGTAAGTAAAGCATCTTCCAACAACTTGGGGATAAAACTCCCATTCAACGAACATCTCCCTATCGGCATCACTGGAAACCTCCCGGTCCACGTCCCGTACAACCTTTCAACGAAAACTTCATGGAATCATTCTAGAATCTTTCATGCAATATTCCACTATAAGATTACTTAAAACTCTCTGTGAAATATTTCTGGAAGATTTATGTAATATTCCGCTGTACGATTTTAAAGTTTTTTCGAAATCTTACAATGATATGTTTATGGAATCTTTCTGAAATCTTTTATGAAATATTCCACCATAAGATTACTAAAATCTTCTTGTGAAATATTTCGTGGAACATTTATGAAAGATTCATGTAATATTCCGCTGTACGATTTCAAAGTTTTTTTCGAATCTTCCAGCAAAATGTTTATGGAATCTTCCTGAAATCTTCCATGAAATATTTCACTGGAAGATTACTTGAATCTTTCTGTGAAATATTTCCTGGAATATTTCTGGATGATTTATGTAAAATTCTGCTGTGCGATTTTAAAGTTTTTCAAAATCTTTCAATGAAATATTCATGGAATCTTTCCCGAATCTCTCATGGAATATTTATGGAAGATTTATGTAATATTTCGCTGTACGATTTTAAAGTTTATCAAAATCTTTCAGCGAAATGTTTATGGAATCTTCCTGGAATCTTCCTTGAAATATTTCACCAAAATATTTCAGAAATTTTCCGTGAATATTTCATATATTATTTCGAAAAAGTTTTTGAACATTCCTATGAAATATTCCGGAAATATTCCTGGAAGCTTTCAATAGAAGATTCCAGTGGAATATTTTGAAATATTCCGTGGAGACTTTCTATAATTTGCATGGAATGTTCCATTGAAATATTCCAGTAGAATAATTCGTAATATTCCAGTGAAATCTTTCATGCTGTGTGGGGAGTGAGAGTTTGTCGCCCGAGCGGAGCGAGGGCGCCAATCTTACATGGGTATCAAATCCCTAAAGCGTACATGTTACACATACTATTTTTTGACTCAAGCTGCGCGAAAGTCGATGCGTACATCGATTATTTTGAGCATAAGAATTTGCATCAGTATTTTGAATAATGCTTATATATCGAGAGAATCAACTATTTATAATAATAATTTGCAATGATTCGGTGTAAGAAGGAAGGAGAGGGGGAGTCTAGAGGTCCGCTTTTAAAAAATAAATAATAACTCTCAAAATGAAAAAATATAATTTATAAAATAATTAAATTTATATTTTATGAAAACATATTAGAATATATTATTATATATCATTAAATATTAAAAGATTATCCACATGACTATAAAATAAAGGTGAAAATTACTTTTAACTCCGCCCATCGATCCATTAACCTACAGAAAAAAAATTATTTTATCAATTTTACCTCTATTAGTTTACATACTTTTTTTTATTTCGCGCCCGTTGAATTCATTTTGCGTTTGCTGTATCTATTTTCCGCACGCTGAATCTATTTTGCGCAAACTGAATCTATTTTGCGCACGCTGAATCTATTTTGCGCACGCTGAATCTATTTTGCGCACGCTCAATCATTTTGCGCACGCTCAACTTACAGTGTGTCCAAATACAGTATTTTGCGTACGCTACAGAGACAGGAGAAATTGAATTTCGTGCACGGAGTATTAAAATAGTACTTTTCATACCAGTTGCGAACCGTTTTTTTTGCCATGAGAGCCAAAAAAGAGCAACGAAGTTGCGATTTCGGGTTTAGAATGGCAAAAAGTAATTTGTTTAGTGTAACTCTTTGAGCACTTTTTTCAATTTCTGATTCAACGCTTTCACTAACTCTTTTCTTACGTCCTCACTTCCTCTCTGTCTTTCTATCTTAGATCGATCCTCATTTTTATCCTATTTTTATCCATCCCTGACTCTCTCTTCCTATTTCCTAATCACTCTCTTACACTCACTAATTTTTCTTGAATAGAAATTATGTTTTTTACATTGAAATCACATTAAAAAAAAAAATTAAATTAAATCACTCTAACTCAATGAGCTCTATGAGAAAGCATTGCACCAAAGCACTTGGCAGCGTTTTTCATTTTTTATCTATTTTAAATCAACTACTCGATAGATTTACTTTGAAATTTGTATATAAATTATTTGCTACTGTCTTTATAGAACAAACTTTTTAAAAATAATTTTTTTAGCCTAGCTCTTTGATTGCTTCTTTTGATTTCTGATCCAACACTTTCACTAACTCTTTTCTTGCGGTCTCACTTCCTCTCTGTCTTTCTATCTTAGATTGATCCTTATTTTTACCCTATTTTTATCCATTCCTGACTCTTTCTGTCTATTTTCTACCCACACAGCATGAAAGATTTCACTGAAATATTTCGAATTATTCCACTGGAATATTTCAATGGAACCTTCCATGCAGATTATAGGAAGTCTCCACGGAATATTTCAAAATATTCCACTGGAATCCTCCAGGAATATTTCAGGAATATTTCAAAGAAATGTTCAAAAACTTTTTCGAAATATTCCATGAAACATTTACGAAAGATTTCTGAAATATTTTGGTGAAATATTTCATGTAATGATTATAAAATATTCCAGTGAAATGTTTCGTAAAAGATTTCAGAAAGATTCTATAAACATTTCGCTGGAAGATTCCGAAAAACTTTCAAATAGTACAGCAGAATATTACATAAATCTTCGATAAATATTTCACGAAATATTTCACGCAAAAAAAAAATATTGCATGAAAAATTCTAGAATGATTAAATAAAGTTTTCGTTGGAAGGTTGCGCGGAACGTTACGGGAGGTTTCCAGTGATTCCAATAGGAGGATGTTCGTTAAATGGGAGTTTCATCTCTAAGTGGTTGGAAGATACCTTACTTACTATATAAGCGAAAGGCTATCGGGGCTTTGATGTGTACAGTCGAAGTGAATATGTAAATGCAATTTTATAATCAAATGTTTATGTATGCGTATATGTATTGATGTATAAGTTTAATGTGTTATTAAATAATATATATATACTCCTCACAGCATTTCACAACCATTTATGAAATATTCCAGAAATATTTCGTGGTGGATCGAAAACTCAATCTTTCATCGAAATCTTCCAAAAATCTTCCAGGAACATTTTATGAAAGATGAGAGATTACCTAAACCTTCCATTGAAATATTGTTAGTCTCTTAAGAGGGGGTCGTAACCATTCGCCGCTCTATACAGGGTGGCGCTGCGGTCAGATGAGAGAAATATAGAAAATATTTTTTTCCTACTATCGTGCGCAAAATTCGAGTTTGCGCCTGCGCCTGTGTTCGCAAAGTCTTGTATTCTTGCACGCTCAGCTGACGTGCGGGAATAGAGCTAACACGGGGAATGAGATTGTGCGCGCGCACTTTCTACGTTTACATATACCGCGCGTGAGAAACTGTAGCTATGAGCGCGTATATTTTGTGTAAAAATAAAAGAGAGATAGATAAATGAACAGAATCTCGTTTAATAATATCGCTTATTGAGTAAACGTGTCCTTTTCTTTTCTCTTTGTTTATACAATGCTTGCACGGACATTTTAAATTTTCATATATAACACGCATTTTTTTCTTTTCTTTTATACATATTATAGCACTTTTTTAATTCGAAAATTTTTTTCGTAATCATTTTTAGATACATGATTTTTTAAAAATATTTTGTGTATACAATTTGATTCTTTAATTAATTTTTCATTTAATTATTTTAATGTTTTGTATGTAGACTTTAAGAAACAATTTTTTTTCCCTTCTCTTAAATATTTTCTAATAATTTAAAAAAAAATATTTTTTATTAATATTTTGTGCATATAATTTAATCTTTTGGTTGATTTTTCATTAAATTTTTTAAAGGCCGGGGGGCTCCGCCCCCCCAAACCCCCCCGTTCTTTCGCCCGAAACCTAATACTTTCTTTCGTGTTGTGTCGAACTTTGCGCAGCTTAGTAGGAAAAATAGTATACGATACTCGTGCGCACGTAGGTCATCCCGCACTCGCTGCGCTCGTGCGGGAACGACCTACGTTGCGCACTCGTATCGTAATGTACTATTATTCAGCGATTCATAATTTATCGAGACAATAATATACTTCTAACGTTGTCAAAGACACTAGCCATATATATGTAGAATTATTATTGATGCTAATATTGTTTGAAAAGTCTAAAATATTGTTATAAAACGAAAAATGCGGCGCGTGGTAGAACCGATGTAAACATATGAGTATTTTTCCTAAGTGCGACAGAGAAAGTAATAGTAAAGAACGAAGTATACACATGCTCACGCCGGCTCTACTTCGCACTGCATTTTTCGTTTTATAACAATAGCTTAGACTTTTCAAACAAGATTATCATCAATAATTATTCTACATATATATGGCTAGTGCCTTTAATAACGTTAGAAATATATTATTGTCTCGATAAATTATAAATCGCTGAATAAAAAATATTTTATATTTTTCTCTCACCTGACCGCAGCGCCGCCAAGCGGCAAATGGTTCCTACCTCCTCTTAAGAATATTCTATGGAATATTTCAATGTAAGAAGAATCAAAGATATACGAATATTAAAGAAATATTTCATGGAAGATTTCAGAAATATTCCAAATCTTCCGTGCCAATATTCTGTGAATCTTCCATAAATATTCCACGGAATATTTTACGATCGATTTCTAAAATCTTGCAGAAATATTTTATGGAATATTTCATGAAAAATTCCTTAAATCTTTCGTGCATATTCCAAGAAAGGTTTATGAAATGTTTTAGATTTTCCGTTCCAATATTTCGGAAATCTTCCATGAATGTCCTAACGGAATATTTTATGAAATATTCCTGCAAGATTCCTGAAATATTTCAAATCTTCCGCGCAAATATTCCAGGAAGCTTCCATAAATATTCCATGCTGTGTGGGTAATTACTCTCTCACACTAACTAATTTTTCTTGAATAGAAATTATGTTTTTTACATTGAAATCACATTTAAAAAACGCTACTAAGTGCTTTAGCGCAATGCTTTCTCATAGAGCTCATTGAGTTAGAGTAGTTTGATTTAATTTTTTTAAATAGAATTCCAATGAAAAAAACGTAATTTCGCAGTATAATCGAGCCCCTCGTTACCAATACTGCTTGCCACTATTTTTCCCGACGCCGCCTGCCGAACTCCATGGAGCTTTCTTATTATAAGCAGTTTAGATTCTTCCATTTGAGTTTATTTTATTATATTGTTACTAGTTTCTTTTTTACTTAAATTATATATCTATATATTATTAAAAAGTATTGTTCTTAAGCAAATATCAAAGGTTTGGCTCTTAAATCCAATACCTCTTCTTTTGGCAATCGCAAATAATTTCCCTGCAAATTTTATAACAAATCTATCGAGTACTTTTCGTTTAATAAAAAAAAATAAGAAAGAAGAATCAAAATTTTTAAAAAAAATCTGTTCAATTTTTTAAAATTGTAACAATTCTATGAAAATTAGTTTTCAAAAGCTCATTTTCTTCAGACAATTTCGAATTAATTGTATAAAAATTTTAGAGAAAATTTATAGAATAGTTTACGCAAAATAGAAAATAAATGGAAAATAAAAATTTTTTTGAAAATTTTCAAAGTGCTCTAAAATTATATAACTGCACTGAAAAAATTAGTTTTCTAAAGCTTGTTTTCTTAAAACAGCAGCGAACAACTTGCATACAAATTTTGGAGCAAATCTATCAAATAGTTTTCGTAAAATAGAAAAAAATAAAAAATAAAAATTTTTAAAAAAATTTTAAAAATGCTCTAAAATTAAAAGTACACTAAGAAAATCAGTTTTCAAAAGTTTCTCTTCTCTTAGCAGTCGAAAATAAGTTATATACAAATTTTTAAGCAAATTCTTCGAGTAGTTTACATAAAATATAAAAAAAAAATCGAAATTCCTTTAAAATTCTTAAAATGACTCTACAAAAGAAAATACGCTGAGAAAACTAATTTTCAATAGCTTCCCGTCGAGTTAGACAAAAAAAATAAATTGTATGCAAAATTAGAAGCAAATCCATCAAGTTGTTTTTAAGATCTGATTGGCGTACTAAATTCATACACACACATACATTTTCTGGAAACCACTTTTTTTTAATCCTTGAGTCCAAATATGTACAATTTAATGTAAAAATAGAAAAAAATTTTTTTTATCGATACAATGCTTTCTCTATGAGAAAGCAAAAATAAAATCGAATTACTTTAACTCAATAAGTTCTATGAGAAAGCATTGTGCCAAAGCACTGAGCAGCGTTTCTATAGTTATTTACAGATATTTATAATATTTACATTTGAAAAATGTTGAAGGTATCAGGACTGACTAGGAGAGTATCAGACCTCCGGATCACGGATTTTGCTCAAACTTTAAGATAAGTTTTCAGATGTCAAAATATGAAAGGAAACAGAATTTCAGACCCCAACGCTCAATATTTCCCTAGTTACAGGCAATTAAAAAATATCACTAAAAAAATTACTAGATTTTTAAACGCTTACAGTTCCTTAGCATTGATACTTAGGAGCATGGAACTTTTTTTAAATGAAAGCTGAGCTCAAATCCTTTCGAAATAGTAGTTATAGTATGTCAAAATATTATTTTTTCCCAAAGTTATAGCGTAATAAACATTAGACCCAATTTCAGCTTTTGTTATTGATTAATGTTTTCAAAAGAAAAATCAGGTCCAATGTTTATCACGCTATAACTTTGGGAAAAAATAATATTTTGACATGCTATAACTACTATTTCGAAAGGATTTGAGCTCAGCTTTCATTTAAAAAAAGTTTCAAGCTTCTAGCTGTCAATGCTAAGGAACTATATGCGTTTGAAAATCTAGTAACTTTTTTAGTAATTTTTTTTAATTGCCTGTAACTAGGGAAATATTGAGCGTTGGGATCTAAAATTCTGTTTTCTTTCATATTTTGACATCTGAAAACTTATCCCAACGTTTGAGCAAAATCCGTGATCCGGAGGTCTGATACTCTCCTAGTGAGTTTAAGCCTGAAAAAAAATCAATTGTTGTTGTTTAATTTATAATAAATAGTTATTAATAAGATAAGTTTGGATTAACGTGGAAATGATAACACAAGAATAATAGGCCGTGCGAGCGTTTATTTCGAACCGTTACAAGCTTCTGCGCAGTATGCTTTCTACAAAACTAAAGATACGCCGTAAACGTAATATACCTTATGTATGTAATAAACTATAGGTGTATACAAAATTTAAACTGTGTCAATCCTTACATATAACTTTGTCTATTTATTTTAACAATTGTAGTCATAATTTTTTTTTCTAATGATATTAATTAATTAAACTTCTTTTTACCTCTCATGTATATTAAATATGAGAAAACTTAATTTTTGAAAATTTAGGTACTTGCCATAGACTTACTTAGCTAATTTTCAACAAATTAACTTTGAAATTTCAAGAGATCTTGAGTATATATACATATATATATATATATATATATATATATATATATATATATATGTATATCTATACAAAATAACAGTTCTGGAATCTGATAAAATAAGTTAATCAACTGGTACTGTTAAAGATCAACCTAAATCTGGAAGACCTGCAACTGCAGCAAATGAAGAAGTCTCGTTAAACGTGGCATTGTCTGTTGTTGAAAACCAGCATACATCTATCCGTCATGTGGCTGTTGAACATGAAGTTGGAATAGGTTCTGTACACCAAATATTAAAAAGGAATACCTTTTATCCATGTAAAATTCATTTAGTTCAAGAATCGAATGAAGACGATACTGATCGTAGACTAGAATTCTGTGAGTTAATGGTGAATAGAATAAATGCTGCACGTAACTTTTTGAATAATATTGTATTTTCAGATGAAACTACGTTTCAACTTAGGGGAAATGTAAATCGACATAACTGTAGGTTTCGGCCAGATAATAATCCTCATTGGATGTTGGAAGCGAACACGCAATACCCTCAAAAGTTGAATGTTTAGGCACGTATGATTGATAATACTTCAATTGGTCCTTTTTTTATTGAAGGGAATTGGTATGCCGAAATTTATGAAGAAATGTTAAGAAACCAAATGATACCAGCTGTACAGGCAATTACTGGTGAAAATATGGGTAGTATTTATTTTCAGCAAGATGGTGCTGCACCACATTATGCGTAAAACGTACACACATACTTAGATCAAGTCTTTAATCGACGATGGATAGGAACAAGAGGCGCCATTAAATGGCCTGCATGATCGTCTGATCTGTCTCCACTCGACTTCTTTTTGTGGAATTACTTAAAAAGTAGAGTTTATATGCCACAACCTGCAAATTTAGATGGACTGTGGCGTCGTATTGTTGAAGAGGCTGCTTCAATCGACCAAGATATTATTCAAAGTGCAGTCCAATTATTTTACTATCATCCAGAAAATGAAATTACAGAAAATTACAGTGAAATAAATAAAACAAAAAAAAATATTTAAACAAAATTGTTTAAAAATATAAAATGAAAAAAAATATTAAAAAATAAAATTAAAAAAAAATTAAAAAAATTAAAAAAAAAAGAAAATGGAGTCAAAAGCTGACAATTCCTTGTCGTGACTCTGGTTATACTGAGATCAGCTAGATATACCCTACTGAAGTTTAAATATACCTGATAAAGTTATATTATTTTATCTTCGAATGCAAAAAAATGGAGTTCGAAATAACTCAAAGAAATAACTTTAGGGTCAAAGCCAAGGTCACCTGCTAATTTCTTGGACCATATCAAACCAAACTGTAAGATTACGTTATGTAATCTATTTCATAACGTGATCTGCTTTGATTTTCCTATCTAAACTTCGAATGACCTTCAAGTGACCCCTAGGGGGTAATTTTGACCCATGGTCAAATACGTATCCAGACGTAAAATTTCCCGATTTCTTCATTTCCGGGGTCAAAATTAGGGGTTTCCATAAAAAAAAAATTTTTTTTGACCTTGAAATAATCTTGAAGAATAACTTTGGGATCAAAGCCAAGGTCACCTTTCAATCCCTTGGACCATATCAAACTAAACTTTACGACTGCCTTCTGTAATTAATCTTATAACACGATCTGCTTCAATTTTTCCATCTAAACTTCAAATGACCTTCATGTAACCCCTAGAGGGTAATTTTGATCCACGGTCAAATACGTATCTGGACGTAAAATTTCCCGATGTCTTTATTTCCGGGGTCAAAATTAGGGGTTTCCATTTTTAAAAAATAATTCGACTGTGAAATAACCTTGAAAAATAAATTTGGAGTCAAAGCCAAGGTGATCTGTTGGTTCCTTGTATCAAACCTAACAACTTTTGTCTGAAACATTTTCTCGGAAATTGCGATCCTGAAAAGTTATTCAGGGGGATCCATTCTTTTGGAACATCCTAAATATCAACTAGTAGAATTGAATACTAATAAAATTAAGTTTTAACATAAAACTAATTATTTAAGTTAAAATTGTAGTTAAAAGAATATAACAATTTATAAATTATTAATTATAAGAATTATGTAAACTTTTTATTTATAGTTTGAAATAATATTAAATATGTGATTATCATTTTTAAAGTTCATTTAAAATATTATGTAAATATTATAATTATAAATTATTTAAAGTAGAATATAATGTAACTTTGACAACAAATTCAACCTAATAGAATAATTGTAATTTTCAATAATTATATTTAATACAAATTTTAGAGTGATGTTAAAGAATATTATATATTTCGCGCATTCTTAATAAATGTCTCGCAAATTGTAAGTAAATTTTCTTTGAAATGTTTACTTCTTTATGGAAAATTTTACTTCCATCTAGACAGATCATAAATATAAATTCATAATTATATATATAATCAGAAAAATTTATCTATATTTCATATATATTTTCCTATTTTTATAATTTATTATTTGAAAAAATTTAATATTAAAAAAATAACTTTATTCAATTGTATTTTATAAAATGTATGTTATAAAGATACTAAAAAGAATATTTTTATATTATGTTGTAACATCCTAATTTCATAAGATGTTTTTAACATTTTCTTTATTGTTTTACAAATTATTTTATTATTTACTTCTACAATGACGAGCATCGAAAAATTCCCCTGATTCATATGCGCCGCCAGTCTTTTGAGACCACTTATGTTTTACTTCGTGGGAACTGATTAAGATATCGAAAGATCCACGCGCCGAATTTGCTATTAGCAAATAGCGTAATCTAGTGTGTGTCCTCTTTGACGTCTTAATTAGATCTCAAATAAACACAAGTGTTTCGAATATCATACCACATCGGACACTTTTCCGTATTTTCAGGTATAGAAAGCCGGAGAAGGCATTGTTCTTTCCTTATTGTCAAAATTCTTCTGACGGCACATCTTGAACAGGTTGCGTACCTCTTACCTACTATTATATGTTTCAATTTTGTCTTCATAGATGAAAAATCTAATATGTTTAATAACCGACTATTTTTCTCAGTTTTCTGTTCTGTCCCCATAAACAGGGCTCTTCACTTATACGCGTCTATTTTTCTAATTTCATTATATTCACAGGCCACTTGCGTCAACCGTAACTTTATTCACAAATATTAACTGCATGCTTCCTTAAAGCCACTTAAATATTTACTACAATTTTTTTTGTCGACCTATTCGGTTCTATTAGCATCCTTACTCCTTAGACTCTTCTCTTTCTCGCGATCAACTTCAATGGCGTGCATATTACGACATAATCGCGACTTTGTGTATGTAATACAAATCTAGTGTACCAGGTCAGTGTGCAAATTGGGATTTAGTGACTTATTAATTGTGTAAAATAAACATAAATACATATACAAACATAAATAAATATATAGATTCATACACCTCTATATATATATATATATATATATATATTGTAAACTCAAAACGTCAGCAACATCTTTGCGACAAACGATTATTGTTAAGAAACTAATATATTGTAGTCAAGCAAATACTAATCCTGCAATGATGTATGAGTGATTGTGATGAATGATTGTAATGAGTTGATCGCATGCAGAATGATTTTTTAATCTTGTAAGTACTAACTGTAAAATTTTTTGCATTGGTTGTAATCAGAGGAATGTTAATCTCTAGCGCGATAAATAAATTTTATAAAATAACGTGCGATAAATGAATGAGTGCAATACAACACATACTTTTTGTACTTGTAATAAAAAATAATAATAATTACCTACACAACATTTTTTTGCGGGTGATTTGAGGACACACACATCGTGTGTGTATGAGTATGGCGCTGTACGTGCACTTAGACACATAAGCGTATACATAAAAAAAATTTTTAACAAAGAAAAACCGACTTCAAAAAATGCACTGAAAAGTAACAAATAATTTATTATCTTTAGAAATCATACAAATAATTGGTAAAATACAATTTTAGAAGTCGGCGTCTAATTCCTCAATGAATGTAAACGTTATTTTTTAAGAATAAATGTAAACGTTATTTTTGAACAATGAATGTGAACGTTATTTTTGAAAAAATGGACTAAGTCGTTCTGCTTACGCACCACAGATTTAGAATTAGACGCCGACTTCTGAAATTGTATTTTACCAATTATTTGTATGATTTCTAAAGATAATAAATTATTTGTTACTTTTCAGTGCATTTTTTGAAGTCGGTTTTTTTTTGTTAAAAATTTTTTATTTGTCATTTTTTAGTGCAATGTTTTTAAAATCTTATTTTTTGTAAAAAATTTTGTTTTTATTCGATACTTTTAAAATTGGTTTTTATTTATTAAAAATTTTTTAAATTGTTTGTTTTTGTTAAAAAATATTTATTTTCTATCTTCTAGTGAATTCCCTTACTAAAAACGCAAATATAGGTAGACCCACTTATTACATTAAACTTTCAGTAATTATTCATAACGCATGCATTAGTACACCACCAAGCAATATATAGCAGGAAAGAAAGAAGGCTCAACAGCACAGTGTCGTTATGTGTGCATGTATACATATTCAAGCTCAGGTAAGAGAGAGAGAGAGAGAGAGAGAGAGAGAGAGAGAGAGAGAGAGAGAGAGAGAGAGAGAGAGAGAGAGAGAGAGAGAGAGAGAGAGAGAGAGAGAGAGAGAGAGAGAGAGAGAGAGAGAGAGAGAGAGAGAGAGAGAGAGAGAGAGAGAGAGAGGGAGGAGGAGGGAGGAGAGAGAGAGAGAGAGAGAGGGAGGGAGGGAGGAGAGAGAGGAGAGAGAGAGAGAGAGAGAGAGAGAGAGAGAGAGAGAGAGAGAGAGAGATAATTAATTTATTTATGTACATTATGTTGTACAACAAAATATAGGTTACAAAGAATTATAACAATAGAATAAAATAAAAATAAAATACAAATAAAAATAGTAATAATAACTACAAAAATAAAAAATACAAACAAAATAAAAATCAAAACAAAAAGCAAAGAAAATTTTAAGCTGGGAGCAGAGGTCCAAACTCTTGGGAGAGGAAGTGCGCATGAGAGGTCAACTTGAAAGATGAGAGTGAAGATGAAGTCCTAAGCGACGATGGAAGTTCATTCCACAGTCGCGAGGATGAAACAGTGAATGAGCGTTGATGGTATTCGGTGGAAGAATGAGGAATGGTCAATGGCCTCACATCCCCCCTCAGAGCCCTAACAGGCCGGTTCCACTGGTATCTAGAAAATAGATATGAAGGTGAGCATGATAAAAACATTTTGAAAAGAAAAGTAGAGGCGAAGTAGTTCCTTCTACCTGCAGTAGATAACCAACCCAGAGAGAGCCTATAAGGAGAGATGTGCTCACGCCTACCTACACCATAGATGTAACGAATACCAGCGTTGATAACCCTCTGAAGCCTAAGGTCGAGTTCAGCAGAAAGGTCAGTAAACACAAGACAACAATAGTCAAGAATCGGAAACAACAGTGTACGAATAAGGTGCTTACGTAGAGCAAAAGTAGTGCTCCGTCTAAAGAAATTGAGTCGATAGAGGAGAGAGAACGACCTGTTACACACATGTGTGATATGATCCTTCCAGTTCAGCTTGCTGTCAAGATACACACCCAGATTACGAACAGATGACTCAAAACCGATTGTCTCACCATTGATGCAGATACCAGTAGACGGCATGGAGGTTAGAATATTGATATAATAATAAGAGCCAATTATGATAGCCTTTGTCTTGTTGATATTCAACTTAAGATGATTGCTGGATGCCCAATCTGCGACCAATGACGCATGTTCACTCATTAATGAAGTATAATGATCAAGCTCAGCAATCGGAAAGTGCACATATAGGTGCAAATCATCAGCATATAAGAGGTGCTGAACATTCTGATGGAAGGCAGAAGAGATGTCATTGATATAGATAGAGAACAGCAGAGGACTCAGAACAGCAGTGTTAAGACAGACAAAATCTGATGACCTACCAACAGTATCAATGACAGCTTGACGACGATCAGAGAGATAAGAGCCGATCCACTTGATAGCGGTGTGCGAAATATCGAGCGAATGTAGTTTCCAAAGTAAGGTGACATGGCACACCGTATCGAATGCCTTGCTGAAGTCGAATAACAGGAGCATCGTAACGTACCGTCTGTCCATATTAAGTCTAATGTCCTCTGTCAATTTAAGTAGAGCAGTCTGAGTGCTGTGGCCAGCTCTAAAACCAGTCTGATAAGCGTCCAGTAACCGTCTAGTTGTCAAGTAATTATACAACTGATCATAAACAAGGCGCTCAAGAACCTTGGACATAAAAGACAACAAAGAGATGGGTCGTATATCACCCATGGTGCGCGGGGAAGAGACCTTGTTGATCGTAGTGACCAGCGAAGTCTTCCAACAAGAAGGAAAAACGCACTCTCGCAGCGAATCATTATAAATGCGACAGAGCTGAGGGCCAATGACAGGAAAAGCAGATTTTATGATAGATTGGGGGATGGCGTCAAATCCTCTAGCCTGAGAGTCAGAACGTCTAATAGCCATTCCAACCTCATCCAAAGTAACAGTATTGAATTTGAACAAGGGCATGAAAGGTTCATCTACAGATAAAGACTGTAAGTAAGCAGAAATAGAAGGTACCAAAGGATCAAACGCGACCCCACCAAAGTATTTATTGAGTTCATCAATAGAAAAAGTATGACCGGATCTATCACCACTAGAGCACATACCAAGGTTCCTGAGCTCCTTCCAGATCAGTCGAGAGTCAGTGATACCAGATAGTCTGTCATGATAGTAGAGCAGTTTAGCCGATTCAATGCGCTCATGAGCCTGATCACGAGCAACCCTGTAGCAAAGTAAATCAGCATGTAGTCTTGAGCGTTTATAGCGTCTGTACAGCCGATCCCTCTCTCGTATCAGATGATGATGTTCAGCAGTAAACCACGGTCGACGACGGCCCCCCTGACGGACCCTCCTGAGAGGCACAAATAGTGCAACTGCCTCATTCAGATGGTGATAGAGACATTCAAGGCAAACTGACAGGGAGGAATCACCGACACACACGGAACAATTCAGTGAACGAAAGTAATCAAGGAGAACAGCATCATCAACGGAACTGTAATCACGAAAGCTAAAGTCATTGAGCAAAGGCTTAGAGAGAGATGACTGAACAGTAGCTGCAATGAAGTCATGTCCGTCGATGAATGGAACATCAGTCTTCCAGTAGTCAAGCAGCAAGTCATTCGCATCAACAAGGCAAAGGTCAAGCCATGTATCAGAAGTAGAGGTGTGGTGAGTTGGTCCATATGGCACAGAAAAGAGAGAATTTTCAGCAATCAAACTCCTGAGAAACACAGAATCATCAGAATCAGTACATATATTAGTGTTAAAGTCACCCAGAATAACCTTAGTACTATAATTATGAATAAAAGAAGTCAAGTCAGGAATAAAATCTGTGTTTAACAGAAACGGAGCATGTGGGGGCCTATAGACGACACCAACAAAAACAGGCGAGGCCAAGTCATTAGAATTGACTTCACAGAATAAATATTCTGGCAAACCAGGCTTACCACACCATCCTCCCTTGGAGGAACATAAGCGCTCTGAAGAAAGAGAGTTATGAATAAATAAGGCAACGCCACCACCCCTGGTATTGCGGTCCTGCCTATGAAGAGCATAGTCATCCAAAGCAATCAAAGAGTCACCAACAATCTGGCCCAATTTGGTTTCGGTCACAGCTATCACGTGGAAGTAAGGGCAAGAAGCCAGAAAGAGCCTAATCATCTCAATGTGTGCTCTAATGAAGTTAGCATTGAAATGACAAACCCTTAGACCATCCTTAGCAGTATAGTAGTGATTATTGGAAGATGAAGCGATGTTGTTAGCAGAGAGTAGAGTGTTAGGCGCGATTGGAAAAAAGATTGGACTTACCTCAGCATCATAAGCTAAGACGTTGTCAGATTGCCGGTAGGAGCCTGAGAAATCTTCGCTAAAAAAGCATCCAGATCCGCATCAGTGGTAATGCGGATAGGAACACCACTCTTCTTCTTGCGGACAAACAGCTAACCATCTCTCACAAAAGTAATGAAATCAGAATGCTCATCCTTGGACTTGATTAGCGCCCGGAGTTTCAATTGGTACAGAGCAGAGGGCAGAAACTCATTTACATTGATTAATCCAGAGGTAAGAGTATCGACGAGCTTAACCCCATGGAGAAGGTGCTCCTTGATTTTAGTAGTGTGCAGATTACCCATCCTGATGAGAGAGAGAGAGAGAGAGAAGTATAAGGGAGGTAAATGAGAAAACAAAACACCCGGTTTTTTTCTTAATTTGATAATTGGGTCATACAAACCGAATATTGGCCCAATAATTATAGGACACGTATGGGATCTTCCTGCAGACATTCTCTATCAGATAAGAAAAAGTTTTTTCGAATCAGTTAAGAAATGACGGAGTTATGAGGTAACAGACATAAAAAAAAAAAAAAAATTCAGTCGAATTGAGAACTTCCTCCTTTTTGAAGTCGGTTAAAAATACATCAGCGCTAGCGTCAAGTCAGACCGACGAAAAGCAGCGAGAAAGTCAGTTACTTGTAATTCAGTCTAGTTCCAGCGGTCCTTGTACTCAGTCACATTGACCGTCTAAATATTTAAAAAACTTTACTGATATATCTTGTCTTCTGTTCTTTAGACAGCCTCTCTCTCACCCTCCTTATCCTGTGTCAGCTACCAAAGGCTCATTCAACCTATATATTTACTAACCAAAAAAAAAATCTTAAACAATTAAAAATTATAAAAAAATATTATGAAATTAATAAAAATACGTACTTAAATTTATTATTTAATGAAACAAGTGAAATTAAAATGTATATAAATAATTTATGTTTTATAATATTATTAGAATATGGCCAAACACATTTTTTCATTCGTCATATTTGTATTTCTTCAATAAAAATAATATATAATACAAATTAAATGTCTTTCAAAAATTTTTTTTTACAACCCTAAATATAAATGAAGAATTTTTTTTTAATTGCTTTTTGTTAAAGTTATTTTTTCCGTAGTTTTTTAATGTCCAACTTGTTCAAATATTAAAATAAGAGGATAATTTTTCTGTAGCCAGGTAAGCAATGATGGCCCTTAACTTGTTGAATTATAAGAATTATAGGATTGTTTTAAAGGCAGTTGGAAACCCTATGGAATTCTGTATTAACTTGCAAGTAATTCAAAATTTCTTACTTAAACTATTTCAAATATGATATTTCTACTTTCCTAGATTATTAATAGATTGGTTATATGTATTTAAAAATTATCTTCTCATGAAGTCATTAAACTTTGTTTTATTTCTAACTTAACCTAATATTTTTGTATTTTTCTTCTATTTTGGTAGATAATCAAGAGTAATATTGAGAGTCAATGGTTAATAGTGTAAGATTTTATTGAGAGTAAACATGAGTTAATGGTATCGTTGAAAACAAGTTTAAATTTATAAAAGAAGAAAAAAGATAAAAATATAAAATGATTTTCACAGTCCAATCTTAAGGGCACAAAACACCTTTTCCCCCTGCTAGTAAAAAAGATATGTATTAATAAGATTTAATTAAATTCTTTGTAAATGCAAATAATATTTAAAAGTAGACTGAAATACCTTTATTTTAAGCTTTTATAAGCTCATTTTGCTTTAGCTGTAGTCCCATAATCATTCGATGAATTCTTGTTCTTATAATAGCTCCACCGTAAGATTTGAGCTGAACCGCTGGATGGATCTGACTTTTTCAAACTGATTTAACTTTAGTATTAGCATTATTCTCGCGTGAATGAGGGAATTCCTGAAACGCAAAAAATTTTTTACTTTTCAACAAAAAATATTAATTTATTAAATAAATTTTTATTTTTTTACCTTATTTTTGGATTTTTTAACAACTTCTTGTCATTCGATTTCAAAACCCTCCATTCACGCGAGAATGATACTAATACTAAACTTAAATCAGTTTGAAAAATTCAAATCCATCCAGCGGTTCAGCTCAAATCTTACGGGGCAGCACCTAAAATTTTAAAAATTCAATATTTGAGAAAAACAGCTTTAAAGTTTTTAATTATTATATCTTAAAATTATCAATGCTATACTTATCTTTCATAAAATAATTCTTTTCTGGTATTTCTTATTTATATTAGCTAACAATATAAAAAAGAGATACCAGACAAGAGAACCTTGTTATCGACTGGATAAAGCTGAAATGCAAAAAGATATGTTATTAAAATAATCAATAAAAATAATCTTTCTTATTATAAGATATTTTGTCAGTACTCACCCTTATTCACCAATAAAACTATGTATTTGTTGTAAGAATCAACAAATACATAGTTACTTGTTACTCTGATAGCTGTTAGAATCACTCGTACTAACCTTGAATCAGCTGGAAACTAAGAAATAATATTTAATATGGAGTAATCATTTTATATTTTATAATTCAAATTCAAAATTAAGAAATAAAATCTAGATTTAAAATTTATATTTTGATTAATATTAATATTTATAAATAGAATTTTTATCTAAATATGTAATAATAATTAGAATTATACACTTACATGAATTTAATATGCACCCGGCGTATAGAAATCCATCACACCTATTCGTACTTTTCTTTTCAGAGTATGTGCTTCTTTCAAATGAGATTAACTTGATCACTCTACATTGAATTATCTTCTATCATTCAAAGTCCTGACCCACTCGACAGATAGATTTCCAAGTTCGATGTTCAATTTCTCCAACATCTTGAGAAAGTTATATCAAGATCAGCACTATTTGGGGAAGTCGATTCAAGTTATTCTTTAACAGCTTTAGATGCAGAACCTTTTGTCACTTGTTCGTATACCTTTGTTATTTAACAACTTATAGCAATGAACTCTGACTGGGCAACTGGCTTTGATAAATCTATTAAACTACAAAAACGAGACAAACAAGTCCATGGCCAAGTACACGAACAGCAAGAACATTTTATTTGTTACCTTTATACGTATTGTCCATAGCACTTTCTCTCTTGTTAGAGTTCACTGTTGTTTATTCATCACAAAAATCACAAATCATATTAATTTTGAATCCTTATCCTCCAAAAGAGGTTTCAATAAATTTCATCTTATGATGGCACACACTGCAACACAATTTTTCCAACATAGAAGATAGAACGTTGGTATCAACATTTCTATCATTTGCCCTGGAACTTGAAAATTCTATTCTTTTCAGTTTAGAAAAAGAAGTAGAGGGTCTACTTCTCTTTGTTTCAGAAGAATTTTTTTCACTTTTACTAAGAAATTTCATTGGCCTCTTTTTAGATCTTCCTGTAGATCGTTTTCTATCTTGATGTTGGTTATGAAATCTGCCTCTGGTATCTCTTTCATTATTTTACATTTTTGAGGTTCGTATTCTTAATGTCAATTTAAGCTTTTTACACTTCAAATACATTTTCTATTTAGATAAAAGTAGAATTTCAGGCGCACATAAAAAAATATGAAATAACTCGCAAACGTGTAATTTATTAAAAATTAATAATTTTACGTAAATTAAACCACAAAACCTACTAATAATTTTTTAAATGCACTTTAAGTAAACAAACTCACTGCAAACTGACCAAACAAATAGCTGAGACTGACTGTCATGTAGCGAAATGATACGAGCAGAAAGCGCGAACGCGTGAAATTCGAATTGATAAAAAAGTACACGAATAACTATGTGCCACTCGTTTCCTTACAAAATCAAAACGGAATAAAATATGGATGTAAAACTTTCAGAACTTAAATCAAGATAAATATTTTGTTAAAATTAAAAAAATAAACTCTTTTTTTTCAATTGAACCTAAAAAAAATCAATTAAAAATTAAAAAAATTTAATTTAAAATAATTCTTAACATTTTTTTAATTTGTAAAAATTATATCATTATAGACTTAATAAATAAAAACAAAATTAAATCTCTTGAAAAAAACTTTTTGGAGATTAATTAATGATTTATGAATTATTAAATCAAGAAATAAAAAAATAAGTTCTCATAGTGTTTTAATAAGATTAGCTAAAAATTTGAAAAAAATCTCAAAATAGCAAAATTAACAAAAAAATCAATTAAAAGTTTATTCTACTAATTTCTTCATAAAAACGAAACTAAATGAGATAGAGTAAAAAAACTTTTTGGAGCTTATTCTACAGTAAATTTTCTATAAAAAAAAAGCAATAAGCCCAAATTCGGTGGTGGGACCGAAAAAAGGTGTTTTGTGCCCTTAACAATATTATTATGAAAGAAATAATTTTCATCATATTATCGACAACATATTTTTTTACCATGATGATGATCAATATCATCATCATCATCATAATCATCATCATCATCATCATCATCATCATCATCATCATCATCATCATCACCATCGTCATGGTCATTGTCATCTACGTATGTGTGTTTGAGTGTGTGTGTGTGTGAGCGGAGAGGGGCGGTGATGAATGTGTGTGTGGGGGTGGTTGTGTGTAAGCCGGTATGTATATGGGCTTATCTCTGAAAATTTTAATTTTTTACGATGATAAAAGAAGTGAAAAGAATTTTGAGGCATTTGAAACCTATTTTATTTTGATTTAATAGCTTTTCAATATATATAAAGAAATGTGGTTACTCATTTTACAGAATCACTACTCCTTTTACATTCATAACCTATTTTTTTGCATTTAAAACCTATTTTATTTCGATTTTATAGCTTTTCAATGTATAAAAAACGTGGTTACTCATTTTACAGAATCAATACTTTTTTACGCATATTTATATTTAAATCTGTATAAGTTAACTAACTAAATAAATTGAAGATTCTCGACAAATTTTAAAATTACTTCATTAAACTCAATCCCCCAAAACAAATCTTTCGAAATAACAAATTTGTGGCATATAGTTTATGTGAAGTACATTGCGTTCCCATATGTAAAAGTGCAGTATTGGTCAAGTTCACAGTGTACAATTCAAAATAAAAATATTCACTTATGAGTTTCCCATGATGCACTGATTTTCTAAAGCTTGTAAAAATGTTTAAAAAATAGGCACACTCTTTGTTCTGGTCGCATTATTTTGAGCATTAAGTACGCAACACAATATTCAAATTTCATTGAGTAAAAAAATTAGCTAAAAAAGTTATGTTAGAAAAAGTAATATTTATATTATTCTGCAAAAATATTTCCTTACATGAACAAATATTTCTTGTACATTACCAGCAGTATGCGCGCCCTCATCAATTTACTTTTCTCTTATAGTTGACATACCAACAAGTATTTGAAATAAACTCCCAGCTGATTATTTAATCAGCTAAAAGAGTGATGGTCTTTGCAAAAAGTTATAAATCAAAAGCATCACTCTCATTTTTCAAATTTCAGCAAATTATGATACAAACAAGAGGTATTAATGCGTATATATGACTCTACTTGTTAGAGTAACATAAAGATGATGATTGTTCTTTTTTTTTTTTGAACTACCGCATGTTCTAGTACTGTATTATAAATGTATTATTACGCGGCCTCACAAAGTTTAAAATTTCCATAGATATACCTATATGTGTATATATGTATGCGTGTGTGCGGTAAAAAATCAAAAAGAAAATAATCCTTTCAGTAATTCGTTACTCGATGTTTCATTAATAATTTAAATATCAATTTAATTATGAATTATAAAATATGTAATGAAAAACTAAAATTTAATTATCAATTAAATTATTTTTATTTAATAATATTAAATTTTATTTTAACTATACTTTAGTTAATAATTAAATTTTTTTGAATTGATAACTAGAATTGAATTATTAGTTAAATTATTTTTTAATAATATCTGAAATTTAATTATCAGTTAAATTATTATTTATCAATAACTAAAATTTGATTATGATGTAACGGCCATGGGGATCAGGTGGCTGCACAAATGTAGCTAAATGTATAGCTAAAAATATAATTAGTAATTATACTATAAACCACACACAATCTGAAAAAAGAAATAGGCTGCAATATACAAAACTCATAAATTTTATTCAAATGACCAACACTAGCTATACATGGTAAAGGGCGCCAGTTGCGTGATACGGACGTGACTGCGTAAGGTATCTTCATTGTATTCATATAAAGCAGCGCGGTGAAAAGAGAGCCAACGATACGCCTAATTAACATGTACGGATACGTTAAACCCAGAGCTACACTGATATTTAGCTTGAACAAGAGCTAGAAAGGAAAACGAATGAACTATCTAAATCCGCGCTCGTGGTCACCAGCACACACGCGCAGAAAGCAAAAAAAAGAAACGATATATTTACCGTTAACATCAAAAAAATCTATGCTGTTACAAGGCATTTATGTTTTATACACTCACGCAATCTTTTCACTTCTTCACACACAATAAGACGCAAAAAGAAAAGCATGGATAATAGACTTCACCTTGTAAGATATGCTGCGTAATTAAATTATACGTTACGTCAACCGACTTGCAGGCTGACGGCAGAAGGAATGAGCATCTTAATATGGATGCTCTCACTACCTCATGTGGTGCGCTATGCGCGCCACCTTATGCTCTTGCCTTTTTCGTCTACTTGACTGCTAGAATCATGCTGTACGTATCTAGATACGTTGGCTAAGCTTGCTGTACTATATATTACGTGTATAGTTATGTACTGTGTACGTGTGTGTGGTTAGTGGCTTGGGTTTGGCTTTAGGTTAACTGGTGTTGTCTCTCTTTTAACCACGCGCGAATTGAATGTCTTGTTTCTGCTGCATATACTATTTTATTATAAAAGCAAGCTTGAAGTAACTTGCCATGTTACGACCTCCCGTCGCCACCAAAGTATACGGTAGAACCAGATACTTTCGTAAAAGAGACGCAAAAAGTAAAAAGCTAAATTAGAAAGAGGGGGACTTGACCTGAGATAACCGGTGTTATCCACATCAGTGTACAGTGTAAAAAAACAATTTTTATTTATATCTATTTTTCTTCTGCAATCGTTGGCATTTGTGGATTAAAATAATTTAATCAGGTTTTATATGTAGCGCACTGTATGTGTGGGAGCTACATCATTGACATTGCAGCTGGCTTACGAAAATTCATTCTTACAATAAGAAAAAAGTCTTAAATCTATGCTATTAAAAAAACACTCATAACCCGCTCTTGCATCACATTTCGCTCATACCAAAAAATAATTACAATATCATGTAGCAAATGATTGCATAAAATGAAGAGAATCAATTACTTACTGAGGAAGATGCTCTGGTCGTGCTATAAAGATGCATATTTGATTTTTAAAATAATACGTATTTTTGCAGCAACTTTTCTTTTTGACTGAACGTGATGCAGCACCAGATAAGCTAAATGCTTGATCGTATAATATGTTTTAAATTATTCCAGTTTATTTTAAACAGTATAGAAGCAATGAAGTGAAATTTATAAGATTTTACATATCTTGTTATTTAGCTATAATTTTCATTACAATAAAAATTTTATGAATGTAAGCAAGGTTAGTAAGATTACTATATGTGAGACTCTGAATGCATGCAGTTATTAACATATGGACATGATATAAATGATAAATGATATTAATGGTTTGTAAGGGTCGTGAGAGTATAGTCAAGGTTCAAAATATTAAATTTTAACGAATTTGTTCAACTCTTCTCACTTACTGAAAAGTGATTAGCTAGCAATAAAGTTAAGTATTCCGGGTAAGGGGCCTTGCTGAATCATGGATCCGAGTCGATGGGTTGCTTTCTCGTTCTTTTTACCTTACAGGTTGCTCTTGTTTGCTCTGGGTGATTTTTCATATGCGACTTTGGGATGGGTTGGCGAAGCTTGACGGGTAGGGAGGAAAGTAGAAAAGGATATCTTGAGGGACATTGAGGGAGGAATTATGGATATGGGTTCGTGGGGTGTGCTGGGGATGGAAGATGGAGGCGTAATGTTAAATGACATAAGGAAAGGTATATATTTAGTGGAAAGTGCTTTATTAGGAATAAAGGAAGGTGTTAGGGACATATTATTTGGTGGAGTAATCTTAAGGGACTTGAGAGGTTGAATGGTCGGTGACTGAAGGGTGGAAGGCATATTTTGTAGGTTATTACTATTTCTTATGAAACTGCTCTTTGCATGCTCGCTCTCCATATGTTTATTTACCGACTGTTGGCATTGATTGCAGTCCTTTATAGAGACGTTGGTTTGTCCATAGTTATAACATACCATAGGCTGAAAACATCCACGCAACCAATGCCCTAATTCACCACATCTAAAACATGGCTCTTTTTTCTTACTGCAAAAATTTCTTATAATAGATAATGAAGTCTGATTTAGAGGTATTCTATAAGGAGTGTTACTTGACTCTTGAGGCTTACGATTGTCAAAACAAAATCTGCTCATATTCCGTGTTTGTGCCCTATGTACTCGATGTGACTTCTGGGTTTTAACTTCCACTTTCGGTTGAGGGTATTGATTTTCCTTCTATGCATGCAAGCTCTTGGTAGGAGTGTTAATAGAAGGCGTAGCTAAAGAGCGATTACTGTTTATTGGAACCAACACTGTTATTGGGTGAAGACGCTGTGGATCATCGTTGAAATCAAGGAGAGAGATCAAAGGAGTCCTATTTAATCTAGGAATATTCACAGCAATGTAAGCTTTGATAGAGAAAACGGATTTATCAGGGGCTGGAGGGGGTCTGTCTGCTTTATCCTTTGCTCTGCGAGTGTCTTCTTTCTTGCCCAGCCGATGTGGATCTGCAAAGTTATGTAAATGGTTTCTGTGGAATCGCTGCTGATAGCTAGGATAAAGGTCCTGGTATGTTCTCTTCCGTTCTCCGTGATATGTCGTCTTAGTCGTACTTGCAGAGATTGTATTGCTCAACATCAAAGGGTTAGAAAAGCTCGATGTACTGAGAGAGAGAGAGAGAGAGAGAGAAGAAATGTGGTAGTGCTGAGAGTAGTGGTAGTACAAGGAATAGTAGTCGACGGTGAATTTCTTTGATTGGTGGATAAATGGAGGAATATCGACGGTCTTCATAAACGTCTGTTGCAATCTGAATAAGATCGTGTTGCTTGTCTTGCAAAGCGGTCGAGTTGCTTGAGGGAACAGTCTGACATCGTATTTTAGAGTCTTCCATCATCTTGTCATACTCTGGCACCAAAGCAGCTGCTCCTTCACCAAGATGTCTTCTTAGTTCGTACCGGTAGATGTGGTTTAAAACTTCATCCATAGTTCGGTTCATACTAATCCCACGATTACCATAATCAACTATCTGGTCTATTGACATCTCTTTTACTATTCTATCTAATTCACGCCAAACCCGTAAGGGATTAGTAAGACATACGTTATCCGAGAGTTGAAAGGGTTCCATATTCACTTGTCGATTAACCATAATAAAAATTTAAAGGTTATAATACTACACAAAGGTTACATAAAAAACTATTGCTAATCTATCCTTATTTAACTAATAATCTGCACTGAAATGAGATTCTGTCTCAGAGGGTTAAATAACCCTCTCTGTAATTTTGTTTTAGCTCTGGCTTGCAAATAGAGTTGTTTAAATTTCTAAGTGTCAAATTCCTGTGTCAATTGTAACGTTAAAAAAATTATTTAGTTTAAAAAACAAATTTACCTCAAAGCAACTAACAAAATTATCTATAATTAGTTAAAAACATAGTTATGAAAGCCGATATACACACAAAAAAGATTTTCTTGTCAAAATGAGCTATATAAGCCGACGGTTATTTCCAGTCGGTAAAGTCGCTACGTTGCTGTGGGTATGAGAGAGCGCACAGCAGAAGGTAAGGGTTACTAGCAAATTTTAATAAAATACTAACAAACCAGCTTGCTTGAGATGGGGTCGCTTAAAGAAATAGTGCTGAATTGGTAAGGTGCTAGAAGGGTATGAGCTGTAAGGGTATTTACAAAAATAGACTAACACAGACAAATATACAAGAATATGATATGATATCACACTAGGTAGTCGTGGGATTATTGCCTGAACTTATAAAAACTACCTACTAGGAGAGTGTCACACCTCCGGATCACAGATTTTGCTCAAACTTCGGGATAAGTTTTCAGATGATAAAATATGGAAAAAGCTAAAGTTATAGTCATAAATACTCAATATTTCCCTAGTTACAGGCAATTAAGGAAAATCACTAAAAAAGTTACTAGATTTTTAAACGCATATAGTTCTTTAGCGTCGATAGCTACAAGCTTGAAACTTTTTTTAAATTAAAGCTGAGCTCAAATCCTTTCGAAACAGTAGTTACAGCATATCAAAATATTATTTTTTCCCAAAGTTAGAGCGTAATAAGGATTGGACCTAATTTCAGATTTTATTATTAATTAATGTTTTTAAAAGAAAAATCAAGTCCAATGTTTATCACGCTCTTACTTTAGGAAAAAATAATATTTTTACATGCTATAACCACTAATTCGAAAGGATTTGAGCTCAGCTTTAATTTAAAAAAAGTTTCAAGCTTGTAGCTATCGACGCTAAAGAACTATATGCGTTTAAAAATCTAGTAACTTTTTTAGTGATTTTCTTTAATTGCCTGTAACTAGGGAAATATTGAGTATTTATGACTATAACTTTAGCTTTTTCCATATTTCATCATCTGAAAACTTATCCCGAAGTTTGAGCAAAATCCGTGATCCGGAGGTGTGACACTCTCCTAGTTAGTTTTGTAAATAAGTTTAGGCTCAATAACAATGAAAAATTTGACTATGATTTTTCTTGCCGAAAAAAATATTTTCAAAAAAAAATTCGATAATTAATATCGAAGATGATTAAAGTAGATAGCACAAAAAATTAAGCCATGTGCAGCTTTATGTTAGTAATAGGATAATCAATATTCGTATTTAGCGCCGTATTATAGGTATTAACTGTAAGTTGTTAGGCGGGCGGGACGTGGAGAGAAGAGAGTAAGACGTAAAGATAAGTACAAAAAGGAAGCTTTTTTAAGGTTTGGAAGTGAGAGGAGGATGCTCGGGGAGGGTGGGGGACGGCGTGAGGGGCTGGCCTCAGAGTGAGGTGTGGAGAGGTGGGAGGATTCCTCAGAGACAAAATAACTATAAAGAGACTTTCACCTGTGTTGTTCTTTAGGGTTATGCCATATGAAGGTTTTTTCGCTTATAATTGATATGGTTGCATCTTTGGGATTCAAGTTTTCGCAGAAGAGACAAATTAGTTTGTTGTATACATACCATATGGGGGAGTGTTAGTAATAGGATAATCAATATGTATTACGCTTGTATTATACTCTGATGTATTATACCATGTAGTTTTGTTAACGCGTACATTATTGCCTGCCTCGTGGCATGTTCGCGTCACTCGTTGCGATACTTGAGGTAAAGATCTCGTAATATTAGAGCTTTATTCTTTAGTAAATTAGAACTTTTGTTAAATAAAGTGTTTGTTAAACGTTCGCCTTGTTTTAACCTAACACTTTACATAGCCAAGTCGAAGGAACGATTTGTTTTCTGGCTATGCGGCACGACTACCTATTGTGAGACGATACAGATATAAATGTGCTGATGTACTAGTATGCATGCGACAAAGCTAAAGCATTATAAAGCTCTACAATATGTAGACAAGCTATATAATATTTAGACTAAAGTTAATATATTAAAGTCCGTGGGAAAAATTTTAATAATGTTTTTAGCTTTGTTTGATGGTGACGAAAACGATTTGTTCTCTCGCTCAAGCCACACATACAAACTATATATATGCAAAAAAAGAAATTTTTATTCACCACAAGCAAAAAGGAAAGAAAAAGTTTTCTATGTATATAAAAAATATTTTTAAATTCAATTGAAAAAAAATGCAAGAAACGTAGGACAGAAAAAAATAAATTTTTAGTAATAAAGAGGTTTTTCTTCTTTAATGGAAAAAAAATTTTTTACCATACCAAAGGACCGCAAAACAAAAAAAAAATATAGCTGCTACAGCGTCTCCTCTCAGCACACTTCGTGTGTGCTTTGAAAAAATGGCGACCACATGGCAAAGCCTTACGCATGCAGAGTGAAGAAAAAAGTTGTCGTTGCACTAGCACAGTTCTATTTTTTTTCACAGTTCATTTTTTTTAGTTCATTTTTTTTCACACTACTATTCCCAAAAATTTTCAAAAATTTTCACTGAAATTTGTGACGGAATCATATTGGCATGCCCATTGTAACGGCCGTGGAAACCAGATGGCCGCACAAATGTAGCTAAATGTATAGCTAGAAATATAATTAGTAATTACACTATAACTACACACAAACTGAAAATAGAAATTAGCTGAAATATAAAAAACTTATGGATTTTATTTAAATGACAAACACTAGCTATACATGAAAAAAAACGCAACTCTCGTGCTACGGACGCGACTCTGTGGAGTATCTTAATTGTATTTATACAGGGTGACCCATTTTAAATGCCCCACCCAAATATTTCAAATATAAAGCATTTCTGAGAAAAACTTTTCAGACAAAAGTTGTGAAATTTAGGAGAAGTCATCTTTTGGTGACCATGACTATGACCATGACAATGATTATCATGACCAGCATGGGTCAAGTTAATTTTTTCAAATGTAAACCCCTTACTTTGACTCCGGAAATGGAAAGAGCGGAAAATTTGGCGTCCAAGTATGTCCTTAAGAATGACCATGACCATGATCATCATGGTCAGCATGGGTCAAGTTAATCTGTTCAAATGGGAATCCCTAACTTTGAATCCGGAATTGAGAAGAGCGGAAAATTTTACTTTTAGGTATGTCCTTAACCATGACCATGATCGACATGGTCAGCATGGGTCAAGTTAATTTTTTCAAATGGGAACCCCTAATTTTAAATCCGGAAATGAGAAGAGCGGAAAATTTTACTTTTAAGTATGTCCTTAACCAGGACTATGACCACGACCATAATCATCATGGTCAGCATTGGTCAAATCGATTTTTTTAAATGAGAACCCCTAATTCCGACCCCGGAAATGGTTAAAGCGAAAAATTTTACTTTTAAATATGTCCTTAACCATGACCATGACCATGATCATAATGGTCAGCATTGGTCAAATCGATGTTTTCAAATGAGACCCCGTAATTTTGACCCTGAGAGTGAAACGAGTGGAAAATTTTACGTCCAAGTATAACCCCGACCAAGACCATTATCATGACTATCATGGTCAGTGTGGGTCAAGTTGATTTTCTCTAATAGGAGAGCCTAGTTTTGACCCTGAAAAAGAGCGATATCTTCTACGTCCGTATATGATCTTGACCGTGACCTCAAAAGTCATTCAAGGACAAATCAAATTTTCAATCGACAGCGCCTAATTTTGATCTCGTAAATAAAAGATAATAGACTTAAGATAATCTAAACTTAAATGAAAAATGTTAATTGGCTGCAAAGTTATTGTTGTTAATTTTTGTATAAACTAATATTTGGTGATTCTACGATATTTCAACAACAAACTTTGCACAGTCGTTGGTCTACCTAAAATATTAATTTCATCACTATTTCAGTATATTAGACTAAAAATTGAGTACACTAAGCGTGTTTCACTTTTTCACTTTTTTTCAATTTTTTTTACTTTTTCTTAATTTTTTCCTAGGAACAAAATTAAAAATGTCTGAAAAATATTTCAATACATGTACAATACGGAACATAAAAAAAAATCAATCCATAAAATTTACCGCGAAAAAAAAAGTTTCAAATTTAAATAAGAAAAAAATTAGGTTCTTCATATATGCAGCGAAAATAATTGTTTTTTTTTTTTTAATTTTAACGTCACTGTATTTATATTATCATATTGATGCTAATTAGCGACGAAGGTCGTCAGTGTGTTTGTGAACAAAGCACATGTAAAGTACAGTGGTGTTTGTATCAATCGGCTGAGAGCGGGATTCGAACTCGGAACCTCGATATTACGAATCCATCACTCTACTGAGTGAGCCACTGACGACCTCACAAAAATAATTGTTCTTATACATTATTGAATTATCATTTTTCCCTCGCAGTTTTGTAGAAATTATATTTTTGACGCAGTTATAAGAATAAAACATTTTTTGTGGTAAATGTTTTACTATAATTGTTTTCGCTGGCAGCGACGATATAACATCGCAATACAAGAACGTCAATTATTTTTATTCCGGAAAATACTTCACAATATTCTTTTCTCATTTATTTTATTGATTCTTTCTATATCGGTTTACAAATAAAATGCCTGATTATACAAGAAGCGAAATTGTAGATATCCTATTAATTTTGGGAGAATGCAGAATAAATTATCGTACAGCTGCACGATTATATCAGAAGCGGTTCTCCGATAAAAATCATCATCCAGACCGTAGAAATATTCGTAGAATTAAACAGCGTGAATGGGAGGCACCACGAAGAGCGAGACAACGTCGAAGAACAATGTCGATCGAGAGGAATGACCCTCGAGTCTTGGTAGTACTTGCTTTGGTTGATTTAAACCCCTACATCTTAACTACAAAGATTGCTATACAATCTGAAATTCCAAAAGAAACTGTAAAAAGAATTTAAAAAATGCATCGGTTTCATCTATAACACATAACTTTGCATCAAGAGTTAATGAAACATGATTTTCGGAGAAGGCTACGATTTTGTGAATGGGCACGGGAAAGATTGCAAAACGATCCACAATTTTTTCATCGCGTTATCTTTTTAAACAAAGCAACCTTTCATAACATAGGTGAACTTAACTGACATAATTGTCAATTTTGTTCCATTCACAATCCTCATTGACATATGTCAATCAATCACCAAAATAGGTGGAGTCTCACGGTTTGGTGTGGTATTGTCAATGGTTACATAATTGGACCCTATTTTTCATGGGGCCGTTAATGGTAATAATTATCTTGATTTTCTGACTAATGAATTATCAAAACTATTGGAGAATGTTGATCTCGAAACAAGAGGTCGTATGCGGTTTTAACATGATGGGGCACCTGCTCACAGAATTAACATAGTTCAGGATTTTGCAAATCGAACATACCACAATAAGTTGATAGGTATGGGTAGTGGTGACAATCATGTTGAATGGCCCGCCCGATCTCCAAATTTCATGAGCCCTGATTTCTATCTATAAAGACTTTTAAAAAAATACTGTCTATGAGAAAGCTCCGACTACTAGAGGAAATATGATTCAACGAAACATCAGTTTGCCAAAATATACCAAACATGTACTTTCATCTATTATTCAAAGCTTTTAAAGAAGATTCGAACTATGCATTAATAATAATGGCGGTATTTTTGAACATTTAATTAGATAAAAGAAAAATTGGTAATGCTATTATCAACTGGGTCAAGAGACTCCCGGTCTTGCCTTAACCAGCTGGGCTGGAATTCTTGTCCTAATCGGCAGCAAATCTCTTGGTCTTGCCTTAACCAGCTAGGCTAGGATTCTTGCCTTAATCGGCTAAAATCCTCCTGGTCTTGCCTTAACCAGCTAGGCTAGGATTCTTGCCTTCATCGGCCGGAATTCTCTCCGTCTTGCCTTAACCAGCTGGGCTAGGATTCTTGCCTTCATTGGCCGGAATCCTCTTGATCTTGCCTTAACCAGCTGGGCTAGGATTCTTGCCTTAATCAGCCAGAATCCTGCCGGTCTTGTCTTGACCAGCTGGGCTAGAATTCTTGCCTTCATCGGCCAGAATCCTCCCAATCTTGCCTCAACCAGCTGGACTATGATTCTTGCCTAAATCGGCCGAAATCCTTCCAGCCTTGGCTTCATCAGTTAGGCCGATATTCCGGTATTAAAAATTATCTTGAACCATGATTACCATCATGGTCATGGTCATGGTTAAGGGCATACTTTGACGTAAAATTTTTACTATTTTTATTTTCAGGGTCAAAATTACGGGTTTCCATTCAAAATTAATCGATTTGAGCAATGCTGGCCATCATGATCATGATCATGGTCATGGTCTTGGTTAAGAACGTACTTAGACATAAAATTTTCCGCTCTATTCATTTCCGGAGTCAAAGTCAGGGGTTCCCATTTAAAAAAATTAACTTGACTTATGCTGACCATGATGATCATGGTCATGGTTAAGGACATACTTCGACGTAAAATTTTTTGTTTTCACTATTTCTGGGGTCAAAATTAGGGGTTCTCATTCAAAAAAATTAACCTGACCCATGGTGACCATGATGATCATGGTCATGGTCATGGTCATGGTCGTGGTTAAGGACATACTTGGACGTAAAATTTCTTGCTCTCACTATTTCCAGGGTCAAAATTAGGAGTTCTAATTGGAAAAATCGATTCGACCAATGCTGATAATGGTGATCGTGGTCATGGTTATGGTCATGGTCACCAAAAGATGACCCCTTCCAAACCTTACTACTTTTGTCAAAAAAGTTTTTCCCAGGAATGCTTTCTATTCAAAATGTTTGGGTGGGGCATTTAAAATGGGTCACCCTGTTTAAAGCGGCGTAGTGAAAGGAGAGCGAACGATACATTTGATTAACATATATGAGTACGTTAAACCCGGAGCTACACTGATATTTAGCTTGAACAAGAGCCATAAAGGAAAACGAACGAATTATCTAAATCCGCGGACGTGGTCATCAGCACACACACGCACAAAGCAAAAAAAAAACGATATATTCATCGTTAACGCCAAGAAAATCTAGGCTGTTATAAAGCATTTATGCATTATGCACTTACGCAATCTTTTTACTTTTTCACACACAAAAAGACATCAAGAAAAATATAGATAAAAGGCTTCGCCTTGTATAATATACTGCGCAATTGAATTATACGTTACATCGACCGACTTGCAGGCTAATGGCAGAAGGAATAAGCATCTCAAGATGGATACTCTTAATTCCTCATACGGCGTGCTATGCACGCCATCCTATGCTCTTGTCTTTTTCATCTAGGTGACTGCTAGAATCATGCGGTACGTATACTAGATACGTTGGCTAAGCTTGCTGTACTATATATTACGTGTATAGTTATGTGCTGTGCACGCGTGTGTGGTTAGTGGCTTGGAGTTGGCTTTAGGTTGACTGGCGTTGTCTCTCTCTTAACTACACGCGAATTCAATTTTTTTCTTCTGCCGCATATACTATTTCATTATAAAAGCAAGCTTTAAGCAAATTGGCCATGTTACAATGAATTAAATTTTCTTCTAATTAATAACTAAAATTTAATTATAAATTCAATTATTCTGATTAATAATTAGATTTTAGTTATCAATTGAATTTCTTATAATTTTTAATTAAATTTCGATTATTTGCTAATTTTTTTTCAATTATTAATTAAATTTTAGTTATTGATTAATTTTTTTTTAATAAATAATTAGTGAGTTAGTTATTAATTAAATATTATTTATGATTAAAAAACTAAGAACCCTGAGATAAACGGAGAAAAAGGGGAATGATGAAGATTTGACCTTGAATTGACCTTTATTTGTTATTGGATTCGAATGATAATAAAAAAAAATAAAAAAATATACAGCTAAAGATGAAGGGGACCGAAAACCAGTTAAACTGAACTTTGCTCTTTATAGCAAAAATAAATAGATATCAAGAGTCCTATCAAGGAATTGATCAATAAAAATATAATTGTTTTCTAAATATATATCAACAGACACTATTATAATTGAATGCGCTTTATAATTAGCTACATATGAGAATGCGCTGCTTAATCGGCTGCATAGGAAATGCATTATTCAATCTACTAAATATGGACCTGTTTTGTTTAATCAGCTGTATATGGGAATGCACTGTCTTATCTGCTGCAAATGAGAATGCACTGATGGGAATGTGCTATTCATTTGGCTGCATATGAGAATAAACTATTTTATTGGCTGCATATGAAGATACGCTCTTGAATCGAATGCATTTACGAATTAACAGTTCGAATACAAATATATTTTTAGATATCCTGAATATAATGTAAATAAGCGTGTGGATCTAAGCCTGTTGAAAAAAAATTTAATTGATGCAACGTTTAATCACAACTGCAAAAGATGATGTAAAAATGAGGATGTAAGTATTACTGTGAGTTATCGTGGGCACGCACGGATAAAAATGTGAAAGATTAAAGAAGGCAGAAGAAGGAAGAAATTTAGAAAAAAACAAAAGAGAGTGCAAGAAACAAAAAAGCAAGAGCAAGAAAGATTGAGAAAAAGCTATAAAGAGTGAGAAAAAGCAAAAGAAAGGGAGTGAGAGAGAGCGGTAAATTTCGGTTTTTTATACGTCATTAATAAAGGAAAAAATAGTTAAATTTATCAAAGTTTGCTTTTGTATAAACTAAAGAAATTTTTGGAAATTAAAACAGAATGACCGATTTTTCCAGAATTTTACGATTATTGGAATAAAAAAAATGTATTAGGTAGGTAAATATTTTTTTCATATAAAAATAATAATTAATAATGAAACAAAATTGCAAATTTAGTAAAAATTCAGTTTAATAATGAATATTTCCAGTCATTTTCTTATATTTGTTCGAATATTCTCAGATTAAACCCCAAATGTAATCGCCTATCATATTTTCGTTGTACTGTTCTTGGTAGCGTCGTTCAAAGTCCTTTACATTATGGTGAAAACCTTTTTCTTGCTTCTCTGAGTAAGCACACATTGTAGTAATAAAATCTTCTTTGACGGAAAAGTAGGAAAAACTAGTATGACGCTGTCTTTGACTAGTAATTTTCACATCATCATCAAAAAAATTCCACTGCTTCAATCGTGAGCCCAGAAGCTCTGCTTTATTCTTCGGCAGGTTGAGGTCTCGTATTAAATCATTCAATGCTGTCTAGCTAGTGAGATATGGTCCAAGACCCTGCGATTTCTCAGTAAATTGACTGTCATCGGTGTGAATCAGTGGTGCACTAGATTCCATAGAACTTTGCGAAGCTTTAATCTCAATTCCATTAAGCTTCAAACAAGACGGAAAAGGCAAATTTTTACTATGTGGTACTAGAGGAGACGTTGAAGGAAGATCAGGATAAACAATCTCTTCGCCATTATGACCAGCTTGACGCTTATTTGGATTAACGACTTAAAAATAACAGTTCTGTAAATGATTGCGAGGTTCTCCTGGTATTGTAAACTTCATGTGTTGTTTTTTTCTTTGATACCAAGCCAGTATGTAAAAAAAACAAATATTTTTTTTTTTAAATTCAATATTTTGAATTTACTGTTAGTAAATTATTTTAGATGTTTATTAAAGATTTTACTTAAAAAAAACAAGTATTGTAACTTAAGATTGATGCATAAAAAATTATATTAACACTGTGGTATTTGAACAGTTATAATATAAACATCAATTGAGCTTGATTTTGATAATTTTCCCGTATATCGATGGCAATTGAAAAGTGTTTAAGTTATAAAAATATTAAAATTTCAAACCTATTTTGCGGAGTTTAATTTTTAGTTTCTTACCTTCTAAAGTATTTTTACAGTTTGCACAGGAGAAGTGAGGTACTCAATTTTTATCTTAATCAGCTATTTGAAAAAGGCTTTATGAGCTTTTCAAAGCTTTATATTAGTTACCAAAGAGAATTTTTAACTTCTTACTTTAATAAATTCACCGCAAATCAAATAAAATGAATCAACATCGTTTTTACACTTCCTTGTCGCCATTATTATACTTAGTTATACATAAAAATGGTTTTCACAGTTGCGATCGGCAGGTTAACATTCACTATAGCCCCCTACCAAAGTAATGTGGAAACTGCTATCGTTTTGATTGACGGTGCTACCACCCGTCGTTTATAAAATTGATGAAAATCTTCAAAACTTGTTTTTCGGTGCAGAACAGACAAAAGCAAACTTTAAAAAGTAAAAATTTAATTTTTTGATGTATTTCGATGCATAGAATAAAAATTTATGTATTGAAACAGAAATCCCCAAAAAAAATAATTTGTCGCCCTGTGTAATATATCATGGATTCTTTTGTCGTAAATCTTCTTCAGACATGGCAATTGAAAAGATTCATTCAACATTTTGAAGGTAGGTTATGTTTATCATTTATTATTATGAGAATTCTTAGGTTGTTTGATAACAGCGCTCAGACTGTTTAATATAACTAATACGTATTGGAATGTTTAAAATAAAAATAAATTATAATAATATAAATAAAGATATATTTGTTTCATTTAGATAAGTTTATTCCAACAATTCAGATGCTTCAGTTTTTCTAATGTTTTAATAATCACTTATCAAAAGAATTAAATTATAATCTATCTTATGTAATATGTATCTTTAAGTGTTCAAAATTTTATACTCCGAAAATAAACATTTCTTAAATGTTTTGTCTTCCAGGTAATCTTAGGTGAAACATATATTCATCTGAAATACATATGCGTATAAATCAATTATGTATATATATATATATAATTGATTTATACGCATATGTATTTCAGATGAATATATGTTTCACCTAAGATTACCTGGAACCTATATATATATATATATATATATATATATATATATACATATATAAAGTTTTATTTCAATCCTGATATTTCAACTATAATATACTTGAAGAATATTTGTAGTCCATTAATTTTTAATAATTCTATTTTGTCAAGATTTTTCAAAAATAAGTTTGAGAAACGAAGAACTGTGTTAAAATTTTAAATAATTTATTTCAAAAAATTGGTAGTTATTTTACATATTTTCTATAAAACTACACTTGGCGAAAAAAACGCGCCACTTTTTTTGGTCTGAAAAATGACGATTTTCAAATGGTCATGTCTCCACCAAAAATAGGCTAATCAAAGTGTTCCAAAATGGAAAATGGAGGAATTAGCTTTTTTTTCAATTTCTGTTAGAAATTTTTAGTTATGTCTTTTTGCGCATGCGCTAAAACCAGATAAATGGGAGGTTATTTTCGATCTAAAATTCGCTATCTTTGAGCGATGCTACCAACTTTGGATGGATCAAACAAATGATTCTGATTACAAGATCTTCAAATTTAGATTTTTTTAAGCAATTTTCTTTTTTTTCGAGCATATTATTTCGAGCATCGGATGCAGAACTACGAGCAAATGGAAATAGCGCGTTTTCGCGTGAAATGAAGATGGTCCTTTCCAGGGCTAACGCGATGTGCGAAGTCCGATTAAACAACATCTCCGTGGTACATATCAGGTGACTTCAATGTCGGCGGCGAACTCGATAACGGATTGCAGGAAGCGAAATTAAATCTATGTGAATATGGCTGATCTTCAAAGTCCAAGAGTTAGACGTGATGAAGTCAAACAGATCCTGGATTCAAATTAAGCTATCCTAAAAATGTAAGCAGGTGTAATGGACCAAGTTCATTACCAATAAATTTTTCAAAATAAAAATGAAAATAAAAATAATAATAATGATAATAGAGTAAAAGTAATATTGATCAATTAATAAATAAACGAATGCAAGAGACAAATAGCACGACGCAAGCAAATTGAGGTCAAGCAGTGGCTGAATGGAACTGTGAAAGAAAGAAATATTAGCTGAAATAACAGAGTTCATTACTAATGAATGTTTCAAAGAAAATATAAAAGCTAAAATAATAATAATAATAATGAAAAAGTGAAAATAATATTGCTAAATTAATAAGTAAACGAATACAGGAGACAAATGACCCGATGAAAACAATTAAGGTCAAAGCGGCGGTCAAGTGAAACAGTGCAAGAAAGAAAAATACGCTACCGGAATCAAATTCAATACCAATAAATTTTTCAAACGAAAGATAAATGAAAATAACAATAGTAATAATAAAAAAAGTAAAAATGATAGTAATAAAATAATAAATAAACAAATGCGAGCGATAAATAGCAAACAAATTCAGTTGATCTCAATGAAGATCAAGGCTCGGTGGCCGAATGAGTCGGCAAAGGAAGGATAAGTACAAGCTGAATGGGATGCTAAAAAAAGATGCGGACAGGCGGTAAGGCTAGGAAAAGCGATAAACCTGACAACGATGAACGGCTTCACAGAAAATCGTAAAGTTAACATAGGGGAGTATGGAAGAAGTTCAGCGAAGCAGTAGTGGAACAAAGTGAAGAATAAAAATAGATAAGGCCTCTTAAGAAATACAGAGTAGGGGGACATTAATCCAATTTATGTGGAGCAATTATCCAGTCAGTGCTGAAATTGGAAATAAAAGCTTTGACGGAGTCCCAAAAACAGAAAGCTGAAATGATAACGGCAGAAATTAATTCATAATAAACTTCAAGCTGACCTCTTTCTATTCAACCGAAATTATAGTTTCCAGAAAAGAATCACACAGGGAGGTCCGACTGGCAACCAATCGTATCACTGAAACTCATACAAATGTGCAAAAAAAAAGATACTGCCATATGGTAGCGTAGTTCGCCCTAAAGCGAAATAGTAAGAAAAAAAGAAGGGAACAATAAATGTACGAAGCAAAGCTTCTTGTTTGGATTATGGAAAATGAAAAAAAAGAGAAATAAATTCATATAACCTTGGAAATTGCATGTGTGTCTACTAATTTATTTAACCTCTCCTTGCTGTCTCTTTTTCAGACTTTCAATCCCGGAGATGTAGCGCTCGCGCGTTAGTCGAAAGGAAGTCGATAGATAGCTGAAATTGAGTCATTCATTAAAAAAAAAATTTTAATAATAATTTAGCTTATATGCTAAACGTAACACAGGGATCCATTTTAATTTTGTAAGGGTTGATTTGTAGAGGTAATGCATGTGCATTTAGGTAGTGCGGTGAAATGAGAAGTCTGTATGTATATATTGTAATGTGGGAATTCGTTCCCTATCCCACAGTTTCAACTCTACAGTAGAATCTCTGAATGAATATCAATTCAATTATTATTTTCTTTAACTTTACTCTGAATATAAACTATGAATTTATTAGCAATCAACTCTCTCGGGTGGATTCTAATCGGGTCTTCGTAGGGAACGATGACGAAACCACCGATGTAAACCAGCAATAAACAATTTAGATATTTTATAACAACACAATGTTCATAAACATTTAAGTAACACTTTTAAGTAAAATACAAAAAGAAGTAATTTTCACTCTCAATTTATTTAAGTAAATTTTACATCTTAATCACCTGACAATTTCTCGAAATTGAGTAAAGTGTAAGAAAATTGTATGAATGAAACTCTGAATCGACTCAATAAACTTTTCAATCAATTATAATTTAATAAAATCAAATTGAACACGTGAAGTTGATATTAAGTTTAATAATGGCGGCGAAACCGACGCTAAACATGACGAGCAAAACGGCGATGCGCACTGATTCTAAGTTCTCACTTGATAAAACGTAAGATGAAGGACTCACCTTAATAATGGTGAGTGTTACTCTCCAAAATACCAAAAATCTCTAACAAGGATAATTAAAATCAGACGTCTCCTCTGCTTTTTAATTTCCTCAGCTCTCTCGAAAATTATAGAACAATCTCTCTTATTGGTAATCATGCAAAATGGCAAAATGGCAAAGTGGCAAAATGGCAGCGTTAAATCTCTATTAAATACCAACCTACTAAAGTGGAGTCAAGACTCAAGAAATATGGCTCAGCGAGCAGCAACGGAAAAACCAAACAAGTGCAACAACCAAGATCCAATAGAGAAGTTTGTCGACGGAGCGTCTTTTCTCGAGCTCCTTCCTCTTCATCCCTTCTTTAATCAATTAAGTCATAAATAGAATAATGGTTGATTGGTTCTCAATCCTTTTCGTAATTGTTATTTGTCAATTACAAAGGATGTTGACTTATAAACGATCAACACCTTTCCTTTTGGCAGCTTCTTTGATGTTAGCGCCCTCTATTTCTCGTGCGCTTCATTTAAATTAATATTTAGAATGCTTCATATTCTAAGTCTTGATAATTCTGCATGCAATTGTATCTCTTCTATCTTCTTCTATCTTCTATCACTCTCGCTCTCGATTTCACGTATCTCCATATATAAGACTTACACTGCTTGATATTCTTACAATTGCCCATGTATGATATTTATTCTACTGCTATTTCTACAATAGCCCATGTATGTATGAGCCTGATGTATAAGCTATAGCTGGCTCCCCTTTTTCGCTGATCCTTTACTCTTCTTACGTATGAATTTCCGTCGCGAGTCAATCACTTCCTCTTTACTCTCAAGCACGTGTTTCTAATGTTCCGCGTCGTTTCCCGGTTCCACTCGTCATCACGTACCGCGAGTGTATTGTACATATGTACCTATATACCGGGTGTGTGTGTGAGTGTAAGTGTACAGGTGACAGTGCCGCGGCGTGCACGTCGTCATCAAGAACATAAGATGGCGACGCACAAGAGCACTATCACAGGTTATGTTTACATGTGTGTTCTCTTCTTTTTGTATGTTGTGTGCATTAGTGTTATAACGTTACAGCCTTCACCGTAGCTTAACTCCTAGTGCACCATGAAAAACTGATGATGAGTGTGGTTTCTCCTTTACCACGTGTTCTGATTTGAGGTTAGGTTCCTCTTTCTCTCTGTCTCTCTCTGCCCCGTTGCCCCGTCTCGTTGCCCCGTTGTTCGAACTGCTGCTATGCTACATTCTTTCGTCTACACGGCATCTAGCTTTATTAATGTTAATACCTTCTTATTCGCTAGTTTTGAACTAGGACAAACACAGTCTATTAAGGCTAAGCTGTACAACCAATTCTTGCTTGAGGAATGCACTGAGTGATTGGGCGAGACAGAAGGTCAATGAGTGTATTTGCATATTATGGTACACTTTACTACACACTTTGTTCTGTAGACCTCCAACGGTTTAATCATTGTGTAACTTGTTGATCAGATGAGTGCAGTTTTAATAAAGTGTAACAAACTTATACTTTTAAAATCATAATTTTTAATTGTACTTTTATCACAGAGAGAGAAATCTCAATTGAATATAATCAAATTTATTACTATTGTTCTTGCTTGATATATTTGCATTTTATGTTATTTTGTAATCAACATTTTGTATTACTTTTGGGTCATACGGGGTTGAACCCCATGATCTGTAATAATTATGAATCAATCAATCAATCAATCTCTACCGGTAAGTCGTCTGCTCTCAGTAATTCTCATGTTCCTCAAAACAAACAAAAATACAACTGATTAATTTATTTAATTATGTTAATTAATGATCAGTTTAGTGAGTGCATATCGGTTCATATTTCTCTCTTATTCTCTTGAATAAATTGTTTATTGAGATGCATCACAATATTTAATACTTTATTAACTACACTCTACAAAAATAAGATATTAATAAGAAATTGGAATAAGGTGAATGCGACTGATGCACGCGAAGTCCAACTCATGTCTGACTCGGGTGAGGAAAGGCAAGACGGTCGCTACGCCTCGCCGTGGCGACTGGTGTAGATCGTTGCGCTCTTTGACGCGCATTTAACCTGCTGTTGTGCTGGCTGTGAAGAGTTGTCTGCGAGGTTCTCGATGAATGCTGGTTTCAATGGTTCTGTGGTGATTGTGGTAGGCTTGTCCTTGATTAAGACTGTAAAGACCTTGTCAGAAGTTCTGTCGATTACTTCGTAAGGACCTTCATAAGGCAGGTCGAGAGGTTTTTTTACTGCATCGACCCTTACGAATACGTGTGTGCATGTGTGTAGGTTTTTGTGCACAAACGCTTTTCTGCTACCGTGGTGTGCAGTTGGAGTTGATCTGACAACCCTCACATGCAATCTGAATTTTTTTTAAAAAAATCTAGGGTTTACAGGAAGGTTCTCGCTGAAAAACATCTCACCAGGAAGTTTGAGGGTCGATCCGTAGACCATTTCAGCTGCCGTTGCCTTGATGTCGTCTTAGAAGCTGGTTCTTAAACCGAGTAAAACTGTAGGTAAGATTTCTACCCAATCCTTGGTATTGTGGCATATTATAGCGGCTTTCATTGAGCGGTGCCACCGCTCGATCATACCGTTCGCTGCGAGGTGATACGCAGTAGTTCTCGTGCGTTTGCTACCTATCATGTGCGCGAGAGCATCCATTATAGCTGACTCGAATTGTGCACCTCTATCTGTAGTTATAGTGTTTGGGGCTCTGAAGCGCGCTACCCATGTTGAGTAGAAGGCTGTAGCTACTGCGTTCACTGTTGTGTCCTCGATAGGTACGGCCTCTGGCCATCCGGTAAATCTGTCGATCATTGTAAGACAGTATTTAAATCCCTTGCTGTTTACCATAGGACCGACAATGTCGAGGTGTACGTGAAAGAATCTTGTGTTTGGCATGTCCATTTTTTCTGGCGTGTTTTTCGTGTGTCTGCTTATTTTACTGCGTTGACAAGATAGACAAATTTTTGCCCATTCAGCGATTTGCTTGTTCATCTTAGGCCATACGAATTTTTCGCTGATTTCTTTTTTTGTTGCTCTACCACTGGGGTGTGACAGTCTGTGAAACATGTCAAATATTCTTTTTCGCAAGGTGGCAGGTATGTATGGTCAAATGTTCGCAGTAGAAGTGTCACAGTAGACGATTGTATCTTCGTCGTCAACTGGAAGTCTTTGTAGTTTTAAGGACGTGTCTGATTCTAAAAGGTTCTTGAGTTCTTCGTCTTTTTGTTGTTCAGCATCGAGCTCGTTTGTTCCTATTAGTGCTGAAATATCTATGGTGTAGATCCTTGAAAGGGCGTCTGCAACTTGGTTTGTTGGTCCCGGGACATATTCTATCCGACTAGTGAATTGACTAATAAAATCATGTTGGTGTTCTTGTCTAGGTGAAGCTTTGCTTGATTTTTGTGCTAAAGCTTGGCAGAGAGGTTTCTGGTCGGTTTTTATGATTAATTCTCTCCCGTCCACCATGGATTGAAAGAACTTAAGACTGCTATATATAGCTTGTAGTTCTTTATCGTAGACGCTGTATCTGCATTGGGTCGGTGTGAAATTTTTTGAAAAGAATCCAAGCGGTTCCCATCTGTTGTTGTTCCATTGTTGCAAGGACACTCCCATGGCTATGTTTGATGCATCTGTGTGAAGACAAAGGTTAGCGTTTTCGATAGGATGTGCCAAGAGAGAGACGTTAGATAACAGCTGCTTAAACTTTTCGAAAGTTTCGTTTTTTTATCAGTCCACTCGATTATGCGTTTGTCTTTTTTCTTCGCTCCTGCTAATTCTGCGTTCAGAGCAACTTGCGTGTGCGCGGCCTTTGCTAGACATCGTCTATAAAAATTTATGATGCCTAGAAAACGCCGAAGCTCTGCGACAGTTTTTGGTTTTGGGTAGTTCAATATGGCCTCAATGCGTTGCTAAAAATTGATAAAATTTTTTTATTGTTATAATTATTATGTCAATATTATGTTCATAAATTGTTCAATTAATTTCCTTATATAAAAAAACATGTTGATAAAAAATAAAAAAATAACATATTTTTGTTAAATGCTAAAGATTTTTTTTTTAATTTTATGATCAAATATAGTAGAAAATAGGATAAAAAATATGAATGACTTAATAACTTAATTTTCGAGAAAAAATGGACTCACAAGGTGAGCACCCCACCTCCGGGAAATGAATTTAGCTCAAACTTTGAGATATGATTTCTTGATGAAAAAAATGAACAGGTGTTTTTCCTTTTCATCGAATAGGCCTCCTAGGCGAGAAAATAGACATTTTTTTAAAAAATATGGTAAATAAGAGCCTTTATAAAAACTTGAATTACCAAAGAACTAAGACTCTTACAAAAAAATGCATAAAAAATAAAATCAAGCACAAATCAAAAACTTTAATTTGAGCTTTATTGCATTAAAAATTCTTCTGTTGTTCAAGAGTTATTATTAATTAAATATTACCACATATATACTTAATATTTTTAGCATATAAAATATGATCAATTTTTTATGTTATTTCATTAGCATACTTTAATCGCCTATAACTTTTGAATCACAAAAGCTTTTTCGATGCAACAAAGCTTATATTAAAGCATTTAGTTTGTGCTTCATTTAATTCATTTACTCGACGAAAAGAAAAGACACGGGTTAATTTTTTTTTCATTAAAAATTCATATCCAGAAGTTTGAGCTGAATCCGTTTCTCAGAGGTAGGATGCTCTCCTTGTTAGCCATCTTTGTTGTAAGACGCTTCGACATTGTGTTATATTATTTGACAAATCTATAATTGCTAAGTCTGGATAACATTTTTAAATCAAAAATAACTGAGTCCCGATTTCACATCAAAATTAGTCAAATCCTTCAAATTTTTTTTTCAAAATTAGCCAAGTCCATAATCACATCAAAGTTAGCTAAGTCCATATTCAAAAATTATTGTTCTCTTTAAAAAATCAATTTAGATTTTTCGAAACATGTGCAAAAATCTTATTTTTTATCGGTTAATTTAATAGTATATTGGTTAAAAAGCGATTTAGAATCATTCAAAAGATAGAGGTTTTTGGTATTTTTCTCAAAATGCGTTAGTTGTGACTTAGCCACGTATGTTGTGGGACGCTTCATTTATAGAACCATAACCATATATAGCTTTTATTGGGAGTATAGAAGATAACGGGACGTAAGAAGTAGAAATGTTCGTTGTCGTTGAAAAAAATATTTATTGTATAGAATCGCGAAACATTATTGAAGTTGTTGATTATTGTTTCAAGTATCAAGTTGTATTAGGTTTAGAGTTTCCATCTGTTTGTGGACCTTTGTGGTATTTTTCAGACAAATTTTTATATAATCTACCCAGAAAAGGATATTACATGTTTGTAAATAATTTGATAGAAAAGCTAAGGACATTATAATTCATTATTATTTATATTATTGTTAAGTATAAGTTATAAGAGTAGAAATTAACTATTTTGCCAAAAAATAAGTTATAAAGTTACTTGTGTTAGAATATAATTATTTTAAAGTTTTCATTCATAAATTACTTTGTAATTTTATACCACCTATATATAGAAATAAAAAGTTGTAAACATTGTAAATAATTAAGAGATTCGAAAGTTTTTTCAATTCAAAAGTATGGATAAATTTAAAAAATTTCAATCTGAAATGTTAATATTAACTTTAAAATTATATAACTATTCAGTTCCTAGAGACACGGCACAAATATTTATTGATGCCTTAATGGATTTTATTGATGATTCTTCATTTAATTCTATAACGACTTTATTACAAGAAATTGATTATCAGATTTTAAATAAAGTAGAACCATATTCCATTTCTATTCTTGTAAGCAAGTTCTGGAAAAATTTAGATCAGAACATTACAGATTTAATATTCATAAAGAAAAAAAATTTTCTATTTAAACTCAGAAGTTCATTATTGGCAATGACATAAAAACTCAATTGTCCATGACAGCTGATATGACGGGAGAATTGGTAGATGTTCATGCATTTTATATTCTACTTAAGTGATCTTTAAAGCTTCTATTGGAAATACCAGGTGTTTTTTTAATTGATTAAAAGTCATATGGATGATTTGGAAAGAGAGAATTTAATAATCTCCAATTTTTCATAATGTCATATTTGGGAACAATTAAAAATTGATTTTCATGGCAAATTCGTTCTTCCTCTTTTTGTATTTCAGGACGACTTTGCATTCAAAATCGTCCTGAATTCACCGATAAAAAATAAGATTTTTGCACAATGCGGTAATGTACTCGGATTTCATGCTGGAGTCAATAAATTAGGGTTTTTGTACGCCACTAGCCCTTGTCTTTTCAAGCATAAATTTCAAATTGAATTTTATTGTTTTAAATATTTTGTTTTATGCTGAAGACCGTAAAAAATTTGACTGAAGAAAAATATGCTAAAGCCTGCTTAGACTACAATCCATCATCAACTGGATTTAATAAAGGATGCGTGTTTCATCAGATACAAGGGTATCATGTCAGCTTAAACCATTCTATGGATTTGATGCATGATATCTTTAAGGGGATGAATAATTACGCTTTAGTATATATCTTGCAAGATTTAATCTATAAATAGAAACTTATTGCGTTGGAGTTTTTGAATTTTAGGATAGAAAATTTTGTCTATAGATTATTCGAAGATATTAATAAAGTACCTACCATAAAAAAGATCATGTGCTGATAAAAAACAAATTAACCTTTTAAGGACGGGACTGGTCGATATTTCGACCACTTAAGTATCATAATATTTTTGAGTATTTTAACATAATATTATCCTCGAAATCACTCAAAAATATTATGATACTTGAGTGGTCGAAATATCGACCAGTCCCGTCCTTAAAAGGTTAAAGATGTCAGCATCAAAGGTGCTGAATTTTTCAAAAATTTTAGGGCCGTTCATTGGGGATAGAATCCCGGAAGATGACAAAGAGTGGCAATCGTACATTTATTTGAGAAAATTATCGACATGTCATTGTCACCTCGTTTCGTTAAAGGGCATATAGTAGGATTAGAGCTTCTAGTTGAATAATTTTTATCTGCATATAAAAAACTATACGGAAAATTTCAATACAAATTCCATAACATATCACTTATTATGCGACTATTGATAGAAAATGGCCCTCTAATAGACTTTTGGTCCATTATATTCGAAAGTAAGCACATAAAGCTTAAGCGAAGTGCTGTGATTACAGCTTGCACAAAAAATTTATTGAAAACTATATGCACAAAAAGTCTATTGCGTTTGGCATACGTGTCGCAATGTCCAAACATTAATTCAGAGCCACTTTATTCTACATCGGGAAAAATTTCAGACTGCGACAAAGCAATCTATTTCTCAGGTCCAGAAATTAAAAATGATATCTACCAAACAAATAATGTTGAATTTAATAGCCAAAAATATAAAACCAACATGGTCATCATTTAGAATATAGGTAGTATTGACGTTTTAAATTTCGGTAAAATTGAAAAAAATATTCGTTAGTAATAACGATATTTTTTTAGTTTGGCAAGGTTTTAGGACTAATTACTTTAATAAGCACTTATATGCGTATAAAATTGAAAAATTAAGCTCTAAATGTTGTAAAAATGCTAAAAGATTTCCAAATATTCATCCGTGTTTATTAGTTAACTTAAACCAATGTTTGTACGTATCACCAAAATATATGTTATAAAACTACTGAAACTTTGCAAAACCAACTCAAAATCTCATTTAACTTCAAACATTTATTTCTACACATCATTTAATTTTATACAAGTACTTGAATTTAATAAATTAAATATTAATTAATTTGGACCTATAAATACTACTTTATATATTTATTTTTAATAAAAAAATTTTATGTATAAGCGTACAATGTTTAAATAAACTTACAAGGAGAGGTCCCCACCTCCAGAAAATGGATTTTGCTGAAACTGCAGGACATGATTCTTTAATGAAAAAAAATAAACCGGTGTTTTTTCTTTTCGTCGAATAGGCCCCCTAGACAAGGATATAGACATTTTTTCGAAAATATACTAAAAAGGAACCTTTATAAGAACTTGAATATCCAAACAACTAAGACTCTTACAAAAAAAATATATGAAAGATGAAATAAAGGGCAAATTAAATGCTTTAATTTAAGCTCTGTTGCATTGAAAAAGCTTTAGTGGTTCAAAAGTTATGCTTTATTGAAAATTACTACATATTTGTTAATTTTTTAAGCATATAAAAAATCATCAATTTTTTACGCTATTTCATTAGCATATTCTAATTACCTGTAACTTTTAAACCACTAGAGCTTTTTTAATGCAACAAAGTTTACATCAAAGCATTTGATTTGCACTTTATTTCATCTTTCATGTATTTTTTGTAAGAGTTTTAGTTGTTTGGATATTCAAGTTCTTATAAAGGCTCCTTTTTACTATATTTTCGGAAAAATGTTTATATTTTTGTCTAGGAGGCCTATTCGACGAAAAGAAAAAACATTGGTTCATTTTTTTTCATCGAAAAATCATATCCTGCAGTTCCAGCCGAATCAGTTTCCCGGAGGTGGGGACTTCTCCTTGTTAGTTAAATATGTACTATCAAATTTTGAAAAGATAATAAGTTTATTAACTTATATAATTTTGAAAAAAATATATATGAAACAAATTTAATTATTTTATAATAAATTAAAATATTTTATTTAAGTAATTGACTATTTATCATGAATTTTTTATATCATAATTAAGAAAGTTTTTGTTAAACTAAATGTCATTTATTATTTCTTGTAAAAAAACGATTATTATTGAATTCAGAACATCAGAGTATTTTATTTAATAAGTTAAAAAGGTCGTCTATTTCTTTTAAGATGAGTATTATTTAAGTATTGTTTTTAATAATCAATATGTGTAAGTATATTGTGTATCATAATTTTATCATTAGAAGTATGGGCCTGGCAAGTGTGTTTATAATTATAACATCACTCTCTTTAATTTTTAGTTTTGCATTAGATGTTTAAATAGCAAGTAATTTCGTCATCTTTATTTTTATTATGACTGCATTTTTTATAAAATTTTTTGATTAACTTCATTAATTTATTAATCCACGTGAAATCTTAACATAAAAATAAAGCTATTATCAATTTCTAATAATATGTAATATACTTTTTAAAGCTTTAGAAAGGAGTAACCCATCGTTATCATTTAAGGTTTCCAAAAATGAAGCTACCATTCAAGGGTTAAGATAAACTTCGTAAAGTATATTTTGGTAAATGCTAAATGTTTCTGATAAATAAATAAATTTTTATGAAATTGTTGTATTATATATATACGTGACAATAAAAACTTGATTTACTCATATTGATTTCAGAACTTTCTATGGCGTATTTTTGTTATTAATATTGTATATATGAACATTGTTTTAATGTTAATAAAGTTCTTTAATAAAATTAAAAGGTATATTTGGAGAATGTAATTAAAATTATTTGTAATTGAAAGAATTGTTTATGAAGATAGAATTAAAATTCTTATTATTTAAGAGAAAAAAACAAACTTGCTGCACTTTTACCTATTTAAAGGTTTTTTTAAGGGAGATTTCATAAATTGTTCAAAGTCTAAAATTCTTCTACTTTTCATATTGAATAAATACAATATTCCAAAGTTCTGTAAGATCATCATAACCTTCATTAACTCCAAAAGCTTGATTTTGTAATTGCCTTGTATGATCTATCATGAGTGCAATAATTACATGTAACGTTTACAGTATTATCTCATTTCTGTATTTTATTATGTATATTATATATTATATTTTTTGTTACACACTTTTTGTAAACTTTTACAAATAAATACATATCCATCTATCTATCTATGTGAATTTCAGTACTTGGGCCACATGGACCTGTTGGGTTCTACTTACTTCACTTATTCGAATTCCACTTTAAGATTTCATTTTTGTCAGTGTATTATGCAGTATGTCCCAGTACTTTATTATTGTCAATATTCTATGAAATATTTTCTTACTTATTATTTAATATGTTGAAAGTATATTACAATCCACTTAAGTAAAGTAGAATGTAGTTATGTAATATTATATTTTGTGCATATTCAGATTTAATAAGCATACACTAAAATGTCAAAGATATATACTTATTGATTAAGCTCTTAAGGTAGGCCTGGAAAAAAAATTAAATTTAAATGTAATGATACATTTTTTTATATCAATCAATAAAATTTCTTTTTATCTTAAATTTATCTTAAAAACAAGACTTTGGTCCATGAATAATTTTAAAAAATTTCATCTACTGATCAAAATCTTTTCTTTTATTCAAACACTTGATTGTGGTGGTTATCGTAAGCTTTCTCAGTCAATTTTCAAGAAAATAACTTAAATGTTCCCATAGATTTTCAATTTTTATATCTTCACAAAATAATAGTTCTGATTATAAAAAAGAATTTAAAAGTTTAGTTTAGAAAAACCTTAAAATATGGGAAAAAATAGATATTTTTGTGAATTTCATGTATGTAATTCAGTTCAACATTCACTTAAACATATATTATCATAATTTTAGCATTATTATTTTGTAAAGATATATATATATTGAAGATCTCTGAAAATTATGAAGTCAATTAGTTTAAAATTAACAGAGAAAGTGTCATCAATAATTTCTTTGACTTTTTCGAATAATCTCTTTGATCAATAAAATGAATTTTAAGCATCAGATCAGATTTTTTAAAGCTATTCATGGACCAAAGACTTGGATTTAATATATATTTGAGATAAAAAAGTTTCATTATTTATTATTATAAGAAAAAAAGATTACTATCACATTCAAATTTTTAGACATTCCTTCGAGCTTAAACTCACTTATTAGTTCGGATACCTTAATACACATTTTTAATATCATAGTGTATATTTTTATTTGAACACGCTTTTAGACACTTTAGAAATAAAAATACAATAAAATACTTGAATATTCATGTTCTTTTATTGTTTCTTTACACGTTTTATTTATTTGAATTATTAAATAAAACGAATTATTTATCCTAAGTTAACCGCTATAGAACTTTTATTAGCGATTGTCTCTCTCTTTCCCTCTTTCTCTCTTTCACGCTCTCAACGTATACTATAGTTGCTTGCGCATGCGCGCTACAACAAACTAAAGCATCAAATGACTTTTCATTCGAAGTCGTTTTCAATGTATTTTTTTACTTAAAAATGAATTTTTATCTTTTTAAGATGGTGAAGTTCCGGCCAGGCATGAAAGAAAATCGTATACGCTCCTCGGTACAAAAAAGGCTCATCATATGCGCGTGTTTTTCGCTCGGCTGACGCCTCGCAAAGCAAACTTACACGCGCATGTAATGAGCCTGTTCCGTACCTCGGAACGTAATATACTATTTAAAATGTATATACTTTCGCTTCGCGGAGAAAAAAATTCATGCTAATAGAGCATGCGAACTGCCATCTACGCGAGTATATAAAATATTGATACAAATATGGTAGGCATGAGAAGCTCTATTAGTATTGGATTACTTTATGCTAAAAAAAGATGGTATGGAGAGTAAATAAAGCATGAACGGCATTTACTGATGACTCGCGTGGTATACTCCGATGACTGCTCACTCTCATATCCTTTTTTTGCTTGCGCCGTATTCTCTCTTTACTCGAGTCGCCTCCTCTTTTGGGTGGCAACGCAAGCAAATACGGCTGGTCTATATCCAAAATCATGTCGCAAATTTTGCTTTTTTTCTTTTCTTTTTTTTTATGAGGGAAAAGACATCATAAATATAATCTATTAAGGTTGTATGGGCTATACAGTCTGTGTCAAAAGTTAGTTTTTAAGAAAATCGTCTATATTTTTCGGTAGGAAGTAATTATTTAATTTTAAGCTTAGTAACTTATTAGATAATATTAAGACAATCATTTTAAACTTTGTTTCATTTGAATATAATGAATTATTAAAGAGTTATAAGATTTTAAAGTTTATAAATTTTACACAAATCTAATGCAATCATAAATAATAATGCTAAACTTTCAAAAATGATTTTATTCGACTGCAACAAAGTTTATTTTGTTCAATTTAAAATTTAGAATCTATTGACGAGGATGGAATTTTTATTTTTATTTTTTATTAAAATTTATTGCTAATTTTCTGCGAAAAAATGTATACGTCTCAGACGGTACTTACTGTTTTATCATAGAAAATTAGCAATAAATTTCAATAAAAAATAAAAATAAAAATTCCATCCTCGTCAATAGGTTTTAAATTTCAAACTGAACAAAATAAACTTTGTTGTAGTCAAATAAAATCATTTTTTAAAGTTTGGCATTATTATTTATGATTGCATTAGATTTGTGTAAAATTTATAAACTTTAAAATGTTAGAACTCTTTAATAATTCATTATATTTAAATGAAACAAAGTTCAAAATGATTGTCTTAATATTATATAATAAGTTACTAAGCTAAAAATTAGATAATTACTTTCTACCAAAAAATATAGACAATTTTCTAAAAAACTAACTTTTGACACAGACTGTGTAGCCCATACAACCTTAAGCTTTTAGTCTAGGGGCCAGAGGGGTTTTTGTAGACTTTTCGAGGTCTATTGCTCCACTAAAGTTTTTTTGATGTATTATGACCCGCTGAATCCAAATTTTTTGGATGGACAGTCGAGAAATAGTAGCTTTAATTATTATTAATAATTTTTATTGACAATTAAAAATTTTCGTTTTTCCGATCCGGAAAAAATTTTTTCGTATTTTTCAGTACATTTTAAAACGAAAATGTTGAGTATATGGCGCTGTTATAAAAGCATAGGATATTACTCACTAACTTTGAATACGTAAACTAAATGCTCTATTGGCATGAATTTTCTCTCGGTGTTCTAATAGTGATAAAAAAATATACTCGAGTTTGAAAAAATGCCATTTAACAAATTTTTTTAATTTTAAGTACACTTTTGGTTTAATTGCATTATTGATATCGGTAAAATAAAACGTCATTTATAATTTTATTATAAACAGGTTGAAAAAATAATAATTTTGAAATCATTTCAACGAAATTTACAGTAAAAAAAGGAGTTAACTAATAGTAAACTAAAGTATATTGAGATAGTTTTTTTAATAAAAAAAACAAGCAATAAAGGAAAGATTGAAAATAAAAATTTTTATTTTTCCAAATTATTTTATTTTCCAAGTTGTCTTAGTATATATTTTAAGATTATACATTAAATATACCATGGGTCAGTTTTTTAAAAATTATTTATTGAGTCAATTTGTAACGACCATGGAGATCAAGTGGCCGCACCTATATCAAGAATTATAGCTAGAGGGAAAAGTAATCACACTAACAAGATACACAAAAAAAGTAAAGAAGTTTAAATATTATAAGATTATACGTTTTATTAAAATAATAACTAAGCACTAGGTATACACAAAAAGGGGCGCTAGTCGCGTAATACGGATGTGACTCTGCTAGATATTTTCAATGTTCGCAAAAATGTGGCGAAAAAAAGATAAGCACACATAAAAAAAGGAAGTAATTATAAAGCAAACACGAAAGCTGAAGGGACGTTTAGCTTGACGTACGTGGTCAGCAGCACACACGCGCTTGTAAAGCAGTACAAAAAAGAACGATGTATGCATCGTTAAAGTTGACAAAAAAATAGTAAATTTTCTTACAAGAAGATAAAATGAAACTTCCGCACGTGCGTGCTATAAAGGTCGAGGCATCAGCCAAGACCGTCATAAACACGTACGTGCGGGCGTTTCATTTAGTATCCGTGTAAGAAATAATGCTTTTCTCTATCCCTAGACGGAACCACGTTACATAAATAACCAAATAATTATTTACTTTTTTTTATTTTTGCACGTTTATGTGTTGTTCATTCCTGCTGCCCAGCATTTGCTGCGTGAGCGCGAGCAGGCTGGAGGTGGCAGGAATGAAAAACACATACACAAGTCTAAATCACGAGAGAAAGAAAGAATTAATACGATAAAAAAAAAGTGCGTAAGAGAAGAACAACATACACAAGCCTCTTTTATTCACAAGAGAGAGAAACACATGAAAAACACGTGCACAAGAATCCTCTTTTATTCACGAGAAAGAGACAGAGAGATACACATAAAAACACACGTACAAGCCTATTTTATTTTTTTGTATGAGTTGAAATGAGAAAAAAAGGAATATGTACACTTTTTATAACACTGCACTATTTATAAGATAAGATTTTAAAGTTTATTATTATAATTTTGAAGAATAAAATTCGTTCAAATTTATAAACGCAACGTACATAGTATCATCTGCCTTCTTTTTTTGATAAGGGAGAGAAAAAGACAGAATACAATCATTGAATTCATAAACACGAGCCTGCAGCTTTTAGCAACAGTTTTGGTTAGGTCAAGTCTATGTTTTTACTCGAGTCCTCCAGAGATATTTTAACATGAGACACGGAAGGCGCTGACAGGAGGCACGTGAGTCGTTTAAACTATAGCTAAAACTGCTACCTTTTCTAGTGTGAAGGGTCGGCGAAACTTCGTGGTTTCGCCTAAGGGATAGAGAAAAAACTATTGATAGTAAAGGCATGCACTAATATGCTTTGTGCACTTACTCGCTGATTATACGCCTTTACACAGACCAAAAAAATGACTTTCCCATCGAATAACGTGCTTCATAGCATGGTGCTAACACAGCCCTAACCAGTCTGGTTGCTCGCCATAGAAGAAATGAACAAACACGGATGTTCTTCCTTTCTCGAGCTTCTTCTCCATGGCGACTCGCTGTGCACGCCACCAGATACTCTTATTATTTCCTCCATCTTGATTGCTGGAGTCACGCTGCTACGTATATCAGATCCGTTAGCTAGGAGCGGCGGTAGCGCAAGGGCTAAGGCTCTTGGCTCGCGCTATAGTGGACCGGGGTTCGATTCCCCAGGAAAATTTTGTAAAAATTTTTTCGAATTTTTCTGCGGGGAGTAGAACTCGGACACCACGAAAAACCAATTAAAAGTCCCCCTATCTAGTTTTTTATTATCTAGAATAATCTAGTTTTACTATAAAGGCCTAGAGAGCTTATACGGGCGCCTAGATAAAATTTCTACCACGGTATTGTTATCAATTATATGAATTATTTTTTAATTATAAGTTTTATATTATGCGCCAAAATTTTAAAAATCTTTCGTTCAAAACTTAATTAAATCGAAAACGTCAATAAAGTAGTTACCAGCGCATAATCTAGTTACTTACTGTACAACTGAAATCTTCCAATTTTTTTAAAAGTTCTTAAGTAAATTTCTTTTTTTATCTTTACAGATAATGGTTATCAAATATTTGATTAATTTTGATAAGTTTACCAATTAATTAGATTATTTTTATCAGTTTTTATTAGTTTTTTTTCTATCTAATTAAGAGGAGGTTACGTATCTCTGTCCTTTTCTAATCAAATAAATTATTTTTTTACAAAAACTAATTACTATAGCAAAAAATGAAGAGAAAGCCGCATCTTGTATCAAAAAGAGCAATATTTTCTTTGATAAGAAAAAATAAGTTTTATTGCTTCATTCTCAAGAAAACCTTAAAAAACCAAATTGTCCACCCTAACCTCTATGATTTAAGTTTTTCAAGGTTTTCTTGAAAAGGAAGCAATAAAATTAATTCTTTTTTATCAAAGAAAATATTGCTATTTTTTATACGAGATGTGGCTTTCTCTCCATTTTGTGCTAAAGTTATCAGTTTCTTTAAAAAACTCAATTCTTTGATTAGAGAAGGACAAAGATACGTGATCTTCTCTTAGTAATTTTATAATTTATGTAGTGAAATACTTTTAGTGGTAAATAAAGTGCTGTGAATTATAGATAATTTGCTTATAAAAATATAGTTTGTATATACATATATCTACATCGAAGTACCGTTCCGGGACATTCCTGATTTTTAAGGGGGTACTTTCAGGACATTTTCAACTTCGAGGACATGTCCCGGAAGTTGCCATAGGATTTCTATATCTATATCTGCGATTAAAGTTGATTTACGATTATTTCTTTAGTAAATTTTTAAAATTTCGTGGGTTATTTATTATGTATACTCGGTGGGAAAAAACCACGTCCCGAAACCATCCCTTCAACGTTATATATATATATATATATATATATATATATATATATACTGCCAACCTTAATCAGTCGAGGTAAAATATAAAAAGTCTTACTATTCCGTTGGAAAACGTATGAAAAAATTTTGAAAAGATGGGTTTGAAAGGTTTCTTAGAGTTTTTTCAAATCCCGATGGTTTGATTTAAGAATATCTATTCTTTAACTATATTTATAGAGCTAGAAGAAACAAAAATATCAAAAATTTTTTGCCTGTGTTTCATCCTGGGCCAATTTCAGCGAAATTATTCTACGTTAACGTTATATCTCTTAAATTAAAGGTTTTTCACTTCTCTTTCGAACGACGTTTGGTTTTTCATGCAATGACAAATCGCTAAGAAGTTATAACGATTTTTCTGAGAAAATTACCTTTTCCTTTAGCTTGCTATATCTCGTAAGCATTACACCGTATTAAAAAATGTCAAAGAGAAAAATGTTCATATATATATATATATATATATATATATATATATATATATATATATATATACATACATATATATATATTTAATAAACATATTCAATAAAAATATTCAATAAATATTGACAATTGATTTGAGAACATGCCAAAAGAAAAACCAATACCAGATTCAAGAAACAGACTTCCAGGACTTTCTGTAATGGGAGAGCGAAGAAAAGGTAGAAAGAAGAAAAAACGTTCAACAACAAAAGATCAACTACAATCATCACTTCAACACCAAATCTACCTTCTTCTACATAAAGTACTAAAGCATCAAGATCTGTTTGTACAACAAATTTAAAATCTAAATTCAGCAATAAAATAAAAAAAAAACAATATTTATTCAAGTGAAGTAAAAAATAGAAATAATTGATATCTCCATTCATTTTCCTCAATTACAACAGTTTTTAGTGTGTCGAGATTGTAATGGTGATGTAGAGTATCCAGAGGTAAATACTCGAGGCCTTAGATTAAGAACAACTGTTACTTGTACTTCCTGTCATAAAGGAATTTTTATTGACTTGTATCAGAAATTAGGCAAGATGTCAAATGCTTATGATGTTAGCGGGAAAACTGTTTTAGCAGTCCAAATACTTGGTCATGGTTTGACTGCTTTGACAACTTTTTGTGAAGTCATGGATTTACCACAGCCAGTTTCTCATGGTATTGATAACATCAACGAAGAATTGAGAAATGTCCGTAAAAGTGTTGCTAAAACATCGATAAAAGCTGATGCCAAAGAAAAGTTTAATATCGAGCCACAAGAATCTTTTAAGATGACTATGTCCAGTGATGAAACATAGAAAAATCGAGGCCATTCATTTCTTCAAGGTGTTTTCAGTTTAATTGGAAATGAAACTAGAAAATTTGTTAATGTATCCATCAAACAAAGTTACTGCAAGGCTTGTGAATTACATTAGGGGTAATGTTTTTAAACATGTTTTTTTGTTGGATCTGCCATCAAAGGTTATGACATGTCAAATCAGCTGTTATTAGTAAGTAATCATTGATAGTTGTTCAGTGTAGTCTGCTTTTTCAAAAGAATATACAGCTCAGCCGGTTTATAACTTACTGATCATGAATGATTTTTTTGAATGTTGGACCTGCACAATATTTTTCACTTTAAGTAAGTGGTTATGAAATTTTTTAATTTTTAATAAATTACTAATAAAGTTTTAATGGCATTATATTACATTCAATAATACAGGTCAATATTTGATCTACGCTGGAACACCGGACATGGCCTGGCATAATTATTTAAGATCGCTGATTACGATGAGAGGGTCGATTAGCCTCCAACACGTCAGGTTCGAGGCGATTTAAAGGTTAAATATGTTAAATCAAGGGAAATCAATTTTTCGACTTCAGAATAAGAAAAAACGGAAAATTTTATGTTTATATATGATTTTATTAAAAATTTTTCATGACCTTAAATGACCCTTAAAGGTTATCTGAAGGTCAAAAGCTCTAAAAGTCATATTTTTGTTCTCTAGCCTGATAAAACTCGTCTAGGCTGCAAGATTTAGAGAAAATGCTTTCCACATGGCATATAGATTTCATTTCAAAAAATCGATTAGTGACCTTGGTTTTGACCTTGAAGGTCATTTTTAAGGTCATTTTGAGGTTTGTTTATTCAATAAATGTCAATTTGCTGACTTCAGAATAGGGAAAGGCAGGAAATTTTACGTTCAGGAATGATTTAAAAAAAATTTTTTCATGATCATTAATGACCCTTATGAGTCATCTGAAGGTCAAAAGCTCTAAAAGTCATATTGCTGTCCTGTAGTCATCTTTTCGATCTTTGTGGGGTATTTTAGAGTTTCTGTTATCGCTGATGTCAAATACGAGGTCTTTTGACCTGTATCACATCTGGTTCAAGGTTATTTAAAGGTCAAGTATAGAAATAACCTTAGGAAAAATCTTAAAAAATTCATACATGGGTTTTTTTTTTTGCTAAATGCAATCCCGTCGTTCTTTTAACCTCACATGGACTTTCAGAGGTCATTTAAAGTCATTTTAAGATTAAGCTATGATTTTCTTCCAAGTTAAACCGTGAGGAACCGTATAAAAATACGAAAAAATTTTCACATACATTTCTTCGGTCACAGAGTTCAAATACAAAATTGGTCAACCTTCATTATACGAGGTTCAAGATCATTTGCAGGTCAAGTAAAGAGATAGCCTTAGGAAAAAAATGAAGAAATTTACACGAGGGTTGTGTTGACGGCCATCGATTCCATAGTTTCTTACACCTAACGTCGCATACTGGGAATTGAATATTCAGAACCAGTCTCAAGTCCTAAACTTCTGCGATCTATGTACCATAAGCCCTTCCAACGCATGCACCTTAATGTTTCTTAACCCTAAGTTTATAAACCCCAAACCCATGTACTTTGACCTTATAATTCTTTGATCTATAAACCACGAACTAGTGAAACTTAAATCCACAAACCTTAAACCCGTAAACCCTAAACCCTCGAATTAACCTAAAGCCCATGAAGCCAAAACCCATATAACACAAACCTACAAACACTAAATCCATAAACCTTAAATCCCCTTAAACTTTCCCTTTAAATCCTTTAACCCTAAAGTCGTAATCCCTAACCCCGTGAACTCTAAACCCATAAACCCTAAACTTATGAACTTTAAAGCTGGAAACCCTAAACCCATAAGCCTCTAAGCTATTAACCTAAACATAATTAATTAATGAACAAATTCAAATAGCCATATTACTCATCCTCTGGACAACATTGACGTTTATTAGTAAAAGATCTACAAATTGCTTTTCTCTTATGTGTTTTATTCGCATCTCTTTTCAAGCTCCAGCAATAGTCTGCTAGCATATTCTTGCTCCGAGTTCGTTGATACCTGCTTTCAAATTCTCTTGAATCCTGGTGCATTCTCTCCCCCTGTTATTCACTGAAATTCCTTAAAATTTCTTGGAAGTCAACTCTTATCGATATGAAAATCTAGAAAGTAAAGTTTCAGATTCATAAGACAACGTACTTCTTTAAAGTTGCTTAACATTTTTGAAATTATTTATTTATAATTTAAATCTTTGTAAGTTCCCAAAAAATTTTTAGTCATATCGCTAAAGCTTTGCTAAGCTGCTTTCCAGTGATCTGTCATTAACTTTTCTTATTTCTCATTTTTTAATAGATCTCTTATTTGAGATCTACTAAAAACAACCTCTTTTATTTCCGCTTCCGAAAGGAATAAAAATATTTCAAAGATATACATGAAAGCATTGCTCTGATTTCTACTCATCACCTTAACAAATTGCTTTGCGATGCCTAATTCCATGTACAACGGTGGGAGAAGGACTTCATGAGGAGGTATTAAACTTGCAGTCAAAACATCTCTATTGCCGAAAATAAATTGCGTTATAAGAGGCCAGACTTTTTTGCGTAATGATCATCTCGAGCCAGACTATTCCACTCACAGAGAAAGCATGGATATGATGCGAATCCTTTTTATAGTACGAACATAATAGTGCTCATTTTCAGTTAACCACAAATATACCATTTATGTATATCGTATTTAAGTTTCTGTAATAACGGATTTAAGTTATGGCATTCTTCTATTGTAACAACAGAATGAGCAATAGGTAATGGGGAATATACATTTCCATGATAAAGCAAGATTGCTTTCAAACTTTTTGATGAGGAATCTATAAAAAGACGCCGATTTCGAGGTTTACATTTAATGCTGAATTCTATAACCAAGCCTTCACAATTATTGCAGTAAACCAAATTATTCGTTTTAGTGAAAAACTTCCTGAATGATTGTTTTCTTGAATGATAATATGTTATGTGTGTCCCTGGAGTTGAGCATTTTTTTCCTTCAATCTTGTCGTGTAAAGTTCTTAACTTTCTTCTAAAAGACCCAAATCTCGACAATAGTCACTTAGCTCATTTAAGATTTTCTCTATTTTGATCGTCTTCAATTTCAGAATGTGATATTGACTTTTAACTTCCCAAAGAGCTTTAATTTATATATCTACACAAATGTACTCAGCTAGAATTTTGATGAGATAAGTACAAGTAAGTGTTACATATGAAACATTCACATAAATACCTACTTTATCTAACATTTTCAACTTTTTTCAAAATTAATGTTCTAAATTCTTTTTTTTCACTAAGACAGTACATTTGTGAAGGCATCAAAAACAAACACTTTCATTTAAGGCGGAATTGGATGAAGGTTGTTTCCGATTCAAAATCTTAATTAAAATTATTTGTTCACTATTAACTTGTACATAAAAAATATAAAAGAAACTGTGTTATGCAGTATTTATCCCCTCTCTCTTAGCTCTTTACTTCGTTTCGGAGCAGCTGCTCAATTCGTATTCTAACTATACTGGTGCTAACGGTCTTCTGTCAAAACTTATCAATTTGACCACCAGATGTAATGTACACGTCAATTTTGGCGGTGGCGACAGAGTATCTCTTTCTATCTCTCTTCCTCTTTTTCTCTCTCTCTCTCACTCTATCTGCTTACAATGCCTCACATATACATAGCAGACATATAATACAAGAAACTGGCGTCAGTTAGTCCAAATACGTTGTTTTGTAAGCATCATTTCAGACTTTACAGTTTCAAATTTTTAGTTGTTTATACTGCTGACAAGTTTTTTTATTGTTGAAGTGTATTATTGCAAAGCTGATTTTTATAAATTTCATAATTTTATAAAATTGAAGAGGTAAGTGAATTTTAATTGAAGTAATAAAATTTATCAATAACTTATTAGTTACGACGTGTAGGCGTATCGTCTGTGTATAAGCATTAAAGAGACGCCAATACGCCGTACCAGAGAATATTAGAAGAAAAATTTTAAAATTTATTAATGACTTTTTCAAATGAACGAAGCATAAAACGTGTTTCAGAATACGAACATACGGTTAATGATGATCGTATACTTGAAATACGCCTTTTTTCTGTTACAAAAATCGATAAAACAACAAAATTTTTTACGTATCATAAAACAGTCATTTAGAGAAGAAATGTTATTGAATATTTTCAGTATAACCATTAAAATACAGTGAACGAAACTTACGATTTTATCTAAGTTATAGTAAATATTTGAATTAACTTTTTAGCAAAACATATTTGAACATATTTAGGACGTAAATTTAAACAATTCAAACAACAGCTACTTTCATTTTTACATTTTTTTCTAATTAATAATCGCAATTTGTATACATTTTTTACTTTCTTTTAATTTTTTACTTCATTGTATTACAGCTTAACAGTATGGATGATCCTGTTTGCTTAATTTGTGGTGAATCTGGAGAGGGTTTGAGAACTATTCAATAAAAAGCTATAGAAAAGCTCATTGAATCTAGCATAAAAGGAGAGATTCGCTATTTAAAAAGTGGTCCAAGCTCTCAACAGCTTCAGTTCATATTCGATGTTCAAATAAGTACAATCGAGAAAGTAGCATAAAAACTGCTGCAGCAGAATGCAGCAAAAAAAGTGTAGAGGGTAAAAGTATTGTCAAATCGGCATGTAATTTCAAATTTGAATCACTTTGTTTTTTTTGTGGCAAGGTTTGTTATGTTAATAAGCAGCGCGTGAAAATGGTTGCAAGTAGTGAAACTAAAGAGAATCTCTTAAAAATTCTTAAGACACGAGACGCTACGAATGTGGAAAATAAAAATTTATTAGCACGTTTAAATGCAGCTAAAGATTTAGTTCAGGTACAAGCTCGTTACCATTCGCAATGTATGTCAATTTTTTAAGTTGAAAGTCCTTCTTATCAACTTGGATGCCCTTCACAACAAAGTACGATAGATTTTATACAGCATTCTATTAATTACATTGAAGAAAAGAAATCTGAAAGTCAGTTTTCTCTCAATGAAATAAAAAATGATTTCTTAGGTAATTAGGCACAATTAAAAACTATAAAATCTTAATTAACTAATCAAGTCCTGATCTAACGTTTCTTGACTGCAGTTTAAAACGATTGTATTTTCTGTAAAAAAAATATTGTAAAAAAGTAAAAAAAAATTCTGAAAAATTAATATTTTTTGGAGTAAATTATATATTTTATGTCGAATATACTTCTTTTACAATTTTTTTTATAAAATTTTTTTTCAGAAAAAAACCACCGTTTAATATTATTCTGGTAACAAACTTCAGTTTATTTACTGAATAACGAATATTATTGTTTGTTTCAGGTGATGTTCCGCAGTTGCAGACTCTTAAGTATAATTTAATAAAGCATTATTCTACTAGCAAACTAGAATTTATACATTAAAATGGATATTATTATTCTTTTTCGTCATAAAATGAGTAACCAAGTCTGGAATGAATGGTATGCATATCAAGAAAAAAATCCTGAATTAGGACGTAAAAGAATTGTAGAAATGGCTGGTAAAATTATTTTAGTGGATATTCGCAAAATTGTACACGATAAAAATAATTACGTTCTACCTAATTTTAATGAAAAAAATATATTTGAAAATATTCCTGAATCTTTAATAACTTTTCTTCATATTTTAATAGAAAGTCACAAAAAAAAGAGTAACAAGTTAGATATTAGATGGAAAAAGTGCATAGCAACAATTGCTCATAGCATAGTTTTATTAGCAAGGCCACGGACATTTTTATCGCCAATTTTACTTGGTCTGTCATCGATGATGCCCAAAAAGTACGCTTCAAGAGGGTTAATAGATTCTTTGTCATATTTAGGATTATGCGCAACGTATGACGAAACTTTGCGGTTTGAAGCATCAATTGTAGATGATCCTGATAATCATACTTGTAATCCCGAATGTTTTACTCACTAGGAGAGTATCACATCTCCGGATCACGGATTTTGCTCTAACTTTGAGATAGGTTTTCAGATGTCAAAATATGGAAAAAGCCAGAGTTATAGACCCCAACGCTCAATATTTCTCTAGTTGCAGGCAATTGAAGAAAATCACTAAAAAAGTTACTAGATTTTTAAACGCTTATGATTCTTTAGCATTAATAGCTAGACGCTTGTAACTGTTTTTAAATAAAAGCTACGTTCAAATCCTTTCGAAAAAGCACCTATAGCATATCAAAATATCATTTTTCTCAAAGTTACAGCGTTATAAGAATTTGAGCTGAATTTCCTTTTAAAAATATTAATTAATGATAAATGTTAAAATGTAGTACAATTTTCATAACGCTGTAACTTTGGGAAAAAATGATATTTTGATATGCTATAGGTGCTTTTTCGAAAGGATTTGAACGTAGCTTTCGTTTAAAAATAGTAACAAGCGTCTAACTATTAATGCTAAAGAATTATAAGCGTTTTAAAATCTAGTAACTTTTTTAGTGATTTTCTTTAATTGCCTTCAACTAGAGAAATATTGAGCGTTGGGGTCTATAACTCTGGCTTTTTCTATATTTTGACATCTTTAAACCTATCTCAAAGTTAGAGCAAAATCCGTGATCCGGAGATGTGATACTCTCCTAGTCAGTATGTTTTTGACAACGCCGATTGCAATACATGTACTATCGATGGAAAAAATACGTTCCACGCAATGGGAGGAATAGAAGTCGCAACTCCCTCATCAAGTGTCACTTCAAAAAAAACTGTCGCTAAAATACAAAAGATTTCAACCTCAAATGACATTGGCAAGTTCGGATTTACTCAAGTAAAACGGTTTGAAAAAAAAATGCGACAGGATTAAAAACAACATACATTAAAAATATTTTTGATGACAATTACACAAGACCGAAATGTTGATGGAAGATTTTACTTGGCTCTATCCGAAGTATTCCAATAAAAAATCAAAGGGCTACAGTGGATTCATGGTAGATTTTTATTCTGATTGTTATTACAAAACATCGAAAATTCCATTACCATTTACGAATAATCCACCGAGCGACTACGACACAATTTTTACTATTTTAGTACAAGCAGCTGAAGAAAATAAAGATAGCATATCCTTGGTAACATTTGATCAGCCTCTTTATCAAAAGGCTTGATATATTTTGTCATGTGTACATTCAGAGCATGATCCACGTGGTTTGTCAAAGATGAGGGTCAGATTGGGTGGATTTCACACGTTAATGTCATTCCTAGCTTCAATAGGATTCATAATGGATGGAAGCGGACTCGAGGAGCTTTCTGCGTAATATTAGCCGACAATTCAGCAGAAAAAGCATTTTTCGGACATGCTTATTCGAGATCCATCGGAACACATTTTCTTATTCAACTTGCTTTAGCTATAATAATTTTTGAAATGCTAGAATGAACTGAAGAAGATAAGATTATGTTTGATGCACTCTTGCTACATGTTGGTACAGACACATTTAAAGAGGATATTATGAAAGAACAATTTACAAAAATAAGAGACAAATTTATGAGACAGATTGAAGACTTGAAAAAAAGAGGAGCGACTGCACAACTTTGGATTTCGTATTGGGATATGTTACCAGTAGTTAAAGATTTTATAAAAGCAGAACGTTCAGGAAACTGGAATCTACATTTGAAATGTATTGAACGAATAATTCAATACTTTCATGCAACCGGGTATAACAATTACGCGAAATCAGCTCACTTATATCTTCAAGATATGTTACACTTAGGAGATGTGATGGATGCCTATCAATATGAATTTTTTTACATCAAATGGCTACTTCACGATTAGACATTCCGGAAAGTTTTGGTCTGGAGTCTGGTCAGACATGACCATAGAGCAAGTTTTAATGCAATCAATGAAGACTCAAGGTGGACTCACACACGAACGTGGAATGGCCGAAAGCGTAATAACAAAATTCATACAAATCATGATTATTTTAGTTAAAGTTTGTAACGAAATAGAAAATTTTCGCAATGTTTCTTATTTCACGTCTGAACAACATGTAGATTCCAAAGAGTCTAGAATCATGAGAGATGTTGCTGATGTCGAAAAATTATTGGAATTTTTTAACAAATATTATCCATTTGCAGAGACACAAAATATTATGTCAATATTTTCTGGAATTGTTGGCAACGAATCAATTAACTGTCACCAAGCGTACGAAGTAGGCATGCAATCTATTAAATCAATAATAGGCCAGGATTTTGAAAGTGTTAGATATACACAAAAAAACAAAGTTTTGTCTCTTAAAAGTGTCCAGTCATCAGTGAAAGTAAATAATGAGACCATCGCAATAAATCTATTATTATTGTTTCAACGTTTATGCGTAAATATCAACAGCAAACCTGACATGGAAAAGTATTTAAAATTCGAACTTGCTCCATTCCCGCTATCACTTTTCACAGAAAACGGCTTCAGAGAAAACGTTAAATCACAACTTCGATGAATTTAGTAGCACGGAAGCTTTATCGACTACCGAAAATGTTGTACATGATATCGACGGAGGGTTCCTATTGCATAAAGTTGTTTGGCAAAAAAATGATACTGTCAAAGTGATCATCGGAAAATATTTGTCTTTCGTACGCAATCATTACGCAGACAATAGCTGCATAGTATTTGATGGTTATCTGGACTGCGAGTTAACTGCACCTTCAACAAAAACTCTTGAACGCTTCAGGCGAAAACATGTAACAAATATTCCTTTTATTAATATCGAACTGCAGACTAAAATACCACTACCACAAGAAAAGTTTTTCTCAAATGAAAAAAATAAAAATGCATTAATAAAAGAGTTACTTAATACATTCACATTTGAAGGATATACTGTAAAGCAAGCAGAAGAAGATGCAGACTTTTTAATTATCAGCATAGCAATAGAAATCGCTGAAATGTACAAAGCATTGAATCCAACAACAGGAATCACCGCATATAAAAAAAAAGTGGTTGTAGCTGGTCAAGATATTGATCTTTTGGTTTTATTAAATCAATTAAACTTGTCCAATGCTACAATTTACTTTTTAAAGTCAGGTACAGGTAATGTAAGCGTCTCAATGTTTTCTTCGAGTAGCTTTAAGTATGAAAATTATCGTTCGATTGTCGGCTTTTTACATTGTTTTACTGGCTGTTACACAATGTCTGCTTTTGCAGGCAAAGAAAAAAAAACAGCAGTAAAGTCACTGTTGAATACTCCTAACTTGACAGAGCTTGTAAAGCCTTTTTACCAGATTAATGCTGAGCCAAAAGTCATTGCTCAAAATGGTTGTAAATTAATTATGTCACTTCACAAATGTAAAGCTGATATATCTCTGAACCATTTAAGATTTCAGAAATACAAAGTATTTACTGCAAAGTCTTCATTTAAATCATCTGAAAACTTATCCCGAAGTTTGAGCAAAATTCGTGATCCGAAGGTGTGACACTCTCCTAGTAAGTATAGCTGGAAATAAGTCATAGTTAATAAATTTAAAATGCTCATGCCTCGATTTACAGTAGACCAACTCGTACCTGAAGATTTATTAAAAATCATTTCTTGCAGTTATGAAAGCAAATGAGAAAGTACTCGATGTGGATGTCGGAAACATGAGTTACCATGTACAGATTTATATAAAAAATGTCACGAATCGAGCAATTGCTCAAACATAGAGAAAATTTTGCCTGATGATGATTCTGAAGAAACAGATGAAATCGAGCAGCAGAGTCCCTGCTTCAACTCGGAAAACGAATACGTAGAAGAAGTAAGCGATAGTGAAGAGATATATCTTCAAGAATTGACAAGAAGTAAAGAATTAGAAGATGAAGTATGTAAAGTACTGAATACGCTGAAGAAGCCAAGATTAACATAGTTATTCAGTATCAAATAAATATAAATAATTACTTGTAAATATAATTGAAATTTTTTTTATAAATAAAATAATTTTAAAGGCAAAAACAAAATTTCAAATTATTTCATGAAAAAATTAATTTTTGATAGTTAAGATGTATCATTTTTTATTCTATTTTATGTATATGATTAATTGGTGAACTAACATTTTTAATTAATTGAAAAAATTAAACAAATTATCGATAATTGCTGAAAAATTAATTTTTGCAATTTTTACTTTTTGCTTTTTTTTTGCATTTTTAAGGATGTTTTTAAATTGTAACTGTATTTTTTTTATTTCACCAAAAAGTATAACTCAATATGAAAAAAATGAGCCCTGGTAGAGTTCTGTACAATCATTTACCTGAGGACAAATTTTGTTTGAAAAAAAAAATTTTACCGAAAAAAATGAATATTTCGAAAATCTATTAATATTTTTATCTCAAAAAATTTGTACTTATTGCTTTCTCATAGAGAAAGCATTGTATCGATAAAAAAATTTTTTCCTATTTTTTCATTAATTTATACATATTTGAACTCGGTGAGTCGAAAAAAGTAGTTTCCAGAAAATGTCTGTATGTATGTGTGTGTGTGTGTGTGTGTGCGTGCGTGCGTGTGCGTGCGTGCGTGTGTGTGTGTGTGTGTGTGTGTGTGTGTGTGTGTGTGCGTGCGTGCGTGCGTGCGTGCGTGCGTGCGTGCGTGCGTGTGTGTGTGTGTGTGTGTGTGTGTGTGTGTGTGTGTGTGTGTGTGTGTGTGTGTGTGTGTGTGTGTGTGTGTGTGTGTGTGTGTGTGTGTGTGTGTGTGTGTGTGGATGTATGAATTCAGTTAGTAAACTGTATCTCGAGAACTACTCGATGGATTTGCTTCTAATTTTGCATGGAATTTAGTTTTGTGATTAACTTGCTGGGAAGCTATTGATAATTGGTTCTTCTAGCGTAGTTTTCATTTTAAAGTTTAAAAAAAAAAAAAAAAAAAATTCGATTTTTGGTTTTTTGGTTTTTTTTGTTTACTACTCGATGAATTTGCTTCAAAATTTGCATGGAATTTATTTGTGATTCCCCGGATAAAATAAATTTTAAAAAACTGATTTGCTTAGCTTAGTTTTAATTTTAGAGCATTTTGAAATTAAAAAAAAAATGTTTCTATTTATTAAGCCAATAAAATCTTAAAAACTACTCGATGGATTTACTTCAAATTTTCCATACAATTCAATTTTTTGATGAACTGGTGCGGAAGCTATTAAGAATTGGTTTTCTTAGCGTAGTTTTTTTTTAGAATCATTTTAAGAATTTTTAAAAAATTTCGATTTTTCATTTTTTTTGTATTTTACGTAAACTACTCAAAGAATTTGTTCGAAAATTTGTATAGAACTTAATTTCGACTGCCAAAAGTATAAAAAATTTTGTAAACTAATTTTCTTAGCGCACTTTTAATTTTAGAGCATTTTCAAAATTTTTAAAAAATTTTTTATTTTTCATTTTTTTTTATTCTACGAAAACCATTTGATAGATTTGCTCCAAAATTTGTATGCAATGAATTCGCTACTGTCTAAAGAAAACAAACTTTGGAAAACTAATTTCCTCAGCGCAGTTTTAATTTTAGAGCACTTTGAAAATTTTCAATAAAATTCTTATTTTTCATTTATTCTCTTTTTTGCGTTAACTATACTATAAATTTTCTCCAAAATTTTTATACAATTAATTCGCTATTGTCTGAAAAAAATAAGCTTTTGAAAACTAATTTTCTTAGCGTGGTTACAATTTTAGAGAATTTTAAAGATTTAAAAAAAAATTTCGATTCTTCTTTTCTTATTTTTTTTTATTCTACGTAAAGTACTCGGTAGATTTGTTCTAAAAATTGCAGGGAAATTATCTGCGACTGCCAAAAGAAGGGAAATTTTCAAAAATTGATTTTCATAGCGTAGTTTTAATTTTAGAGCATTTTTAAAATTTTGAAAAAGAAATTTTGAAAAGAAAATGTTATTTATTTAACCAGTTAGATCTCGAAAATTACTCGATGGATTTGCTTCAAATTTTGTATACCATCTATGTTTTTGTATAACTAGGCGGGAAGCTATTGAAAATTTGTATTCATAGTGTATTTTTTTTTATAGAGCCATTTCAAGAATTTGAAAAAATTTTCAATTTTTAATTTTTTTTTTGTATTTTACGTAAGTCAATTGATGAATTTGCTTTGAGATTTCCATGGGAATAATTTGCATCTGCCAAAAGAAGGATAACTTTTATAAACCGATCTTTTTAGCGTAGTTTTCATTTTATAAAATTTTCATATTTCAGTTTTTTTCCATTTTACGTAAAGTACTCGATAGAATTGCTCTAAAATTTGTATACAAGTTATTTGCTACTATCTTTATAAACCAAGTTTAAAAAAAATAATTTTATTAGCGTAGCTTTTTGATCACTTCTTATGATTTCTGAGTTACTCTTGAAAATTTATAATAGTACTACTGATTTAGATGTTGACTTGTATTATTACATTCAATAAAGTATTTAAATATAATCATTATTAAATATTATAAATTAAATTGTTTTTTAATAAATGGAAAAAATATTTGAAGAAGAAGAATGAATTTCGTTGTCATCGTTCTTTTAAAGTACAAATTTATTAATAAATATTAATGTTAGACAATTTTTTTATATTAAAATCACATTTAAATAAATATAAAAAAATAATGAAACTCAAAGAGCTCTATGAGAAAGCATTCCGCCAAAGCACTTGGCAGCGTTTTTTTGATACTAAAAGGTATATTTCCACCAAATTTCATAAATATTCAATTATTTTTGTGAAAATAAAAAATCTAAAACAAAAAAATTGATTTTTCTCATTCATCTCGAAAATTTCGAGGTTATGTTAAAAAATGACCTGACTGAAAATTGTTCATTTTTGTATGATCCACAACTTTCGCAAAAACATTTATTCTTTCAATGTCAACTTTAGCCGGAGATTGCAAATAATCAATTTTTTCCCCTCTTCCCCCCCAATCTATTAGACCACTCCCCCCCATGGTAAAGTCTGGATATATTTTTTATTTTTTTTTCATTAAAATTGTGCTAATTTGCCTAGACTCTGGCTATTATTTGGGCTGTTATAAACAAGAGATCTAAACCGGAAACTACATAAGAAAGTAATATGTTGGAAAGAGACAGTAAATATTCTCCACGAAGACGACCCGTGATGTTTTTTATAAGCACTTTATCCGTTCCTTTCCGGTTTAGATCCGTGTGGCAGCAACATTTTCTTGTCCCTTCCTAGAGGGCCCCTAGAGAAGATTATAAAATATTTTTTATACACGGATGTACAATTTATTAAGAAAATAATGTACTTCTAATGTTGCCAATAACTCTTGCCATATATATGTAGAATAATTAACCATGCTAATCTTGTTTAAAAAAGTCTAAAATATTATTGTAAAGCGAAAAATTCAGCGCGGGATAGAACCAATGTAAACATGCGTATTTTTCTTTAGAGCGATAGAGAAAGTAATCTTTGATAAGAAAGAATTAATTTTATTGCTTTGTTTTTAAGAAAACCTTGAAAAACAAAATTGTTTATCCTAACCTCTGTTTTAAGTTTTTCAAGGTTTTCTTGAAAACGAAGCAATAAATTGATTTTTTCTTATGAAAGAAAATTTTGCTTTTTCTGGTACGAGATGGAACTTTCTCTTAATTTTTGCTAAAATTATTAGTTTTTGGAAAAAAATTCTATCTTCGATTAGAAAAGGACAGATATACTCGACCTGCTCTTAATTGGAAAGTGACGCCATGAAATACAATGCATTAAATAAAGTGGCCAAAATAAGAACTACTGACCCCGGGCAAGATGCATTGGGTCTTATGGCTCCACTTAATTTATTGACTATGATGATGTTCTAGTGTTCGAATACGTATTTATAATATTAGTGTAATTAAATACATTAAGGGCATAGTGAAGCTTTTCCCTTCTGATAATATTTCTGATCCGAGTTCTTGAGTAAATGGTGCATTTAATCGGGTTTTTTGACTTCAATAAAAAAATTAATATAATCCAAATTGAGTGCGGACAACTAAAGAAATCTATCATAATCTTATACTTGAAAAGTTATATACAAATTTTCAATTTATAGTATTTTGAGATTAGGTTTGTCAACTCTATATCTGGTTTGCGATCTAAGTTCATAAAAAAATAATAACTCTAAAGGATTTGTTATTTTAACTAAAATGATTGTACTAATATAGAATAAAATAACAAAATAATAAATATCTTTTTTAAATTATTTAAATTAAATAGAAAATATGAGAGTCCCATGTGAGATCATATACGAGTCTACTTAAGACAATTTATCTAGATAAATTATTGATCACATATCAGTATGATTCTTAGATAAAAGTTAAATAAAACTTAAAAGTCTAAATATGTCTTTTTATCATTTTAGCTTCTTTGCCGCAGCTTTTCTCAGCCAATTTCCAACGGATTGACTTTTAACTTCCCAGAGAGCTTTAATTTATATATCTACACAAATGTACTCAGCTAGAATTTTGATGAGATAAGTACAAGTGAATGTTACGTGTGTAACATTCACATAAATATCTACTTTATCTAATATTTTAAACTTTTTTCGAAATTAATGTTCTAAATTCTTTTTTTTTTTACCAAGACAGTACATTTGTTAAGGCATCAAAAACAAACACTTTCCTTTAAAGCAAAATTGGATGGAGGTTGTTTCCGATTCAAAATCCTACGGCAAAGACTAAAATAATGAAATTTAAGGGTTCGACTTGAGAAGAAAATTTGAAGCACCTGTAACATTTGGCTTTTCTGGTCGGTTGCCGTAGACAACTCGTTGACGTCGGCGGCATCAGACTTTTACTTTTACCTGAGGGTTGATACTGGAGGATGGTCGATCGGAGGTTCGAATAAGTCAAAGTTCAGAACTTATAAACTAAATTGATTTTTACTGAATTTAATAATAAAAATAAAAGTGACTTTAATAATGAAAATAAAAGAATTGTGTATTAATATTTGTAATTAAAGAAAAGAATTTACTATTGCGTTTAAATACTAATTAAATAAATGAAATTAGCAAGCTTAAAATTAAAGTGATAATGACGGGGCGGATTTACAGGAGAGGTTTAGCGGAACCAGTAAATGAGTATGAGTCGTGTAATTATATTTTTCACAATAAATATTCTTTGAATTTATTGATTTGACTTAAAACTAATACAAGGTTACTTAACCAAATGATAGACACGAAAAATTGGCCGGAAACGGCGGCACGCAAAAATATGAATAAACTGAGGTTAAATTATATGTTTGAGCAGTCGGTATTTATTTTTACCGGTGACGCGGTGTAACAATCTTATTATTAATAAAGGAAAAATAATAAACTTTATACAGGCTACGATATTATCGACGGCGGTTACGGTCGGAATCTACTTTACCGGCGGCAGATAATACAAGCAATGTCTCGATGACACCCGGTATAGACCGGAAGTAGGTCAGTGTCGCAGGAAGACATGATAATGCTACCTTTAAGCCTCAGGGTAGACAAAGAGAAGATGAGCTAGTCGTGGAAACTCCATCGACTGGCGGAGGAACTACCTCGACCGAAAAGGTGGAGGTGAGAGATAGGAAACTATGCATAGGAAACCCCCTTATGCATAGTTACTGGGAATAGATGGAAAACTTAGTCAAGCTAAGCCCAGGTAAGAACGGTCTGCAATGTGTATAGGAATCCCCCTTATACACATTGAAACACGTAGGTGAGCTCTCACCATGTAAAGCATAACTTCTCTACATAGAGAGAGGGGAGAGAGTCCGTTTTAGCCGGCCGTCTTGCCGACTTATATGCTCTGGAGCGCGCTATTCCCATTGCGGGAGTAACGCCTCGTAGTGGTTGAACGCAGAACCCGGTTTAAGCGCGATGCTTGAAATAGCATCGTCGCACACCTGACTAGATGTCCTTAAATTATTCATGAAGTCATATCTTATATTTTGTGTATATATTTAGGGTAAGAAAAATCTTATTGCTTAATATTATAATTAAATACATTCATAATAATATTTACATTTGATTTTTTAACGTTTTGACTCATGCCTGATACCTTAATTCAAATAGAAAACATTTTACTTACTCAAAAATGACGCTCTGGTGTTGCTATCACGATGCATAGTTTAATTTTAATACTAATAACGATCTTTGCAGCAATTTTTCAGCTATTGAATCTTATTTAAAGAGCATCAGTGAAGCCGATTCAATAGAATATAAGAGGTTTCAAAATTATTGAAGTTATTTTGAACAGATTTAAAGCAACTAACAAGGAGAGTGCATTGCATTTGGGTCTCGGATTTTCTTTTAGCTTTGGGATCTTTTTTCTTACATAAAATCATGAAATAAGCCGCGTCCGTTCCGTCCAACGCTCGATTTTTTCCGAGTTATGAGCAGTTTTGTCTGTTTTGTTGGAAAATTTGCATCTACTTTATAATATTACAGTTTTCGAACTACTTATTCTATAAGGTTTTTACTGATTGCATATTAAAGTTGAGATTAAAACTTTTCGATTAAAAAAAAACGTGTCCAAAAAACTCAAGTTGTTAAAAAGTTATGAGGGAATAAAAATAGCGCAAATATTTAGCTGAAAATATGCATAGAAAATAAATGCAACAATTTAGTCAAAAATTCATTTCAATTTTTATCTCTTTATAACTTTTTAACAACTTGAGTTTTTAATGACGAAGAGACCCACTGGCAATAAAATAGAGAAGAAGAAGATTTATCCAATCCCTAGTAAAAATATAAAATGTGCATTACTGTTTGAAATAGTTTAAAATTATTCAAAACAGTTTAAAACTGTTCAAAATAGTTTATAAGTGTAACATTCGGGACATTTGAAACAGTCATAAGCAGTTTTAAACATTTTTTAACAGTTTTAAACAATACAGAATAATTTGAAACTAAAGTTAACATTTTCTCGTATATATTACATAAATTTCAATATATATAAGAAAATTTTCACAAAAACAAAATTATGAAACACTGTTTGAAATCATTTTGAACTTTTCAAAACTGTTTGCAAGTGTTTAAAACTGTTTGAAACTATCAAAAACTGTTTAAAACTGTTGAAAACTTTTAAAAAGTGCTTAAAACTGTTTAAAATTGTTCAGAACTGTTCAAGTTAGTAAAAAATAGTTTATATTGATTTAAAATTGTTTTGAAATATTTTGAACATTTAAAATAACCTATAACTTTTGAACATAAAAAATTCAAAACTATAAAACACTGTTTGAAATCATTTCGAACTTTTCAATACTTTTTGAAACTGTTTAAAAATGTTCAAAACTGTTTATGACGGTTTCAAATGTCCCAAATTTCACACTTATAAACTGTTTTAAAACGTTTTGAATAGTTTTAAGGTAGTTCTATTGGTCCAGTGGTTTTCATTCTAAAGTAATATGTTTTTTACAAATTCACACTATACGAAAGAGAAATTGGTTGAGTTCTGTGTTTGCACAATAATTCAAAAACATGTTTGTGCGCAGATTCTGTAAGTATACACAATACGAATCGTAAGACAGCATGTTTACGTGTAAATTAATATAGAGTAAGATCATTATTTTCCTTTTATTTCGGAAATGAGGGTCGATTGCTATAATGTACAAGGTACCATTTTAATCCTTGAGATCTGAAGTATAATATATTTTAATTTCTTTGAAATCCATAGAAAACTTTTTACACAATCTTATAAAATGTTACGTTTCAAGCGCTTCGGCTATATACTCTCATGTTAAATTCAGCAAAGTTTGAACTAAAATATCTAAAAGATGAAGGTGGATATCCACCCAAATCAAAATATCATTGTAAAGCGAAAATCTTAATTTACAACATATTTTAATTTCAAAAAATTCTATAGAAAAATGGAAAACCAATAGAACTACCTTAAACATTTTTAAACATTTTATTTTTTTGCTAGGGACAACAAACAATTCTGATATTCATTCATATGGAGAAAAACGAAATTTATTTTTAAGCTATTTTTGATCAATAAAGTACATTTAAGGATGTTCTATGATGCCAAAGGGAGGGTAGCGGGGACAGGGGAGACATGAGTTAAAAGCATTGAAAGATGTAGAGCTACCAATCTTAGAAAAAAAAATCAGTCTTAATAAACTACATAAAAAATAAATGTAAAACCATAAAATATCATTTGATATTAACTTTTTTAGTTTTTATATAAATTATTCATTTACTTTTTATATAAATTATTGACGCACCACAGTCTTCCTTCGTATTATAACCTCAAAACTTACGTTCGTAAGTCAGCTGTTATAAAGACTACCAGATAAGTATATCTATATATATTTGTACGGCGCTGCCAACTTTTGCATTTTTTTGTGATAGTGTTCCGATAATGAATGAAAATATAAACTTTAAGTACATTTATCTTTGCGAAATTTCCGATGAGGTATAAAAAAGAAAATATCAAATTATTCCTTAAAACCTATTCTTTCATAATATCAGTTTTTTTTTTTAATTCTGTACATTGTTTATATGAAAAATTCAAGACATAAGCAAAAATTGCTTCAGTCTCCCATAAGAGCAATGTTATTTGGGACTATTTTTAAACTAGATTTTTAATAAAAAACTCGCGATAAAAAATACTGAAAAAATTCTAGCTTGTTCTATATATGTTAAATTATCATATTTTGAAGTTTCATGCATTTCTGTACATTTTGATATAATCATAGAACATCCTTAAAGCAAACCCTTAAAAATTTTGTTTTATAATAGGTCATTTAATTTTGTCCTGTAGTAATCTAAATCTCAACTTTTTTATATATTGTGTCATCAATTAAATTTTTAAATTAGTGTTATTCAAAAACTAAATAATTTTTTATATAATTTTTTTATAAATTATTGATTTTTCCTATATTTTAGCATTAAAGACAAAAATAATTTGACATTAGTAAGTAATAAAATAATCACTGATTGTTAATCAAAGTTGTGTATTATTTGTACGATATTAAAAGAAAACAGGCACGTTTGTTCTAAATTTATCCTAGAGCAGGGCGCATATCTTTGTTCCTTCATATTAAAAAAATGTAATTTTATTTTCAGCTGCAAAATGTTTGAAAAAAAAGGAAGCTTTATTTTTCACTATAAAAATGGTTATTATACATTGTTTTGAAACGATACTAAATTAGTAAGTGAAAATGTTCCTTTTATCACAATATCTCACGCAAAATTTGTAACTAAGCAGAGAAAAAAGTTTTTTTTAACTTTAAAAAAGGTGTTTTTGGATAGAAGAAATACGGTGCAAAGAAATAATTTTTTGACCCTTGGGGCGCAAAATTCGATTTGCTATGTTTGTCAAGCGGGCGCAAAATAGTACATTCATGCCCTAGGGCGCGAAATTGGCGCATGCGCCAATGTACTATTTTGCGCTTGCTTGACAAACATAGAAAATCAAATTTGTCACCCTTTGGATCGAAAAACAGTATGTATACCACGGGCGCAAAATAGGGGATTCGCGGCCCACGTAAGAATTTAGCGCCCTCGCTTCGCTCGGATGCTCATTTGCACTCTGGCTGGAATCCCCTATTCTGCGTCCTGTGTACACAATGTACTACTTCCTCATAAAAGAAAATATTGCTTTTTACGATACAAGATGGGGCTTTCTTCATATTTTTTGCTACAATTATTAGGTTTTGCAGAAAAATAAATTTTTTGGTTAGAAAAGAAAAGAGATATACGACCTGCTTTTAACTGTTTTAAAAAAATATCTCTTTAAAATAAAAAATAATTCTCTTAATCAAAAGAGTTCAAGTAATTGAAAATAAATTGAAATTTATATTACAGAAAAAGAACTTGAATTTGTTGGAATATTTATTTGAACTAATATTTTTACTCGTAACGAATTATTTCTATGCTAAAAAGTGATGTTTCATGTTTTCGAAATAATATATTCTTCTACGAAAAAATATTTCTTGGGCTTGAAAAATTTAGATATATTTTCAAAGAAATATAATATTAATTCAATAAATAGTTTTATTTGGTACGAAGAAATTAATCAATACAAAATATTTTTTAAATGCATAAAAATATTTTATTGAAGGGAAAAAATTTTATTTCAATTATTTAACTTAATTTTTATTCTAATATCACGAGATATAAATCTAAAATAAAATAAATAATATTCAGTATAAGATATTGTTAAGTTTAAGAAATATCTCATGTATGTTGAGAAATCCCTGGTAGAAAATAGACCATTCAAAAATGGCCATTAGTCATTTATTGGTCATTTTTTTATGACTAATTTTTTAATCACAAAATGACCAAAATATGGTGAAATTACTAATGTATACAGATATATACTTTATGCAAATAAAGTTATAGATATATTTCTTTTCTTCAACGGAGAGAATTTCTTTACAAAAATTAACTTGCTAATATGGTAAAGTTAAAACGGATCACAAAAAGCCTAAAAATTATGTTATAGAAAGGTAAAAATGGCAGAGACTTTAAATAAATATTTTAGAGATTTAAGGTTAGTTCTCAGGCTGTCATGACTCTGTTTTAACCTTACGCTAAAAGAGAGTGAGAGAGAAAGAGAAAACGAGGTAGAGAGAGAAAAAACGTTAGAGTTTCCAAAACTTGAGAGAGCTGCAAAACAGACACAAATTAATAAAGAAGTTCATTTTCTGAAAAGTACGGAGTCTTCAAATAAGAAAAGAAAATTTAAAAAAAAGTAAGAAAATAGACTAATGTATCGAGTCAATAAGTTTAACAAGTCTATTGGAGAAGAGTAGGAAAGTGTAAAATTTGAGGTTATTAGAAACAGTGTAAACAATGATTGCAGTGAAAATGAATTAACTGTTGAAGAAAGCTGTGATATAGTTCTTAAGACTGTGATTTAGAAAAAATTTATGATGTAATATCGTGAATGGGATACATAAATTTAATTTTTTCATCGAACTCATTTCTTATTAAAAATAATTGATAAAAGTTATATTTGTGATTACAAATTTTATTTAATATTAATTTTGTTTCATAATTTAGTATAATATTTAATAATAAAAATAAATTAATGTATTATTTATTATAATAAAATAATAAAATGAATGATCATATTTATATCAATTTTTGACTATTAACCGTCCTCAATAAGCGAATAAATTGGTCATTTTCTGATTAATATTGGTCATTTCTTGGTCATTTTTTCTAAAACTGGTCAAAATATGACCAAATAATAGTGAAATTTTCTACCAGGGATATTTTATCGATATTTGAAAATTTTATTTTCACTGCCGGAATAAATAATATTGATACAAAAAATAGTTCACCAATTGCCAGAAGGAATATATTCGATACAATAAAATTTTTTTCGTTACTAAGAAATTTTTTTTCCAGTGTAGCTGTTAGATCAAGTAACAATTTTATCATGTCTTTTATTATTATCATGGAGAAACAAAGACAGAATTAGGTTCAAATAACAACCGCTACTTGAGTTAGGTCTAGGAATAAAAGCCTAAGATCGTCAATGATAATAAAAACAATGAAAATAATACTTTTGATTTATTTAAGAATAATACTTTTAATTATATTTAAATAATAAAAATAATTTTAATTTATAAAATTCATAGTGAAGGATTAAATATTTTTATTTTATCTGCAAGAAAAAAAATGTTGGCTCTCGAATATTCGTCTTTGTGACTCGAGGGATTACAGTAGAGTTGACAGTGGTGATTTTTAACCAAGTTGAAATCCGTCATCAAAGTCCTAACAATCGTCTTGCACAAAAGACTCAAGAGTATCTTATTTAGCTTTGTTCCAAATGCTTTTTAGGACTGCGCATGATGTATTCACAAAATTTATCACAAGTTAGCTCCAAAGAAGCTCTCTGATTGGTCGATACAGCTTATCTATAAATGAACCCCCAATATGTGCAGTAGATTTTCGGATACAGAAATATACTGAGCATTATTGGTGCGCAACTTCGAGAACCGTGTGGAACACAGCCTTTTGTATGCGAACGTGATTTCGTAAGCAAAACAATGAAATGTCTGTGCACGCATTAATACGATGTAATACATACATGTATATATATATATATATATATATATATATATATATTTATGATAAGAATAAAAGACAGATAAAACAACCGTTACTTTATCTTATAGCTACAAAGGAAAAAAAATTTCTTAGTAACGAAAAAAATGTATTGTATCGAATATATTCATTATGGTAATCGGTGAAATATTTCATGTATCAATATCATTTATCCCGTCAGTAAAAATAAAATATTCGAATATCGATAAAATATTTCTCAAAATACATAAGATATTTCTTAAACTTAACAATATCTCATACTTAAAATTATTAATTTTATTTTAAATTTATATCTCGTGATATTAGAATAAAAATTAGGTTAAATAATTGAAATAAATTTTTTTCCTTTCAATAAATTATTTTTATGCATCAAAAAAATATTTTGTATTAATTAATTTCTTCGTACCAAATAGAAGTAACTATTTATTGAATAAATAATATCCTACTTTAAAAATATATCTGAATTTTTCAAGCCCAAAAAATAATTTTTTGTAGAAGAATATATTATTTTGGAAACATGAAACATCACTTTTAAGCATAGAAATAATTCGTTACAAGTAAATTTGAAATATTAGTTGAAATAAATGTTTTAACAAATTCAATTTTTTTTCTGCAATATAAATTTTTATTTTTTTTAAGTACTTAAACTCTTTTGATTCAAAGAATTATTTTTTTATTTAAAGAAATATTTCTTTAAAACAGTTAAATGTTAATTATAATTAAAATTTATTTTTTGTAATTATGTTTATGAATAATAGTTGTCAAAAAATTTTTTTTCCTAACATGTACATTTTTAATCAATTAATAATTACTTGATTAAAATAAGAAAATTTTTTAAGTTCTTCAGTTATATTTTCTTGATTTTGACTATTATTTTTTGTCAATTCGAAATCCTCTTTTTAATATAAAGAAATGTAATAATTACACCACTTTTTTGCACCAACAAACATTTTATTATTGAAAAAAGATAGGTTTATCGAAGTCATGAACTAATTTGTTTGATTTAAAAATGATGTCTTTGGATTAAAAAATTATTTGATGTAAGATATTTTTTTTATTTTTATATAAAATGTATTTTATAGCACTGCGTGACATAAATTCGCACTTTTGCCACGCTTTACCGGGCCAAAAATAACCTATTTTTTAACAGTGAAAAAAAGGAACTGTGAAAAATTTTTAACTTTTTTATACGGTTCAATAAAGAAAGACTAATTTTAGATGTGCCTTAACACTTGATCAACAAGGAACGTCAGTAAAATAAGCAATAATTTGATATCTAGATTATTTTATAGAGTTTTCATTAATAATTATAAGGTGTAGATCATTGCAACTCATTTGTATTAACAATCCCCGGACAAAAAAATCCAACTGGATTTTCCAGTTGGATTTTCCAACCTAGCTGGGAAGGACTAGATTCCAGCTGGATTTCACTTGATTTCCTGGAGTATTCCCAGTCAGACAATTCATGTATATTTATTTGTGGATGTCCACCTATTTTTAACTGGATTTATAGATAGATTTCCAACTCGATTTTTAAGCTTTAAAATCCAGTTGGAAATCCATCTATAATTCTAGTTGAAAATAAGTGGACATCCAGGAATAAATATACGTGAATTGTCTGACTGGGAATCCTTTAGAAAATCTAGTGAAATCCAGCTGGAATCTAGTATCCAGCTAAGAAATCCAGTTGGGAAATCCAACTGGGAAATACAGCTGAATTTTTTTTGTCTGGGTATTGAAATTAAATAGCAATTATAAGCAAGTAAAATACGAGTAAAACTGAAATTGATAATAGCGTAACATGCGAAGCGAAGAGGTATAGTCATTTTGGCGTTGTATTATAAAATGCTGCGGGGAATACCCTATTACCACGCAGGATTGCTATTGCTATACGATACATAAGTTACCTCCTCACCGCTCCTACGACGCTAATACATACGTGAAAAAAAATTTAGATTTATGACTTTATAAAAGATGATTTCAAAAAAAATTTCACATAATATTAATTATATTGATTAAAATTAATTATTATTACACATTTTAAGTATATTTTGAAATTATAATTTTTTAAAATCTTTTTCGATCCATCAATCACGGAGTGTTTAGTTTCGGCTCGTATATAGTTTTCGCTTTCTTTTTCTTAATTTATCATTCACGGAACGCCTAGTACTTGCTTTTTTACACTTTTCGTTTTTATTTTTTGAATTATCATTCGTGTAGTTTTTGTTTGATATTGTATTTTATTAGTACAGATTTACTATGGCGAATTTATATCACTCAAGCTATAAAATAGTATAGGATACTCGTGACTTCAGTGGCCCATTATTTTACGGCGTTTAGCAGCCTCGCTACGCTCGGTTATTAATCTCATGCCGTCAACTAATGGGCCACTTATATCACTTGTATCTTAATGTACTATTATATAAATATTACGTTTTTTCAATGAAAAAATAATATACTATTGTTTTTAAGAGAGTTTTACTGACTTTCAACGCTATTTCCGAAGTAACTAATTTCTTCAAATTATAAGATATTTTTCTAAATTCAAATATTATTTTTTTTTCTCATATAATATTTTCTTCAAGAATATTCCAAGGGTTTTCTTTGAGATTGAAAAATATTCCATTAATTTAAAAATAAGTTTTCTTTGACTCAAAGAAATTCATTTCTTTGCACCGTATTTCTTCTATTCAAAAACACCTTCTTTATAGTAAAAAAACTTTTTTCTCTGTGAAGTCACAAATTTTGCGTGAGATCTTGTGATAAAAGAAACATTTTTACTTACTTATTTAGTATCATTTCAAAACAATGTATAATAACTATTTTTATAGTGAAAAATAAAGCTTCCTTTTTTCCAAACATTTTGCAGTTAAAAATAAAATTACATTTTTTTTAATATGAAGGGACAAAAATATGCGCCCTGCTCTGATATAAATTTAGAATAAACGTGCCTGTTTTCTTTTAATATCTTACAAATAATACATGACTTTGATTAACAATCAGTGATTATTTTATTATTTACTAATGTCAAATTATTTCTGTCTTTTATGCTAAAATATTGGAAAAATCAATAATTTATAAAAAAATTATATAAAAAATTATTTAGTTTTTGAATAACACTAATTTAAAAATTTAATTGATGACACAATATATAAAAAAGTTGAGATTTAGATTAGAAAAGGACAAAAATAAATGACCTGTTATAAAACAAAATTCAAAAATTATTTATCAATTCACAAATTCCAAATCAAGGGTTTGCATTAGATCTACCTTATCAATCAAAAATAATTTAACTATAAATTTCATTTTTTTCCATAAGAAAAAATATTAGAATTGTTTGTAATCCCCAGCAGAAATATGAAATGTTTTAAAATGTTTAAAACGGTTTGTAACAGTTTATAAGTGTGAAATTTAAGACATTTAAGACAGTTATAAACATTGAAATAAAATTAAAAAAAAAAACATTATTTGAAAAGTTTGAAATGATTTCAAACAATGTTAATAGTTTTGAATTTTTTATGTTGGAAAGTTATTAATTATTTTTAATATTCAAAATGTTTTAAAACAATTTTAAATTAATATAAACTATTTGTTACTAACTTGAACAGTTCTAAACAGTTTTAAACACTTTTTAATAGTTTTAAACAGTTTTAAAAAGTTCGTAATGATTTCAAGCAGTGTTTCATAATTTTGTGTTTGTGAAAATTTTCTTATATATATATATTAAAATTTACATAATATATACGAGAAAATGTTCACTTTAGTTTCAAATTATTCTGTATTGTTCAAAACTGTTAGAAAATGTTTGAAACTGTTCATAACTGTTTTAAATGTCCTAAATTTTATACTTACAAACTATTTTAAACAGTAATAAACAGTCTTGAACAGTTTTAAACAGTTTTGAATGATTTTAAACTATTTCAAACAGTAATGGACATTTTATATTTTTACTAGGGATTAAAGATATCTTCTTCTTCTCTCTTTTATTGCCAGTGGGTCTCTTTGTCGCTGTGGATTGGGACCCGTGATTTCACCTTACTTACGTAATTCTTATTACCTAGGGGGACTTTTTATTTGGTTTTTCCTGGTCTCTTAGTTCTATTTCACAAAAAAAAATTCAGAAAAATTTTTCCAAAATTTTCCCGGGGATTAAACTTTGGTCCACTACAGCATGAGCCAAGAGCCTCAGCCCCTGCACTACCATTGCTTCTGCTTATAGGTATGAACTCATTTTAAATGAATGATAAGCGGAAGCGTGTAAAGAACAAGCCGAGAAAAATAATCCCGAGAAAAATAATAATGAAAATATTATATGAGCTCTCGTGTGAGATCTCATATGAAATCGCCTATGAAATTTCATATATATTGATCAAATAAATATATGTGAGATCTCATGTCAGATCGCACATATATTTATTCCATTTAAAAAATTCAACAAATATATTCGATTCCATATGCGATCTCATAAGCGATTTACTTTGATATCTCATATGCGATCTCGTGTGCGATCTCATATGTGATCACACATGGGACCTCTCATATATTTTATTCAATTTTAAAAATTTTAAAAAGATATTTTTTATTTTTTTCGTCTAGTTCTTGTTATTAACCACATGTATTTGGAGTCGCATAAATAGTCATTTTACTTACCTTGCAAGCACTCACAAAACTTTTCTTCCCGTGAAAAATATAGCTGATCAATTGATATATTAAATTTTATATATTTTATTTAGTTGCTTCAAATCTGTTCAAAATAACTTCAATAATTTTAAAACCTCTTATATTCTATTGCATTCGGCTTCACTGATGCTCTTTAAATAAGATTCAATAGCTGAAAAATTGCTGCAAAGATCGTTATTAGTATTAAAATCAAACTATCCCTGGTAGAAAAAAGCCTGGATTTACGGTGTCATTATGGTGTATTTTATGGTTTGCAACCATAATATGGCTACAAACCCAGTCTCATTTCGACGGAATATGGCCAGCTTATGGACTTGACAAGGCTACAAACCCAGTCTTATTTTGACGGAATATGGTCAGCTTATGGACTTGACAAGGAATACAAATTTATAATTTTGAAAAGATAATTAAAATTTTGGGATAATAATTAAGAAAATTATAATTTAGAATTATCAGAAAATGATTCATTTCAATAAATTATCATCATATATTATTCATTTTTATAAACTATTTATTTTTATAATTAACAATAACACATCAAAGTTTCATTTATAAAGTTATAGTTAATGGTCTGACATTATTTACAATTAATAACAATTACTTGTTAGTATATAACTCGAATAGACAAAGGTTATAATGAACAATACAAACTTTATAGGTTATGATTTATTTTAAAAATAAATTTAGTGTTAATATAAATTAATGAGATATTAGTATTATTTAATATTCATTGTAGTTACACTCATATAAAATATCAATTAATTAAGAACTTAAGGTATCAAGCCCAAATTCAAGCCTAAAATAAAAATTAAATTTAAATGTCATAATAATTTTTTTATAATAATATTATTTAAAAAAAAGTTTTTTTTATCTTAGATATATAAAATATAAGACTTTGGCCCATGAATAATTTTAAATAATCTCATGAAATGATTAAAATTCTTTCTTTTATTCGAACACTTGATTTTGGTGGTCACTGCAAGCTTCCTCAGCCAATTTTCAACGAATTGACTTCAAAATTTCCAGAGATCTTTAATTAATATGTATTCACAAAATAACACTTTTATTTAAAAGAAAAAGAAAAAGAATTTAAAAGTTTGTCGAATAATTGGTTAAAAATTAACTGAGAAAGCTTACGACAACCACCAAATTGAAGAAATCACATTTTTGACTAATCAAAAGGATTTTAAGCATTGAATGAGATATTTTAAAATTATTCATAGACTTTGTAAATAAATTTAGAATATTCTGTCTATTATAATATCAATACAGATCCATGTAATGTAGGTTGTATTGTAATTTCACTTTAAAGGAGTTGGTGGCAAGTTTAATTTTTGGTCTAGCGACAACTAAAATATTTAATAATACACATGTTAGAATATTCTTTTTAAAATTATGGCACTCAAAGTTCTAAAATTTTGCAAATAATTTTAAAATGTCCTACTGTAACATAATGTCAATGCAAATCAATGTAATCTAGGTTGTATAATAAAACATAACATTGAATTCTATAGTTTGAAAAGAAGTATAGTCTGGTACGTATAATATGAAAGGACTCATCATAGACTAAATCAAATATAAAACTGCTTACCAACTTTTTAAATCAAAACAACAGTACAATATAAATTACATTCATATGAATTGATACCATGTTCGAGGAAGATATTTTAAAGCAAAATACAGAGTATCATAGCTTTAAGTACTATAGTTAAAAAAAAATCTAACAAGTACCACATGAAACATTTCATTCGACATGGACTAAAAATGAAACTGGCCATCAAGTTGTTTAAAGTGATATTATAATTTCGTTTTCACTTATTTGTTTTTAAAATTATAGCATTTACAATCATGAAATTTTGTAAATAACTTTAGAATGTTTTGTCTAGCATAATATCAATATAAATCCATATATTAGGAATTGTATTGTAATTTCACTTTGAAAAAATTGGTGTTAAGTTTCATTTTTACTACGTTTTTACTACGTTTTTTTACTACGTTTTTATTAACTCGCTTTGGTGTCTGTCTGTCTGTCTGTCTGTCTGTCTGTCTGTTCGGTACGAATTTTGCAACCGATTGTAAACTAACTTCCTGATGAGCTAGAGACTTGAAATTTTAAATATAGCTCGGAACTGGATGACAATGCAATATTATAAAAAAAATATATATATCTACCGAACAATATATTAATATATTCAATCATATACGGAGATGTTGGCAAAATTGAAGATTTGAAGATTTTATATATAGATACACTTTTAACATTAGTGTCTAAACATCTTCGAAAATTTTAAAAATCTTCTTTTGATATATTAATATATTAATATATTAATATATTAATATATCAAATATAGTAATATATTAATATATTAATATATCAAATATAGTAATATATTAATATATTAATATATCAAATATAATAAAAATAAAAAATAAAAATATATTAAATACAATATATTAATATATTAATATATTAATATATCAAATATATTAATATATTAATATATTCAATATTATATTTTTGCATGCATTGTTGGATAATATAATTAAATATATATTCCCACCGAAAAATATATTAATACAATTATATACGGAGATATTGGAAAAATTGAAATTTTGAAGATTTTATATATAGATATACTTTTAACATTAGTGTCTAACCATCTTCGAAAATAGTGAATAAAAAATAATAGAGAAAGTTCACAATTAAAGTTAAACTTGTTATACTATAAATATAAGTTTATTATAGTAGTGCGCACAAATCATACATTACAATAAGTCCATATTATGGCCAACTTATGGTGAAATTTGACAGTGTAATTACACCGTACAAATATGGCCATATGTTGGTGGACACGCCATAATTTATGCTAAACTTTCTACCAGGGATGGATCGTGATAGCAACACCAGAGCGTCATTTTTAAGTAAGTAAAATGTTTTCCATTTGAATTAAGGTATCAGGCATGAGTTGAGACGTTAAAAAATCAAATGTAAATATTATTATAAATGTATTTTTTTATAATATTAAGCTATAAGATTTTTCTTACCCTAAATATACACACAAAATATAAGATTTAAGTTCATGAAAAATTTAAGAACATCTACACTGCAAATTTATGTGTGTTAATTCACACACTGATAGTGTGTAGTTTTACACGTTTTAGTGTGTAAATTCTATTATGTGTGTAAAATAACGCACTTATGTGCGTAAAAATATCAGTACACACATTTTATGTGTATTTTTACACGCATGATCTAGTTAATGTGAGAGTTTACACACATAAATGCATAAATCTACACATCTATGTGTTTAAAATTTATGTTTGTACATTAACATATATATCGTGCTTTATTTTTATTTTTAATTAAAGTTTTTCTAAAAGTATATATTTTAATATTAAATTGTATTAAGAACTACAATATTTAATATTTAATGTAGTCTTCTATTTTAATTACCTTAAGTAATTAATTATAATTATTTATTATTTAATAAGAAGCTTAATTAAAATGCTTCATATGAAAAAAATAATTTTATTGAACCGAATGCATCTATTAAATTGGTTATTAGATTCACTAATCAATTAATAAATATATATATATATCAGTGAGTTGGATATTCTTAACCTCACCAAATAAATTATTTAACAATAAATTATCCATATACAATTTTTTTTTAAATAATTTTTCAATTAATAAAAAATTAAATTTTCAATAAAATAAGGAATTAGATGTTTTACACACATTATACGTTTAAATTTACACGTTTACGTGTGTCAAATCAAACATCTAAAATGTGTTGAGGATTTAACACACAAAAAAGTGTGTAAAATTGGCGACAGCCGAATTACACACGTAAGTGTGTTATTTTAACACACTTAAATTTGCAGTGTAGTCAGATGCTTCAAATTTTCTTCTCAAGTCGAACCCTTGAATTTCATTAGTTTAGTATTTGCCGTAGGATTTTGAATCAGAAACAACCTCTATCCAATTCCGCCTTAAAGGAAAGTGTTTGTTTTTGATGCCTTCACAAATGTACTGTCTTGGTAAAAAAAAAGAAATATAGAACATTAATTTTGAAAAAAGTTGAAAATGTTAGATAAAGTAGGTATTTATGTGAATGTTACACACGTAACATTCACTTGTACTTATCTCATCAAAATTCTAGCTGAGTACATTTGTGTAGATATATAAATTAAAGCTTTTTAGGAAGTTAAAAGTCAATCCGTTGGAAATTGGCTGAGAAAAACTGCGGCAAAGAAGCTGAAATAATAAAAAAACATATTTAGACTTTTAAGTTTTATTTAACTTTTATCTAAGAATCATACTGATATGTGATCAATAATTTATCTAGATAAATTGTCTTAAGTAGACTCGTATATGATCTCGTATGGGACTCTCATATTTTCTATTCAATTTAATTAATTTAAAAAAGATATTTATTATTTTGTTATTTTATTCTATATTAGTACAATCATTTTAGTTAAAATAAAAAATCCTTTAGAGTTATTATTATTTTATGAACTTAGATCGCAAATCAGATATAGAGTTGACAAACCTAATCTCAAAATACTATAAATGGAAAATTTGTATATAACTTTTCAAGTATAAGATTATGGTAGATTTCTTTAGTTGTCCGCACTCAATTTGGATTATAATAATTTTTTTATTTAAGTGAAAAACCCTGATTAAATGCACCATTTACTCAAAAACTTGGATCAGAAATATTATCAGAAGGGGAAAGCTTCACTGTGCCCTCAATGTATTTAATTACAATAATATTATAAATACGTATTCGAACACTAGAACATCATCATAGTCGATAAATTGAGTGGAGCCATAAGACCCAATGCATCTTGCCCGGGGTCAGTAGTTCTTATTTTGGCCACTTTATTTAATGCATTGTATTTCATGGCGTCACTTTCCAATTAAGAGCAGGTCGAGTATATCTGTCCTTTTCTAATCGAAGATAGAATTTTTTTCCGAAAACTAATAATTTTAGCAAAAATAAAGAGAAAATTCCATCTCGTATCAGAAAAAGCAAAATTTTCTTTCATAAGAAAAAATCAATTTATTGCTTCGTTTTCAAGAAAACCTTGAAAAACTTAAAACAGAGGTTAGGGTAAACAATTTTGTTTTTTAAGGTTTTCTTGAAAACAAAGCAATAAAATTAATTCTTTCTTATCAAAGATTACTTTCTCTATCGCACTAAAGAAAAATACACATGTTTACATTGGCTCTATCGCGCGCTGAATTTTTCGCTTTACAATAATATTTTAGACTTTTTAAACAAGATCAGCATGGTTAATTATTCTAATATATATATATATATATATATATATATATATATATATATATATATATATATGGCAAGAGTTATTGACAACATTAGAAGTATATTATTGTCTTAATAAATTGTACATCCGTGTATAAAAAATATTTTATAATCTTCTCTAGAGGCCCTCTAGGAAGGGACAAGAAAATGTTGCTGCTATACTGATCCAAACCGGAAAAGAACAGATAAAGTGCTTATAGAAAACAGCACGGGTCGTCTTCGTGGGGAATATTTACTGTCTCTTCCTAACATATTACTTTCTTATGTAGTTTCCGGTTTAGATCTCTTGTTTTAACAGCCTATAGAAAACGCAGAACGAGGTTTCTAGTCCCTTTCTAGAGGGTCCCTAATCTTTTCTCACCTGCAGCGCCACCAAGCGGCAAATGGTTTCGACCTCCTCTTAACGACGTTCATTGACATAGTGTGAATAACAGTTTCGGTATGTCAGTTTTGTTAGTCCGGGTTTACCACAGCCTCAGCAAAATGTTTTTTTGGGAGCCAGGCCTTTGGTCCAGCTGTGGTTTGGATGACCTCAGTTCCAGCAATGAGGTCTGGCTGCTCTAGTTTCCTTACGGGATTCCTCAGGATCGGCTATAGGGTGGGTTGTCCAAGCTTCATGGGTAGGAAGAGCAGGGGTAGGGAAGGAGGCTGAACGAGATACTTTGAGGGACATCAAGGAAGAAATTGCGGCTGAAGGTCCATGGGATGTGTTGGGCATGAATGATGCAGGGGTAATTTGAATCACATAATAGGTGGTATGAATTTCGAAATGGGACGCGAAGTATTATAAATAGAATAAGGTGTTATGGACATATTATCTGGTGGGGTTATCTTAAGGAGTCTCATATGTCAGCTATAGTTTGTTGTTCATAAAAATTAAAAGTTTGAAGAACTATTCAAAATTTTGATAAAAATTAATTTATACCTAGAAAAAAATTTCTGCAAATTTTCAAGTAGTCTTATCAACTAATTTTTTTATATGTGCTCACTCGAAGTCCGCGTGTTTTGTATCTCATAGTAGTAAAAAGATAAACTTTAAGTGAGCATAAATAATAAAATCAGTCGATAAGGCTAACTGAAAATTTGCAGAGATTTTGTTTCAGGTATAAATTAATGTTTTTCAAAATATTAAAGAATCAAGAGGCGCGGTAGCGCCTCGACGGCGAGTTAAGGTACGAGTACGAAAACGTCGAGGAGCTCCTCTTATACTTTGAATTAGAGTTTTCAAAATTTTAAAATTGAATCCTATTAAAATAAAGCCTAATATTTGAAATATAGAAATTGATATTCGAAGATTTTTATATTATCTTTCATTTAAGGGGAGACACAAGTAAAACACACAAAAAATGAGGTTTTTTAGTTTTAACTTTTGATCCGTAGCACCTACAATGTTATCCATGCGTAATGTTGTTCAAAATCATCTAAAGAATCTATAAAAAAATTTTTAGCTCGAAATATTAAAAACTGTGGGACTAGTTCCATTTTAACGACTGCTCGATTCAGTGATAAGTGAGGAAGCGTTAAAATGGAACTACTCCCACAGTCTTTAATATTTCAAGCTGAAAATTTTTTTATAGATTCTTTAGATTATTTTGAACAACATTACGCATGGATAACATTGTAGGTGCTACGGATCAAAAGTTAAAACTAAAAAACCTCATTTTTGTGTGTTTTACTTGTGTCTCCCCTTAAAAAAAGTTTTATTACGATCCATTTAATCAATCACGAGAAAACGTAATCTAAAATTTCAAAGTACCATATTCGCGTTATAAAAATTCTTCGTCATCAGTCCTTCAATTTTTGTTTCCAGCCAGTGACGTCACACTTTAATATTGTAGGAGAGCTATGAGCATATTTTTTATGTTTTTCGGCTAGAGTATAGTAGTTAGTATGGTGCATATGATTTGTATTCGAGTTAGTATATCATGCTATAGTATATATATCGACGGCCAGTCAGGGTACGAATATGGAAATTATTTATACGTATAATTAAAATAATATTTTTATATAAACGTATTCTATAATTCTAACATAGTATGATTTTTTTATTATCAACTAAACACTTTCTTGTGAATGATGTTTCGTCGACCTGGAGGTCCTCCAACTCACCTAAACATCATCTACAGGAAATGACAAAAATGTATATATATCCAATTATAATACTAGATGTATTTCCTCGTGGATGATGTTTCGTGATCCTGGAGGCCATCCTGGCCACCTGGACATCATCTCCAGGAAGTGACAAAAAATTCTTTAATTTCAATTATAAGACTAGATGCACTTTCTGAATGATGTTTCGTCGACCTGGAGGTCGTCCAGGTCACCTGGACATCATCTTCAGGAAGTGACAAAAATTTACGTTAATTTGTAATTAATGTATTCAAGCGTCTAATGAAAAATCGTGTTACGATTAATTAAACATAAAAAAATTAATTGAACATAAATGTTTAATTAAATTAAACATTTCATCAAAATTTGTTCACTTTCTAATATTTTTGTTTTGAATATTTAATTGTGTATAATTTCTTTATAAATTTTGGAAAGATTTTAAGTTATGTTTTGTATCTAATTTTATAGAGTTATACAAAAGTTATATATAATTATTTTCAGATACAAACTATATCCAGTAAACTCTATCGAGTACTTCCGTATTTAATTAATTCTTTTTATATGAAGTTCGTAATCTTTCAAACTATTAAATAAATATACAATTTTGGCTAAAGAAAGTTTAGAAATCAATCAAGTAATCGTCGAGTATTACTGTATTCAATTCATTCTTTTTAATAAAAAGGAATGAAATTGACATTGATTAATAAGCTCTTCTGTTTCAACTTTTTTAAATAATATAAACTTCATAAAAATACCATTAAACTATTTTTTTATTTTATAATTTTATCAAATTTCTTGAAATTTTTTGAATATTATAACTGTTATTTTTTGCTTTTAATCATTGTTCAAATTGATAAGTACTATTTAATCTTTATTATTACTTTTAAAAAAGTATATTTTAGGCGAGTTTAGGTATTATATAGTATAGTATTCTTTAGTTTATACTTTTAATTTGATTTATCTTTAGTTTTTGCTTAAGAAAGTTTTGAAATCAATCAAGCAATCGTCGAGTACTTCCGTATTTAATTCATTCTTTTTAATATGAAGTTCATAATATGAATAATATGAAATTCATAAAATATTTACAGTTTTGGCTAAAGAAAGTTTCGAAATCAATCAAGCAATCGTCGAGTACTTCTGTATTCAATTAATTTTTCTTAATTATATAGAATTCATCAAATGCTCAATTTATATTCTTTTTGATTGGTTAATGGTTGGAAAAATTTTTCCAAACAATTTCTGAAAAAAGTGATTACTGAGATGAAGATAGCGATGATAATACACATCAAAATAAAAAAATAAAGATATACCAGATCAACATTTTATTTCATTTATGAGTGAATATTAATACATGAACATTAAGGAACTATAGTTGATCTTATATCTATTTTTTACTGTATTCTTTATGAGAGATATATTTAATTAAAAATTTCTAAAAACTTGGGAGAAGGGCCATTAGCTTCTAACAACTTATATTTGAGAATTTGCTGACATCAGCTTCAAAATTATTTACGCGTTTTTAAAATTATGCATTCTCTATTTCATTGCGCTATCATTTTATTTTCAAGAGCTTTAAAACATATTTAATTTTACTAAATATCTACAAAATAACTTGTCAGGCCCGTAGATTAATATTTTGTTGGTGAAATGCTCAATGTTAATGTGTACTGGTTTATAATTTAATTGCTAGCTATTTCACGTGTGTTAAATAACAGTTTAAAATATGAATTTAAATACATATACATTCAAAGATAAAGAACAAAAATACATCCTATTACAATAAATAAAAATCTATTTTGTGCTCAAAAATGATTTTTTTTTATATGTGATGTTATGTAATGCAGAGAATTCAATATTCTTAGTTTTCTTTCACTTATTTTCACTATAAAAACTTTAAAACTATCAACTACACCATGAACTATTAATCTACGGGCCTGCCAAGTTATTTTGTAGATATTTAGTAAAATTTAATATGTTTTAAAGTTCTTGAAAATAAAATAATAGCGCAATGAAATAGAGAATGCATAATTTTAAAAACGCGTAAATAATTTTGAAGCTGATGGCAGCAAATTCTCAAATATAAGTTGTTAGAAGCTAATGGCCCTTCTGCCAAGTTTTTAGAAATTTTTAATTAAATATGTCTCTCATAAAGAATAAAGTAAAAAATAGATATAAGATCAACTATAGTTCCTTAAGAGGGGGTCGTAACCATTCGCTGCTCTATACAGGGTGGCGCTGCGGTAAGATGAGAGAAATATAGAAAATATTTTTTATTCAGCGATTTATAATTTATCGAGACAATAATATACTTCTAACGTTGTCAAAGGCACTAACCATATATATGTAGAATTATTATTGATGCTAAGATTGTTTGAAAAGTCTAAAATATTATCATAAAACGAAAAATGCGGCGCGTGGTATAACCGATGTAAACATATGGGTATGTTTCCTAAGTACGACAGAGAAAGTAATAGTAAAGAACGAAGTATACACATGCTAACGCCGGCTCTACTTCGCACTGCATTTTTAGTTTTATAACAATAGCTTAGACTTTTCAAACAAGATTATCATCAATAATTTTTCTACATATATATGGCTAGTGCCTTTGACAACGTTAGAAGTATATTATTGTCTCGATAAATTATAAATCGCTGAATAAAAAATATTTTATATTTTTCTCTCACCTGACCGCAGCGCTGCCAAGCGGCAAATAGTTCCTACCTCCTCTTAATGTTCATGTATTAATATTCACTCATAAATGAAATAAAATGTTGATCTGGTATATCTTTATTTTTTTATTTTGATGTGTATTATCATTGCTATCTTCATCTCAGTAATCACTTTTTTCAGAAATTGTTTGGAAAAATTTTTCCAACCATTCACCAATCAAAAAGAATATAAATAGAGCATTTGATGAATTCTATATAATTAAAAAAAATGAATTGAATACAGAAGTACTCGACGATTGCTTGATTGATTTCGAAACTTTCTTTAGCCAAAACTGTAAATATTTTATGAATTTCATATTATTCATATTATGAACTTCATATTAAAAAGAATGAATTAAATACGGAAGTACTCGACGATTGCTTGATTGATTTCAAAACTTTCTTAAGCAAAAACTAAAGATAAATCAAATTAAAAGTATAAACTTGATGAGATTTCAGTACTTTCGAAAGCTGAAATAAAAAAAATATTATGTATTGGGTAAAATAAAATATGTAGAAAAAATGTTCTAAAGAATACTATACTATTCAATACCTGAACTCGCCTAAAATATACTTTTTTAAAAGTAATAATAAAGATTAAATAGTATTTATCAATTTGAACAATGATTAAAAACAAAAAATAACAGTTATAATATTCAAAAAATTTCAAGAAATTTGATAAAATTATAAAATAAAAAAATAGTTTAATGGTATTTTTATGAATTTTTTAAACTTTTAATTTTTATGAACAACAAACTATAGCAAACTGAGCTAACATACGAGACTCCTTAAGAGACATAAGAGGTTGAATGGTAGATGATTGAGGGACGGTGGGCATATTTTGTAGGTTATAGCTATTCGTTAAGATGCTGCTCTTCGCATGCTCACTTCTAGTTTTTATGGGACTACTTTTTACTGGCTCACTCTTAGCTTCTATACTACCGTTTCCTGCTCGTTCGCTCTTCATATGCTCATTTTTCAACTGTTTATTGCTTTGGCTCAGTACTAATTGACTATAACTATTTGGTATTCTACTCGGAATAGGTCCAATGCTGCCAATGCTACTTACTTCTTGACTACTCCTATAGTTAGACACACTCGTTAATTTGCTATTGCTGTTTAAATGATGGCTATTCGCCATATCGCTCTCAGCTACAGAGGTTTTTGCTAATTGATTTTTAGCCCCCTGACTATGTGCTACGCTCTGATTATTTGTTGTTCGACGTAAATCTTGTGCTGCTATTTTTTGATAATCATTCGAACATGTAGGTTTATCCATTCCGCTCCACGGAAAAGATCAGCGACTCTTTATGTTCCCTCCTCTGTTAGTTTCCTGACTGCTGACATTGAGTGCAGTTTTTGATGGGAACGTTAAGTTGCCGACAGCCGTAGCACCTCGCAGGCTGAAAACATTCACGTAACCGATGGTCCAATTTTCCACATCTGAAACATGGTTAGTTTTGCTTACGCCAAAAGTTTTTTGTAATGGGTGATAAATTCTGATTTGGAGGTATTTGATGAGGAGTTTTACTTGACTCTTGGAGTCACGATCAAACCTATCTAATGGTTTTCATAAAATAAAAGGAAAATTAAGGAAAAATTTTTTTTTTTAATTTTCAAATTGCTCTAAAATTAAAAGTGCGCTAAGAAAATCAGTTAGTAAAAGTTTTTCTTTTTTTGGCAGTTGCAAATAATGTCCATACAAATTTTCAAGAATATTCTTCGAGTAGTTTACGTAAAATACCAAAAAAATAAAAAATCAAAATTTTTTAAAATTCATAAAATAGGTCTAAAAAAAACTGAGCTAAGAAGATCAATTTTCTATAGCTTTCCCCCCCAGTTAGACAAAAAAATAAATTGCATGCAAAATTTGAAGCAAATCCATCGAGTAGTTTTCGAGATATTATTGGCGTTCTGAAATCATACACACACACACACACCCACCCACACACACACACACACACACACACACACACGCACGCACGCACGCACGCACACACATACATACATACAGACATTTTCTGGAAACCACTTATTTCGACTCCCTGAGTCTAAATACGTACAAATTAATGAAAAAATAGAAAAAAAATTTTTTTATCGATACAATGCTTTCTCTATGAGAAAGCAATATTGTTTTTTCTCTAACAAAATGTGGTTACTTATTTATTTCAGCCTATAATTACATAAGATTGAATCCCTTTTATAGGAAAGGTCAGACATAAGTGACAATTTCTAATGAGGGTGTGACTATAACCCACATGAAACGATCGTAAATATATTTACTCACTGGAGAGTAAAAATGACTTTTGCGCATTAGCTGTTATTGTGTAGAGCCCTGTACTGATCAGAGAAAGTAATATTAATTTTACTTACAAGTAAAAATAACTTTCTTTTTCCAGTTCAAGTGTATGCAATTACGTATTTTGAAAATATTATTTTATGCACTTTTTGATGTTATTAGAAAGTTTTAAGCTATATAGATATAAAAATGAAAATAAAGAGTACCGTTAAAATCAATATCAACTTTTTGCATACTCTCCCGTAAATTTACTATTAAATTTTTTTATAATCATGAGGTTTTAAATTTAACTCTTACGTAACTTTGTTGCAATTTTTTTTTATGATTATTAATTTCTGAATTGTTCGGTTTTGAAGTCACTACGATTAAAAAAATATACGAATAAAAATAAGGCAAAATAGAATACGATTATAAAAAATATTACTAATTCCTATAAATACAGCTTTCTCTCTCTTTTGATCTAATTTTCTTGATAAGCTCCTGCAGGATTGCCAACTTAAACTTTAACAAAAAACTATAATAGTTAAAATTGATTCTTTTTAATACACTACCGAAATAATATCTTAATACACTACCCAATAGAATAAAATTAGATTTTATATTATATTAAAAAATGTAAATGATTTAAATGAAAATACCGATAAGTTGTTTCACGAAACATATCCAATTTGAATCTCATTAAACCACAAGACGCATAAATTGGTAAATCACGATGCGATTCTGTTAATTTATTGTGATAGTGTTAAAATTTTAAGTTGCATCATATAACATATAATAAAATTTTTATATGGCATGACAAATTTACCTAGTACATCAACTCCTTTGCAACCACAGCGTATTTTGATATCTATTTCAGGATTGTGAATTTTCCTAAATAATAATGCTGGACCAGGTCCTCTACTAAAATCTCCCACAGCACAACCCAATATGCGTAATTCAAATAATTTAACTATACCTTAATGAAATTTAACTTTATAATAAAAGATTTTTAAAATCATGCAATAACATTAAATAAAATAAATTATAAAAAAAATTACAGAGGCCAATATCACGCTTCGATGTTCCTAACATTAATCTGTCTAACATTTTTCGATCAATAACTTCACCTAATACTGCCGCACATTTTATTAAATATTGATCCAAAGGTGTCAATGAATCGTACAACTTTAATAAAATATCTAAAAAAAACAAACATATAATTAAATTAAATTCAGATTTTTTACTATTTATTTTTATTATAAAAATATTTTTATTTACTATCCATCGTAGCTTCAGTATTTACATCATCCAAACTAAATTTTGCTGTAAGAGTACATATACTATGAAACGTTCCTTCTTCATCTTTATTATTATCATCTAAAACGCTTTCCTACAATATTTTAATTATGTTATAAAAATTTTATAATGTTACTATCGATACTTTCAAATAATACTTGCATACCTTAAAGCAAGACTGAAACATTTCCCAACCACGATTAACGTTTTCTTTAGTTTGAATCAATTGTGGAGAAAACACAAATTTTATTCTTTCCGAATCTCTATAATACGAAAATACTCTCTCATTAAATATGGTGAGCATATTACTTATATAGAAACAGTACCTTTCAAGCATATTTTGAGGTGGAAGTACCAAACCCATATCATTTATTTTTTTTTTTGGAAACTCTTCTATTACTATGCTATTTGACTGCAGAAGACTAATTAAATAACTTTCTATCCATCCAGCATTTCCGGCACTACTTTCCTGAATCACCCTTAAAAAAGAAAAATTATAATTATACAGTCGATGATCTGAGTCCCGCCGCCTTCTCCTCCATCGATTCGCTCGTGCGTTGCCCCCACTCGCTGACTAAAAGAATTTGTTTCTAAACATTCTGAGTCCCGCCGCTGCTCTATGCAACTTTTTCACTTGTAAAAATGGGTTTATTTATTTAATTTTTTTGTTTGGGATACAACAAATGTTTATTGAAATAAAAAGTAACAAAGAAATAATACAATATTGCATAATTCTCATTTATATCTATTGAAAAAAATATAAAAATTAAACTAAATATATTTAATCAATCAATAAAATGTTATTTATTTGAAAATTTAAGTGATTGCTTTATAAATAAAAGATAAAATAAATCTTATTTCATTTCATTTTCATAATAACAATAAGTATTTAGTTCATCAATAAATAATATATTCTTTAATTTTTAAATTTATGTTACCTATAAATAAAAAAATTTAATTTTTATATTTTTTATAGTAAATATAAATGAGAATTATGCAATATTACAATATTTTTTGTTACCTTTTATTTCAATAAACGTTTATTGTATTCTAAACAAAAAAATTAAACTAATAAATCCATTTTTACAAGTTAAAAAGTCGCATAGAACAGCGGCGGGACTCAGAATTTTTGGAAACAAATTCTTTTAGTCAGCAAGTGGGGGTAACGCATGAGCTAGTCGATGGAGGAGAAGGCGGTGGGACTCAGATCGTCGACTGTATAAAAAAATATGTTTTGTAATATTATTATAAAAATTGAATATAAATATTAGAATTACTTTTCAAGTTCAGCTGGAATTCCAATCACTTCCATTACTTGGCATGCTAGTGCAGCATGGTACCATTTGTCAAGACCCAAAATGTCAATAATCTATACAACAAAGATAACAAAAATTAATTTGAGGGTACCGCAAAACGGGATAAATTGGTCAGGCGTGGGGTAAAGTAAGCATTTTTTTTATATGATTTTCTAATTTCTTATGTATTTTTGTTTATGTGTAACAATAGTTTTTTGTAAATTATTAACAGAAGTTCAAAAAATTATTACTATACATACATAAAAGATCATAAAAATTGAAAAATCATAAATTCAAAAATGCTCGCTTCACCCAACACGTGACCGCTTTACCCTCTTTTACGATGAATTCGAATATATGCATTCTTTATGATACCAATGCTTTCTCCAAGATACTAATTGGAATCTGATAGGACTTTGACAGCTTATTTCCGTAACTCATCACAAACACAATATTCATTTTATTGGATACAGTCGGAAGCAGAGATACTGATTCATCATCAGCAAGCTCGGCATCATCAATCATAATAACCCAAGCGCAACTAAAACATTTTTCTGTTAAATTAATTAGAAGTTGTTTTGTGAGTTTTTTACGTTTCCTATCATTCATTTTAGCATAATCTTTTGATATTTTAAAGTTAACATTAAATATATGATTTAAAGCACATAAACGAAACTGATCCTGTTCCAAAAAGTATTGACTTATTTTGTTCTCTTTTTTTTTCACAGCAGTTTCTTCAGCTATACTTAAAGGAGCGTAAAATATCAAACGCAGTAAAATATACGGAATCTATAAATATATAATGAATTAAAATTATTTACAATAGTAAACATCTTAATAGTACAAATCCATTATATAATCTTAATACTTGGTGATCGTAAACAGCTAGCGATATATAGTTTATTGGAATGTGATTTGGTGTTATATTAGTCATTTCCTGAAGAAGGCGCGTTTTCCCAATTCTGGGCTCACCTCTACAATATAATTTGATTGGTGAAACTTATAGAGTTCTAGTCTTTCTACTACCTTGCCTTTACACGGAGAGGGAATTTTCATCGTAAAGCACGTTGCAAGTATTATAAATATATGATGCAAGGTATACAACGTTCTGAACGTAACAGCACAACCTAATAAACAATGTACGAAAGATGCTGAACCATGCGCGCATCGTTTGATATGACAATAATCAAGATGAACACAATGATTTGAATGATGAAGACAAGTGTGATAACAAAGATGAAAACATTGCTATGACTTCAACGCTGCGTACTCCGTAAAGAAGGGTGCGTATAAGGTGTCTAACGATGAAATCCCCTCTCTGTTTAGGTTCACCTGTGCTGGTGCAATTAATAATGTCGTACGCAAAGACGTGACGCAAAGATATACCTCCATTTCATAAATAAGAAAATAACAATAAAAAATTATAAGTGTTTCTAAAAACGTATAATGCAAACAATTTGACTAATTTATGACAAGTATAAACATGTAAAAATCAAGATAATATATTATTAAAAATTATTGAGATGGATGAAAAATGTGCTCTTATGCGTAGATTATCAATCGCAGAATTAGCTAATACGTCTTAGATACATGCCTTTTATTAAGTTTGTTGATGCGTGCGCAGTAAAGCTAATATTACGTAGGGTGCACACTTTATTCAACTTATTAAATCACGCGCAGATAAGGTAATGACCATGCACACCAGTATGAGTTAATCTGATGCTCGAACCTACGCACGCCGCCACTAACATCACTAATAAAAGTAAATTTTGAATATTAAATTAAAAAATCTTAACATCTTATAAAAACGGATGGGCAAAACCAATACAGGAGGACATTTAATTTAAAAAAAAAGTTTATCTTACAATATAATTAGAAACACATGAATCTTAAAGGAAAGCACCTCACCTCTAGGAAATAGGGAATTCGACTGAACCTGCAAAATATAATTCTTTCATAGAAAAAATGATCTCATGTTTTTTTTTGTACGTATAGATCCTGGAGACATTTTTCCAAATAGTTAGTAAAAAGAAACATTTGAACGAACTTAAATAGCCAATCAACTGAAAAGTTCACAGAAAAATGTATAAAAATTAAAAGAAAGCACAAGTTGAATGCTTCTATTTAAGCTTTGATGCATTAAAAAAGCTCCCGTAGTATAAAAGTTATGCCTAATTAGAAATTACTGTGTATTTGTAAATATTATTAGCCTATACGCTGTTTCGTAACCCTACTGAAAAAAATGACATGAGATCTCACGATTGAAAATGAAACGAGATCTCATATGAGAACTCATATGAGATCTCATGCGCAAAAAAATGAATTTTTCCCGATACCCGATCTCACATGAGATCTCGTGTGGAAAAAATTTGATTTTTTCCTACAATTATAGTTGTAATCAATGTCAACGAATCTAAAATCTGAATTTCGGTCTATAATTCAATTTATTTATATATATTAATAAAATTACGATTAAATGATTCTACACTACATCTTCAAAACAATCGTTATCTAAAGCATGCTATTATGGATTATGGGTTTAAACTATATTCGAGCGTAATTATATTTGGCAACTGAATAATAATAGAAACAAATTTTTTACTAAGATTTAGACGTTATTTACAAGTAATAGTTAAGATACTGGTCACTACAATTATGCATATCGCCTTTTACACTCGAGAAGGCCATCACTTTTCAGTGAGGTCTGAAGCGATGCCGTTCGTATCCAAAGGTTTGTACAGAATTTGTGTATTCACAAATTTATTTATTTATTTATTTATTTATTTATCAACGGGCATAAGCCCATAATATTGAGATACTTATTTCATATCGCAGACGAAATCATGTATATGAGGCTCGGGGTCAGTTCACTGATTAATGACAGTTTTTCTAATCGATAGGTAGTGTTGTTCTATGACGCACGCTGCATCTGGTTTAAATTTACGGCATAACACGTCTTACCAATTGTTACACAATTTGCATGTCACCGTAAGCTCGAATATAATTTTAAACCATGATAAATAATCATATTCATACAGACTATTCACATAGTTTTCATAATAAGAATTATATTTGCATGCAATTTAAGTCCAAACATTAATAGTAAGATGATAAATTTATCTTATTATTATGCTATTTGTCAAGAGCAAGTTGGAACAGATTCGATACCGACCGAGAATTGAACATCCGTTGTTTAATTTTCTCTTACTAAACGTAATGAAATGAATTAAAATTTTAAATACATTTACGGAATTTATTTCTCTATTGCACTCATCAAAATAATTGAAGAAAATTAAAAAAATTTAAAAATATTATACTACAACTGTTTATTTAACTGTAAGTACGGTTACTTACTTTTTGTTTAAAATATGATGAATATTATAAAAAAAACATCTATTATACAATCATTTATGTATGAAAAATTGCGCTTGATAACAATTTCTTTTGAAAACAGTATAATTATTTCATTTATGATTAAATAACATTTTAACTTCTCGGTCGGTAACCACATTTGCTCCAGCTTACTCTTGAAGATGAGGTTTAGACCTTTTTTACCTATCGAAAGTAGCTAAATAAGTAATTTTGTTTATTTTTGATAAAAATATAAATCAAAATTTTTTCACTTTTAAATATCTATTTATTTTAACACATCAGAAGCGAAAGCGCGTAAATTTGTCCAAATTCAAAGAATGAGCCGAAAAAAATTAATAAAAACAAAATATCTTTTTTAGCTATTTTCGATCGAAAAAGTTAGTCGAAAGCTAATCCGAAGTGGAAAGTGACGCCATAAAATACAATGGAAATGAAAGGAAGTGGCTAAAATAAGGAATACTAACCCCGGGCAAGATGCATTGGGTCTTGTGGCTCCACAAAATTTATCGAATATGATGATGTTCTGTATTTGAATACGTATTTATAATATTAATGTAATTAAATACATTGAGAACATAATGAAGCTTCCCCTTCTGATAATATTTGTTATCCTACTTTATGAGTAAATAGAGAATTTAATCGGGTTTTTTCAGTTCAAGAAAAAAAGTAGTAGGATTCAACTTGAGTGCGGACAACTAAAGAAATCTACCGAAATCTTATATTTGGAAAGTTATATACAAGTTTTTAATTTATAGTATTTTGAGGTTAGATTTGTCAACTTTGGTCTAATTTGCTATCTAAGTTCATAAAAAAATTGCAGCTCCAAAGGGTTTTTATTTTAACTAAAATAATGGTATTAATATAGCTAATGTCAAAATTTGTTAAAATTTAAAGAACAAGCTGAAAAAAATAAAAAAGTAATAAATATCTCTTTCAAATTTTTTAAATTGAATAAAATGTATAAGAAATCCTATGTGAGATCACATATGAGATCGCACACGAGATTGCATATCAGATGTCATATGAAATCGCCTATGAGATCGCATATGAAATCGAATGTATATTCGTTAAGTTTTTAAAATAAAATAAATATATGTGTGATCTGACTTGAGATCTCACATGTATTTATTTTATTTTCAAAATTCAACGAATATATATGAGATTTCATACGCGATTTCATATGAGATCTTACATGAGAGTTCATACAATATTTTCAGTAGGGATGATTTTTCTCGGATTGTTCTTCAAATTTATACATATTTACACTCTTCCGATTCTTATTTATTTAAAATAAGTTTATACCAATAAGTAGAATCGGTGGTAGCGCAGGGACTAACGCTCTTGGATCATAATGTAGTAGACCGGAGTGTAATCCCCGGGAAAATTTCGGAAAAATTTTTCTGAATTTTTCTCTGTGAAATAGAACTAGGAGACCAGGAAAAACCAATTAAATATTTCCCCTGGCCAATATTTGATACGAAAAAATTAATTAATTTGAAATATTGTTTAGATGCATAAAAATACTTTATTAAAGGAAAAAAATTTTATTTTGATTACGAAATATTAATTTAAAATAAAATTAATAATTTTTAAGTTTAAGAAATATCTTATGTATGTTGAGCAATATCTTATTGATATTTAAAAATGTTATTTTCACTGACGGAATAAATGATATTGATACAAAAAGTATTTCACCTATTGCCAGAAAGAATCTATTCGATACAATAAAATTTTTTTCATTACAAAGAAATTTATTTTTCAGTGTAGCTATTAGATTTCAAGTAACGGTTTTATCATCCATCATTTATTCTCATCATGGAGCGACAAAGACAGAATTAGGTTCAAGTAACAACCGCTACTTTAGGTGTATGAATAGGAGTCTAAGATCGTCTATGATAATCAAAATTTATATGGTTGAAATATATATTCAAAGTAGATTAAATAACAAATACTATTTTTTTCATTAAGAATTAATAAGTTAGTTCAAACAAATTTTCTCCCATTAATTTTTTAGTCTATTTTCAATTATAATAAATTTTATTAAAAATGGAGCAATTCATTCTAACATATTTTAACAATGAAAATAATACTTTTAATTTATTTAGAAATAATACTTTTAATCTTATTCAAATAATGAAAATAGTTAAATTTTTGAAATTCATAGTGAAGAATTAAATATTTTTATCTTACCTGCACGAAATAAAATGTTGGCTCTCGAATATTCGCCTTTGCGATTCGAAGGATTACAGTGAAGTTGACGGTGATTATTTTTAACGATTTGAAATCCGTTATTATCAAAATCCTCACAATCGTCTGACACAAAAGACACAAGAGTATCTTTTTTCGTACTCTTCTTATACATCGGCTTTGTTCCAAATGCTTCTCGGGGTTGCGCACGCCGTATACACAAAATTTATGACGCCTTAAATAGCTGTACAGAAGCTTTCTGATTGGTCGATACCGCTTACCTATGAAGAAACCCCCAGTATGTGCAGTAGATTTTCGGACACAGCAATATACTAAGCATTACTGGTGCGCAACTTCAAAAAGCGTGTTTAACACAGCTATTTGTATGCGAACGTAATTTCCTAAGCAAGACAATGAAAAGTCTGTGACCGCATCCATACGATGCAATACACACACACACGCAAACACACGACACACACGCACGCACACACATACACACACAGACATATATATATATATATATATATATATATAATACATTAGCAATACATGGGCTTTGTTCCAAATGCTCGTGATATATATATATATATATATATATATATATATATATATATATATATATATATATATATATATTGCGACGCTTGAATTTCGCGCGCGCTTAGACTGCTTGGTGCTCTGCTGCCAGCAGCAAGTACGGATGCTGAGCCGCTACGAGGCGTTGCTCCCGCAACGGGAAAAACGAGCCTCTGTGCATATAAGAGCCGTGGCTGGCTCCCTCGTGAGACTCCTTACCAGACCGTCCGTCTTTTAGCATGTACTAGGGAGAGAACTTTGCATGCTACAGTTGGTCTTTCTATTATTCCTTTGACTCTCTCGGAGTTTACGTAGAGTCTAGTTCCTGAACCTCATTCTCGTGCACTAGGAGTCTACTTTGCACGAATTCCTGCCGTCTCTGTTGGAGTTGTACATAGAGAGATCCTTCTATTGTATATTTCCCCCTCCACTCTCTTGGAGATTACATGGAGTGGGGATCCTTTACCGACTGTATACTAGGAGTATACTTTGTGCAGTCTCTCTTCAATGTCGTGTATTAGGAGGTATACTTTGCACCACATCCTTTCCACCTTCCAGCCACTAATTTGCCACTTTGTTCGTATAGGTCGTGTTATAGACCTACCGTCGGTACGGTAGTTTCCGCCGTTATTTACCGCAGTTAATTATTTAATTATAATTATTAATTTTGATTTGTCTTTGCGTTTTGCTTTATTATAGATGGCTTTTGAACACCACGTGCCACCTACCAGCAGCAAAGAGTACTAAAGATTTTCTTTATTTATTTCTCATATTCGCGGTACAAGTTTACCAGCTTATTTAATTTATGAAAAGAAATTTATTTATTTTTATTTAATAAGAACTTATTAGATTATTTATGTTTGCCTTTCTTAAATACTGCCGGCGTTGTAATAATTGTTGTAGGCCTTAAGCCATCAATTGCTTTACTAGCTTTTGAATGAATCTTCAAAAAAATACTCTTAAAGATAATAATTGATGATAATTATTTATCAGTTTCCGCAGCACCCATCCTGCTTCCACCCTGTCGTTTGTCATTTAGGTTAAGTTAGGTTTAGCCTTGTTTCATTTTTTAAGTTCATTAAGAATATAAATTTATTTATTATTTATTATTATTAAATTTATTGCATGCGTTTATCTTTGCTCTTAACTATTAAATTACCTGAGTATTTAATTATTTTTATTATTATTATTATTATTATTAAAAGTAAGGTTAGGTTAGTTTTAGTTATGAACTTTGGCTTTCGCGAACCACCTAGAATCACCGAGAATCAACCCCTCTAAAAGTCTGATAGCCACGGCATCAACGAGTTTATCCGCGGACAAGAAGCCAAACGTCACAATATATATATATATATATATATAAATTTTGCGAATACGGCGTGCGCAATCCCGAGAAGCATCTGCATTAGCAACAAAGCCGACATATTTGAAAAGTACAAAAAAAGATACTCTTGTGTCTTTTATGCTAGATGATTATGAATATTTTGATAATAATGAGTTTCGCTTCGTGAAAAATCACTACACGGAGAGAGTTTTGACTCAATAAACATGATGCACGTCCGCACTACAAAAAGTGATGCCTTTTGCATTGTGGATCACGCATAATGATTCGCGTTTTAACGTGTAATGCTTCGCGTTTTATAATTCATGCATCACTTTTTGTCGTGCATTAATCGCAAAACACAGCGCAAGGTGGCGGCCGCATCGATACACATGAGACACGCATTGATATTTATCGTTCATAAGAGCCATCTTGAGGTGCGTTTCTAAACGCACTATCTTTTATGATGCAAAACTTTCTCGGTGTACTGTCAACTTCACTGTAATCCTTCGAATCACAAAAGCAAATATTCGAGAGCCAACATTTTATTTATGGCAGGTAAGATAAAAATATTGAATCCTTTACTATGAATTTTATAAATTAAAATTATTTTCATAATACTTTTAAATATGATAAAAAGTATTATTTCTAAATAAATTAAAAGTATTATTTTCTTTGTTAAAATATGTTAAAATAAATTGCTCCGTTTTTAATTAAATTTATTATAATTTAAAATAAACTAAAAATAAATAAGAAAAAAATTTTTTTCAATCAACTTATTATTTCTTAATGAAGAGAATAATATTTGTAATTTAATCTATTCTGAATATATATTCCAAACATATAAATTTTCATTATCATAGACGATCTTAGGCTCCTATTCATAGACCTAACCCAAGTAGCGGTTGTTACTTGAACCTAATTCTGTCTTTGTCTCTCCGTGATAAGAATAAAAGACAGATGATACAACTGTTACTTGAGATCTAATAGCTACACTGGAAAAAATATTTTTTAGTAACGAAAAAAATTTTATTGTATCGAATATTTTCTTTCTGGCAGTCGGTGAAATATTTTTTGTATTAATATTATTTATCATGGCAGTGAAAATAAAATTTTCAAATATCGATAAAATATTTCTCAACATACATAAGATATTTCTTGAACTTAAAAATATCTCATACTGGAAATTATTAATTTTATTTTAAATTTATATCTCGTAATGTCAAAATAAAAATTAAGTTAAATAATTAAAATGAAATTTTTTTCCTTCAATAAAATATTTTTAAGCAAATAAAAACTATTTTGTATTAATTAATTTCTGCGTACCGAATAGAAGTAACTATTCCTTGAATAAATATTATATTTCTTTAAAAATATATCTGAATTTTTCAAGCCTCAAAAATATTTTTTTGTAGAAGAATATATTATTTTAAAAACATGAAACATCACTTTTAAGCATAGAAATAATTTTTCACAAGTAAATTTAAAATATTAATTCAAATAAATGTTTCAACAAATTTAAGTTCTTTTTCTGCAATATAAATTTCAATTTTTTTTAATTACTAAAACTCTTTTGATTCAAAGAATTATTTTTTTATTCAAAGAAATATTTCTTTAAAAGAGTTAAATCATGATTTTAATTAAAATTTATTTTTTGTAATTATGTTTATAAATAATTGTTGAGAAATTTTTTTTTACTGAAATGTACGTTTTTAATCAAAATAATAATTACTTTATTGAAATGAGAACATTTTTCTAAGTTTTTCAGTTATATTTTCTTCATTCTGACAATCATTTTTTTTCAATTCAAAATCCTCTTTGTAATGTAAAGAAATGTAATCAATTAGACCGCTTTTTTGCACCAACAAACATTCTATTGTTGAAAAGAGATAGGTTTATCGAAGTCATGAACTAATTTGTTTAATTTAAAAATGATGTCTTTGAATTAAAAAATTATTTGGTGTAAGATATTTTTTTCATTTTTATATGAAAATTATTTTAATTAAATATTACATTTTTTCAATAAAAAAATATAGCATTGTTTTTAAGAAAGTTTTACTGACTTTCAACACTATTCTGGAAGTAACTAATTTCTTAAAGTTGACAAGATATTTTTCTAAATTCGAACATTTTTTTCAAATATATTTTACTAAAGAATATTTAAAGGTTTTTTTTTTATTTTAAAAATTATTCTATGAATTTAAAAATGATTTTTCTTTGACTCAAAGAAATTCATTTCTTTGCACCGTATTTCTTCTATTCAAAAACACCTTCTTTGAAGTTAAAAAAACTTTTTACGCAGTGTAGTTACAAATTTTATACTAATTTAATATCATTTCAAAACAATGTATAATAACTATTTTCATGGTGAAAAATAAGGCTTCCTTTTTTTTTTAACATTCTGCAGTTAAAAATGAAATTTCATTTCGTTAATATGAAAGGACAAAGATCAGCCACCTGCTCTAGGATGAATTTAGAACAAACGTGCCTGTTTTCTTTTAATATCTTACAAATAATACATGTTTTTGATTAACAATCATTGATTATTTTATTACTCACTAATGTCAAATTATTTTTTTCTTTTATGCTATATTATTGAAAAAATCAATCATTTATAAAAAAATTATATCTTTTTATTACCATTTAGTTTTTGAGTAACACTAATTTAAAAATTCGTTTCATGACACAATATATAATAAAGTTAAGATTGAGATTAGAAAAGGGCAAAAATAAATGACCTATTATAAAAAAAAATTTGTAAGGGTTTGCTTTATCCATCAAATATAGTTTAACAATAAATTTCGTTTTTTTTCATATGAATAAATATCAGAATTGTTTGTAATCCCTAGCGGAAATATAAAATGTTTAAAATGGTTCAAACTGTTCAAAACTGTTTGAAACTGTTTATAGGTGCAAAATTTAGGACATTTAAAACAGTTATAAACAGTTTTAAACATTCTTAAACACTTTTAAAAAGTTTTGAAAAGTTGGAAATGATTTCAAACGGTGTTTAATAGTTTTAAATTTTTTATGTTGAAAAGTTATAGATTATTTTAAATATTCAAAATATTTCAAAACAATTTTAAATCTATATGAACTATTTTTTATTAACTTAAACAGTTTTGAACGGTTTTAAACAGTTTTAAACACCTTTAAACAGTTTTAAAAAGTTTTAAAAAGTTTTAAAAAGTTCAAAATGATTTTAAAGAGTGTTTCATAATTTTGTGTTTGTAAAAATTTTCTTATATATATTAAAATTTATATAATATATACGAGAAAATGTTCACTTTAGTTTCAAATTATTCTGTATTGTTCAATACTGTTCAAAAATGTCTAAGACTGTTTATAACTGTTTTAAATGTCCCAAATTTTAAATTTTAAACTATTTCAAACAGTAATGCACATTTTATATTTCCACTAAGGATTGGAGATATCATCTTCTCCCCTATTTTATTGCCAGTGGGTCTCTTGATCGCTGTGGACTGAGACCCGTGATTACACCTTACTCATGTAATTCTTATTGGCCAGGGAGAATTTGTAATTGGTTTTTCATGGTCTCCTAGTTCTATTTCACAGAGAAAAATTCAGAAAAACTTTTCCAAAATTTTTCCGGAAATTAAACTCCAGTCTACTACAGCATAAGCCAAGAACCTTAGTCCCTGCGCTACAACCGATTCTACTTATAGGTATGAACTTATTTTAAATAAATGAGAATCGGAAGAGTATAAATATGTATAAATTTCAAGAACAAGCTGAGAAAAATCATCCCTACTGAAAATATAGTATGAACTCTCATGTGAGATCTCATATGAAATCGCCTATGAAATCTCACATATATTCGTTTGATTTTGAAAATAAAATAAATACAAGTGAGATCTCATGTCGAATCGCACATATACCCTAGTGGAAATTGGTTTTGCTAATAACTGTAAATAATTAAAAATAATTGCTAATAACTGCAAATAACTGCTATAAGCTGCTAATAACTGTTATAAATAGTTTAGTTTGAGACAGAAATAGCGGTTATTTGCAGTTAATAGCAGTTATCATCAGTTATTAACAGTTATTAGTAACTATTAGCATTCATAAGTAGTTATTTGCTATTTCATTGACAGTCATTAGCAGTTATTTGCGTTTATTTACGGCTATTTGCAATTTCTTGCAATTATTTACAGTTATTAACAATTATACGCTTTTTAAAAAATTTTTTAATTTTTTATATATAGAAAAAAATTTTCAAGACAATAAATTTTTATGAATAACTAGTATTAACTATAAATAACTGCAAGTTCCTGCAAATAACTACAAAAATCAGAAAATAATTGCAAATAACTGCAAGAATCCGCAAATAACGGTAAATAACTGCAAAAATAAAAAAATAACCGTAAATAACTGTTACTATTATCTTAATTTTTAAAAATTGTATTGTATATAGATATAGATATAGATATTTATTTATTTTGTAATAAGAGTACAAAAAGGCGTGTAACACATGAAATAGTAAGTAATAATTCTATAAAAAGTATTGCACATAATAAGATAAGATATCACAGTCGATTATTAAAATTAATATATAATACTGTATCAGTAAGTCACCATGTAAAAGTGATATCACAGACTATTCTAAATACACGCAGAAAACATAAATTACAATAAAAAACAGTCTTAAATATCTATCAGTCATTGAATTAAAATACATAATTTAAAAGAGGAATCACTGTCATGACATCAATAAAAATAAAATTGGACAATACTATAAAAATAAAATTGAACAATACAATAACAAAATAATAGTAAATAATTAAAAAATAAAATAATAATTACATTTAAAAACAATACCGAAGATGTCATGACTTCTAATAAAAACAGAACCACTCATACTTTCCGCATACATTCATCCATCATTCACGCTAATAAATACATTTACACCTTAAATCTATATATGGGACAAAACAAAATAAATTAACACAAAAATTAAAATACTTAAAATTAATTTCACTCGAGGTCGAGTAAGTACGTCCTCAAAGCCGACTTAAACCTGCCGAGCGATGGAAGATTTTTTATATAAGCAGGCAGGGAGTTCCAAAAATGCGCACCTTGAACTTGAAAGGAATTTCTTCCAGTCTCAGTACGCATGAAGGGCACCGCGAAGTCCTTGATCTCTCCCCTAGTGGCTACCCTAGGTACATATCTAGTGAAGAGACTCACTAGATACTCGGGAGTATTCATGCGCACGATTTTGTACATAAGTACAGCCATAGAATACTGTCTCCTTGAATCAGTACGCAGCCAACCAAGCGCAGCTCTATGAGGAGAGATATGACCGCCCAATCCTACGCCTAATACATATCTCACACATGAATTTTGTAGTCTTTGTAATTGTCTTCTCAACCCCTGCGAAGCATCAAGCAGAACTACTGAGCAGTAGTCCAGGTGCGGAAATAGCAAGGCGGCTACGAGTTGTTTACGCAGGGCCTCAGTGGTGTACCGACGAAAGAACCGTAAACTATACATTATCCTATTAAATTTTTTAGTCACCATATTAATATGCGGCTCCCAAGACAACTTAGCGTCAAGCACAACACCAAGGCTCGTAACGGTATCAGAGAAAGATATGCCGACACCTCCCTCAAACTCAATCGTTCTTGGCTCACCAGCATAAAAGTCATTAATAAAACGACTACTGCCAAAAACGATAGCCTTAGTTTTGCTTGCATTTAATGAGAGAGAAGCATCGACAGCCCATCCCGACAACGCCCTGGCCGCCCTCTGCATAATACGAATACCTTCATTCAGATGTTCATAAGGGACCTGAGTATAGATTTGGAGGTCATCAGCATATAATATGTGCTTGACACAACAGGGGTCGAGCGTGTCACGTATGTTATTAATGTAAAGGCAGAACAACAGAGACCCCAGCACTGAACCCTGTGGAACTCCTAGATTGGTTGTTAGCCAATCCGAATCCTCTTTTAAATGTGTAGAAACCATTTGTTTCCTACCTGATAAATAGGAGTTGATCCACTCGAGTGCAGCCCTAGAAAACCCCATCAATCTAAGCCTCGCAAGCAATTTTTACAAAATTGTTGTGCTTATAAATGTTAAAAACTGTTAATAACTGCAAATAATTACTATTAACTGCAAATAACTGCTACTTCTGTCTCAAACTAAACTATTTATAACAGTTGTTAGCAGTTTTTTGCTGTTATTAGCAAAACTGATTTCCACTAGAATATTTATTTTATTTAAAAAATTTAACGAATATACATTTGATTTCATATGCGATCTCATAGGCGATTTCATGTGACATCTCATATGCAATTTCGTGTACGATCTCATATGTGATCTCACATGGAATTTCTTATATATTTTATTAAATTTTAAAAATTTAAAAAAGATATTTATTACTTTTTATTTTTTTGAGTTGTTCTTTAAATTTTGATAAATTTTGACATTAGCTATATTAATACCATTATTTGAGTTAAAATAATAAAATCCTTTAGAGCTGTTATTTTTTTATGAACTTGAATCGCAAATTATATATCAAAGTTGCCAAACCTAACCCCGAAATACTATAAATAGCTAATTTGTATATAACTTTTTAAGTATTTGGTAGATTTCTTTAGTTTTTCGCACTCAAGTTTAATCCTACTAATTTTTTTATTGAAGTGAAACATAAACTTGAATCAGAAATATTATCAGAAGGGGGAAGCATCTTTGCCCTTAATTTATATATTACACTAATATTATAAATACGTATTCGCACACTAGAACATCATCATATTCAATAAATTTAGTAGAGCCATAAGACCCAATGTATCTTGCCCGGGGTTGGTAGCTCTAATTTTGGCCACTTCATTTTTGCATGGTATTTCATGGCGTCACTTTTCAATTAAGGATCAGCTTTCGACTAACTTTACCGATCAAAAATAGCTAAAAAAAAATTTTGACAAATGTACACACTTTCGTTTCTCATATGTTAAAATAAATAGATTTTACAAGTGAAAGCAATTCTGATATGTATTTGTATTTAAAGAAAATTAAATTATTTTTTTAGCTACTTTCGATCAGTAAAAAATGCCTAAAACCTCGTCTAAAACTGACCTTTAACATGTGAAATAGTACAATACTAAATTATGTGTATTACCTTACTTTTAACGTTTACACTTACGTTGCATACAAATATAATTCTTATTATGAAAACTATGTGAATAGTCTGTATGAATATGATTATATATCATGGTTTGAAATTATATTCGAGCAAGATTTAAAAAATTTTTCAGATTACCGTAGATTCACGACTGAATTAGGAAAACAAGCAATGAAATTGCGATAATACTCTAAAATAAAAGTAAAATCAAAAATTCTTGAGTCAGAAAAACCTATATTATTTAAATCTGTAAGACGCTATTGTAAATGATATGTAAAAATAATTTATCAGTATGATAAAAAAAAGATATTAAGTACCAAGTCACTGTCAGTTCATTGAAAGTAATTTGTCATAATGTTCTAAGACATAAATAAAGCTGCAACTGTTTTTACGGCGACATGCAAATTGTGTAACAATTGGTAATACGTGTTATGCCGTAAATCTAAACCAGATGAAGCGTGCGTCATAGAACGGCACTACCTATTAATTAGAAAAACTGTCATTAATCAGTGAACTGACCCCGAGCCTCCTAAACATGATTTTGTCTGCGATATGAAATAAGTAACTCAATTTGTGAATACACAAATTCTGTACAAACCTTTGTATACGAACGGCATCGCTCTAGACCTCACTGAGAAGTGATAGACTTCTCGAGTGTAAAAGGCGATATGCATAATTGTAGTGACTAGTATCTTAACTATTACTTGTAAATAACGTCTAAATCTTCGTAAAAAATTTGTTTCTATTATTATTCAATCGCCAAGTATAATTATGCTTGGATATAGTTTAAAGCCATAATCCATAATAGCATGCTTTAGATAATGATTGTTTTGTAGATGTAGTGTAGAATCATTTGATCGTAATATTATTAATATATATATATATATATATATACATATATACTTTATGTACATTATCACATATACATATCACATTTACACATACATATAATCACATAAAATCATACACATAAACACTGTAACGTTTTTTCCTTTTGGGAGGGGGAAATACGTGTAACTCCTGTTGCCAGACGCTTTAGTGAGTTACCAGGGTAAGATCGGCAGGAGTTGGAGGGATCGGACGGTGGAAAGTAAAGGAAAGTAACCGGGTTCAACACGTTCGGTTATACTAGGGAGTACCTTGGCTTTATTGTACTCATAAAACTCTTACAACGACGATTATAAAATATAGAATGATAATAATGTATTAATCCAAAGCTCAACCTAATAATCTTATATAATGCAAATAACTAACCTAACCTTAATGGAATGAAATGTACAAAAATAGTTAGTTCTTTAATTGAATCGGCCACTTAACGGCTATTTAATAAATAAATCAAATTAATCAATAGTCTTTAAGGAATCTAAATTATAGTTTATTTTAACTAAGTGATTCTACGGCCTGGACGGTTTAGTTTATACCGGCGGCGTTTACCTGCAACAATATGCAAAACAAAAGAAGCAAGTGATTAATAATTAAATGTGACTTTAATATAACTAGGCGGCGGCCTTTAATAACGCTATGCTTAATACTACGGTAATAATAATGACGGTGGGTAGCCGGCTCCCTTAATTATCTGAATTACGAATCTCTATAGGCATGCGGGACCTTTCAGTGACGTAAAGACAATGGGTGGCCGCTACCCTTAACTTATTCTAATATCCTTATAACTACGCGGCGGGCGGACGGAGTCCTCCAATTAATATAAAAATGTATTGGGTGGACGACACCCTTAACTTATTCTAAAGTCTGGTATTTACACGCGGTCGGACGGAGTCCTTTAAACTAACAAAAATTTATTGGGTGGACGACACCCTTAACTTATTCTAATGTCTAATATTTATGCGCGGCCGGACGGAGTCCTTTAAACTAATACGAATTGAATAATTGGGTGGACGACACCCTTAATATATTCTATAATCACGTGGCGGCGGACGCGACGGCTACGGGTTAACCAGACCCTTAATTAAGCCAGCGGCGAAATGTGAAATAGAATATAATATTATGGGTGGACGTCACCCTTAAATTCAACGGCGCAAGTTCGGCATTGCGGCGGCGGCAAAAATAGCTAGTGTGCTCTGGGCAGGTAGATTTACGCCAGCGTGCTCACTCGACGTATCTCTAACACTGCCAGCATATGCACTAGAGTTTAGACCAGCGTGCTCACTCGGTCTCCTACATTAAAAAGGAAAGGCCTTGCCTAAGCTTGGCTCCAAAATGGGTTGGAGGTGTTCGTGGCGGAAGAAAAGATGCGGAATGTCCGTCCGTCGCTCTCTCTGATTTCACCCTTAGCCTAGCGTGCTCACTAAGGTAAAGAGAGAGAGAGAACTGTAGTCTACACTGCTCTGGTTAGCTGTGCTTCTCGGCCTCTTATATACTCTGGCCGCATTTTTCCCGTTGCGTATAACGACGTTCGAGGTTAACGTCTAGCGGCTGAGCTCAGAACTACTGTTCTATCGTAGCTGGCCGTTAGGCGGGAAATTTAAATGCGTGGGTATGTATACTCGTCGCAACACATGCACACATACACATACATATATGCACATTTACATGCACACATGCACACATACACACACGTGTATTCATATATATATATATATATATATATATATATATATATATATATATATATATATATATATATATTTCATGTACATTATCACATATACATATCACATTTACACATACATATAATCACATAAAATCGTACACATAAACACATACACACATACACGTACACATATACTTATACGTACATACACATACACAACATTTCCCTCTCCATCTCCGTCTTGTTGTACCCGTCTTCCCGTCTCTGTGTCTTCGTCTCTGTTTCTTTGTCTTTGTCTCTTCGTCTTCGTTTTTCTATTTCCGCCTTCTCATCTCCATCTTTCCGTTTTTTTATTTCTGTCCCTATGTCTATGTCTCTCCATCTCTTCTTCTCCGCCTGTTTCTGCCTTTTTGTGTCTTTTATTCCATCTCCGTCCCTCCATCCATGTCTGTCCATCTCTGTTCCTACGACTCCGTTTCTTCGTCTTTGTTTTCTTATCTCCGCCCCTTTGTCTGAAACACATGTTTAAAAAGAATGAATCCCTATCATATTTTTCCATTAATTTAAATGGAATTTAGTAAAACAAATTCTTAATTTATCATGATGATATGATTTGTATTTAAACAATTTTTATGCATATTGGAACTTAAATTAATTCTTTTTCTTCAAATATATAAAAACTAAATTTTAAACAGAACTGCAATATGAAAATTCATGAATTGTGGCATTTTTTTTCATTTTATAATTGGCTAATTCATACATATTCACATAATATATGAAAATTTAATCGAACGACGTTAGGAGCGAGGTAAATTAAGCTTGTAAAATATTAAAATCAAGTTTTTTTTATCAGTTAATCCAGTAATCTACCATATTCGATATTAATAATTTTACTCTCATTAAATTAAAATGAAAATAGAAATCTTAATACTTCTATTAGTAATTAACTTTATAAACATTTAAATCATTTAATAGATTAATTATAATAACAATAAAGACAATTCCTAGCCGTCACATCATTGCATATTGGTGCACGATATGACATAGAAATGATACCTCATAACATAGATTAGTAACCGTAGGATATATTAAATTAAATATATAAATACATTGCTATTACAAATAAATAAATATACTCTAGTTATTTATAAATATATGATTATATTTATTTTATTATTGAAAATTCATGTATTTTTTCTATCAAGGATTAAATAGAGATAGGATGAAAAATATATTACATTGCAGGGGATAAATATTATGAATTAAAATATGCAAATCATTTATTCATTACTAAATTGTTTAATAAAAAAATCATTTAATGTTTGAATATAGATTGAATTTTTATTCTAATTAAAATCTATGTGATTACCTTTTAGCTTTAGTAGCTTAAGCAATAGTATTCATCTACAAAAGTTAATTGATGAATGAATTGATGATATTTTTTTTATTAATACATGAACTGATATTTTTTTTTTTTTTTTTTTTTTTTATTATATCCACGGGCATTACTGCCCTTTTTTAACATATAGAAATTAATTTTCAATACAACACAATTTGACGTAATATTTAACGTGGTGTCAGCTCACGGCAGAGACAGCGAAAAAGCGACCAGACGAGGATTCGATCCCGCGCCAACGGGAATACGAGTCACGCGCCTTTGCCACTACTCCACTGAACTCTACAATTTAATAAAAATATTAGTCTAGACCTAATGAAGAGTCATGATTCAAGTTAATACGTCATTAACTAATTGTTTATTATCAATAAAATTATTCTCTATTTAAATTTAAATTAAATTTTCATCCTAATTGACAAGATAGCATTTGTTTCAAAAAATAGTAGCTAAGTTCTAATCTAATCAAAGTTAAATCAATTAAAGTTTGAAGTAAAAACAATATTAAATTAAAAAAAAATATATTTTTTTAAATTAATTTTTTTTTTATTACATTTTGAAACAGTTAAGAGGAGGTCGAGTATATCTGTCCTTTTCTCATCAAAGAATTGATTTTTTTACAAAAACTAATAATTGTAGCAAAAAATATGGAGATAGCCCCATTTTCATCATGAGAAGCAATATTTTCTTCAATGAGGAAAAATCATTTTTATCGATTCGTTTTGAAGAAAACCTTGAAAAACTTTAAAAATAGAGATTAGGATAGACAGTTCAGTTTTTGTTTTTTGTTTTTTTTACAATTGTTTTTTCATTAAAGTTTTCTTAAAATCGAAGCGATAGAAATAATTTTTTCTCATAAAAGGAAATATTGCTTTTTATTATACGAGATGGGGCTTACTTATTTTTTGCTGCAATCATTAGGTTTAGCAGCAAAATTAATTTTTCAATTAGAAAAGGATAGAGATATACGACCTGCTCTTAAATTTGACAAAGTATGAATTTGAAAAATATTAAAATTGACAAAATATTTGAGGTTAAATAATTTGTATTTGTGGACGATTATTAATCGTATCATCCTGAAAATAATATTTGTGTGTAAATTATTGTTTTTTACCGAAAATTTGTAAGTAGTATTTGTATCTGGTGACGTGTCGGCTGCTGGGCGAAAACGATGTGGCCAGCAAGAGGCTTGGTCAGGAAAATGAGGTTGGCCCCATTTCCATCCGATCTGGAAGGGGGCTGCTGCTCCGCTGGTGGTTCGATCTGAAGAGAGGGCTTCATCTACAAGCTCAAAGCTTTTTATATTTTAATTCTCGATTCTAGGAGCTTCGTTGTTGCTAACGGCGGTATATTTTTTGCTCATTCGTATGATTTTTCAACTATTCTGATTGGTTGTCAGTCGGATCTCCCTGTATGTTTTTTCTCTGGAAACTATAATTTCGGTTGAAAAGAAAGAAGCCAGCTTGAAGTTAATGGGTAATTACTTTTTGCCGTTATCATTTTGGCTTCCTGTTTTTAAGACTTCGTCAAAGCTTTTCCTTTAAATTTTGCACTAACTTCGGATAATTGCTCCACATAAATTTGATTAAATGTCCCTCCACTCTGTATTTTTCTTCAGGGACGGCCTTATCTATTTTTATACTGCGCTTTATTCCCCTACCGCTTCGCTGAAATCTTTTCATACTCCCCTAAGTTAACTTCACGATTTTCTGTGAAGTCGTTCATCGTTGTCAGGCTTATTGCTTTTTCTAAGCTTGCCGCCTGCCCGTATCGTTTTTTAGCATCCTATTCAGCTTGTACTTTTCCTTCCTCTGCTGATTCACTCGGCCGCCGAGCCTTGATCTTCATTGAGGTCAACTGAATTTGTTGTTATTTGTCCCTCGCATTTGTTTATTTATTCTTTTTTTGCGATTATTTTTATTTTTTTTATTATTACTATTGTTATTCTCATTTATTTTCTGTTTGAAAAATCCATTGGTATTGAATTCGGCTCCTGTAGCGTACTTTTCTTTCTTGCATTGTTTTACTCAGCCGCCGCTTTGACCTGAATCGTTTTTATCGTGTTATTTGTCTCCTGTATTTGTTCATGTTTTAATTTATCAATATTATTTTTACTTTTTCATTATCATTGTTATTTTAGCTTTTATATTTTCTTTGAAAAATTCATTGATAATGAACTCTATTCCTTCAGCTTATACTTCTTTCTTTCGCTGTTTTATTCAGCCACTGCTTGACCTCGCTTTGCTTGCGTCGTGCTATTCGTTTATTTATTAATTAATCAATACTATTTTTACTCTATATTCATTATTATTATTTTAACTTTAATTTTTTTGTAACATTTATTGGTAATAAACTCGGTTCATTGCAATTTAATTGAAAATCATGATATAAGTCAATATATTACTTAATTAAACGTCTCTACATATGATTTGAGGAATATGAAGGATGAGCTAAGGGAGAGCTAGAACGATGTAAAATAATGTTTAAAAAACAGGGAAAAATTTGAGGATTTCTGATGGATTACCTGAGGAGGAGTTAAAATTACATAAAATCACGTAACATAAGGAGGAGAAAATGAAGAGAAGAGAAAAAGAAAAGAAAAGGAAGAGACAAAAATAACGTAAAATAACGTAGAAAAAACAGAAAAAAAATGAGGATCAAAATACGGTAAAGGGAAGAGAAAAAGAAGAGAAAAGGAGGAGCGTGGTCGTAAAAATTTTCCTTACAACTATATAATATATATATATATATATATATATATATATATATATATATATATATATATATATATATATAGAAACATTTTACGTTCATTTGCACTGTCAAATATTTTAGCTCAATTTTAGCTCAATTCTAGCTTAGCAAGGACAAATCGAATTCTTATACACAGCGGCAGCGACAGCGACAGCAGCGAAATCTTTTTATAATATAGAGATATATACAGGGTGTCCTAATTTAAGAGAAATACTCAGATATTTCATCAGGAACGTGGGATGTCGAAAAATGATTAGAATGTAAGTTTTCTGGGTCATTAGGGGACACCACTTAGTGACCTTTAATTTGACCTTGAAGGTTATGTTGAAGGTTATATCAAGGTTAACATAAGTTTGTTAAATAAAAACCCTTATTTTTTACCGTAAAATCATAAAGAGCGTGAAATTTCACATAAGATTTGTAGAGGTCAAATTTACGTTAGAGGTCATTGAAGGTCATTTTTGGTGAAATTGAGCTCTATTGCTCGCTGAAAATCTAAGGATTTTAGAGAAAAATGACCTTGGGATTAAATAAAATTCAATCCCAAGATCAAAGCAATACCCCAAAGTAACTCAAAGATCAAGTGTTTATGATCAGCATAGATATATGTAGAGGCTGGGGGCTCATCGAATTGGTTCTACGAGTGATAACTCGTGGTAATGATCATCCACGGGTTGACCATTGCCTGCGTTTAGTCATCAATGTTCTACTTGGTGTCCAGAATTCACGTCACGGACGTAGCATGATGAATCTTCGAGTTTCATTGTGATTCAGCCACGACTTAACGATGACCTTCAATGTAAATGTTAACATGATTTTGATAACATGAAATCAAAGATCTGCATCAAGCAATGCCGTAGTAATATTGTTGCAATAATTTTATATAAATTGTGACAATACCGTCATATAGCATTTTTACCAAAAATATTTTATATAAAATCAATCGAAAAATGTGAAAATATCAATATTTCAAGAATATGTAACAAGGACACGATCCTTAAGTTATTCTGATGATTGTAGTCATATTTTTATTCGAATGAAATAATGGGAAAATTCTAAATCTACTTTGAGATTTTCAGTGCTAAGTGAATTGATAGTAGCGTACTTACCAAATCATTATTATTGATGGTTTTTTTCATAACATTTTTTCACACCTTTCTTTACTTGAAAGTAAGCTTTTTGTTTTATTTCCGTGCTTTATAATAATGCCTGATTACACAGGAAATGAGATTGTTGATATTTTATTGATTCTTAGAGAATGTCATAATAATTATAATGCAGCAGCACGATTATATTGTAGTTGTTTCCCTAACAGACTCAAGCATCCTAATAGCAGTGTGATTTTTAAAATCGAGAGACGTGAAAGACAAAGACCCCGTATAAAGCGTCAACGACGACAGGTAATGACAATTGACCGAAACGATCCCAGAGTTCTCGTTGTATCAGCTTTTGTTAATTTAGATGTACATATTTCATTACGACAAATACAAGCACAAACTGGCATCACAAAATCAACAGCTCAGAGAATCTTAAAACTCCTTCAATTCTGTCCTTACCACATATGCTTGACCCAAGAATTAACTCTTCATGATTTTCAATGGAGAGTAGGATTTTGTACATGGGCTCAAGCAATGTTACTTCCAAATCCAGAATTCTTCAGATATGTTATGTTTTCAGACAAAGCAATTTTTCATGGTACAGGACAATTAAATCGACACAATAGTCATTATCGTCTCGTTGAAAATTTACATTGGTATCGTGCGGTAAATTACCAACAGCGTTGGAGTCTAGTTGTTTGGTGTGGCATTGTTAACGGTTATTTGATGGAACTGTCAACTTAGATATCTTCATTTTCTAATAAATGATTTACCAAATTTATTGGATGATATTAATTTACGAACGAGACAAAATATGTGGTTTCAACAAGATGGGGCGCCCGCACATAGGAGTAGAATTTTTCAACAATTTTTAAATGAACGATTTCCACAAAGATGGATAGAGATAGGTAGTGACGGAGAGTGGTGTCCAAAATCACCAGATCTAACAAGTCCTGACTTTTTCCTGTGGGGCTTTTCGAAAAATATTTGTTATACCGATTCACCAACAACTAGAGCAAATATGATGCAACGAATCACTAAGGCCTGCAGAAATCTCACGACAGATGTCCTTCTGTCAACGGTTCAAAACTTTGAACGAAGAATACAGTTATGTATTAATAACAATGGAAGAAATTTCGAAAATCAGATGCGTTAAATTTTCTTCGTTTATTTAATTCACTTTCATACAAGCTAACCTTTATTTTTAAAAATTCTTGAAATCTTGCCTTCATTGGCCGGATTCAATCTCTTGCCTTCATTGGCCGGACTCAATCTTTTGCCTTCATCGGCCGGACTTTCTGTGATTATGCCTTTATCGGCCGGACTCCATCTCTTGCCTTCATCGGCCGGTCTTTCTGTGGTCTTGCCTTCATTCAGCCGGACTCAATTTCTTGCTTTCATCGGCCGAATAATAATGGAACCTAAAACTGCTACATCCTCGTCGTGGGTTCTGGACGTCAAGTAGAACATTGATGACTAAACGCAAGCAATGGTCAACCCGCGGATGATCATTACCACGAATAATCACTCGGAGAACAAATTCGATGAGCCCCTAGCCTCTATATGTATCTATGCTGATCATAAACCCTTGATCTTTGAGTTACTTTGGGGTATTGCTTTGACCTTGGGATTGAATTTCATTCAACCATTAAATTCTACGTTCATCAAGCATTTCAGGTTAAAAATTGAGTTTTTTATGAAAAACAATGGAATTTGGCTTCCAGATGACATTGATGATCAAGGAATGATTCTCTTATCTGATTTGATCTCTCTATGATCATCAGAGGTTAACTTGACCCAAGACTACTCTGTCGTAAAATTAAAGCATTTTTCGCATTCAAAGGCTAATAATGTTTTGTTGTTTTTTTCTAAAAAAGAACCAAGTGGATCTTGATGAGACCGCCGGGATGACCTTGAAGATCATCGAGGTTGAGGTCATCAACAATTAGATTTTCCATAACTAATTAATTTTCACATATGTCATTTTTCTCTAAAATCTTTAGTTTCCCAGAGAGCAATGAAGCTCAATTTTACCTCAAAATGACCTTCAATGACCTTCAATGACCTCTAAAATCTTGTGTGAAATTTCACGCTGGGAACCCCTAACTTTGCCTCCGAAAATGGGAAGAGCGAAAAATTTTACGTACAAGTGTGTCCTCAACCATAATCATGACCATTACCATGACCATGCTCATCATGGTCGGCATAGGTCAAGTTAATTTTTTCATATGGGAACCCTTAACTTTGACTTTAAAAATGAAGAAAGCGGAAAATTTTACGTCTAGGTCCTTAACTATGACCATCATGATGGTCAGCATTGGTCAAATCGATTTTTTAAAATAAAAACCTATAATTTTGACCCCAAGAATGGAAAATGTGGAAAATTTTACGTCCAAGTGTAACCCTGACCGAGACCATTACCATGACTATAATGGTCAGAATGGGACAAGTTGATTTTCTCTAATAGGAAAGTCTAGTTTTGACCCTGAAAAAGAGCGGTATTTTCTACGTCCATATATGACCTTAACCGTGACTTTAAAGGTCATTCGAGAACAAATCAAATTTCTAATTGGGGGCGCTTAATTTTAATCTCATAAATAAAAGATAATAAACTAAAGCTGATCCAAACCGAAATCAAAAATGTTAATTGGCTGCAAAGTTACTCTCGTTAATTTTTGTATAAACTAATATTTGGTAGTTCTACGATATTTCAACAACAAACTTTGCACACTCGTTTGTCTACCTGAAAAACTAATTTCCTCAATATTTCAGTTCATTAGACTAAAAATTGCATACACTAATCGTGTTTCAATTTTTCGCTATTTTTTTCAATTTTTCTTTATTTTTTCTCTAGGAACAAAATTAAAAATGTCTGAAAAATATTCCAATACATGTACAATACGGAGCGTCAAAAAAAATTAGTCCATAAAATTTACCGCAAAAAAAAAGTTTTAAATTGAAATAAGAAAAAAATTAGGTTCTTTATATATGCGGCAGAAATAATTGTTTTTATACATTATTAAATTATCATTTTTTCATCAGCAGTTTTCTGGAAATTATATTTTCGACGCAACTATAAGAATAAAACATTTTTTGTGGTGAATGTTTTACTATAATAGTTTTTGCTGGCAGCAGCGATATAACATCGCAATACGAGAACGTCAATTATTTTTATTCTAGAAAATATTTCACAATATTCTTTTATCGTTTATTTTATTGACTCTTTGTTTATCAGTTTATAAATAAAATGCCTGATTATACAAGAAGCGAAATTGAAGATATCCTATTAATTTTGGGATAATGCAGAATAAATTATCGTACAGCTGCACGATTATATCAGGAGCAGTTCCCCAAGAGAAATCATCATCTAGACCGTAGAACAATTCGTAGAATTGAACACCGTGAACGGAAGGCACCACCAAGAGCGAGACAACATCGAAGTACTATGACGATCAAGAGGAATAAACCTCGAGTCCTGGTAGTACTTGCTTTAGTTGATTTAAACCCCCACATTTCAATTAGAAAGTTTGCTGTACAATCTGGAATTCTAAGAGAAACTGTAAGAAGAATTTTAAAACTGCATCGGTTTCATCCATACCACATAACTGTGCATCAAGAGTTAATGGAACATGATTTTCAGAGAAGGCTACGATTTTGTGAATGGGCATGGGAAAGATTATAAAACGATCCACTATTTTTTTGATTACGTCATGTTTTTGGGCGAAGCAACCTTTCATAACATAGGTAAACTTAACCGACATAATCGTCACTATTATTCTATTTCCAATTCTCATTAGCGTATGCCAATCGATCACCAAAATAGGTGGAATCTCACGGTTTGGTGTGGTATCGTTAATGGTAACCTAAGTGGACCCTATTTTTATGGGGCCGTTAATGGTAATAATTATTTTGATTTTCTGACTAATAAATTACCAAATTCATTAGAGAATGTCGATCTCGAAACAAGAGATCGTATGTGATTTCAACATGATAAGACACCTGCTTACAGAAGTAAAATAGTTCGAGATTTTGTGAATCGAACATAAAACAATAAGTGGATAGGTATGGGTCGTGGTGACAATCATGTTAAATTGCCCGCTAGATCTCCATATCTCACGAGCCCTGACTTCTATCTATGGGGATTTAAAAAAAAATACTGTGTATGAAGAAGCTCCGACTACTAGAGGAAATATGATTCAACGAATCATTAATGTTTGCAAAAATATACAAAAGCATATGCTTTTATCTACTGTCCGAAGCTTTCAAAGAAAAGTCGAACTATGCATTAATAACAATGGCGGTATTCTTAAACATTTATTTGAATAAAAGAAAAATTGGTAACGCTATTATCAACTAGGCCAAGAGACTCCCGGTCTTGCCTTAACCAGCTGGGCTAGGATTCTTGCCTTAATCGGCCAGAATCCTCCCGGTATTGCCTTAACCCGCTAGATTAGGATTCTTGCCTTAATTGGCAATAATTGTTTACAATAATTTTAAGTTATTTACAATTATTCATAGTAACATGTAATTATTTTCAGTTATTTCCACTTATTTACAGTTATTTACAGTCATATTAACTGGTTATAACAATTATAAAACCTCTAATTTTTAAAATTATTTTTTAACTAAACTGGAAATAACTGGGAATAGCTAAGAATAACTGGTATTCCTGTCTCGAACTGAACAGTTTATATAAATAGCTCTCAGTTATTCTTAGTTATTTTCAGTTATTTACAGATATTCCCGGCTGCTTTCATTTTTTTCCACTGTGGTTAGTATATTATGATTTTCAACACTGGTAAGCACCAATTCGTTAACGGTAGTCAAGGTTGCAAATATTTGCAGTTACTTATACAGCAACTGAAAACTAGTCCAGCCATTTTCAAGTTACCTCCCTAGTGACTGGTGAATGACCAGACCAGTTACCACTTACTGGGCAAGTAACTGGAAACTTTTGCAATCCTTAATTTTACTAATTCTTCTTCCCTTGACAGTTATTAATAATAACCATCACTAATGCCTGTTTAAAAAAAATCCAACGGTTGTTGCAGACCAACACAAATAATTACCGGGTGGGCAACGGGCAAATGTTCGGATTTTTCACCAGTTACTTGCACTCTAACTCGTAACTGATCAGTCTATCTACCAGTTACTTGCTCTGTAAGTAGTAACTGGTGCAAGTATTTTTAATTACTTGACCATTTTAAATAAAAAATCATTTCCTCATTTACAACTCTGTACGTAATTAATGAGTAACTAAACTAGTAGTCATTTATCCGGTGCATAACTGGTAAATGGTCGAACCATTCACCAGTTTCTGAGTGAATAACTGGTGAATAGTCGGACCATTTGCCAGTTACTGGGTGAGTTACTGGAAATGCTTGGACTAGTTAGCAGTTACTGGGTGGGTAACTGGGCGAATCAATTAATTGGCAGTTACCGGGTGGGAAACTGGTAAACGTTCGAATCGATCAGTTAGCAGCTACCGGGTGGGTAACGAGTAACTGCTTGGACCATTTACCAGTTATTGGCTGAGTAACTGGAAATGTTCGGGTCATTTACTAGTTACTGGATAAGTAACTTGAAATGGTCAGACTATTTACTAGTTTCTAATTGTGTAACTGGTAAATGATCGGACCAGTTGGTAGTTACTGGGTGAGTGACTGGAAACTTTTGCAATCCTTTATCTTACTAATTCTTCTTCCCTTGACAGTTATTAATAATAACCATCACTAATGCTTGTTAAAAAAAAATCCAACGGTTGTTGCAGACCAACACAAATAATTACCGGGTGGGCAACGGGCAAATGTTCGGATTTTTCACCAGTTACTTGCACTCTAACTCGTAACTGATCAGTCTATCTACCAGTTACTTGCTCTATAAGTGGTAACTGGTGCAAGTATTCTTAATTACTTGACCATTTTAAATAAAAAATCATTTCCTTATTTACAACTCTGTACGTAATTAATGAGTAACTAAACTAGTAGTCATTTATCCGGTGCATAACTGGTAAATGGTTGGACCATTCACCAGTTACTGAGTGAATAACTGGTGAATAGTCGGACCATTTGCCAGTTACTGGGTGACTTACTGGAAATGCTTGGACCAGTTAGCAGTTACTGGGTGGGTAACTGGCCGAATCAATTAGTTGGGAGTTTCCGGGTGGAAAACAGGTCAATGGTCAAATCGATCAGTTAGCAGCTACCGGGTGGGTGACGAGTAAATGGTTTGCCCATTTACCAGTTATAGGCTGAGTAACTGGAAATGGTAGGACCATTTACCAGTTACTGGATGAGTAACTTAAAATGGTCAGACTATTTACTAGTTTCTAATTGAGTAACTGGTAAATGGTCGGACCAGTTGGTAGTTACTAGATGAGTAACTTGAAATGGTCGGACCAGTCGGTAGTTCCTGGGTGAGTAACTGGAAATAGTTTGACTAGTCAGCAGTTACTGGGTAAGTAACTTGAAATATTCGGACCATTTCCAGTTACGCACCCAGTAACTGCTAACTGGTCCAACCATTCACCAGTTACTTGCTCTGTAACTGGTTACTGGTGTGACTATTCTCAATTACTTGATTATTTTAAATGAAAAACTATTTCCTCATTTACAACTCTGATTACGTGTGCAATTTAAGTCATATGATTTTCTAACACATATTAAACGAATTTTATTTACAATCAACTTTTATTGCTTAAAAAATTCATTTATTATCTAAAAAATATATTTCCATAGCTTTAAGTTTAGAAGGCTGTTCCAAAGGTCGCTAACGAGCCTCTAAAGTGATGTACTTCAAAATATAGAGGTTTGGGTAATCAAGGTTTTCTCGAAAACGAAGCAATAAAATCAATTTGTTTTCATTAAAGAAAATACAGTTATTTTTTTATAGGAGCTGTAGCTTTTTTTCTCTTTATTTTTGCCAAAGTTATTAGTTCTTGCAAAAAAGTAATTCTTTTATTAGAAAAGGACGGAAATATGTTATCACCTCTTAAACGCGTTTTCTCGAAAACTGTTTTTTAATGCACCGTGCAATGTAGCTCAGTAACTTACAAACCGATTGACTTTAAATTTTATACAGATACTTTCATGATATTGGCTTAAACTTGAACCTATTTTTTTATTATTTCCGTTATTATAAATATTGCTTATGACGAATCGATAAAAAAAATAAATTATTCAATCGATTTTGTTGTTCTTTAATTTTCACTTATTTGGGTCAAATTTAGGTACGTGCGGGGGGAACGAATAATTTTAATGAAATAAATTTGTTTTTCTACAGTCAACTACAAGGGTCTGGGCTTTGCACGGCGCAGAACAGGGTCAAGTTTTGGCCCCTGTAGCATCGTTATTTAGTATTTTTACACTAATAAAAATTTGTTTACATAGATCTAAACATAATTTTAGTTATATTATGTAGATAGTTCAAACGCTTTGGTTTTCTCATAAAAAATCATCTGTTTGCTTGTACCTTTCCTCTCTATTGTACTTTTGTTATCTTTCAGCTTAGATTAAGCTAAATATTAGCTTTTCTAATCTTGCTCAATTCTTGTCAGAAGATGACACTGAATGCAATTCAATATACAAGCAGAATTTTGGCGAAAATTGTAAAGTAGTCATAAAAAAATAACATTCCATTCGAAAAGAATCATTAGCGAAATATTTTTTATGTTGGGAAAAAAATTAGCACTTTGTTCACTCAAACGACCTCTAGAATGTGTCATCGAGACCTATTCTAGACCCTTTAGTTTTCATTGTGAAGTTAAAATCAAGACTGTGACTTCCATATTTGTTCAACCAATTTTCACTTTAGATCCCTTGCCTAAAAGAAATGAAGATTATTCGCCAGATATCAGCAAAAGTAACCTTGAATGTTTAGTGTTCGAGAATTTCAAAATTCACTTACACATACATTCCACCAAAATTCTAAGTGCAGCTTGTTTTTTGACTATCTAAGGCAATCTTGCAGCTTACTGCTTGTAACACATACATACGATTTCTTGTAATAAAGTTCAAGATTATACATATACTAATTAATTAACTCTTTTGTGACTTTTCAATTTTATAACCCCGTTGAAAAAATCCAATTGGATTTCCAATTAGAATTTCCAATTGGATTTTTTTAACGGGGAAGTAATTAGAATTGTTTGTGAAGTATTGTGATCTCATTTAAATATTATACTTAGTCTACCTATTTGTAATTCTATAAATTCAATATTACAAATATTTTTATCAAGCATGAGATCAGTTAATATTAGATGATCAATTAGTAGCAGAACACTTTCTGTCCAAATCATTATAATGTCAAGAATTTTTAATTTATTATTCGAGATTCAATCTTATTAGTGGTGGCGGTGCGGTATAGGTTCACGCATCAAATTAACTAATATTTTCATGTTGTAAATGATTATCTTTTTTGCTTCGATTAACTAAACTAATGCATGCCTGCGGGTTATTAACTTACATGTACTCGCCAAATAAACACCAACTATTTCAACATAAGTTCACATATCAAATTAACTAATATTTGCACGAACGCAAGTGGTTAACTCATCTGAGCGCATTTTGATTAACTAAACAAATTTATGCCTGCGGATTATCAACTTACATGCACTTACAGAGTGTGTATTAACTAGTTCAGCTCAATTTTACACATCAACTTAACTAATACTTAGCACGCGTGAAAGTGGTTAGTTAATCTTCGTATTTGTGAATTAGCTGAATAAATGCTTGCCTGCTAGAAATTAACTTAGCTGCACGTGCCTAACGCGCATTAGTTAACTTTGCAATAAATAATTATAACATAAAAGAATTTCCCTTTTTCTTTATTTATCATATTTCCAATAATTCATCATTTTTAGTTTTACATTATTATACTTACCATGAATTAAGTAAACTGTTTATACTAAAAATTTTTAGAAAAAATAATCATACTTTTTTTATATTTTCTCACCTACAAAATGGATGTTACCTTATAACTTAGCAATTTATATCTCTGCATATGACGAATTTATTTATGCCTTCTCAGGCAAGCCTAAAGATGAAGTAGCGGAAAGATCAAAACTCTGTTTAACTACTAATTTAAGTTAAAATATAATTAAAAACTTTTTTGTAAATAATTATTTATTATAGTATACTCTGTTTTCTCAATAAAAATTTATTTGGAACTTTGAAGTTAAAAATTTGTGATTATTGTTAAATATTATGAATTTATCTTTTTAAATTAAAAGAAAAATGTCTACGAATCGTTAATATTATTTATTTTATAGGCTTTTACTCAATGATTTGTCAATGAATTATTTACTATATAATATTTCAACTGGAGATCCTTAACAAAATTTTCATACTGAATTAAAAAATAATATTCATTAAAAAAGCAGAGTATTTGAAACAAAATTTGTTGTGATTTGATAATTATTTAGGTGACATTATAAACCTCAGAATTAAAATATTAGTTTTAATCTCATCATTTTTCACATTAGAATCAGAACCACTGATCATCTTTTGTAATATATCATAAAAAGTATTAAGTTCTGCATCACGTCCAAGTAAAGGGTATTTATTCACAGTCAATACATCATCTTCTGAACTGAAATATTTAGTGAATTTATTATTCTTGTCATAAAATAGTGCATAAAATTAATCAATAAAATAAAGTTTACGATATTTGTTCCAAAAATTCATATACTGGACCAACATTTGTTATTCCTTTTAATCGTTTTGCTTCTTGAAGAATAAAATGTTTAGCTTCTAGATGAGATAGTAGAAAACTTTCTCTATCGCATACCACCTGAAATTAAATATCATTCAAATTATTTAATAGAAGATATTTGTAAAATCATATAATGATAAAAGATTTTCCATCATTAAAGAATTTATGAAATTAAATAAATTTAAATCAAGTTATTAAATTTCACTTGTTTTAAAACACTAATAAAATCTTGATTTCTCACTTATTTTTGTAATTTTCTTCGCTTATCCTAATACTTTCTTGAATACCTTTTCCAAATATAATTTATATTATCATTTTTATACTATCATTTCTCTCACCTTCGTATTTTATTAAAATGAAAAGATTAATCTTTTGACTAATACAATGACAATGATACCTCGACATGTATTTAATTTCACACTACATGAAAGGTTTCAGGAAAAGCTTCTATGTAAAGTTTCAGTAAAAGTTGCCTGTAAAGTTGTAAAAATCTTTTAGGAATCTTCTAAAAGATTACACAAAAGGTTATTATGAAAAGTTACGACAACGTTATAAAATCCTTGAATAAAATATTTTACAATCAAAAATATTAAAGGTTCTACGATACCTTCGAGCAACCTTAAATCAACTTTTTAATGAAACTTTGGCAAACTATTCAAGCAACATTTTATGGAATGTTCTTGCACGTGTTCACGGAAGGTTTCAAGGTCATTACGAAAAAAGTTGATGAAAAGTTTCGCGATAACTACCACCAGCCTTGACGAAACGATTCATCAAAGCTTTCACAAGCCATTCAGGAAATCTGTTATAAAAGTTTCCTGCAAGGTCTTACAAAAAGTAACAGATTCATTAAAAAAATTACTGTCAAAAGTTTTCATGTTAGCTTCTAGCAACGTTGCACCTTTTAACGAATCTTTCGCGAATCATTCAAGCAACATTTCATAAAATGTTCTTGCAAGATTTCATGGAAAATTCCAGAGACATTACGTAAACAGTAGTTTTTCTAGCAACTTTGCAGTCACCTTTCATTGAAACTTTTGCGAATCATACGAGAATTCTTTTATAAAATGTTACAACAATGTTCCACAAAAGTCAGTAACAGTTCATCAAAACTTTTGCAAAATATTCAAAGTAATATTAAAAGCATTTTAAAAAACATTGCATACAACTTTTTATGAAAGGTTTCTGCAAGGTTTCTAGCAAAATTTTATAAAGATCATAAATAAAATTGCAAGAAACTTTTCATGAAAGATTTCTGCAAGGTTTTCAGCAAAATTTCCGTATGTCGGTAAAATGTCCATTTTTGTATGTTACAAAAGTAATCGTTTTAGCTTCCGTTTTATATTGTTCTAATCAACTAATGAACCGTTAAGCGAATAAATTGATTGATTCATGTTTCGCATGCACAATTATTTTCTTGCAAAAAAAGTTTCTTCAATAAGAAATATTAAGTTATTAAGAAATATATGAATAAATTAATTATTTTTTATTCGAAATCATGAAATAATTTTTTTATATTAAAAATTTATTGCATGGAAAATAATTGATCGCATAAAAAAAATAAAGGGTTGATAATTCAGTTAATTAATTAAATATTATTTTCATTAATATTTAGACAGGAATGGAACAAATGAGAAATAAAGAAAGATGGTATAGGATACACAAAACTTATATAATAATATGAAGTAGTTATATTCATATAGTGTTATAATGTTACACAAAGAGTGGTTCACAGCATACTGACTTACATATGGAAAGAGAACGCGTAAGCTAAGATTTACATAGATAAGGACAGGGATACTCAATCAGAGTGCGCGACAGTAGCACAAAAAGGTCGCTTCAATAAAATGCACATCGTACAATAATTTTTTTTCATACCCCGGCTAAAAGCACGTCGTTATTCGTCGAAAACATGCAGTAAAAATTTATGCTTTTAGGTCGACTTAGAATACGTCAAGGGGTTGCGCAATAGTCGGGCGTACACGCGCTCGTCGACTTATTTTTCTATTTTTGAGTGTTTTTCGTGCATGTTAGAAGTAGAGGGGATACGATTATTCTTTTCTGTTCACTGGTTATAAGCATCAATTGTCTTTGCCGCTCCCTTTCTTTTATTTATATTGTAGTCTATCCTTTTCTCTTCGTCGATTAATAACATCGGCTATTTGTCTCTTTTTCTTTTATGTGTATTATAGCATATTACTTTCTCATAGAGAAAGCATTGCGTTGGCAAAAAAAATTATTTTCCATTTTTTCATTAATTTGTACATATTTCGACGCTGCTTACGAAGACTATTATTTTCAAATATTCGACGAAGACTATAATTTCCACCATATACAACAAAAACTATTATTTTAATTTTTATGTCAATGAAGACTATCACTCGTCAACGATTTTAAACGAAAAGAATGATACTTCGATGTATGTTGACAAAAACTATTATTTTAATTCTTATGTGAACGAAGACTATCACTTCTAACAAAGAGCGTAGAAAAAAGTTATTTTTCATATTTTTGCAGATATAAGCATTATGCATCGTATAATGCAAGTGAGGAAAGTTTTCAATTATATAAAGAGGAATTTATAAGACACTTCCTTTTTTGAGCTTAAGAAAGGCACGTTAACCATATTATGATTCCTTTTTATCGTTTCATCTGTAGATACAGAAAATTGAAATTATAATCGGAAATGAAAATTATTTTTATTTACCGTAAATAGTTCAGAAAAGATAGTCTTTGCTGCCACAAAAAAAGATAGTTTTTTCGCCCTTTATAAAAAGTAAATTTTCTTCGCACTTTGTTAAAAATGATAGTCTTCGCTTATATAAAAGTTACAATAATAGTTTTCGTCAACATACATCAAAATTTAATTCTTTTTGTTCAAAATAGTTGAGGAAAGATAGTCTTCGTTTACATAAAAATTAAAATAATAGTTTTTGTCAACATACATCGAAGTATGATTCTTTTTGTCGCAAATCGTTCAGGAGTGATATTTTTCGTAAAGCACGTCGATTTGATCTTAGGGAGCTTAAAAAGTGGTTTTTAGAAAATGTCTGTATGTATGTGTGTGTGTGTGTGTGTGTGTGTGCGCGCGCGCGCGCGTGTGTGTGTGTATTCAGTAAGCCAACTGGATCTCGAAAACTACTCGATAGATTTGCTTCAAATTTTGCATGAAATTTATTTTTTCGTCTGATTTTATGGGAAGCTATTGAGTATTCGTTTTCTTAGCGTAGTTTTAATTTTAGAGTCATTTAACCTTTAGGGGACGGGAAAATCACTATAGTGGTTCGACCATGGATAGACACTTTACATATGAGTATTTCCCAATATTAGAGATACATATTATTTTTTTTTTATAGAAAATACTGAGAAATTGAAAATTCCAAATTTCCCGTCCTCTAAAGATTAAAAAAAAAATTTTGATTTTTCATTTTTTTTGGTATTTTTTGTAAACTATCCGATTAATCTGTTTAAAAATTTGCACGAAAATAATTTTCTATCCCCGGAATGAAATAAACTTCTGAAAATTGATTTCCTTCGCGCAGTTTTAATTTTTGAGCATTTTGAAATTTAAAAAAAATGTTTGTATTTATTTATTAAATTAGATCTCGAAAAGTAATCGATAGATTTGCTTCAAATTTTCCATACAATTTATTTTTTTAATTAAATTTTGCGGAAGCTATTGGAAATTGGTCTACTAAGAATAATTTTAATGAAATAGCCATTTTAAAATTTTTTTTAAATTTTCTATTTTTTATTTTTTTGATATTTTATGTAAACTGCAAAAGAATTTTCTTAATAATTTTCATGGAAACTGTTAGGTTAAAACAATGAGTAGATACGATTTATACAGAAACACTTTATTTAAAATACAAAGAGATTCTAATTTACTTAATACAGAATAAAGCTCTTTTACAATATTACAGAGATCTTTACTCTTCAAGTATCGCAACGGAAGTGAGCGCGAACATGCCACGAGGCAGGAGCAATAATGTAGCGCGTTAACAAAACTTACATGAGTATAATACATCAGGAGTATAATACAGAAGCGCTAAATACGAATATTGATTATCCTATTACTAACACTCCCCCTCAATATGAGTATGTATACAACTTAAACTAATTATGTCTTTCCTTGCTTGAAAACTATGAATCCCAAATTTGATAGGCAAAAATAATGTTTCTCTTTTGTCAACGCTTTCGTTAAGATATCAGCAATCATTTTATCAGTTGGTAAATGACATAAACTTAAGCGTTTTTCCTTAATAGCTTCGCGAACAAAATGATATCGAAGATCTATGTGTTTACTTCGACTATGATGCATCGGATTCTGTGCCAGTAATTCAGCTCCACGATTATCATTGTACAAGGTTATGTCACACAGGTCATGTAAACCCAATTCGATCATAAAGCTCCGGAGGTACAGCAATTCTTTTGTGCCTTCTGCTAGGGCCATATACTCGGATTCAGTGGACGATAGGGCCACTGTACGCTGCTTCCTAGACTCCCAAGTGATGGCACCATTTCCAAGCACAAAAACGAACCCCGTATAAGAACGTCTATCTATATTACAACCTCCCCAATCTGCATCAACAAAACCCTGAATTCCAATATTTGTTTTTTGATAGCATATTTTAAAATGCGAGGTGCCCTTCAAATAACGTAGTACTCTCTTCGCAGCCTTCCAATGGGAACTATCGTAGCAGTCATTGAATTGACTTAGGACGCTGATCACATGAGATATATCTGGACGTGTACCGACAGACAAGTACATTAAGGCTCCAATTAACTCACGATATGGTAATAACTTGGTGTGTGAATCACTGGCAGATTTTTCTGTGGTAAAATGACAAGAAACTTCTAACGGTGTATGTACCGGATTTGCTGATTGCATATCGAATCGATGTAAGATTTCATGTATATATCCACTCTGGGAAATCATTATTTTACACTTGTTTTGTTCAATCTCAAAACCTAGACAGTAACGTGCGAGACCCAAATCTTTAATCTTGAAGTCTTTAGCCAAACTTTCTTTTATTTTATTAATTATTAACTGATTTTTGCTACAGATAAGGAAATCGTCGACATATAACAATACTAATACCATGTTGTTCTCTTCTTGTAACCAATAGACGCATGGATCAGCTGCCGTAGGCTGCAAACTCATTTCTCTCAGTTTGAGGTCTATCGTTTTATTCCATTCTCGACCTGCTTGTCGTAAACCATAGAGTGCTCGTTTTAATCTACAAACGGGGTCGTTAATTTTTAAATCCATTAACATCTTCCGAGCACGTAGGACAAGGTGATTATTTTCCTGACCTTCTTCTATTATACGTTTTAACATTTCTTTTAGTAACTTAGGTAGTTCCATGTATAGCTCTTCCTGAATGTTACCATTTAGATAGGCAGCTTCTATATCAATTTGATGAATGCGCAAATCAAACCTTGCAGATATGGCCATAACCATTCTTAAAGAACTTAATCGGGCAACAGGTGCAAAAGTCTCTTTATAGTCTATATTTGGTCTCTGAGAGAATCCTTGAGCGACAACGCGTGCCTTTCTTTTAATCAATTCTCCATTTGGACCGAATTTATTTGTTAATACTGTTCGACAACCAATAACGTTGTGGCTCTTGGGCCTTTCAACAACATCCCAAACATCATTTTCAATTAAGCCTGATATTTCTACAAGAATAGCATCCTTCCACTCGAGACCGGTTGATCCATTAATTGCAAGATTGAATGGGATTTCCGCTACATTGGCTATAAGAGGCATAATACGCTCTACTGTACAAGCGTGATTCATATCTTCAACATCTTCAAAAACATCTTCGTATTCTTCTTCACCTGAATCAACCTTGTCATTTTCTTCATCTTGGTTAGTAGGAACCATTGAATATACCTTACGAGGCCTTCCTCGTTTGCCGGTAGATTCTAAACGTGGTCTCCCTGGTCCCTTTTTCATATTAGAAGTACCTGGAGGTAGAACATCAAGTTCCATAGCATTTGGTGGTCTTGCCTCTTCAGTTAATTCGGTACCAACGATCAGCTGACTTGGAGCAACATCAGTCATCGTATCAGTGTCTTGTAGAAGGGTATCATTTGTATTCAAATCTCTTGCATGCTTTCGATCTGAGCATATGTGCTCCCCCTTGTCGTCAAATTTACTTAAGAATTTGACATCCCGAGCAACTACTATCTTGTGCTCATTCTTTAACCATATTCTGTAGGCTTTCGCTGTTTCAGAGTAACCTACAAACTTTCCTTGAAGTCCTCTCGGTGAAAATTTATCTTTGTTTGGAGTTTTGTCCAAGATGACAACATCAGTGCCGAACACTCTTAAATGTTTTAAGTTAACCTTCCTGCCAGTCCACTCTTCAAAAGGAATTTTTAAATTTAATGCCTTGGTAGGGCATCGATTACGTATATAATTTGCAGTTGATACTGCTTCAGCCCAAAACGATGCAGGCAAGTCAGATCCTAATAGCATACAGCGTGCCATGTCAACAAGTGTTCGATGACGTCGCTCGGCAACTCCATCCTGCTGGGGACTGTAAGGTACCGTTAATCGCCTTCTTATACCATTAGATTCCAGAAAAGAATTAAACTCATTATTGCAAAATTCCCTGCCGTTATCAGACTGTAGATATTTAATCTTCGAATCAGTTAACCTTTCAACATAGCTTTTATAAATTTTGAAATTTTGAAATACATAATTTTTATTTGACATAAAATAGATTTCACCCCAACGAGTACAGTCATCTGTAAATACAACGAAGTATTTAGCTCCTCCTTGAGATGCAGCCCTGCTTGGTCCCCATACGTCAGCATGAACAATTTCAAGCTTGTTGTTTGACAGCTGTTCTCTCTTAGGAAAGGGTTGTACCGTAATTTTTCCTTGCAGACACGTTGAGCAGCTTGTTGAAGATGGGGTTTGAATAGGCTTATCTACGTGTATCAGTCCACGTTGAATCAGAGTGTACATATCCTTATAGTTGAGATGGCCTAACCTATAATGCCACAAAACTAAATCAGAATACTTATTCGTTAATACGTTATTACATTGTTCAGTGATTGGGCATATGTAATATAAATCACCCATTCTCTTTGCTAATAACTTCACATTACCACCTTTGTCAATAACAGACGCTTTAGTCTTACTAAAAACAACATCATGATCGGTGTCAGTGATTTTTGAAACAGACATTAAATTATATCGCAAATCAGGTACATATAACGTATTATTCAAACTAATTTGTCTATTTTCAGATCCGTTCGAACTTACAAACTTTACTGTACCTTTAGCATTAACTTCTGTAGATACATCATTTGCTAAATTTACTCTATCATTATAAGTATCAAAAATCTCAACAAATTGATTTTTATCTTTACATAAATGAGTGGTACAACCACTATCAAGACACCACATATCAGTATTTACCTGTTCAGTATGCATTGCATATAAATTTTGATCGTATATTACCAAGAATACATCCTCAGACATCAAACCATGATATTTCTGCTCATTTATTTTTGTTGGACATTGAGCTCCTTTGTGGCCTGACTTCTTGCATCGGTAACACTTAAATTTGAAAGGTTTGTTGTTATTGCTTTGAGAATTTCCAGCACCTAAGTTGTAACGTTGATTCCAATTTCCAGTATTACTTAAACTTGGTCCTCCTTTATACATGCCTTGAATGTTGCTTCTGTATTTGGCCGCTAATGCGCCAGACGTATTTACACTTTCTCGACTTTGCTGACGTGATTCACTTTCTTCAATTATTTTAATTTTCAAAGTCTCGGGTTCTGGCAACTCGTCGCGCGTTTCTATAGCACAGCGAAAATTTTCGTATGACGGCGGTAAACTATATAACAACATGATAGCTAATAGGTCCTTGTTAATACTTATATTCATCGACGTGAGTTTATCAACAGCTTCAAAAAATTTCATTATGTGTTGTCGTACATCGCCATCTTCTTTTAACTTATGCAGCATTAAATGCTTAAGAAGCGTAGCTTTACGGGCAGGGCCCTTTGATGCATACTCTTTTTTCAGCTTTTCCCAGACTTCCTGCGATGTATCACAGCCTCGCACATTTTGCAGTTCGGAGGGACTTATCGATAAAATTAAATCTGACTTGGCCTTTAGGTCGTTTTGTACCCAAATCAATTGCGCAGCAGTCGGTTCAGTCTCTCCTGACTTTGCGCTCGGCTTAACAATCGTACCTGCTACGTAACCCCATTCATCATGCTTTATTAACAAAGCCTGCACTTGAATACACCACGTGTCGTAGTTGTCTTTAGTTAATAGTTCTATTCTTGTAGAATTTACAATGTTCGTCATTTTACTTAGCTAAATACAAGAAACAAAAAAAACTTTTTCTTCTTTCACTTGTACACAAGTTAACCTCAAAAAAAAAATTTGAGCACGTGGTCTGTGCGACAATTATTTTATTTTTTTTTTTTATTTTACGACAGCACCTGGGCCCATAACCCTTGTTAGGTTAAAACAATGAGCAGATACGATTTATACAGAAACACTTTATTTAAAATACAAAGAGATTCTAATTTACTTAATACAGAATAAAGCTCTTTTACAATATTACAGAGATCTTTACTCTTCAAGTATCGCAACGGAAGTGAGCGCGAACATGCCACGAGGCAGGAGCAATAATGTAGCGCGTTAACAAAACTTACATGAGTATAATACATCAGGAGTATAATACAGAAGCGCTAAATACGAATATTGATTATCCTATTACTAACAGAAACTATTTTCGATCGCCAAATTAAAATAAACTTTTGAAAACTGATTTTCTTAGCGCAGTTTTAACTATAAAACATTTTGGATTTTTGAAAAAAAATTTTTTTCATTTATTTTGTTACTTAGATCTTGAAAAGTACTCGATGGATTAGCATTCAATTTTCCTTTTCATTTATTTCTTTTATTTACTAGTATGAAAGCTATTAAAAATTAGATTTCTTAGTTTAATTTTAATTTTAGAGCCCTAAGAAATTAAATTAAATATTAGTAATCCAAGTTACAGCATATAACCTTAAATTTATGATCACTGATGGAGGATTAAAATGTTAAATATCATAAAATGTATATTAAGTATAGACCGGATTCGCTTTCATTGTCTAATTGATTTTTGAGTTATTCATTAAAATATTATAACGACTGCGTAAGTGCTACTTCGAGATTGAAATGGTAACTGACAATCTTCATTGCTCATGATTGACATATATTTTTACACAATGAAAAAAAATTTGTAATTTTGACATAAGTGTTAGAGATGAAATATAAATTTGTTTGTGTTAAAATTAATAAGTACACACATGTTTGTAAAATTTACAAACTCCATGTGTTAATTCTACAAAAATTTTTGTGTTAATTTCAAAAGTACACATACATTTTTAAATTACAAAATTTTTTGTGTTGATTTTACAAACATGTTTGTAAAATTTTAACACAAAAATATTTGTACAAAATAAAATTTGACAAATTACACAAAATTTTTTACAGTGTATATTACAACGTTATTCGTGTTGGATTATTTTTTTATTAGCTGTTATTTAGCTTATTGGTGTTAGATTATTTTTTTTAATAGCTAGATTTAGAAAAACATTGTTGTAAATTAAAAATTGAACATATGCTCTTCTGGATAAAAAAACTTTTATGCTTATGTTACGTTTTCACGTAATTGATTTACTATATTGTGGGTATCTTTTTATCACGACTAAGCTTGGTAAATCCAAGTAGTCAATTTGCGTGAAGGTAATTAATTTAATAAGACGATATTTAAAATAAACTGTTTGATTTATTATTACGTTAGTCGCGAGAGAGAGAAATGTCTACTGTACTACTGGCGTAAAATCGCTGATACGTCCTCGTTGCGTCGATCGTGGATTCGTGCTTCTCTATGCTCTGGTCAGGTTCTAGTAGTCTACATCTCTCTTGGTGCTCTAGTGCCTCGTAGCCTACTAGGCCGCGGCGTGGTTCGCCCAGTCGTATTTATACTTGCTGGGTTCGTTGCTTCCCGTTTCTTTATTTTTCTAGAAGTTTCTACCTCGTGGCTTCTGTTTTTCCATGCTTCACTTTGTTCGTTCTCTACAGGTCTTAACTTGTCGGCTAGTTCGTGATCATTTCTCTCGAACACGAGTTGTTGCTAGCTGGTTCCAGACGTCTAGTCAGCGCTTTCTTACTGGCTTATTCATTTAGTTTAATATATTACTTATACTTTTAAGCTTTATTATTTTCTAGAATATTCCACCCGTAACACTTATAATTCAATAAATAGGTGTAAGTTTCAAAAGAAATTTTTTTTCTAGATCGAGATTATAAATTGACAATTTTCATTGCTCTAAAATAAGATTTATCTATTAATTACATCCTTATAGATGTTATATTATTGATTTTTTTCAATAAAAACTTTAAATATTAAAAAGAAGAGAAAGATATGACATAATTTATGGAAAAATATTTATAATGCAATTAAATAAACTGTAAGCGTTCACATAGATTAATTATATTTAGTCTTACGTTTCATGACAGATAATATGATCAATTTCGTAAGCTTATATGTGAGGGGTCGCGTGGAATAAGGATCTTACTCAAGTTAGGCCCTTTTTGAAATTATGATTGAAAATGTATCTAGAAAATGTATCAAGAAAATGTATCAATTTCGTAAGCTTATATATGAGGGGTCACGTGGAATAAGGATCTAACTCGAGTTAGGCCCTTTTTGAAATAATGATTGAAAATGTATCTAGGAGATATTCTTTATATGTTTATAAAATATAAAAGAATAAAAACGTGTCTCTGTATGTTTAAATGATACAGAACATAAAAGAAGGGCCTAACTTGAATTATGCGACATTTTCATTATTTCAAATTTCTCGAAAAAATCTTATGAAAGCCACAAATAAGTTAACAAACATCAATAATGTTGGAATAAAAAAGGCAAAACTTGCAGATTTAAAATCTTTAATGTAATTTTTATCAACATTGTGCAAAATTAGTATAATGAAAATGTTTTTCTCTTCGTGAATGAAAATGAGGATTCAAAAACTGAATGTTTTGTTATATCTTGTAAGTAAAAGTTAATAATAAATGTATTGCAAAAAATCAAATAATTTTCTTATGAGTGATTCATCTCAAAGCCTTAATTCATACAAAATTGGCAAAAAGGGCCGAACTCGAATTTTTCAATCTTCAAAATTTTTTTATTAACAATATTTAACTCGAAAATACCACTTAGATCTTTTGTATTAAAGTATTTACTATAACATTATAAAATATCACAATATTTTATAAAGCTGATATCAAGTTAAACAATTTTTTTTAATTACTAAAAACTATACTTTTAGAGTTAGGCCTTTTTTCCACGCGATCCCTCATATAAAAGATATTAGGAAAAATTGCTGATGAATTATTTTTTTTACATTGAAGTTACATTCAAAAAATAAAAAAATATATACCAACTCAATGAGCTTTATAAGAAAGCTTCGCGCCGAAGCACTTGGCAGCGTTTCTTTTTCTACTGATCGGTTACAAACAACGACTCTTTTTCTCTTTCATATAACGATTGAATGTGCAATTGAACGTTTTATTTTTATAAATTTATTCGTATTATTTTTATGAATTATAAAATGTAGTCAATCATAAAAAGAGCGCAATACTGATGGTTAATTTTAATGAATTATCATTCGTGGAAGAAGGACAAACGGAGAGGAAACATGTTTGGACGAGAGTAAAAGATGATTTTCCACGATACGTTTTCATTTAATGATTTTTCATTAATTCTGAATTATCAATAAGTTTAAGTTGTATGCGTTTTTAGCCCGGTACAAGAGAAAATCGTATATGGCTGATTCCATTTCAAATCGAACAGTCAGTATACACTCAAGTCACCAATTACTGCGCTAATGGAGTATGTTATTCTACCCTAAAAATAAGGGTATACGTATTTTTTTATTTTGCTGAAATATCAAAATTGCATCAGATATGCACTTTTGAAAATTGCATACAAAAACTAAATGTTAAAACTGAAAATGTTGAGAATAACTTTAGAGGGCTATCGTTTTACCAATTTTCAATGAATTTTGGTAAACCTTATTTTGTTTTATTATGTTTTAAGCCCTCTTTAATTCAGTGCAAGAAATAGCTGTTCTGCCAACAAATATATGCGATTTCAATTCCCCAAGTTGTTTTAACCACATATGACTTTTTTGAATCCCATTATATTTAGGAACTGTACTCCATTCAATATTTTTTTCTTTTCTAAATTTTTCAATCTTATTTATTGGTAATAATATGATTTTGATTGCACTGGTGTACTTTTAAACCCAATTTATAAAATCGTCAGCATTTTGTATCGATTCTTCATGAACTCTTTTTCATTTATGTGAAGTAGCATAATGCTTTAGAAGCCCACCTATTCCATCAACGGCTCCTTTCCCATGACCAGTCGCAGAAAATAACCATTTCATTCGATAAGGAAAATGTTTGAATTCATGTAGCTGAAAACGATTTTTAAATTGGCTTGCAGCTCCATCTGATATAATAGTGACTTTAGTAACTAAATCATTTTTCATAAGATCGATAATTTTACTTATTGCTAATAGTGCATATGCAGTATCATGCTTTTTGTCGTCACTAACGATCGCAAAGCTTTGCGTTATCTCTCCTTGGTAACAGACTGCAATAAAAATAGAAATTTGGTTATTTACCCAATGATTTCCCTGAAACGCTTTATTATTTATTACAGACCAATTTTCTGCAAAATCAACGTGGATAATTAACTTAGTAGGATCAGCTTTACCTTCTTCTTTTTCTTTTTTTACAGCTTCACGTTGAATATTTTTTATGTATACGTGAGTACTTGCTTTTAGTGCGCAGATTGAAAATTTTTCTTTAAAAACTGATAAGCTTACTGTTTGTTTGATAAGATTGCCATTATTCCACAAAGCAAACGTAATTTCATCTTCACAATTTTCTTTCAGTTTTAACAATTTTAATGTGATACCCTCACTACCGGGGCAATAATTGCATTCTTGCAAGAAACACGAATCAGATGGTTCAGAACACAACATTGCGTTAGTTATTTCTGAACGAATTAAATCTAATTCAGAATTATTATCGCCTCTAAAACGAATTAAACTTGTAAGAAACAGTTCAAAATTTTCGCAATGTACATAAAGACAAGTTTCCTTCACAGGGCTTGTTAAGACGAAACTTGGTCTTAGACTATAGAATTTCGATTTTCCTATTTGTAAGTTTGGATTTTCTTGTCTTAATTGACTATATGTTTCTTTTAAGCTTCGAGTAAGAAACCGTTTAACTTTTTTAGTTTTTGTATTATTAACTTTAACAGTAACAACATCAGATTTATTTGGACTTTGTCTACTACAATTAAAATCATCATTTAAAAAATATTCCATAGCGATAATTTTTGTATTTTCATCAATAGGATGACCAGTATATGAATCTGGCTCCGAATAAACTCCTTTATTTTTCACGAGATTTCTTGATTTATTTATCATATACTTACTTATATTCGGGAATAGTGAGCAAATTTTTATTTTGCTTAATTTTGAAGGTAGTAGAGTTAGAAGTTCTATTTTCTCCGAAACAGAAGAACATTTTTCTAAAGCCGATTTAAAATTTTCTACAATTTCGTTCCAATAGTTTTCAGTCGAACTTTTGTTCGATTCTATTGATTCAACTAAAATGTCATACGCATCTTCTAATTTACTTCCGACAGTAGCAGAAAAAGCTGAAATTAAAGATTTTTTCTTTTTAGATGCGTAATTTTCTGTTAAATTTTTAGGTATTGCAGTTTTTCTTTTTAGCGGCGAGACGCATTGAGGTAAAATTGTATTAATACTCTCGTTTAATTCCTATATTCGTTCGGGTGTCTTGGGGATAAAATCATCATGTTTTCCGCTAAAAAGTTCAGTGATTTCATTTTCAGATGTAGATTCGAAATCACTTAAAATCATTTTTGATATGCGTTCATGGCAATTTTTGCATACATTAGTAGAGGGCAGTATCTTTAAATCTGGATAAAGCTGTGCCAAATTAATGGCCAAATCTTCCAACGGTCTAAAACGTAAATTTCTGCTTTTATAAACTACCTTCTTATGCATTTGAAAAAAATCGGGACATCGAATTCTTGTAGAAGCGTGAATTTCGGACATCGTAATTGCAGAGTTTTGTTTACTTTTTCAAAAGTCCGAAAAGTACCTTTCAAAGCAGACGTAAGAATAACTAGCTTGTATATAACAATTCTAATATGCTGTTTTGGTTACGCGAGGTATTTGTCCGCGAATGAGCCTCCTATTGCCTGCACATCGAAACATACACAATATAGATATACACGAAGAGAATTATTATTTTCCATTTTTTAATATTTATTTTTATATTACGAATTTTTATATAAATATATATATATATATATATATATATATATATATATATTCACTTTTGATGATATATACATACATACAAAGGTAAACAAATAATGAGCGAAGCATGCGACAGCGTTGGAATGAACATTGCTTAAGACTTTCGAACGTATATACAAAAATTTTTCACTAATAAAATTTGTGGATTTTTTTTCTCGCTTCAAACAAATAAGTACAGGATCAACCAAGTACCATTAGATAGGTAATTTGGTCCTCTATGAGCACAAAAAATTTCAGCAAAAAAAAAATGGGTTTTTCGAGAAAAATGCATGTGCATAAAAAGTGCATTTTATGGTAAAATGCACATATCTTAGTCATTTTTTAGTCTTTTTTGAAATTTCTTGCACTGAATTAAAGAGGGCTTAAGAAGGGGCTGAACTATCTGTCTTTGTCTAATAGCGTTTCTCATCATTTATGTAAACACTATCCGGTATAACAAGAAAAAAATAGCAGCCCCCGCTAGATATTAGTATAATAAGTAAATTTTGTAATAACAACCAAATTTTTTCACTGCGTAGTTTTTGACTAATTAGAGACCTACTAGCAATTTAGAATATAACCTATCTTTTTTTGGTAGGTTATATTGTATATTATCTACTTAAAACATAATAAAACAAAAAAAGGTTTACCAAAATTCATTGAAAATTGGTAAAACGATAGCCCTCTAAAGTTATTCTCAACATTTTCAGTTTTAACATTTAGTTTTTGTATGCAATTTTCAAAAGTACATATCTGATGCAATTTTGATATTTCAGCAAAATAAAAAAATACGTATACCCTTATTTTTAGGGTAGAATAACATACTGCATTAGCGCAGTAATTGGTGACTTGAGTGTATACTGACTGTTCGATTTGAAATGGAATCAGCTATATACCACTTAGGATCAAAATGCGACACTGTAGGCCGGCATTTTCAATCCATACCTGCCTAGTATGCCGCATTTTTAACGTCTATTACGCTGGCACAGCCACTAGACAACGCCACTACCTAACCATTACCATATTTTGTTGCTAATTTGTTGCTAATTTGTTACGCAAAAATCTATTTTGTTGCTCTAGCCGTTCCCGAAAACCACGGGCCGTGCTAGCGTAAGTCTTACGCTAGCAAGGCCACTGCTTTAACTCTTATTCTAATTAAGATATTTTAACTATTCGAACAGCATAATTTGTTGCTAACTTGTTGCTGAAAGATGATATTTTCCAAAATTCGAAAACAATAGTATTTGACCCTAATACCGACATCAGGCCCAGTTGAATTTCAAGAAATCAGTTATTTTTAAGGGTATGACTAAAACTAAAGAGCACTAATTTGTTGCTAATTTGTTGCTGATGATTCCACCTTGAAACAATTTTTTTGCTCCAGCCGTTCCCGAGAAACACGGGCCGTGCTAGCGTAAGTCTTACGCTAGCAAAGCCACTGCTGTAACTCTGGTTCTAATTGAGATATTTCAAAGATTAGAACGGCATGATTTGTTGCTAATTTGTTGCTGAAAGATGATGTTTTCCAAAATTCGAAAACAATAGAATTTGACCATAATACCGACATCAGGCCCAGTTGAATTTCAAGAAATCAGTTATTTTTCAGGGTATGACTTAAACTAATGAGTAATAATTTGTTGCTGATTTGTTGCTGAAAGATGATGTTTTCCAAAATTCGAAAACAATAGTATTTGACCCTAATACCGACATCAGGCCCAGTTGAATGTCAAGAAATCAGTTATTTTTCAGAGTATGACTAAAACTGATGAGTAACAATTTGTTGCTAATTTGTTGCTGATAATTCAACCTTGAAACAATTTTTTCGCTCTAGCCGTTCCTGAGAAACACGGGCCCTGCAAGCGTAAGTCTTACGCTAGCAAGGCCAATGCTGTAACTCTGGTTCTAATTAAGATATTTTAAAGATTCAAACGGCATGATTTATTGCTAATTTGTTGCTAATAGATGATATTTTCTAAAATTCGAAAACAATAGTATTTGACCCTAATACCGACATCAGGCCCAGTTGAATTTTAAGAAATCAAGCATTTTTCAGAGTATGACTAAAACTGATGAGTAATAATTTGTTGCTACTTTGTTGCTGATGATTCCACCTTGAAACAATTTTTTTGCTCCAGCCGTGAAACACGGGCCGTGCTAGCGTAAGTCTTACGCTAGCAAGGCCACTGTTGTAACTCTTGTTCTAATTAAGATATTTTTCTGCATTCTAACCTCAAAATCGCAACTTCTTTTCTTATTTTCGGCTCTCATGCGAAAAAAATCATTATTAAGCTCTGGTGTTAAGGCTGTTTTACGAAACTCGTTACGTAAATCCAGCCTTTTCACCCCAGGTTAATAATGTACTATTATAGCACTGCGTGAGCTAAATCCGCGTTTTCTACATCATTTAGCGGGAGCTAAGTACAACTTTTTTGAACTGTGTAAAAAAGTACTACTGTAATATATTTCACACTTTATCATACTGTTCGAAAAAGGAATCATATCGAAACCACGCGTCACAATCACGCTTTGTACGTTTATTAATACGTAGAAATATCTTTTCACCTATAATAACACGTAGACAATTAACCAAAAAATATAAATACCTCAATAAAGAATTAAAAGCATCAAGAAAACGAAAACTATAGTTTATAAATTCTTATTGTACCGTGAATTGTCGAAATATATAAAACCTCTGTGAGCGCGCATGCGTGTACAGTGTATACAGCCTAACGATGAGAAAGAGAGAGATGCATATATGAAAAATGAACTAGATGTTTCGCTTTGTCTGACTTATGTATACATGAATCTGAATAATCGGCAAGATTTTGTTAGCATATTGTATTTAATTATTAATAAAATATCAGTGATATTAATAATTATCAATATAATTTTACACTCTAAAAATGCTTTTGAAATCGTTTTTACTTTTCTTATTTGTTTGTGAAGGGTTTAGTTTTAATAATGTATATAATTTTCATTTTTTTCGAATTATCGTTCGTAGAGTGCATAGTTTTGTTGATATATAGCGTTCGTTTTTATTTACGAATTATCATTCATGGAGCGTATAGATTTCGTTGAAATTTATTTTCTATAGTATAGATTACGTGTGGTGGATTTATCTCACACGTGCTATAAAATAATATACGATTCGTATGCTCAAAGTGGTCCTCTCACATGATGTGCTTAGCACCCTCGCTGCGCTCGGGTGCTAACTGCGCGCCGTGTTAAAAAGGACCACTTGAAGCACGTGTATCGTAATGTACTATTAACGATTCGAACGGCATAATTTGTTGATAAAAGATAACATTTTCCGAAATTCGAAAACAATAGTATTTGAATCAAGTTTAGTTTATTTCTGCCGCCCAGTATTTGCTGCACGAGCGAGAGGGGTACTACTGGCTGGCAGCAGCAGGAATGAATAGCAGATGCACTAGTTCTTTTATTTATAAGAGAAAGAGACAGAGAAAGAGTTGGAGTTAGAAAAAGGAGGGTCTCGCAAAGCGCGCCCGAGATTGACTGCGGTTCGAGCAACAAATTCGCCCCGTATTAATCCTTCTTACTCCCAAATGGCGTAGATGATTTTATGTCGTTGTAGCAGGTATAAGGGACTATCAAATTATAAATGTGCAAATTCGCTATCCTTCTTTCTTTTGATTTGAATTTGAATAAACGTATGGTAACAGTGTAGACGCGGATCGTCTGCGGAACCGTCATTGATGTGTCACAAATTTGACAAGCTGACCACGCATATCACGCACATTTTATAATTAATGTTTTTTTTCACTGTCTCACTTTCACTATAATAATAATTTTGTTGTTATTTGTACTAATTTTTTTTCATTATTTGCACTAATTTTTTTGTATGATTAATCAATTTTTTAAAAGACAAAATGTGAAAAGAAAATACAAAACACGCCGATTAAACTAACCAATTTTACGACTTCGACGATCGCTTCAGAGCTAATTACTACCTTGTAGTGTGACGTATAGATGACTCCATACGTCACCATGTGAGGTATGGAATCATCTATATTTTTTAATGTGAAGTATAGCAAACTGAATATAGTTGTGCTACGAATTAAAATGTATGTAACCTCAATACCCATTTAACTAGCTTTGCACATACAACACCGAATACCTGATACGACATATATATATATATATATATATATATATATATATATATATATATATATATATTTATATATTAATATAGCTAAAACAACTCATACGCCTCCTGTTCGCACCTCCCACGCTTCAAGAGAAAAAATCTCTCGCGAAGAAAACGTTGCGAAGAAACAGAACTTGACCTAACCGTAACCCTTAGTGGAGATGTAAGCTCGTAATATAAACTCAGCAATTCTTACTTAAATCCATTACTATTTAAATAACAATTATGAATTCGAATCAAATATATATAATATAATTATTTTGTACTAATAGAATACATAATAAAAATGTAAAAATCTATAGTTACAATTAAAACAAATCTATATATAAATTTCGCCCAAGGTTTGGACAAAAAAATTTAATTTGAATATGTTTTTTTTTGGTTTTTACAACAGAACTTATTTAGTCATAACCTGTCAAACACATTATAATGCAATGAATGCTATGCATCTAAAAATTCGTTAATATGTTATTTATATCTTTCGACTTTAAAACATAAAAGAACGTATCTAAAAACTTTTGAAATCCAAAATTTATAAAAAGTTAGATTTGAAAAGCTTTATTAACATAATATGTCATTTTTATACTCTCATTTCGTTGCTGCCGAGATGTATTATATCATGCAGCAAATGCTGGACGGCAGAAATACTAATTAGTAATTAATTGAAATTACTAATTAGTTTTAGTCATACCCTGAAAAATAACTGATTTCTTGAAATTCAACTGGGCCTAATGTCGGTATTAGGGTCAAATACTATTGTATTCGAATTTTAGAAAATATCATCTTTCAGCAACAAATTAGCAACAAATTATGCCGTTCGAAAAGTTAAAATATCTTAATTAGAACAAAAGTTACAGCAGTGTCCTTGCTAGCGTAAGACTTACGCTAGCACGATCCGTGTTTCTCAGGAACGGCCGGAGCAAAGAAATCGTTTCGAGGTGGAATTATCAGCAACTAATTAGCAACAAATTATTACTCATCAGTTTTAGTCATACTCTGAAAAATAACTGATTTCTTAAAATTCAACTGGGCCTGATGTCGGTATTAGGGTCAAATATCATTGTTTTCGAATTTCGGAAAACACCATCTTTCAGCAACAAATTAGCAACAAATTATTACTCTTTAGTTTTAGTCATACCCTGAAAAATAACTGATTTCTTGAAATTCAACTGGGCCTGATGTCTGTATTAGGGTCAAATACTATTGTTTTCGAATTTTGGAAAATATCATCTTTCAGCCACAAATTAGCAAAAAATTATGCCGTTCGAATAGTTAAAATATCTTAATTAGAACAAAAGTTACAGCAGTGTCCTTGCTAGCGTAAGACTTACGCTAGCACGATCCGTGTTTCTCAGGAACGGCCGGAGCAAAAAAATGGTTTCAAGGTGGAATTATCAGCAACAAATTAGCAACAAATTATTACTCATTAGTTTAAGTCATACTCTGAAAAATAACTGATTTCTTAAAATTCAACTGGGCCTGATGTCGGTATTAGGGTCAAATACTATTGTTTTCGAATTTTGGAAAATATCATCTTTCAGCCACAAATTAGCAATGAATCATGCCGTTTGAATCTTTAAAATATCTTAATTAGAACCAGAGTTACAGCATTGGCCTTGCTAGCGTAAGACTTACGCTTGCAGGGCCCGTGTTTCTCAGGAACGGCTGGAGCGAAAAAATTGTTTCAAGGTTGAATTATCAGCAACAAATTAGCAACAAATTGTTACTCATCAGTTTTAGTCATACTCTGAAAAATAACTGATTTCTTGACATTCAACTGGGCCTGATGTCGGTATTAGGGTCAAATACTATTGTTTTCGAATTTTGGAAAACATCATCTTTCAGCAACAAATCAGCAAGAAATTATTACTCATTAGTTTAAGTCATACCCTGAAAAATAACTGATTTCTTGAAATTCAACTGGGCCTGATGTCGGTATTATGGTCAAATTCTATTGTTTTTGAATTTTGGAAAACATCATCTTTCAGCAACAAATTAGCAACAAATCATGCCGTTCTAATCTTTAAAATATCTCAATTAGAACCAGAGTTACAGCAGTGGCCTTGCTAGCGTAAGACTTACGCTAGCACGGCCCGTGTTTCTCGGGAACGGCTGGAGCAAAAAAATTGTTTCAAGGTGGAATCATCTGCAACAAATTAGCAACAAATTATTACTCTTTAGTTTTAGTCATACCCTGAAAAATAACTGATTTCTTGAAATTCAACTGGGCCTGATGTCGGTATTAGGGTCAAATACTATTGTTTTCGAATTTTGGAAAATATCATCTTTTAGCAACAAATTAGCAACAAATTATCCCGTTCGAATAGTTAAAATATCTTAATTAGAATAAGAGTTACAGCAGTGGCCTTGCTAGCGTAAGACTTACGCTAGCACGGCCCGTGTTTCTTGGGAACGGCTAGAGCAACAAAATTGATTTTTGCGTAACAAATTAGCAACAAATTAGCAACAAAATATGGCATTGGTTAGGTAGTGGCGTTGTCTAGTGGCTGTGCCAGCGTAATAGACGTGCATTTTTATCCCACACAGCATAATATACTATATATTTCTAACAGTTTACATGAAAAATTATTTTATTTTATTATTACAGAAAAAATTATTTTTGTGACCTTTATTCATTTTAAATTATTACTCATTGTTGATCATGAATTAATTGTTTTATTTAAATTTACATATTTTAAAATAGTATAAGTGAAAGAGCTTATGTTTATGGCAATACGCTATTGATATATGAAATTATGACATAACGTATCAAGCGTGCCATAGCGTAAAAGATAGCGTTGATGCCTGGTCAGGGGACGTGTCGTGTAAAAAACTTCATTAACCACGAAAGGGCATAGCCTTTGGATCACATATTTTGATGAAATTTTCGGAATTCGTTCTTAGGTATCTGAATATGAGTAAAGCCACAACGGTACGGTCTAATGCTTCGAAAAACTAAAGATATAGACATTATTTTTCTCCCTTATGATTCTCCCTCTATCTGTACGTAGTTTAACACGTCTGATTTTTTACTGTTTGTATTTATTGTTCTGGTACTGCATTTCAGTGCCCTAGGGCGTTTTTGTTACAGATTCTTACACGCACAATTAGAAAGGCACCGTATCGGCTATAAATCATTTTTAATAGCGATCCTTGCATTTTATCTTGAGATTTTTACCATGGCACTGAATTTTGAGGTTAGGACTACTGTAACTTTGAGGTTAGTTATGGAGGAAATTTTGACTTGTAAGCAGAGATACTGGTTGCGCCAAACGTAATCTTCAAGCTTCTCTTCGACCAATAAAGTGGAAATCCGTTCTACCATGTAAGCTTTTGGAGATTAGTTCTTTTTTTTAGAAGTTTCTGAATATACACGTCAGAGTCATGGATAGCTGTATGATCTGTGAATTATCAACCAACGATAAATGGTGCATGGCGAAGCTTCATTTGTGTTTTACTTGGCAGCAGCGTCGTCATGCAAAATGCATGGGACGTTCAGAAATGGATAATGGCACAAAATATGAATGCAGAAAGTACCTGGAAACTCAAAAAAACAGTAAAATGTCCTCCACGTTACTGGCAGTAGAAGCACAAAAATAAATTGAGTTGCGCCGAACATGACTGCATGCAAAGCTGCTACTAAACAGCCCATCAGTAACTCTATACCAACACAAACTGACTCAGAAGTAGCATCAGTCATCACCTCTCAGAAGCGGCCAGCACGAGTAAAGACTACTATCGGGGCGCGAATTAGGACCAGCAACAACGGCGTCGCGGTGTATGGAGGAAAAAATAGATTAAGTATTAATTCATCTAGTAAGAAATTAAGAGGTGTAATAATAATAATGATAGTTTTTTTTTGGTCGGTTTAACTACAAAAATCTGCAAGCAGACTGTCGGGAGTTTCTGGGACCTGTAAGAGAATACAGACGGAAGAAAAATCACAGGTGATAGGTGCTATCAATAAGCCAGTGACCCTCTGAAAATCGCAATCCGCTTATCCGACAAATAAATGTCTTTTGACGTGTAAGGGATAATCAAACCCTCACTAAGAGCGTTCATTTACCCCAAAATCTGTTTGTCATGTAACATCAGGCTGGCGCTGGTTTTTGATGGTCTTAGATCTTTCTTCCTGTTTTTATTCTATTTGACTAGATTTGTTTCCTTAACCTAAAAAGCGTATGAAAATAAATCTTACGCGTTCCATTTTCACATGCATGCATAGCTACGCGCGTAAAAAACTTCAGTTTGGAGTAAGGTCCGGTGATTCTCCCCCGCGATACACATTTCTTGGGAGTCTGAAGCGACGCTCTGAGAGGGTCGACTTTGTTTCTTAACAAGAATTCATACTTTCGTCGAATTCGTGATCGGAAAGGTAACATTTACGTATAGGACTGGCTCTGCAAAGGAGAGCAAACTCAGTCCTTTCTATATCTTTAGTCTTGTTTTATCGTGGATTGGAAAAGGTTTTATGCCCCGCATGGAGCTAGCTTATCTACCGCGTCTGACTCATGCTCACACTCGGACGCGCGTGATATAACAACGAACGTGGAGGAAGCGAACCCACTGGCACGCTTACCTCCCGCGACACTCACACAACAGCAAAATCTCGCACTGTTGCTGCCTTATCACTCATTTATATGATACACGATTGGTTTTCTCATTTAAAAAAAATCTTTGTCATCACCCTTAAAACCCGAATCTATGGGACCGGCTTATGTCTCTCGGTTATGCAGAAACGTTAGCATGGCTCCTGTGGTATTATTTGTACTCCGATAGATTTTTCTATCTAAATACGTTTTTTTATGTCTTAGAACGCTTTCAACAAAATATATCATAGCATTCCATTTCTCTCCAGCCAAGATCATTTTATTTATGATCGTCTCTGGCATTAGTTGTCCGACTATTTACTTGACCTAGCTTATTTCTTCGTTCCACTGATAGCAGACGAAAAATCTATGATACGCATCGTCGCGGTTAGCGAAACAGAAGATGCAGCTCGGGTCCTGAACCTTTCCCATAATACTGAGGAACTCAGGAACTGAGGTCACTGAGGAACTGGGTGAGTTAATAGTTAACCTCTCCAAGCTTTCTTTTAACCCATAGAGCTAGCTCCCCAATAAGAACATGGGTCCATCAGCTGTCTTTCTCCTAATTCTATATTTTTTGCCAGGATTCCATGGTTACCTGTCTTTCTTCCTTCTAGATTATTGCAGTTTCTTCTTCCTGTTTCTTCCATTCATAGGTTCACTTGCGTTTCATTGCTTGCAATTTGATCGGAATGATTCTTGCGATGACTAGCTCTGCGGGACGCGAGACAGTGCAAGAGGCGCTGGTGACTCTGAGAGCCCCTCTCCTTTTAACTAAAGATAATGTTTTCCGGTGCGACTTCCTTATCATTGAGTCGGCCCATATTTCAGAGCCGTACAATAAGATGGACATTATCACTGACATCAAGAGTCGTCGTTTGCTCGATTTTGAACCGCTGGTGTTGGCCATAAGACGATTTAACTGCAAAGTTTTCATTTTCACTTTGTTTACGACGTATTTAAGGTGCGACGAAAAAGTTAGTTTTGCATCTAGCTTCATGCTAAAATACATCACCTTCCTCTTTGCCTGCACCACGTTTGTGCCTATTGTAATGGAAAACTCAATGTTGATGTGTTACTAGGATTGCCAGCGATAAGTAGATCGTATTTATATTTAAGCCTCCGCTCCGCTACCACATCGTAGGTGGACACTAACAAGGACAGCAACATGCAGAGTAATAATAATAATAATAAGAAAAACAATTTTGATGGGATCCAAGGATGCTCAGATATAACCTCATTGCAGGCAGCTGTGTTTTCACTAAAGGCGGCACTGCTCGGCAGGCTTGACTCAATTCAAAATACTTTTGAAGCTTTTACAAACCACACTAAGAATACTGACAATGGCCTGCGCGATATTTTTTCCAAAATTGAATGCAAAGTAAAGTTACTAAAAAATGAGAAACTGGGCAGATGCGGTTGTTAAAGGAAAATCGAAAACTCAAGGAAAGCATAGTCACTTTAAAAAAGAATTTCCTGTTCACCCTAAATAGTTCAATTGAAACTTTTATTAAAACTATAAGCGATTAATTTAATAATCTGCAAACCCTTCTTAACGATGAGTCCAGTGGAGTGGACAGGGGCATCTTGGGCATCTGGATTTATGGACACAACTAAAACACAAGCACCACATACACGCACAGTAATTAATGATAAGACACCCCATCAGGTTGAGACGAAGTATGGTCACAGGGATGGTATATTGGTGATCTCTGGCAGGCTAGACTGCTTAGCAGTCAATAATGGACAAGAGGACTACGCTTGTGCCGTTCTTGGTGCCATACTTCCAATAATCAAGCGTGCCAATATAATTCTATTTGCTAAGGAAATCACTAAATATGATGATATGAACGGAATCGGTGGCTGTCCAAGGAGTGCGTTCTCATTGCTGGTGAGACTCTCTGATAAGGACCTGGCACAAAAGGTATTTGATGCTAAACGATAATTTACAGGTTTTTTGACTGCGGATATTCATACCTCCTTTCTCGGCGGATTGTTTAACATCAAACATCACAGTTTGATATTTATAAACGAATTCTTGCCTAAAGATGAATATGTTAATTTTGAAAAATTAAAAAAGTATGCCAGAGAATAAGGCCTTAAATTTGTTTGGCACAGACGTGGTGAATTTCTGGTGATGTAGTAAAGTTTTTGAGCAACAAAATATAGCTAAAAATCAAGTATTAATTAAAGATAATGGAATAACATTGAATGCGACCTTCCCTCAATGACTGCGCAAGGCCTTCTCTGACGGTCGTACAAGGAGGAGTGGTGAGCTGCGAGCGCGCTTTCTGAATGTGACTATGTTAACAGCTCACATTTGGTAGGTGTGTCAGTTCCTAGACAGGTAGTCCTTTTTACGACATATTTATAGTGTCTGAGACCTGGCTGGGTTCTGTCTGTTTTGGATGACGTCATTCGGATCAAGGGTTATCAAGTGTTCAGACAGGACAGAAATCTACGTGAGGAGTTGCCTTGTATATTGAAAACAATTAAAAATGTACTATTTTGGCTCCTTCGGATACTTAAACTAGTCATAGTGAACTACGGGTAAACTGGAGGTGTCTAAATATATCTTCTGTTCTGTGCAAAAGGGCGGCTCTGAACCCGTGTTGGTTTCTGTTATTTATCAGTCTCCTGCAATTTTGTTTAATAAAATCACAGATTTTTTATATGTTTTGAGAAATCATCCCTCTGATTACTTTCATTAGATTATAATGGGAGACCTGAATGTCGATCTCCTGCGTAAGAGCAGGGCTGCTAAATTTCCTAATAAGTTTTTGGCTGAGCTTTTGTTACAGTTAGTACAGCACGGTGCCATGCATCACACTCTGACGTCTTACACGTGAATTTACCTGATTCTTGTCGACGATAACGGCACAGAACTTGACACATGAAACTTACTGGCTGATTTTCACAGTTAGCATAACTTAATTGATTTATCTATTTTTTGTCATCATGTCATAACAGATCAAAAAGCAATTAAGTATAGGAATTATATCATATTTGCCCAATGTTATTGGTACAAAGTTCTGCCAGCTGTAATTAGACGCCATTTACAGTTGGTACAGTTGACGCAGAATCTGCATCTGACTGCCTCTGTGACAATCTTACGGCAGCAATAAAAAATCTAGCACCGCTAAAAACACTTAAACTTAGTAAAGACAAATTTCCATAGATAAACAAAGGATTTTTGCAAATGTGGTTTCAGAGAGATGCCATGTACTGAAGATACATACGGACAAAGGATGAGAGATATCTCTTTAAATTTTTGGAACTGCGTAAAATGATAGACGAACAGACTGAACAAGCTAAGACTACTTACTTTTATAATAGGCTGTTCGAAGCTCTTACCAGAGGTAATATCTGGAAGGAGTTAAAAGACCTAGGGCTCCTGTCCGGACTTCGAGAAAACTAGAATGGATTTACTCCATATGAGCTTTATGCGTACTTTGCGGAGTTGTCAGTCTCGCCACACGATGATAATAAGGAATGTAAGAGAATTCTTTCTCAATGAAGTAGAAGTGGCTTTGCCTTTAAGCCAATTAATATTAATGTTTCATTAAAAAAGTGTCCTGCACCTACGTTGCCTAAAGATTTTAGGCCAAAAGCAATCTTATGTTTTCTTTTGAAGGTCCTTGAGAAGATTGCCCATGACCAACTGCAATAGTACATTACAATATATAAGATACTTGACTCTTTGCAGACTGGCTTTAGAAAGCATCACTTAACGCCGACTGCCGTACTTAAAATTACAGGCGACATAAAATCAGGTCTAGATAAGAAACTCGTCACGTTACTACTTCTATTTAACTTTGGTAAGACATTCGACACGATCTCGCACTCTAAACTACTTGCGAGGCTAAGATCGATGGGGTTTTCCAGGGCTACACTCGAGTGGATTAGCTTCTATTCATCAGTTAGGAATCAAATGGTTTTCACGCATTTAAATGTGGAATTAAATTAGCTAATAGCCAATTTAGGAGTTCCGCAGGGTTCAGTGCTAGGGCCTCTGTTGTTTTGCCTTTATATTAATAAAATACACTTCCTTACACATGTTCTTGTCATCCCTAGATAAGAATTTGATAACACGAAAAGTTTTGTAACTCCATAACCAATAGTCGTAGAGTAAAAATTTCAACATGGTTAAAAATTTAAGATAAAAACCTTAAAAAACCCGCTTCTTTTGTTTTTAAAACCCACAAACTGACCCCTAAAACAATATAATAAAGAAATGAAGAAATTGAAAAGATTTTGATGAACTTCAAACCTGAAAAAAGCGAAGTTGGTTTGAAAGAGTATTTATTCAGCTTTAACATAAGATGTGTAACATTGAATTTGGTCCATCTATACCAATGAAAGACTGATTTTCGTAAAAAAAAGGCTTTTTATTAATACGTATATTTAAAAAATTAAGCAGCCTAAAAAAGGGTAAATAGAAAAAACATCTGTTTTGAGCACAGAATATAGATTTACAATTTAGCATTGATCCAAGAGAAAAATTTTTTTTTTTAATTATTTCTAAACTGTGAATCTATATTTTGTGCCAAAAACACACCTTGTTTCTATTTACACTTTTTTTCTAGGCTGCTTAATTTTTTAAATATACGCATTTTTAAAAAAAATCTTTTTTTCACAAAAATCAGTCTCTTATTAGTTTAGATGGACCAAATTCAATGTTACACATCTTATTTTAAAGCTGAATGAATACTCATTTGAACCAATATTGCTTTTCTATTTTTTACTTTACGACAATCATACCTAAAATTATTCAGGTTTGAAGTTTTTCAATGTATGTTTCCGTAAGAAAGGGCATGAGGCTACTAACTCCGAGAGCCGTCAAGAGACGCGTTTTTTGTAATGTTTCTTGAAAAGTTTCTTTAATATTTTTGGAGAGATTTCTAAAAGATTTTTTTAAGGGTTTCATAAAACATTACACCTATATTTTATAAAATGTTATAATAAAAATATTAAAAAAACATTGCAGAGTCCTTTCAACGAAAGGTTTCAGGAAAATTTTTCACGATCTTACTCGAAATTTTGCGTGAAACCTTTTGTAAACATTTTGAAAATCTTTTTACGAGGTAAATTATCGTAGACAAAAAAACATTGCTGAAATCTTTAACTGAAAGGTTACTGCAAGTTTTAAAACTTCTATTGAAACTTTTTAAGGATCTTGCAGCAACCTTTCACGCTGTGTGGAATATTATTAAATTATTTTATTACTTTACAATGTTTAAGCTAAGGTTTATAAAGATTGAGATAGTGTGTTTAGATGATCCAGGCGAAAAGAATCATTAAATTCCTCATTCAATTAATCATTTAAACAAACTACTGACTCGTACAGCAATAAAATCATTTGATGAATAATCTATTAAATCACTTGTCAAATAATTGAACAAAAAATAAAAATAAGTGAAAATTTAATGTAATGTGAATGGGAAAATTTTATAATCTTCATTAGATACCCTTTTAATTTTAAATACAAAGGGTCTAGGCAATTAAGATAATGAAAAATGCCCCTGACGCTTTTGAAATCCTAAAAGCATCGTCGTATAGTACTTAGAAAAATATGATTTTAGTAAACGTTTCAGCCCTCTAGACCCTACATAACCTCAAAATATAAAAAAACGAGTTTTTCGCTTTTGTAACGATATTTCGGCTTCTAAGCATCGTAGAAACTTTTTTTTTTATTTCGTAGGTTTTTTTTATCTACATCATACTATTTTTTGTTTTAATTATTAGTGCGAAATCGAAACTGTTTTGGCGTTAGAAAGTTTAAAAATATAAAGAAAACTAGAGCAGCAACAGGACCGAAAAAATTATATGTTGTATATTTTACAAAAAACCATATCCATGAATGTTTATAGATTTTTAAAAGTGGTGACACAAAGTCTAAATCGCAAAAAACCTTGTTTTTTTGATGTTTTATGATATTTTTACCTAGTTTTGAAGCATTTTGCTATGGCAAATTCTGTTATCAATCTTCAATTGTCTAGCAATTATATTTATATATATATATATGTATTTATATATATATATATATATATATATATATGCCGGATACTTCAGTGAGTAACCAAGGTTCGAAGGCAGGAGGTTGGTCAGGATGGACGGTAAAATGACAAAGGATAGTAAACAGGTTGACACGTTTGCTTATGCTAGGGAGTACCTGGGCTTTATTGTACTCTAAATACTCATATCTTACAACGACGCATAACAATATAATAGTAGAAAGTGATAAACTAACCTGAATTATATAAATCAAATGACTAATTTAATATAATTGCGAGAGATAGATTGAAATAAAGATTGAATTTATTATAAGCCACTTGACGGCATATGTGCCTCTTGTTGGCAATGAGATAAATGAAATAAAAATAATATCAACTAATTTATATTACTTTCTTGCTAATCAATAATAAACTTTATCTTTAATGAATAATCAAATCAGACTAAACGGCAGCTAACGGCCTAGCGGTCTGCTGGGTTAGTTCTGTAATCGTGTAATGAACAAACAAAATGTAATATTAATTATAAAGTTGGGACTTTTCCAGAAATTTTGAAAAATTTTCAAATTTCAAGGTCCTGTAACTCTTGATCCTTTCAATCTAGATCCTTGAAAATTTTATTACTTATTTTGGGTAACAAAAAGAATAAATTCTTAGAGTTTCAACGATTTTTATTCTTTTGCTCTATCAGTTGGCGTGAAATGTCCCATATATATATATATATATATATATATATATATATATATATATGGGACTGTGCCTGTCAAGGCGCATGCACGCACACACATGGGCTTATGAATATATGTATATGTATATACATGGGATATTTTATTTCGATTCACATACGCGCGCACACACTCACACACACACATATATCCATAGGACTTTTTATGACAATTTTTCCCATGTATATTAATATTTATTAAGAAAGTTTTGGAATCAATCAAGCAGCCGTTGAATACTTCTGTATTCAATTCATTCATCTTAAAATAATATTAAATTCATAAAAATATCATCACACTATCTTTTAATTTTCGAATGTAATAAAATTTCTTCAAAGCTTTTAAATATTATGTCTGTTATTTTTTGCTTTAAGTCATTATTCAAACTAATGAATACTTTTTTATTATGTTATTATTACTTTTAAAAAAATATATTTCAGGCGAGCTTAGGTATTAAGCAGAATAGTATTCCTTAGATCATTTTTTCTAAATATTTCTTTTTTTTTACTATATACATCATATTTTTTTTTTTAATTTCAGCTCTTGAGAGTACTGAAATGAATTGAGTAATTATTATTAAGTTTATACCTTTGACTAGATTTATCTATAGTTTTTGCTTAAGAAAGTTTTGAAATCAATCAAGTAATCGTCGAGTACTTCTGTATTCAATTCATTCTTTTATTATATTTTATTAAAAGTATTACAATTAAAATAGGTATCTTCCCTGAAAGTTTTAAAAAGGCATAAATAATTTTGAAGTTGATGGCAGCAAATTCTCAAATATAAATTGTTAGAAGCTAATGGCTCTTCCGCCAAGTTTTTAGAAATAAAATTGCACAATTTTGATTTTCAACCGTAGCATATTAAATAGAAAATTATTCCGAAACTTTGAAGTTAATCGTTTCGGAAATTGCTTATTAGGTAAGTCTTTCATCAGGAATAAAATAAAATAGATATCACTAGGATCAATGTTCATCAATGTTTAAGTAGTAATATTCACTCATAAATGAAATAAAAAGTTGATCTGGTATATCATTTTTTTTTTCAATTTTGATGTGTACTATCATCGCTATCTTCATCTCAATAATCCCTTTTTGTTCATAAATTATTTGGCAAAGTTTTTCCAAACATTCGTCTATCAAAGAGAATATAAATTAAACATTTCATGAATTTTATATTATTAAAAAGAATGAATTGAATACAGAAGTACTCGACAATTACTTGATTGATTTCAAAACTTTCTTAAGCAAAAACTATAGATAAATCTAGTCAAAGGTATAAACTTAATAATAATTACTTAATTCATTTCAGTACTCTCAAGAGCTGAAATTGAAAAAAAATATGATGTATATAGTAAAAAAAAAAGAAATATTTAGAAAAAATGTTCTAAGGAATACTATACTGTTTAATACCTAAGCTCGCCTGAAATATACTTTTTTAAAAGTAATAATAACATAATAAAAAAGTATTCATTAGTTTGAATAATAACTTAAAGCAAAAAATAACAGACACAATATTGAAAGGCTTTAAAGAAATTTTATTACATTCGAAAATTAAAAGATAGTGTGATGATATTTTTATGAATTTAATATTATTTTAAGATGAATGAATTGAATACAGAAGTATTCAACGGCTGCTTGATTGATTCCAAAACTTTCTTAATAAATATTAATATACATGGGAAAAATTGTCATAAAACGTCCTATGGATATATATATATATATGTGTGTGTGTGTGTGTGTGCGCGCGCATGTGAATCGACATAAAATATCCCATGTATATGTATATACATATATTCATAAGCCCATGTGTGCGCGTGCATGGGCCTTGACGGGAGCAGTCCCATATATATAAATATATATATGGGAAATTTCACGCCAGCTGATAGAGCAAAAAAATAAAAATCGTTGAAACTCTATGAATTTATTCTTTTTGTTACCCAAAATATGTAATAAAATTTTCAAGGATCTAGATTGAAAGGATCAAGAGTTACAGGACCTTAAAGTTTGAAAATTTTTCAAAATTTTTGGAAAAGTCCCAACTTTATCATTTTTTTTCTGAAAATCCTGATGTTTTAGAGAAAAGTGCATAATTACACTTCTTGTTGTAAATGAAGAAGAGAGTTAGCAGGATTTTTAACAGACCTGAATCTCGCAGTTTTCTGATTGGCTCTTATATGTAAAACATGGTTATTGAAATTATTTAATGTTTGCCGCTGCCAAAATTGGCTTTTGAAGGCTTCTTTTTCTATTTTTTATTAACTTTAAAATAAATTTTGGTTCGTGTGAGCAAAAGTCACCAATAAGGAGTTATCACAGTTTTAAATATACATTTTTATGTAAAATTTATTTTTCTCATTGAAAATAGCCTGTCACATACTAAACATGATCATCTGGTTTTAATACTCAAAAACTATTAAAATAAGTTTAAAAATCATTTAGTAAAATGTCATTTATCAATTATAAGCCTAATTATTAATTAAACAACACTCGTTATTATTATAATTACAATTAATTTCAAAGGAAAATAAGAGTTATCCTAAAATTAAATAATTATTTTTAATAAGAATTTACTTATTTCAAAGGATTGATCTATCAATAAAAAAAAATAATTAAATAATTACTATTTTTCTTACCTTAACTTTCTAGAAAAAAGTATCTGTTCAATAGAAAATGATGATAGAATTTTGGAACACACACGAAATGAATTTTTTGGGGATGATTATAAACAAAAGCTTTCTGACTATCCATCTTTATTTATTTATTAAAATATATATATTCTTATTTTTATTTAACCGATAGAAGTATTCTTTAACTTGAAATACTATATATTGAATGTTAGTTTATAACTTTTTATGCATAGTATTTTAATGGATCTTTTGAGTTATCCGCACTTAAGTTTATTCTCATAAATTTTTTTACTGTAGCGAAAAACTAGATTAAACGCACCGTTCATTGATAGACTTGGATTAGAAATATTGTTAAAAGGAGGAGTTTTAGTATGCCCTTAAGACCGTTATATATGAAAAGTAAATAAGATGTTAATTACCAGAGAATTCTCTTAGTTTTATAAATTGTTTTTTTCAGAATATTATGAAGAACAAATAATAGAAATATAGTTCAAATTATATTCATTGGGTCGAGAAAGAAAAATGGATTTTGATCCATGAACAGCTGTAGATACAGCTGTTAAAATTGCTGAAACTGGATACACGCAAAGAAGAATGGTAAGAGTTTCGAAGATCTTAGTATACATTATGATATGACAGTTGAAAATTCTTTTGTTTATATTGTTTAAATTCTTTATCGTGTAGATTCTATGGATCCAACGTATATGGGAGGCAAAGACTGCTTTATCGATTATAACAGAATTTTTGATGATATATTAAATCTTCATCAACGTACAAAATTGAAAATCCATTAGACAGCCCTAGTATTATTAAAGTAACCCCTGAACTTTTGATGTCAGAGAAATATTCTTGTGTAAGTTTAGAATTTAAGCAAGAATCAGCTCAATTTTTGAAAATAGTTGCAATTATAATTGCTAGGATTAGACAACATATTAAACCAGATGTCCGAGTTTACAGGTATATTATACGTTTAACTGTGTCACAACTTCTTGAATTTATTCATACAAGCAAGAAAAAATATATAAAAGCAAAACTTGAACCAGTCACTACAGTTGGTGCTTTAACTGCACAAAGTATTAGAGGACCTGGTACTTGAATAGCCTTGAAAACTTTTCATTTTGCTCGTGTAGCACCTATGAACATTACTCAAGATGTACCTTGTATTAATGAAATTATTAATGCTAATCTAAAAATCAGTATTCTAATTATAACAGCTCATTTAATGTAATTAGATTAGATATTGTTTATTTTGTATTATAATTACAAAAAAGCGTGAAAAATTACAAATAAAGTTGAAAAAATACATAAAAATACTTTAAATAGCCTTGTACATATAAAATCAAAATAGTACAGTATGATATCACAGTCATAAAACATAATAGAGATAGTAATACTGTAATAGTAAGTCAATAAATTAAATAAAAGCGATATCACAGATAACACGAATAAATACATGCAAAAAGTATAAATAATATAGTTAAAAATCAGTCTCAATATCTATCAGTCAAAATAATTACATAAAATCAAGCGTGTAAAGAGCGCAGTCGAAATATCAGCAGTATACAGTAAGTTAAAATCACAGCAAGTTGAATGTACAGTAATATACAAGTCAATCTGATAAAAATATAATCATTCACTCTATGCACACACATCCTACATACACGCCAATAAATACAATCATGCCTTAAATCTATAAAGGGTACATCACATAATAAATTAACACATATGATATAGTCCGAAAATAATACTGTTTAATCGAGGTCGAGTAAAAACCTCCTCAGAGCGGCTTTAAACCTGCCGATTGATGGAAGATTTTTAATATCAGCTGGTAGGGAGTTCCAAAAATGCGCACCTTGAACTTGAAAGGAATTTCTTCCAGTCTCAGTGCATATGAAGGGCACCGCAAGATCTTTAATCTCACCCCTAGTGGTCGCTCTGGGTATATATCTAGTGAAGAGACCCACTAGATATTCGGGAGTATTCATACTTACGATTTTGTACATAAGTACAGCCATAAAATACTGTCTCCTCGAATCAGTACGTAGCCAACCCAAAGCATGTCTATGGGGAGAGATGTGATCACCCATTCTCACGCCTAATACATATCTCACACATGAATTTGGCATTGTCTGTAGCCGTCTTCGTAACTCCTGCGAAGCATCGAGCAAAACCACTGAGCAATAATCAAGATGTGGAAACAGCAGGGCGGTTGCGAGCTGCTTACGCAGAGCCTCAGTGGTGTACCGACGGAAAAACCGCAGGCTATAAATCACTCTATTAAATTTTTTAGTCAGCATATTAATATGCGGTTCCCACGACAGTTTAGAGTCGAGTACAACACCAAGGCTCGTAACGGTGTCAGAGAAAGGAATACCGATACCGCTCCCCAGGTCAATCGTCCTTGGCTCACCCGAATAAAAATTTTTAATAAAACGATTACTTCCAAAGACGATCGCCTTTGTTTTACTAGCATTCAAAGTGAGAGAAACACCAGCAGCCCACCCCGACACCGCCCTGGCCGCCCTCTGTAAAATACGAATCCCCTCGTCCACATCATCATAAGGGACCTGTGTATAAATTTGAAGATCATCCGCATACAGCAGATGCCCGACGCAACCAGAGTCCAGTGCGTCACGTACGTCATTTATGTAAAGGCAAAACAACAGAGGCCCCAGCACCGAACCCTGAGGTACTCCTAGATTGGTTGTTAGCCAATTCGATTCCTCCTTCAAATGTGTGGAAACCATTTGTTTCCTACCTGATAAATAGGAGTTAATCCATCCGAGTGCGGCCCTGAGAACCCCATCGATCTAAGCCTCGCAAGAAGTTTGGAGGGAGAGATCGTGTCGAATGCCTTACTAAAGTCAAAAAGTAGCAGTAACGTGACAAGTTTCCTGTCTAGACCTGACCTTATATCGTCCGTAAGCTTAGCGTACAGCAGTCTGCGTAGAATGGTTTTTCCTGAAGCCCGTCTGCATAAGATCGAGCAATTTTTTGGATGTAATGTACTCCTGCAGTTGGTCATGGGCGATCTTCTCAAGAACCTTTGAAAGAAAACATAAGATGGCTATAGGCCTAAAATCTTTTGGTTGCTTAGGTGCAGCACACTTTTTCAATGGTATGATACGTGCTTGCTTCCAACGGCAAGGGAAGACCCCCCGTGCAAAAGAGGAGTTGAACAGAGTCACAAGATGTTCACCAATAAATGGTAAAGCTTTAACTATCACGCTTTGCGGAATGCCATCCTCACCACAAGCCTGTGAGGAAAAATGTGAAATTGCAAGAACAACATCATTAAAACTAATTGGTTTAAAGGTAAACCCACTTTCATTGCATTGAGAAAGAATTCTCAATCGCTCTTCACTATCCTCCTGCGGCGAGACTGACACCCCAGCAAAGTGCGCATTAAGCTCATCCGGAGTGAATCCATTCAAATCCCCTTGAGGTCCGGATAGCAGTCCCAGGTCTCTCAACTCCTTCCAGACATTACCACCCGCAAGAGCATCAAACAGTCTATTGTGAATATAAGCAGTCTTAGCATGGTCCGTGCGTTCGTCTACCACCCTACGCAACCGCAGAAATTCAAGAAGATACTGCTTGTCCTCTGTCCGTTTGTATCTACGATATGTAGCATCTCTCTTACGCCGCATCCGTGACAATTTTTCATCTACCCATGGAAACTTATTCTTATTAGGCTTGAGCGCTTTCAACGGCGCCAAATTCTCGATTGCAGCAGTGAGATTGTCACAGAGGCAACCAAGTGCAGATTCAGGGTCAACCGCGTCAGTCATAAGCGGCGACCAATCACAGCCGGCAAGTTTCTCTCCCAATGCAGTTGGACAAATATTTTTATAGTTCCTATACATGATAGGTTTTTGATCAAAAGTTATAGTGTTGCAAGGCAAACAGACGTCAATTAAATTATGCCGACTGTGAAAGCTCGCCGGTAGGTTCCGTGCATCAAGCACCACGTCGTTGTCATCAACAAAGATCAGGTCAATCCACGTGCGAGACGTAGGAGTATGATGCGTAGCACCGTGCTGGACCAACTGTAACGAAAGCTCAGCCGACAGCTTACTAAGAAACTTAGCATCACTGCTCTCTTTAAGGAGATCGGCATTCAAGTCCCCCATTATAATTTTATGGGAATAGTCCGAACAAAAATTTCTCAAATCAATCAACAAATTAGAGTTTCTAGTAAACGAAACAGCAGGAGGACGATAAATGACAGAAACCAGCACGGGCTCGGAGCCGCCAACTTGCACAGAACAGAAAATATATTCAGGCACCTCCGGCTTACCGCTACTATTACTAGTTTGCGTCTCCGAAGTGGCCAAAATAGTGCATTTTAGATTATCCTTAATATACAAGGCAACTCCTCCACCACGCAAGTTTCTGTCCTGTCTAAACACTTTGTACCCCCCGACTCGAATGACGTCATCCGATACAGACGGACCCAGCCAGGTCTCAGCAACTCCAAATATGTCGTAAGAATGATAGCCACTTAAAAGTTCACGCACCTGCCCAATATGAGCTCTCAAAGAGGTCACATTCAGAAAGCACGCGCGCAGTTCACCCCTCCTCCCTATTCGACTCTCCGAAGAGGACCAGCGCAGTCATTGGGGAGAGGCTCTATCTAAGGATATTGCATGATTTTTAATTAATTCCTGATTCGAGCTCATCCCACTATTATGAGGTTTACATTTATCATTATCAGTAGTTCCATTATTTGTTAGAGCTTCATCGTGTTTCTCAAAATCAGTTACTTTAACATTTTTCTGTACAATACATTTAGATTTATCTAATATTTCATTCAAATCATGTTCACTTTCAAATTTGTGCGCTCTCTCCCCTCTCTCCCTCCTCACCATAAATTTACCACCTCTATGCCAAACAAACTTGCAACCTTTTCCTTTAGCATACTTTTTAAGATTTTTAAATTTAATATATTTATCTTTTTCAAGATACTCATTTATATATATTTGAGAATGGTGCTTGGTGGTAGAAAAACTTCCGAGGAGGGAGGGATCCAGATCCGCTGTCGAAAAACCCGTTAATCTACGCCTAGCCATAAATACCTTCTGCGCCAAGTCATCTCCAGAAAGTCTAACCAACAATGAGAACGCAATACTCGGACCGCCAACGATCTCAGGCCCAGCAGACATCCTGCCCTTATTTTTATTTTCAGAATTAGAGATCTCAGTAACAGATACAATATTTGAACGTTCAAAAGTCGGAAGTATGGTTCCCAGAACAGCGCAAGCATAATCCTCCAGCCCAACATTAGCCGCAGAGCAGTCCAGTCCGCTGGATATCACCAAGACACTATTCCCAGAACCACACCTCTTCACAGTATGGCAGGATGCCTCTCCGCTACTATCTGTATGTGCTTTTACTAATTGTTCATCGTTTGAATCAACAGGTGCTTCAGTGCATGTGTTAGAGAGAGCTACTATCTTTACGTTCAAATGATTGTGTTATATTCGAATTTACAGGCATATCAGTGTTGGTGTTGGTGTTGATTAAGTGTTCGTCCTGGGCCGTGAGATCACTAACGGTCTGCACCACCTCAGCCACCCCGGTCATAAGTTGAGAAAAGTTGCTGTCCACTCCATTGAATTCATTACCTAAAAATGCTTGCATATTATTAAAATTAGTCGTGAGAGATTTGAAAAACTTTTCATACATGCCATTTAGAGCAGACAACAACTCCTTCTCTAAAGTACCTATCATACCCCTGAGTTTACGATTCTCCTCTAGCAGCTGCGTCTGCCCAGCATGTAAATTCTTAATAATTTCATTTTGACTCTCCATTTTAGTCACGATATCCTGCAGACCCTTGTCAGTATTTATAATATGGCTCTCAAGAGCCGGAAGTCGATTAAGATCATTTTGAATCAGATCGAGCCTGCAGGATAGCGCGCTCTCCAAAGCAGACACAGCTGCCTTTACTGAGGAAGAATCAGCTCCATCATTACTCTGCTGAAGACCACCATTTTTACCCCTACTAATATTGTTATCCGGGGTGACCAATGCAGCACCACCTCTAAATTTTTCATTAATTAAATTGATACTTATGCTATGTTCCCCTCCAGCTACCGCAGAACAGCGCGAATTGGTCCTCTTCTTAATCACAGAGTGATCTTGAGCTTTCTTAATCGGTGCGACAGGTGAGCATCCTCGTGATGGAGTAGAAGCAACGATAGGCCGGGCTATAGGAGCACCTCGCATAGTGGCACCGCGTGGTTCAGCGCCAGTGCCAGAGAGTGGGGCAGTGGGAGAAGCGATAGGTCGGCCAGCTATACATTTCTCACAATCATATTTCGGATTACCATCGTTATCATGAGGCACGCGCTTCATACATTTTACATGGCAGCGCTGCCGGCATGTAAAACACTGCATTAATTTTTTCGACCCTCTTATATTATCAGCGGGAAAACCGCAGATGGCGCAGCAGTTCTTGATGGTAATTTGTGACATGGTTTAAGCTGTATAAGATGTCAAGAGAGGTGAGAGAATAAATGTAATAGAAAAGAAATAAAAGATAGCAGCAAGAGCAGCGTCAGAGAAATAAAAATAGCAATAAAAGCAAAACAAAAATAAAGATGGCCTGTGAAACTCTCCGCCCGAGGTATATCACATTTAAAATTAAATATAAAAGAAATAAGTTATATATTAAAAGAAAAGCAGCATAATAAGCTGTTTAAAATTCGCGCGTCAAATATATAAAATCAAAAGGCCAGATGGAAACGCGCCTTAAGTATGTTAATTACCTGTCACTTATCCATAGAGTAGATAAGACAGTAAACAAGGTAACCCATAGGTGGAGCCACTAATGACGCACTTAAAAGATTCACCTAAGACATAGTAAATTTGGCGCCAAAATTATTGTAGGTTATGTAGCAAATGCATAACCTATATGCAATACATGCATAAACCATAAAGATGCAACTGCATCCCCCCACTGCACCACCACTCAACACCCCACTTCACAGGCAAAACAACAAACTAGCAATGCTCTAGCCATTCCGCAACCGTCAGCAACAGCAGCACAAGCAACAAAAAATGACAATGCTGGTAGAGTATTGCACGAAGACAGAAAAACGTCCAGGGTCCGAGAGATGCAGATGCACAGGTGCAAGCAAGTCAAGCCAAGCCTTGAGGACCCCCAGCTGGACGATTCTCTGTAAAAAGATTCACTCGACAGAGTGAAATAAAAAGTATTAAAAGACAAAAAGACAGAGCCGAAGCAGCGTGTCAGTGAATACTTACAGGCGGAGAGGGGAGGATGTAATTCATTGTAATAAAAGCCTCTATCATTTCTTTTAAGCGTATGTTCCAAAATGATATCATCATTTTCCATTTTACTGATACTTTTTATAGAAAGTTAAGGTAAGGAAAATAGTGATTATTTAATTATTTTTTTTTATTGATGAATCAATTCTTCGATATAAGTAAATTCTTATTAAAAATAATTATTTAATTTTGGGATAACTCTTATTTTCCTTTGAAATTAATTGTAATTATAATAATAACGAGTGTTGTTTAATTAATAATTAGGCTTATAATTGTAATTATAATAATAACGAGTGTTGTTTAATTAATAATTAGGCTTATAATTGATAAATGACATTTGACTAAATGATTTTTAAACTTATTTTAATAGTTTTTGAGTATTGAAACCAGATGATCATGTTTAGTATGTGACAGGCTATTTTCAATGAAAAAAATAAATTTTACATAAAAATGTATATTTAAAACTGTGATAACTCCTTATTGGTGACTTTTGCTTACACGAACCAAAATTTATTTTAAAGTTAATCAAAAATAGAAAAAAATAAGCCTTCAAAAGCCAATTTTGGCAGCGGCAAACATTAAATAATTTCAATAACCAAGTTTTACATATAAGAGCCAATCAGAAAACTGCGAGATTCAGGTCTGTGAAAAATCCTGCTAACTCTCTTCTTCATTTACAACAAGAAGTGTTATTATGCACTTTTCTCTAAAACATCAGGATTTTCAGAAAAAAAATGATAAAGTTGGGACTTTTCCAAAAATTTTGAAAAATTTTTAAATTTTAAGGTCCTGTAACTCTTGATCCTTCTAATCTAGATCCTTGAAAATTTTTTTACATATTTTGGGTAACAAAAAGAATAAGTTCTTAGAGGTTCAACGATTTTTATTTTTTCGCTCTATCAGTTGGCGTGGAATGTCCCATATATATTTATAAGCCCATCTGTGTGCGTGCATGCGAATTAACATATTAATATACATGGGAAAAATTATCATAAAACGCTCTATAGATATATATATATATGTATATATATATATATATATATATATATATATATATATATTCATGAGCCCATGTGTGTGTGTGCATGCGCCTTGACAGGAACAGTCCCATATATATACACAGAAAAATATATATGAACTCAAGTACGTATATCATGCATGTTAATTGACATGAAACGTCCCGTATATATAAATCTGTGTGTGCGCGCGTGTGATTTAACATTAAATATCCTATGTTCATGTGTACACAGATATACACACACGTATCTATCTATATATAGTCGTAAGACAAGATTCAACCGACTATCCCCCTCAGCCCCGCTCAAATGTCTGTCCGTACAGCCCCCTTAAATTACGTTCTCATTCCTCTTATAAATGGCCATTTCAAAATTAACGTAGCCGAGGCCCCCCTCAGCCCCCCCTCGCCCCCCTCAATATGCCCCCCTCAATTTTTATAGCCCCCCCTCATTATGCCCTTCCCCTCATTATGATATTATGTTTTAGTAATTAGTAATAAAAAAATATTCTTGTTATTAATAATATTCTATTATTATAATAACAATTATAAGTAATCAAACATTATTATAATTAGTAATATTTTATTATTATAATTGTAACTGTAACTGATTGATAAAATAAAGTTTTTTCGCTGCATTTCATTTATATTCTAATATTGAATTTTAATAATGAAAAAAAAAATTATTATAATTGATATTTCATTAATATAATTGCAAACATAACTAATTGATAATACAAAGCTTCCTCTCTGCATTTCCTTTATTCAGATGAATATATAATATTTTTATTTGTATATATTGTATCTTTATTTTTATTATTGCAAAAATTTACTAATTACAAAAGTAAATTATAAATTACAAAATGAATTTAGCTTAATATCCATAAGTAATTTATTAACACTTGTATTTAAATGATACATGTTTTTTTTAAACTAGAAATAAGATATTTACATATTTATCTTAATAAAAGATTTCTGGCCTTGAGACCCGCATTAAAATATATGGCTGCATTAAAAGCTTTAAAAGCTTACAAATTCATTTCTTATTGTCGCTGAAGCGTACAGATCTATTATTTATTGTCGCTAAAACAAGCGTATACAAGCGTACAGATTTATTATTTGTTGTCGCTAAAAAAGCTTATAAAAAGCATACAGATTTATGGTTTGTTGTCGCTAAAAAAACTTCAGACAAGCATAGAAATATGTTGTTTGTTGTTGCTAAAGAAAGCTTACAAATTTATTTTTCATAATCGCTAAAAGTAACTTTTTTTTCCAAATCATAATGAGATATTTTTACAATTTTTGGATTAAGAATGATAAATGTAGAAACCTGTAATGTCGGTATTTTATAATCTAAACGAGAACAATATACTTTACTTTTTTTTAATTTTATGTAACGTCGCTGTATTTCAGCTATTATTGCGATGCTAATTAGCGACGGAGATCATCAGTGCGTTTGTGAACAAAGCACATGCAACGTACAGTGGTGCTTGTATCAGCGTTGGAACTTGTGATCTCAAGATTACGAATCCATAGCTCTACAGTTAATAATATTATTCTTAAAATAAAATTTTTGCAATAGGAAATATTAAAGAATAGGTGTAATATAATTAAAATTAAATTATAATATACCCTATGTAATCTATGTCAACGTATATAAATATACACACTTATAAAAGAAGCCACCAATCACTGTATGAAGTAAGTTACATTTAAATACAATAAATCTATAGTTATAAATATTTATTTTAACCAATTCATTTTGTTGACTTTTTTCAAGTTTTGAAAAAGAATTGTAAAAAACATATACTTTTTTCAAATATATTTGAAATAAAAATTAAAAGTTAATTATTTATATTTTGAATTTTTATATATATATATATATATATATTTATTTCTATTACAAGTTTAGTATATTAAAAATAATATTTTACAAAAATTAATATAAAAATTTGAATCAAATTATATCATATGCTTTATTACATAAAAAACTACATCACATATTATATATTTTCATTTTTTTTTAAATATTAGCAGTTAATTAGTTTACATTGTTTTATATTTTAATTGATTTTATTTTTTTAAATGTGATTTAAATGTCACTATTCTTGCCCAATGCATCAAAGGCTGTCTTAAGATCTAAGGAAACTATATGAATTTTATTTTCAAATAATTATATTTCTTGAAAATTTGAAATATATTTTTATGCATCTTACATCTGTAATTTGATTCCAATCTCTTGATAATTCAACTTTACATTTTTACATTTTTTTCTTTGATCTCATCTAACAATATCAATAATTTGTACTTGATTTTTAATTCTTAAAAAAACACTATTATTCAACTATTAGTAATTAATTATAAAACTTTTGTATCATGTCATATTGCCTGTTGACAAATATTTTTATAAAAACAGAAAACCTCCTATCCAATTGCGTTTCGAAGTATTTTTATCGATGAAATTATTTAAAAATTATATATTTGAGATTCCTATTTCTGTGAAAACTTGATCAATACAAATTATTACAGGTTATATTCCAGGAAGACATTTTGTTCAATCATTTTAACTTTTACAAATAAAAAAGAAATATGAAAAACTAAGTAAAAAAAAATATTTTCATAGAAATCTTCTATAAAAATATATTTCAAATTTACATTGTTACCATCAATTTTATGCAATTCATTTTTCGCGAACTGGCAATGTTTTAACAGAATTGGATACAAGAAACTTATTTAATTCTACTTTTTTCGGTATTTAAACACAATATCATTATTTTAATTTTTGTGCAGTCTTCAAATACTCCTACAATTTTATAAAAGAAATTAATAAACTTAGCTCAAACTTCTTAAATCATCTTCTAATATTGAATAATTTTTTTGCAAAAATTATATTACTAGGTTTGGTATTTACATTGACAAGTAATTCTCAAAAACTTCACTAAAAGATATATTAAAATTGTTAAATTTTTTATTTGTTTCCTAATTACAATAATCATTTACAATTTTAAAATTATAAGATTAAATAAATAAATTTCAAAATGTGTAAAATTTATATGTAATATAATTTAGGTAAAGTATGAAATTTGAGAAAGATGGATGCTCACTGTTGTAATTAAACATAAAATTCAATACATGTCATCATTTATACGATTTACCCTAAAGAAAAGAAATATGTAAGGGTGCAGTCAGATGAGTAGAAAAGAGACTGCCGAATAGAGGATGCGTAGTAGAAACAACCAATCAGCGCTATTTGGCAAGTTTCATGCGAAGAATAGAATTCCATTCTCTATTCCACTGTAGAATGGAAAAGCGAGTCGCGATACGATGGAGGTAACTTTGAACATTTGCTTCGTGGTTTAAACAGTGAGAGGCAAGGGGACTTACGATAATCCAGCACCCCAAAGGGAACACAATCCTATTACGTCCACGTCGTTGTTCCTGGGTAACGCTAAAGATGGAATAAGCATATTATGTTATTTAATCTTGAATTGACCTTCTTCAGATCCATTCACGACATAACAAACTTAAAATATCACTTTGAGTGTCACTTTTTCTAACTGCAGTGTCAAAAATAGGCCGAGGTCCCCTTTGCCATGCACAAATTTTTTTTGAACTTTTCTTTTATACCGATACACCAAAAGTCTTAGGAAACCAGTGTAATTCAGATAAAGAGCAGCCGATAAGTTTCTCAATATTTGACCTTGATTTTGGACCATTCCAAGGTCATGAAATCAACTTTCTCCTAGAATAATCTTGGTGTAAAATTAACTAATATTTTCAAATTCGTTGTCTAAAATAGGAATTTCTATTAACGAAAAAACATTATTGATCTTAAAATGACCTTGAAATTTCACCTTAACCCATTAATGCCCATGCCTAGACCAGCAGGGGTAGCATCCCCGAACCATTCTAAAAGGGGACATTAGGTCAAAAGAAGTTCAAATATAGAAAAAAATTTTTTTTTCCATTTGTTTAAAAAAAAATTGTTTAAACAAATTGCTTAAAAAATGGTTTTTCGTTTATTCTGATGGTGTGAATGGATTCTACGCCAAAAATTACTACAGGAACCATCATCAGATTACCAGAATACGCATTTTTTATTTTGCAATTATATAATAAATAATTTTAACAGGGCCCAGTACCCCCATGTGCCCATGACTCGGCTACGAAACATAGCGCTCTGAAACTTTGTAAAAGGGGACATTAGGCTAGAACACGATAAATTACAGAAGAATATGGTTTTTTCCATTTGTTTAAACAATTATTGTTTAAACAATTTATTTGCAAAATCATTTTTCGGTCTTTTTGATTACGAAAATTGATTCTACGCCGAAAATTATTGTGAGAATTGTAGTCGGAAGCCTTAAAATACTGTTTTCCATTATTTCATGAGCCTTGTATATTCTGTACATAGTATCTAAGAATCAATCCATATCTATCAGTTTTGAAGAAAAAAATTATTGGTTCCGAGTGTCGAGTTCGAGTTTGTGGTAAGTAAATTTCTCTAAATTATGACAGCTGCAGTGTACACGTAATCCAAATAAAATCAATATTACATAAGAAAAAGTTTTGTTGTACAATAAACTATATATTGTGAAATTTTTCTCTATCCCTTTATTGTTGAGGTGAATACTACATAAATGCCTCGAAATCGGCGTAATTTGAATCAACGGCTATAAGTTGACGATTTTCAACATATTGACGTGGACAGAGATGAAATAGCTCATCAAAGTCATGTCAGTATAGCATTCGTGCCGGCAAATGATGACGCGAACTCATATGATTCGGATGAGTCTGATGTTGAAAACGAAGGTGTGGTTCAGCCAGATTGCTTTTTGCCTTACGGTTCGATTGAACATGTCGTAAGTTCTTATAACAACGATCAAAAATTGTTGGAGGCAAACCACGAATATTCATGGAAAGAAGGTTGTGTCGAAGATGGAATTCCGGATGCTTCTGATGATCACTTGTTAGATAATAAACTTGTTGAAAAATTGAGTAGAATGAATGCTTACGATCTTTTTGAAAGATTTTTTTCGAAAAATATGAAGGGATCCCTTATTGATGCCACAAAAGAGAATAATTACGATTTGTCGGAAAATGATCTAGATCGTTTCATTATTATTCTCATTCTAACTTCTTTCAACTCACGCAAACGGCAAAGACACTATTGGTCAAGTTCAGCTACTCTAAAATGTGACCCTGTAAGAAATCTTATGACTAGGAATAAATTTGAAACCATTAAGAAAAATATCAGATTTTATAGAGCAGGAGATAGAGATGAGCATGATCCTGTCTGGAAAATCCGAAAACTAACTAATTTTTTCGAGATAATTGTACTCAATATGGGTGGTTCAAATGTAACTTATCTATTGATGAAATAATGGTCAAGTATTTCGGAAGACTTGCTATAAAACAATGCATTTTGAATAAACCGATCCGATTCGGAATAAAAGAGTGGGCTATATGCTCTATCGATGGATTTCTGTTTGATTTTGATATTTATTGTGGTAAGAAAGGTAAAGGTATCGATAAATGTCTTGAGAAGATACCATTAGGTTCGAGAGTTGTAATGAAAATGATACAAAAGTTATTGACAATGGTAAGATCGGAAGACTTAACAAATTTTCGATTGTTTTTTGATAACTTCTTTACCTTGCCTGATCTTCTAGTTCATTTGAAAAAATTGAATTTACTAGCAACTGGTACTGTACGAAAAGATCGCGTGAAAGTGGATACGAAAATCGCAGATAAATCTGAGAAAGGGACTTTGAAAACATATTTTGATGGAACATCTAAGCTAAACTGTGTAACAGTGATGGATTCAAAGCCTGTCAGTATTTTATCTACTGCTCATGGTATTGATCCTAAAACCCCTTTGACACGATACAACAAGGAAATGAAGAGTAAAGTACCCATCAATTTTCCTTATCTTTTCATTGCATATAATAAAAACATGGGCGGCGTTGATTTACACAATGAGTATTGTAATAATGTGCAACCGAGTATACGAAGTAAGAAATGGACGTTTTGCCTTTTTGAAAGGATTATCCAAGCATCTATAAGCAATGCTTTAGTACTGAAGAATACAGTTTGTCCTGAAAATAAAAAAGGAGCATTTGAATTTGCTTACGAAATAGTTAATTTTTATATCGATCGATATAATAATTCACGCGATAGACGCAGTAGAACGGATTCTTGTAGTCAAGAACTCCCTGATCAGGATCATAAAATTCTTCAAGGCTTAAAACGGCGCTGCGAAGCACAAACTAACGGAGAAATGTGCTCTAAGCGTACATCATATTATTGTAAAACGTGCCAGATTTGTGTACGCAGAACTCATTGACTACTGTAAAAATTTACCATGACAAAATTAGAGAATGAAAAAAAATATTAAAAAACAAAAAAAATATAAAATAGAGAAAAAAAAAAAAAAAAAAAACAAAAAAAAAACAAAAAAAAAAAAAAAAAAAAAAAAAAAAAAAAAAAAATACAAGGAGTGTAAAAACCTACCGTAGCCTCCTCGTGGCATACTCTGGGGTCGTGATAATCACCAGCTAATAACGGGGGTAAGTATTTTTCTGGGTAGTGTAACGTCTACCTAATTTTTATAAAATTTTTTTTGCGTTATTTTTCTGTTTATTATTATTTTTAGTTTAGCTATCGTATTTTATCAATAAGAGAAAATATAATTTTAAAAAACAACCCTAACGTTTTCTTTAGACTAGATAAGTTAGTACTTGAGTTAAGTAAATATATACGTTGTATTCATTTTTTTTTATCTTTAAGGACCTCCGATAGAAAACAGATCCCTACATCATGTTACATACATGTGGGAAAAGGTTGCCACCATATCGCCGCGTTTTTAGGAATCCGTCACATAAAATAAGAACTTAATAGCCAACACATGTTCTACGCATGCGGAAAGAAAAAGAAAATAGATAAAGTGAAAGTTTTGAGACAAAAAACAAACCGAAAAGCCCAAGCGATAAATAGAAAATATCTTCAGATTACGGGTTTTTCCCAAAATCCTATGTACGTTTTTTTTTAACCTTTTTTATTACAGGGACTTTCTCTTTACATACAAAAATTTCCTATGAATGTTTTTCTTCACATGCTACCCATGTGCGTAAAAGCATTTAGCTCAAAACCGTTACAGCTTAAGGGTTTTTCCCGGTACTTACCAATATGTTCAACATTGTCCATGTTCAAAATTTTTATTATACATAATATAAAAACGGTCCGAAATTTTCATTGTGTATTAAATTTTTGTATACCGATTTAAAAAAAAAGATTATCCGATAAATACGAAGTAGGCGGAACACTATCCCATTTTCAATTTAAGTATTATATAATTATATTTTAAATAAAAGCTTAAGATGTTTACAACAAGAGTACTTTCCGAAACAACAAATAATGAAAATATATATGCAACTTTCCCACGCAACCAAGTTTCAAGTCGAATAAAAATGTCGTGATGAATTATTAAAACAATAATAGATTTATTTACATATTTACATATACATTTCCATTTTTTTTATGCAAACAAATTTACATATATTTAATAAATTCTTTTTGCGTTCAAATATGTATAAGGATAGTTAGAATTATCAGGAAATAAGTTAAGTAAAAACACGCAAACATTATCAAGTATCTTTTTAAAAATTAACCATAATTAAATACTTCATGGAATAGGTTATATTTTACATTCATTTACAAATAAAATAAATTAGAAATAAATAAACATTTAAAAATTAAGAGTAAAACACTGATCAATATTCTTTTAATATTTTAATAAAAACTTTAAACAAAAATTATATTATTAAAAATTGCATTAAGCAAAACACAAATAGTTAATTATAGTTTAGGAAATATAGTAAAAATTTAATAAATAAATAGCTGTAAAACTATATTTTTTCATTAAGTTTTATACGCCATTCTTAGTATCAATTCTCATGATTCTTAACAATGAAATTCAATAAAATTTTTACATCGCAAAAATGAATAACGTTAATGAAAAATTATAGTTAGAAAAAAATTTATGTATACAAATATTATTGTAAAACATAATTAAATATTCTTTAAAGATTAATCATAATTAAGTATTACATGAAATAGGTTATATTTTACATTCGTTTACAAACAAAATAAATTAGAAATAAATGAACATTTAAAAATTAAGAATAAAACACTGATAAATATTCTTTTAATATTTTAATCATACTTAAAATTGAAAACAAAAAAAAAAAAAAAAAACAACGTAAAAATTATTCTGTAATAAAAAGTGCTTCAAGCCAAAAAAAAATAATTAATTATAGTTTAGTTAAGAACAAAGAAATATCATAAGAATTTAATAAATAAACAATTGTAAAACTATAATATTTCATTAAGTTTTTATTTTAAATATGCCATTCTTGGTATCATTTTTCATGATTTTTAACAACGGATTTCAATAATTAGAAATAAAATTACTACACCTCAAAAATAAACAACATTAATGAAAAATTATAGTTAGAACAAAATTATGTACACAAATGACCATCTGTAAGAGAGAGAAAGAGACGGAAGATCCAAGAGGGAAAGGGAAGCACATGATTACCCCCTCCATCGACAATACATGCGCAGAGACACACCGAGCATTGCAGACGCAAGGTAGGGGGAACTGAAGCAGTAAGCACCGCCCAACCATCTGACAGCAGACATACAGGGTATAAAACAACCGAGCAGAGCCCAGATCGGCCTACTCCATTCTCATCTCTCCAGCAGTCGAGAGCCTACTACTCCATTCTCATCCCTCCAGCAGTCGAGAGCCTACTACTCCATTCTCATCTCTCCAGCAGTCGAGAGCCTACTCCATTCTCATCTCTCGAGCAGTTGAGAGCCTCAAGGTTATACTTCATCTCTCCAGCAATCGAGAGCCTACTACTTCAACTTCATCTTTCGAGCAGTCGGAAGCCTCGGATAACGGCAAGGTTCAGTGGTTATAAATAATTATACAATAGTTTCATTTTAAAAATTTAAAAGTACAAAATTTTGAGAACCGCCGCGTAACGGCAAGGTTTATTGTTTATAAAAAAAATTATTCACTATCAATCTTTAAGAACCGCCGCGTAACGGCAAGGTTTGATATTTTTCTATAATTACAATAGTTTCATTATTTTAATAATAAAATCAACATTTTAAGAACCGCCGAATAACGGCAAGGTTTCATACTCTATTTTAGTTATTATCTAAATAAAAAAACATATTTAAGAACCGCCGCATAACGGCAAGGTTCAGTGGTTATAAATAATTATACAATAGTTTTATTTTAAAAATCTAAAAGTACAAAATTTTGAGAACCGCCGCGTAACGGCAAGGTTTATTGTTTATAAAAATAATTATTCACTATCAATCTTTAAGAACCGCCGCGTAACGGCAAGGTTTGATATTTTTCTATAATTACAATAGTTTCATTATTTTAATAATAAAATCAACATATTTAAGAACCGCCGCATAACGGCAAGGTTCAGTGGTTATAAATAATTATACAATAGTTTTATTTTAAAAATCTAAAAGTACAAAATTTTGAGAACCGCCGCGTAACGGCAAGGTTTATTGTTTATAAAAATAATTATTCACTATCAATCTTTAAGAACCGCCGCGTAACGGCAAGGTTTGATATTTTTCTATAATTACAATAGTTGCATTATTTTAATAATAAAATCAACATTTTAAGAACCGCCGAATAACGGCAAGGTTTCATACTTTATTTCAGTTATTATCTAAATAAAAAACAAATTTAAGAACCGCTGCGTAACGGCAATGTTCATTGGTTATAAAAATAACTATTCATTTATTCAAGGTAAATAGTAAAATCAAATTTTAAGAACCGCCGCGTAACGGCAAGGCCCATAATTTTTAAGCTTTTGCTCTCTAAGTTATATTTAATTCCCGTTCGATATTAAGGATTGAAGACCGCTCTTGTAGCAAGGGTCTATAAGGAATAATATTACTAAAACAAAATATTTTTTTTTGTAAGGATTGAAGACCGCTCTTGTAGCAAGGGTCTATAGGGAATAATATTACCAAAACAGATTTTTTTTTGTATAGATTAAAATTTAAGGATTGAAGACCGCTCTTGTAGCAAGGGTCTATAATTAGTAATATTACCAAAACAAAAATATTTATTTTGTATGGACAAAATAAATAAGGATCAAAGACCGCTCCTGTAGCAAGTGTCTACAAGTAATAAGTATACAAGGATTTTTCTCGCGAAATTAACTTTATATAAGATTTTGCGTATTTACATGAATAAGATTTTTCCATTCTGAAAGCGTTAACAATAGGATTCCCAGGAAGGGTGTTAACTCACCTATTTCCTAAAAACATCGAGTGTATGCGCCTACACTCACAAAAAAAAGTTTGAGTCATTTTTATAAATAGCTCAAGCAAGTCCCTAAATCCCGTGATAAAGTCATCTTTTTCCTACGTGGTTACATGGACGTTTCAGTAGAATCAATTTCCGTAATCAAAAAGACCGAAAAATGATTTTGCAAATAAATTGTTTAAACAATAATTGTTTAAACAAATGGAAAAAACCATATTCTTCTGTAATTTATCGTGTTCTAGCCTAATGTCCCCTTTTACAAAGTTTCAGAGCGCTATGTTTCGTAGCTGAGTCATGGGCACAGGGGGGTACTGGGCCCTGTTAAAATTATTTATTATATAATTGCAAAATGGAAAATGCGTATTCTGGTAATCTGATGATGGTTCCTGTAGTAATTTTTGGCGTAAAATCCATTTACGCCATCAGAATAAACGAAAAACCATTTTTTAAGCAATTTGTTTAAACAATTTTTTTTAAACAAATGGAAAAAAAAATTTTTTTCTATATTTGAACTTACTTTGACCTAATGTCCCCTTTTAGAATGGTTCGGGGATGCTACCCCTGCTGGTCTAGGCATGGGCATTAATGGGTTAAGATCAAGATGATCAACATCCTTTTACCTTGGAACTAAGATGACTATTTAACACTACTTAGATCATTTGCATTTATCCGCAAACCAAGATAATGCAGAAAAAGGACATTTAATCGGTTTTTAGACATTTGACCTCGATTTTTGTCCTTGAAACGGTCACCAAATCAATTTTGACCTCGGATAAACTGATCTTAGAATTTTCCGCTCTTTTCAAATCCGCAGTCAAAAATAGGTATTTCTATTTAAAAGAATGGTCTTGGACTTCAAATGACCTTGAAATAGGACCTCAAGGTCGAAACCAAGGGCGCAGTTAAATGGCTCCCTCTGTCACGGTCAATTTTGCTCATGGCCTTTTTTTTTGTAGCTACAGTAGGTTCGGAGAAAATTGAGTGCGAAGATTAAAATGGCCCACCGTGTATATATACATATATATATATGTATATATATATATATATATATATATATATATTTAAAAATTTTATAGATATTACATATATATTAAAAGTAAAAAGATTGGAATTCACTAAAGTATTAAATGATGAAAACATGGAGTAAGAAGAACTTATATTAGCAAATGAAATAATTTTAAATAAGGTAAATTAAATAATTTAATATTTTTATTTCATTACATTAATAAATACAATATTCTTAATATGAAATGATTATTTTTCAAGGTTACAGAAAAACAAATTGATGATCGTTAAAATACAAAATATAAAATAATATTGATTTACTACAAAAAAAATTGATGTATAAGTTTTTTTTAACAACAATAAAAAATAAATATGTAAGCTTGTAATAAAACATAAATTTGTAAGCTTCTTTTAGCGACAATGAAATTTAACGACATATTAAATAAATATTTAGAATTATTTAAACTTTTTTTTAGTTAAAACATCATTAACTGTACAAGCTTCTTTAGCGACAATGAAGAATAAATATGTAAGATTTTAAAACTACAATGAAATTTAAATTAGTAAGCTTCTATTAGCGACAATAAAAAATAAGTCTATAAAATTATTTAGTAATAATAACAAATTAATCCGTAAGCTCCTTTTAACGATAACAAACAATAAATTTGTATGCTTGTATGAGATTTTTTTAGCGACATCAAACAATAGATCTGTATGCTTCAGCGACAATAATGAATAAATTTTTAAGCTTTTTTAGCGACAATAAAAAAAAGTGTACACTTCTTTAGCGACAATAAAAAAAAACATTCTTAATGCAGCCATATATTTATATATGTTGGTCTTAAGCCCAAAAATAAAAAATGCAGAGAGGGAGCGTTTTCTTAGTATCTTTTCAATATGTATAAAATTTAGGACATAAGAAGATAAAAATATTTATTTATAATCATAATTTTCTATTATTCTCTCATTCTATTTCTTATTATTCGCTCATAATTATTATTAAATATTATTATATACTATCATAACTTGAAATTTGAATGTTATTTACTATTCTATTTTTAATTTATTTCAAAAATATATAAGTTTGATTCATTGTGAACTTTTGAATGTCGCGTTAAACCATCTTTTTTTTATTATTTCTAATTCTATAACTTCATATCTTATATTTTTATGTATTGATGTTTTCTATTGAACATTTTCACATTCGCAAATATAAAATTTAGCTTCATTATGTCCTACTCTTCTATTTACTTTGAACTATGTGTATTCAGGGGGTTGGCGAGTGGAGCGAGCAGGGGGGAACCTCTCCTAGTATATATATATATATATATATTTACACCTGTGTGTGTGTGCGTTTGAATTGACGTGAGAAATCTTATGTTTATTAACGTGTGCATGCATGCGAATCGACATGAAATGTCCCATCTATATAAACCTAAGGGTACTCGGGTCGGTGTGTGCGTGTTGTCATGAACTGTACCACATATATAGAAAACCTGTACTCATGAGTACGTGCTAGCCGACATGAAATGTCCCATATATGTATGTATGTATGTATGTATATACATATATAAACCAAAAAATGTATGGGTCAATGGGTGTAAGTTGACATGAATCAGACCATGTATATATATATATATATATATATATATATATATATATATACATAACATATGTATCGATACGCATATACTATGAACATTAAAATATATTATAAAGCATTTATATTCGTTGATACTGTGCATTTCCGGTTGCGCAGTTTAAACTGGCTGAAAACGATGAAGAAGAAAAAAAATAACGAGAATACGACATTTCGAAATTTTAAACTGCATTTTCTCGTGATTGAGTGAACCGATTATAATTAAATTGTTTTTAAATTAAAGATAATGAAAATCTTTAAATATTATCAATTGTATTTATGTGTATATATCAATGCATTTTTATAGGATTCGATTTTGAAATTTTCGAAACTCAATTTAAAGTATAAGAGGAGCGCCTTGACGTTTTCGTATTCGTACCTTAACTCGCCGTCGAGGCGCTACCGCGCCTCTTGATAAACTGATTATTATAATAGCAGTAAGGGGACGGTACCCTTACTGTGGTCGAGCGGAATGCGGCTGAAGGCCTACGATTCTCTAATGCGCGGCAGATGCACATAGGTAGAGCAGTCTTGCCTAGCTTTGTTTCGACGATGACAGTGGGTGTGAAGCACTTTCAAAGCTAACTTGAATATGACTGTAATGGGTGGGAAGCATCCTTAATATTATTATGAATTTATCTTATACAAAATATTTTATACGCAGGTCAACGTGGTCGGCGCGACGGCTGAGGCTATGAAAGTTCGATGTGAAGCACCTTCAATATTAATGTGAGTTTATATTAAATCAATCAAGATATTATTTACGAGGCTAGCTACTGTTTATGAAACGACCGGTACAGCTGTACAATGACGCGCGCTACAATAGTATGGTGTTAAGCACCCTTAATGCTAATACGATTTTATATTTAATTGAACTAATCTATCATTTACAACGCGGTCTATACAGCGGTACAGCAGTACGGCAGTACGGAGGTGCATGTGCAGTTTTCTCTGTACTGCGTTTCGTCTAAGTGGAGGAGCACCTCTCACGAAGATTAGCTCGTCGCGTCTTTGATTAGACGGGCGAGCCCGCTTGATCTACGATGGGAGCGAGAGAGAAAGCAAGTCTGGCTTTACTTTCGGAGCGCTGCAAGCGAAGACAGCCTATCACTATCTGTCTCCCTCTCTCTCTTAGTCAAGGTGCGCCTTTGACTAAGAGTGAGAGAAGAGCATAGTCTGCGCTGCTCTGTCTCTTCGTTGAGCCTTAGCACTTATATGCTCTAGAGCTCGCTGTTCCTATTGCGGGAGCAGCGTCACATAGCGGCTGAGATTAGTACTATCATACTTGAGAGTAGGCTTCGTTTAAGTAGGAGTTTTGAATACGCGATATAATATAATCGTCGCACCATATATACCAACCCCCAACTTGCTTTTATAACTTTAAAAAATATCCAAGAATTTGCAATTTTTTAAATAATTTTTATTCAAAATACTAAATAATTTTAATTATTCAAAAGTTTTCTTCAGGTAAATCTTCAATGATCTTTCAATGAATCTTATCATCTGTGAAGTCCTGGATTTACACCAGCACACAATTAGTAATTAAATGTTGTATTTTATGAGGGCTACGTGTATATGCTTTATTATAATATTAAATAAAGAATAAAGTTATCAATTGATTTATAAACATTTTATCAAATGTTAGTCTAGTGGTAGAAAGACACTGCCAATTTTAATTGATTTGAATCGCTGTCACGATTAAATATACTTGAATTTTGAAAGAAATATATAGAAATATAATTGTAATAACATTAGCATGATTCAGCTAAGTAGATACAGGCAGACAGTAAATAAGTACACTTGATTTAATAATTTAACTATAGAGATTTTATTTGATACTTTTATGATAAACTAAATATAGTGCAATTCAATATATTGCGCGGTATAATTTTAAAGTGCGAGAAGTATAGTTGTAATAATTGTATCTTTGGAAGTACTTATTGAAAAGTGCGGGTAAAAGTGCTCGTAGAAGTTCTTTGAAAAAGTGCTTCTCAATCTTTGATATGATTTTAATTGAGAATTGATGTCAATTGATAAAGTAATGCTTATTATGCATTTAGACTTTTATTAAATGATATGGTTAATGTGGTAAATCTGGTTTATGTAGCCTTCGCATTGTTCTCGTTTTGTTGATTTTGTAAATCGCATTGCACTTTCTGTTGTTTTATCAAAAATGACTTAATTTTACGATATGCTTACTAAATCACATTATCTGATTAATTAATAACTGCATGATTTGGAATAAAAAATTTTTAAATAAAAGATACGTCGTGATGTAACACATCTACATAAATTTCTAAAAATGTGTTTGCAGAAAAAATAACTATTATTTTGATACGTAGATTATTAATTAAAAAGAATACCTACATTGACTGTAACATAATGAATAAAAAATAGTGCAATTAGTCTATAGATCTATCAATGAAACGTTTTCTCTCGTTTTTTTATCGGTGTTTTGATGCTTTTTATTGAAAAATTTTTTTTCATTGACGATTCATTGTAAACCGGATTAAATTTTTTTGTCTCTAGATACGCATATTAATATTTATTGTTTTTATAACGAAATCAATTATACATGTAAATTATATCATTAAATTTTCACACATCGAAAACATCATTTAAGGGGATTCATTAAGGGATATGATTTATACGTAGCTACTATAATTACAGTTTCCCAAATTTTTAATTTTTATTAAAAAATTTTTCCAAATTTCTTTATATTAGGC